>JAOTON010000372.1:0-600000 GCA_034440635.1 Lepas anatifera
TCTATCTCAGTTTATTCAAAATTTATAGAGTAAAACACCAAAAACGCTTATTTGACCTAAAGGTCACCTTTTAAAGGGTCACAAGAGTCAAAATTTTGGCATCTTCTTCAGAAATAGGCTAAGAGCAAGGATTCACAGCCGATGTTTGAAGTTGATTTCATCCATACTTACTGAGAAAGAAGCTCGTTTCGTGATTATCCCATGTATTGACAGCAGGAGGTCATGCTCTGCACATGACCTTAGGTCACCAATATCAAAAATCCCGGAACAAATTTTGCTTGGCAGCTCCTGGTAGGCCCAATAATATGTGGAATGCGTTTCAACTTGATCGATTAGCCATTCTTTTAGTTATGCGGACCTAAGCATTTTTTAGGTGAGGTCACTTCACCTGGCCTGGTGACCTGACCTGATTTGACTTGTGAGCTAAAATTTTCAGGGAAGATGTAAAAATGATGAAGGAACAACTAGACCAAGTTTGGCGGCCCTGCGCGCCGCTGTTTTCCGTTACTTCGGAAAAACCCGAAGAGGGGTCACAAAGACCCCCACCCCACGGGCGAGGGTTAATACAAGTACTGCAGGGTGTATTTTTACCCCAATTTCCTGGGAAGCTAAAGCAAAATTACAGAGGAGTGTTCTAAGGCTCTTGACATGTCAAAGATAAATTGTAACGTTTTTTGTCAGGTCAATATTAAAGGAGTCACCAGATATTAAAGCAAATTGCATAGAAATAGCCTTCAAGATTTTCCCTTATATATTTTTACTGGAGTCGAGTTAGATAACATCTTTAAGCATCATTGGAGAACCTTATGACCCTGACAGGGTCAAATGAGAAAGCGACTCGTTCTCAAGCTGGAGGTCAGGGTCATATGGTGACCTATTATCGTCGCAGTCTGCATATCAATAGTCTCCTAGTGAATAAGTCAGCACAATGAATGCACAATGAAGGCTCTATCTCCAATGTGGTGCGAAGATATTGGCAAAGTGATCACTGTATGCTCCATGTGACCTCACATGACATTTGAAGCATCACATGGTCAAAAACTCATATTAATGGTCAATGTCCAGGAAAGAATATGTGCATGACATTTAAGATACAGTCTATCAAATATTTAAGGTCACCCCCTTATGCTTTTCACCCAGATTTAAGTATAATGGGCACAGACAAAAATTAACCCCATCTTAGGCTAACAATTTGAAGATTCTGAGATAGCGGGTGTGTGATTCGCCCCAATATGACCTCACCATATTATAATAGTTTGGAACTGATCGGTTTACGCCAGGTGTTCCTTTGACGCCGCGTCAAACTTGTTATACTGCAAGAGAATGTTTTCCTATCGCTCTGTCTATTCCGGAACCACGGTCTGCTCGAGCATAAAGCCAGTTCATGGAACCTTATTCAAGGAAAACTTGAGCATGCTTGCTCTCATTAGATCTTCTTCCTAAGTTTAGCACTGTTTAAACAAAGCAAGTGTTTATGTAGGCCTTGACAGCTTAAAATTATTCTCGGCTTCTAAGCATAGTGGGAAGAAGATTAAGATGAGGGTAATATGGTGTTGCAAATTAGTATTTTCTTTACACCACAAAGCATCATTTTACAGTAGGTACTCGACCTATGTTAGCTGCGAAATTCAAAAAGAACTTTTAATATATTCATACAAAGTTTCATAATATATTAGGGATCAATACATGCTGTCACCGGAAATAACCAGGAATATGAACTTTAGCTACAGAATCATTCGAATCCCCAGTTTGCTGATGCCCAGTCAAAGTGTATCCGGCCTCTGCGTGCGTGCTCCGACCGCGATTAAGAAAACTTGCGCCGTTTGCGCGATCTTCAGGTGTTCCTGCCATTGCCCGCAAGAGCTGACCAAAAAGCTCCTGGTGTCGTGATCCGAGCGAAATTCGAGAGGAATTGCTGACCCCCTTTTTCATTTAACGTCGGCACGCGCTACTGCATCCATCCAAAGGTTTGACCTGAGGGCCTGAAGAAGCCCACTGCATTTCGCATGGTGGACGGGAGAAGCCACATCCGGCAGACCACGGATCAAGAGGAGAAAGCAAAAGCAAAGTTTTGGGGATAGATTCCGCTGAGAGCTTGTGAAAGTGACGAAGCATACTTTGGCTGCGACGGTTCAGGCATTCATCGTGCTGGTGGCCAAAACCAAGAGTCCATGTGTCATAGAGACAGCGTATGCACTGAAGCCCAAGTTGGCCGCGCAAGAACAGTTCTTGCTATATGCAAAGTTGAGTGGTGAGAAGCATCTGTTGCACTGCTGGATACAGTCCAATCCCACGTGTACCAAAATTTCGTTTTCAAAGCACACTTTGAGCACAGATTAGAAGCGCTTAACAAAGATTGGAAGGATTTTCACAAGAGGCTCTTGAACACACGTCCATCGCTGGACAGAGGTAAGTCTCATTCTGCTTTGATATCGTGTACAGAATGAGATTTTCTCAGCCACGACGGGGCTGCTTTGAAGCAACATGTCTATAATTAGCTCTATATATCCAAAGTAAACGAGGGGCTGCTATCTCTGACGACAGTGGCATGTGCTTGAATTGCAAGCCTGCACCGCTCCTGGGCGATGTCGGTCATGATTGTGCATTAAAGCGAATGTGGCACCTTGGTCGAATCCCGAATTTAGTGTACCTAATAAGGCGTACTTTTAGCCGAAAATCGCGAAACCACTCATGATTTCTCTAAAAAATGTACAATGAGGTCGATATTTTGATTTTCAAAATACTCTTTTAGGAAAAGAAACGTAAATATATGCCTGTGGATGATGCCTTGATCTGGCAACCACTATCATACTCGAAAAGAACGCTCCAAGGGCTTCTCTGATTGACTGATGCTCATCGTGACGTCAGCATATGTCGTCACACCAACAGCCATGACAACTGTGGCCTGCTGCTTAGGGTACATGGAGGTACATTACGCAGGTAGGTTATAGTTTTTCTCACGGAAATCTCGAGTTCCATGACAAATTATATATTGAGTACCGGGTTTCTGACTTGCTTTACAACTTGGCTATCTTCAGTTAAAATCACGTTGCAAAGTGCCACATTCCCTTTAAAGGCATTTCATGTGTGTCCGAAAAACGGTGAACGTGATTGTTGTTTAATGTTCGTGTCCTAATACGAAGTTATGATTATGTTATATTTTCTAGAGGCTAAAGGTAGACTGATAAACAAAGTGGATTACCCTCTATTATCATTAGACAAATAAGTTAATGTAATAGCAAGGCCACAACCGCAATATAAGTAATATCTTTACAGAAAGTTTTAATTTACGAAAACGAAAACATGAAGACTGATGAGGAACATTCAGTGAACCCAATGAAACTCCAGGAACGACTAAAAGTATGCCACACAGACTACAATTATACCAGCATTAAGTTTTGCCACAAGCACTACTTTTATCCCAAATGCAGACTAAAAAAAGAAAAAGGGGCGGTCTCGTTTGAGGCTTGCGTCGAATTCAGTTGCCGTGTTGAATGGAGGGGCATATTTTTTCTAATCCATGTTCCGTGGAAAACTGGAATATAATAATTTTATGACAATTTTTCTGGTTGTGGATACATTGATGCCGTGAAGTTTTTCTAAACCAACCGAGAAATCATTTTGAAACCAGCGCGCTTATTCCGATCATCCTATGAGCTTCAGAAAACACTACGTACTAGACTCAATCTAGTCCAAGATGGGTGCACTCCACAACAAATCGACAAATCCGGTGGGTTGAAATAACACCCCTCATATCTCGGATTTTTAAGAACATTTGGGGACTAGGGTTCTCAGTGGCACTGAAAACGACTACGGTATTTTTTAGTCTCGTCCGTAAATGGTTTTGGAGTTATAGCCTCGGGTAATTTAGCATCGGGCGCGTGCATCAGACTTTTCGCTTGTGTTTTTAGGCATTTAGAAATTAAAGGAAGGTATTCCTTCCAAGAGGTTACATGAAAATAATTACAAAAGTCCTGAACAATAGAAATATGTGTTTAATTATAGCAATTGGCATGAATATGTATAAAATATAATTCCAAACTTTTTTGCAAAGATAAGCATACATATTTCCTATGTTTTTATTGACTTCAAAACAACTTCATGTGAAGGGAGAGCATTGCTTAAATCTACAGCATAACGCCAACACAAAGAATGGAGAATACAGAGCAAAAATCAGTAACTTGAGCACCGCAGACCTAAAGCCCAACACCGTCGCTGGCCACTCCAGCCTGCAGTCGGCACGCCGCATAGACGCGTCCGGTTGGAAGTGGGGTAACGGGGGAGGGGGGAGAGAACTGAGCAAGACTGCGCTTCGGTGACATTGTGAATGAACTAGATGTTGTATGGATGCTACTATTGCTACATAACAATTTGAGCCGCGCGTTCCGAAACAACTGAGACGATGGCCGCGAATATTCGGAACAATTCCGGACACTGATGCATTTGCTCGAAAATGTAGTGGGCGGATTATGCGTCAGAAGCCGATTGTTACTGTTGTCTTAGGTTTGTTTTAGATAGTTTTCTTTTTCTACCCCATACTTCCTAAAAAAAGTTTCATGCTATCCCAGTTCCATTTATATGAGCACACATACAAACAAAAGCCAAATAACGTCCACGCCGACAACTGCTTTTCGAACATATAAGACATGCTGCTTTTATTTTAGATCTGACACACGGATCGGAAGAACGACTTCCCTCACATGGTGCCATTGAACTTCACAGATTCAATTTGGAAACTCAAACCTTCTGTCCCTCATCATTCGAGACCTCTCATGGACAATAACGGTCTTCGAATTAACCGGTACGAACTTGTGAGTCTTCATTGTTCCTTTTCTCGCGACTGGCCTCTATCGAAGCGTTTCTGAGGCTCAGTAGCTTAGTTTTGGAGTACTTTTTGTTGAAGCGCATTTTCGGTAGAGATCGAGGCAAGCAATGGAACACTGCTTTCCGTGTCCCTTCCAAGCATGCCGTTGCTGATATTGTAAGGGGATGGGTAACCCTCCTGCCAGTAAAGGTGGGTGGGGGCCTCATACCAGCGCGTGTTAAAAAGCACCACTGAGGAGAGCCTCGAAGGCCCTACCTACTTTTCTAGGTGGCCGGAGAACCCTTCGTGGCCAAAAAACGCTATTTCCGCTACTTGAGAATATTCAATGGTACGTCGATTGGTCAAATAACCTTGAAAACCGGCCTCAATTTTGTAATTAAAGGCTTTAAAAGTTAAACATTTTAATTTGAGATCGCTGCCAATCGCGCGGTTGTACCAGTTCGCGTGCATCAAAGACCAACTGGCAACGTTATAGCGCCATATAAAACGAGATTACATGTTCAAGTTCACCCCTCATGAAGGTCAAGGTCACATTTCAAGGCCATACCAGCATTCTCAGTCATTGGTCCGGTGCTTCCGGTCGCATGGCATTACCCAGTATGACGTATATTATGCTACGACGTCATAGTTAAGATAACTCCAACATAAAATTCAAGGTCTGAGTCAGAATTAAAATGTGCTTGGATAAGGTCGTGTTCATTTTCCCCGTCCAGCATTGCTATGGTGCTAATTATGAGGTAATTAACTCACATAAGGGTATTAAAGGTCACAGGTCAAATTAAAATGTCATACGGATTAAGGTCAATGTTCATTTCCCGTCAACAGGTTGCTATGGTGCTATAACTCAACATAAAATTCAAGGTCACAGGTCAAATTAAAATGTTTATGGATAAAGGTCAATGCTCATTTCGTCCAACGGTTGGGCTATGGTGCTAATTATGGTTTGGAATTATGGTGTAATTAAAGAGGATATGTCATATTGTGACGTCACAGGTCCAATGACCTTGAATGACCTTAATCAAAAATTAAGTTTACATTTTTGACGTTCTCACTATGACCTTTGCTCTGTTTTCCAGTGCATTATGGACTTCTTTGAGCTTAATCACGGCATTTCCGGATGAATACTCAGCACGGCTAATACTTGACCTTTATGACCTCGTTTGAACTTGACGATACTGACTTAGGTCAATTAAGATCAGTCATAGTATAGATTTTAATAGTTCCCACCCAGTCCTCAACCAGGGTTTTTCTGAGCCTCCTAGTTTCCGAGAGTTCAGGGGGCCTACCAGTCCCACTTCCAGTGCGCGTAAGTGTCGGACGCCTCTCCAGTGCGGGTGGTAAGGAATGGACATTGATTACAATTTATTGTTTTAGATAAATCCTTACCTTCACGTCTGACCAATTCCACCATTGACATCTTTTTCGTGACCAGAGACGTTTGATAGTTGCAGCGACGGCGGGCCGCGCTGGCGCACGAACCTCACAAAAGTGGGAATCGGGACTTTTGGGAGCTCAGATCTCGCTTTCAGTTTAAGTCTCCATTCTTTTTATTACTGAATCTTACAGAGAAAAGTATAAAGAGTAATATGAGCCTCAAAAAGTCTCTCAAATAAGTCATAGGAAAATATATTTTGTACATTTTGAAAAATTGAAGAATGTATAATATATTTACAAATTAATTTTTAGTTATATTTCTTATGAGCCAGAATTGGTAATTCGTCCTTAAGATACCTAGATCAAGTTTTTATGGCATTTGTAGAAGCATACAGGTAAAATTGTTTCTTTAAAAAAGACATGGAAGTGGGTATGGTCAAAATGACTGAGGCTATAATTTTCAAACCGTAAGTCAGTCAGGAAAATTAATACGAAAACCGTCATCAGCTCCATCAATAGCCCCCTGACAAAAATACACCGAAATCTGCTACATGAGGCTGTTATCGACTTGTCGATTTGTCGTGGAATGCCCCAGAGACTACATTGAGTCTACGATGGGAATACAGTGAGCATGATTGTGCCTGATTCCAACCGAGTTTGACACCAGAATCCGGACTCGCTTTCAGCACCGACTCAGTTTATCCCAAAGGAATCAATTTTTCTCTCAGTGTGGGTTCTGAGGTTGGGTCGCTTGACCTTTAATAACTTCTGTATCTGACCTGACCTGATATAGAAAATTTAGTCAGGTTCATGAAACAAATTGGGAATAAGGCACTGTAAGTTGTGTTGTCCTCAGTTTCTTCATGTTTGCATGGTTTGGGAAAACCAGCAGGGAGCAAATTTTGCCGCCCCCACCCGTGGGGCTCATATTAAAACATACGAAAGTTGAAAGACAGAGGTATATTACGAGTTATTGCATTCTTTGAGGGTCATCTCTCTCTCTCTCTCTCTCTCTCTCTCTCTCTCTCTCTCTCTCTCTCTCTGAAAATTTAATTCCCATGACAGGCCCATTGAGGGCTGCTAAGACGGATATAATACCCGTACGCTGAGAGAAAATTGATTCCTTTTGGATAAACTGAGTCAGTGCTGAAAGCGAGTCCAGATTCTGGTGTCAAACTCGATTAGAATCAGGCAGAATCATGCTCATTGTATTCCCGTCGTAGACTCTATGTAGTCTCTTGGACTAGATTGTGTCTAGCACGTAGTGTTTTCTGAAGCTCATAGAATGATCACCGTAAGCTAGGGAATAACAAGTCTGATGACTGGTTTCAAATGATTCTTCACTCGGTTTAGAAAAACTTCACAGCAAAATCGTCATGGGATCATTATATTCCAGCTCTCCACGAAGCATGGATTAAAACTATATGCCCCTCCACTCAACACACCAACTGAATTCGATGCAAGCCTCAAACTAAACCGCCTCTTTTGAGTCTGCATTTGGCATAAAAATAGTCTAGTAGCGAAACTGATGCTGGTATAATTGTAGTCTGTGTAGCATACTTTTAATCGTGCCTGGAGTTTCATTTGGTTCACTGAAGGTTCCTCATTAGTCTTCGCGTTTTTGTTTTCGTAAATTAAAACTTTCTGTAAAGATATTACTTATATTGTTGTTGTGGCCTTGCTATTACATTAACTTTGTTCAATGATAATGAGGGTAATCCACTTTGTTTACTGCAGTCTACTTCAGCCTCTAGAAAGAAAATATAGTATATATATATAAATATAGTCATATTTTTATCAGGACACAAACATTAAACAACAATAACGTTCACCGTTTTGGGACACACATGAAATGCCTTTAATTAACAATCATCTCCGATATCGCCCAGGAGCGGTCCAGGCTTACAATTCAAGCACATGCCGCTGTCGTCAGAGATAGCAGCCCTCGTTTACTTTGGATATATAGAGCTAATCATAGACATGTTTGCTTCAAAGCATTCCGTCATGGCTGAGAAAATCTCATTCTGTACACGATATTGTACAGATTGAGACTTACCTCTGTCCAGCGATGGACGTGCGTTCAGAGGCTCCTGAGAAGATCCTTCCAATCTTTGTTAAGCGCTTCTAATCTGTGCTCAAAGTGACCTGAAAACGATCTTTAGGACACGTGGGTCACTGTATCTAACAGTAGCAGATGCTTAGTTATCATTACTTCATCAGCTTTGCATAGCAAGGGCTGTTCTGCGCGGCCAAACTTGGGCTTCACGCTTCAGTGCATGTTGCCGTCATCTAGCTGACACACATGGACTCCTGGTTTTGGCCACCAGTACAATTAATGCCTGAACTGTCGCAGCGCCAGTATGCTTTTTCACTTTCACTAGCTCTCAGCGGAGTCTGTCGGTCATCAGACTCAGCTTAAGCTTCTCCTCTTGATCCGTTATCACCGCTAGGTCTGTCGATGTGGCTTCTCTCGCAAACCATGCCAAATGCAGCGAGGCTTCTTCAGGCCCCTCGGTCAAAACCTGAGTTGGATCGATGTAGGAGCATGTGCCGACGTAAAGTGAAAAAGGTCAGCTATTCCACTCAAATTTCGCTCGGATAACGACGCCAGAGCTTTGTGGCCAGCTCTGCGTGCAATGGCAGGAACACTGAAGATGGCGCGAAACGGCGAGTAGGTAAGTTTTCTCAATCGCGGGTCGGAGCACGGGCACGCAATCTCCGGATACGGTTTGACTTGGAATCAAAATAGACTGGGGATTCGAATGATTCTGCAGCTAAAGCTCCCATATTCCTGGTTATTTCCGGTGGCAGAATATATTTATTCTTGGTATAATATGAAACTTTGAAGAGGATATTAAAAGCTCTTTCAATTTCGTGGCTAGAATAGGTCGAGTACCTATGGTAAAATGATCCTTTGTGGTATAAAAGAAATACCACCTGCAATAACTTATTGGTATCATATTAAGCTTCTTCCCACTATGTTTAGAAGCCGAGAACCATTTCAAGCTGTCAAGGCCTACATAAACACTTCCTTTGCTGGAATTATGCTGGAAAGAGGATTTAATGAGAGAAAACATGCTCAAATATTCCTTGAATAAGGTTTCATGCCATCATTTTATGCTCGAGCAGACCGTGGTTCCGGATTAGATAGAGCACATAGGAATAAAAAATGGTCTCAGTGTACAATGCTTCAGCACATTGTTCTTGCATCACTTATTTAAAAATGTCATCAAAAATTATTTTAAAAAACTGTTTATGATTTATCAAAACGTTACGCCAAGGCCCCATGAATAATACAAAATGGAACATTTTATAACGCCATCATTGTCAAATCACATGATCCAACACTAGGTCACGGGTAAAATTAGATTGCTATTTAACTTAAATTTAGACGGCAACGTGTTTTATTTGGATCTCAACGATCGTAAGGATTTCTAATTTATATAAATCATTATCTGTCTCGAAGATATGGCAAATTGAAAAGAAAGGTTCTTTTATTGGGTCCAAACAGTACCTAAGGCCATAACTAAAAAACCATTGAACAGACCCAGCTAGAAATACCACAGCGCTAATCTGCGTCCTGCAAAAACCGCTCTTACAAAGTTTCATCAAAGACTAACTTGGAAGGTGTTATCCCTTGGTCGATTTGTCGTGGGATGCCCCAACACCTTGACGCGCAAGCGATCTCGTGTCCGTGGACTGCGCGGCGCGCCGGGTCAGTTGGGTCGGCACGCCCGTCCGATACAACACTAGCCCCGCGCGGCGGCTGGTGGTGGGGGAGAGGGGAGGGGGAAGTGGGGTCGGCGTGGCGCCGATCAGGTAGGGCGCAGCATAAGGCATAACATTCCGCGGCTGTAGCGTTCTTCAGCCGCAACTGCTCTCCCCCTCCCCCAGCGATGGGTCGGCGAGCCCCGGATACCTCCGGGCCTGGACCCCCTCCCCACCGGTAACTCCGCTCTGTCCGTCCGCTCAGCCGTGCCATCTGCTCGATGTGGACGGCGGGTGTCTATCTTAATTGTGTTTCAATAATTTATATTTTTTAGTTTTTTGTCGATGGTTGGGTGCCCACCGGCGTAACTAAAAGGGCCCCGTGCGTGGGGAGCCTGGTTAATTTTACTTCGAGATTGCCTATGGTCCATTTTAGGTCGGTGTCTTACAGGCATGTACCATTGTACGCATTATGTTAATGCAGGAGTGTCAATATATGAACGGATACAAATGATCAAACCAAAAACTGATCATTATATGATAGCCTATATGATGTTGCAGATCAAATAAAGCGTAACCGAGTGTTTTGGTGTGCCCAGAGAGGGTTCATGGGGCTTTCTGCTATCGGTGGGTAACCGGATGAGCGCATGGATGAGCGGGCAAAACCTTTGCTTTTTACAGATGCTGATCTCGAGGTAAAACCACTTACCTTAAAATCATACCAGAATATTCCCAGTTTTCAGCGAACTGCACGTACTTAAGAGTTCAGCTTTAGGATATATCCATAGAGTAAGCAAATAGAACTTGCATTTCTACTTTCCGTAGTTGTGAAGTGGTTACAGGCGTAAGGCGCTGCGGGATGAATTTTGGGCGATGAATCGAATGGGTCGATTTTGGGGATGAAGTCGACCGCTGATAAATTATATCATTGGGAATCCCATTTTCACTCCGTGGAAATATGTGCGTAGCTAAGACCTTGGTTTACGATATTATAATGTGGGAGGTTTTAACCATCGCCCCGGGATGTGTTTGAACACCCCCTCGCGTTTTCCGGCGGCACGAAAAAATGGCGGCGCTTCGCGCCATCGTACTTGGCACACCCTAACTTTGATTGATTCCACAATTCTCCCTACAATTTTTAGGGTTGGGTCATCTCCAGGTCAGGTCACCAGTGCAGTTCAAGTGACCTCACCTCTAAAAATATTTAAGGTGGTATAAGTAAGAAATGGGCGAATCTATACGATTGAAACTTATGCCACATAATAGGCCCACCGAGTGCTACAACATATGTTCATGGATTTTTATATCGATAACCTCAGGTCAAGTACGGTCCATGATCTCTCCGTTGGAAAAACATGGTAAAAATAGACCTTACGTAGGACTAAGCTTACAGAACGTAGGCTGTATTTGTGTAGATAAAGCTGTGAATGCCTCCATATTCTCCAAATCGTAGTAGGTATCCTGAGCCCAGTTCCAGGTTCATGTTGCAGTTTTTGACTTGTGACCTTTGAGAGATCATCTGGGGCTGCTTAAGCAGGTTTCACACTTGGGTCAATAACTGCAGAATATGATGATAAATCTTTTATTTTGATATCATTACGTTTCTATTGCTATTGCAAGGTTATTGATGTGCCCCCCCAATTTTGAGCCGATTCCGTAGTTTTTCCGTCGACAAATCACGTGATAGACCGAATCGTATTTGGCCCCACCATTGGTTACAACTTTTGCCCCCACCACCAACCTGGAAAAGGTCCCTGCTCCTATGCCTAATAGAAATCTGAAGATTTCTGGATCCTGGAAGCTTGCTGTGTGAAAATTAAAGCATTTGGAACTTTTATTGGGATGACCTTCATGTAAATTACCCGAATGGGAATTAATTTAATTTGATTGCCTTTTGCCATCGCATCGAAACTGTATGTATGTGCCTAAGACCGCAGTTCACGATGTGCCTATATAGACAATAACAGAAATCAACCGATGTTCCTTCACATGAAACTGTGCGTACTTCAGACCTCTTCTCAGGATATATTTTCATAGCGAATGGCTGATGATTTTATTTTCTGGTTCATATGTTCCCGGGAGTGTTTAATATATTTTGCTGTGCTGATATGAATCTGAAATGGGCCATCGATCTGCCAGCAGCTTTGCGACGAGTTAGATATAAGTCGAGGTCCAGTTGCTCACGAAATTGTGCATAAGCACGGTTTTAGGCTTGCTTCTCAGTAAAGAAAGTTTTGGAAGACCGATTTTTCCGCAAAATGGACCCGAATTGTGTGTGCCACGGCGCATGCTGCCCAGCGGATATCTTAGAAATCTAGGCCGGAGTAGGCCTAGTAAGCCCCTTCCAGGGAGGGACATACCCTTAGCAGAAGTCTTAGCTACGAGTAGTTTTGTATGCAGCGAAAAATGCGCTATCGATTGGTATACCTTCACATTCAGTGTATTTTCCCAGAGATCGGCCCATTTTAAAATGCGAAGATCTCTCTACTCGCACGGGTAGAAAGATCTTCGCATTTTAAAATGGGCCGATCTCCGGGAAAATGCACTGAATGTAAAGGCATACCAATCGACAGCGCATTTTCCGCTGCATACGAAACTGCTCGTACCTAAGACTTCTGCTAAGGGTATGTCGCTCTTGGAAGGGGCTTTCTGTATTCGTCACCGATTTCTGCGCTTCTTGTAATGGTTAAAAAATACTGACATGAGGGTATGAATCTGAAATGGGCCGATGACCGGCACGTAGCTCAGAGTTGAATTGGGCATGGCGTGATAGCTGAGATCCGATTACATATGAAACCGTTGGAAGCTAAGGGTTTGTTTCCGATCCTTATTGGATAAGAGCGTTTTTCCTACAAATTTAGCCAAATATCGGGCGTCGCGACGCTTGCCACCTAGCGGAGAACGGGAGTACCTATGCCACTGGAGCCCGCCCGACTCAATCACTAATGATCACGGCGTTCGGACAAGTTTCCGAAAAGTAAAACGCTGTCTTAGCAGAGGTGTCGAAGGTATGAAATCGAAAATGGTACCACTGCATAGCCCAGACAATTGTCTTTCATTACTAGTCGGTTCACTTCATTGTTCGTGCACCCTGCGTGTACTATGCAGCATTCAGTAACCCCGGGTAACAGAATTGATCGTTACCTAACGTTCTGAAGTTGATGTCAAACATTTTGATTTGTGATCTTTAAAAGGTCACCATAGGTCAAATAAGAATTTTTGGTGTTTTACTCTATAAATTTGGAATAAACTAGGATAGAACTGTTATTTTGTCACCAAAGTGTTTGTATAATCACTGCAAGTCAAATGATATACATCATGACTATACCAGGCCAATTTAATTCAGACCGTTGACCTGGGTCGGGTCAAATTCTTAAATTTGGCCTGAAATAGCAATATTATATATTATTCGATTCGTATTGACGAGAGGATTGCAATGGTGCATCAACTATGGCTGTATCTTGTTTGGTTTGGAAGTATTAGCGAAAAAGGAAACGCCCTTTTGCATGGGTGACTATGGACATTCCCAAGAATATGCCCAATATTCAGTGACCTGTAGCTCCATAGGCTTTGACCTGACACGAAAATGAATGCCACTGTAATGAATGGTGTTAGGAAAACTGTTTCTAGCTATAATAGTTTCTGAGATATATGAGGTTTTCTTAGTACACCTCATATGATCGATTTTGACCTATTTTGACCTCTGGTTACCTTGATATTGACCTGACAAGAAAAATGACTGAAGTATTTTCGATATCATTTTTGAAGAGTTTTCGATTGCCGTTTTTCGCTTTTTTCTAGCTTTCTTAGTTTTTGAGATCGTGGGGGGTCTCTTTTAGTCCCCCCCACCAGGGCGAAGGTGGCTCGTACCCGCCACCGGGGCAAGGGATATGAAACAGGATTTGTGAATGTTCTACGCTTCATTCCAGTACAGCGTAGTTTCCAGCAGCGTAATACTTTGCAAGTTGTTTTTTTACTTTTCTTTGCAAGTGCAGTAGTTTTTACTTTGCAAGTGCAAGCATTTTTATGGAACAAGATTGTGGTGTATTATCAATTATACGCTGTATCATGCTACTTCTACGCTATTTCCGTAAGTTACACCTTTTATGAAATGGGGCGCTGGTTGCAGAACCGGTTAGCTCCGTGGAGGAGTACTGTGAATGACGGGGTGGTGGCAGGGCGATGTGCGGTGCCTAAAATTGTGGTTTGATGAATACTTTCTGGAGTAGCAGTTGTAAGTCGTCTTCTCGTGCGTTGATCAAATTTGGCACGGGTGGATGCTTTGTGCCGTTTCAATCACAAAGGAACAATGAGCTCAAACTCCAAATTATCTCTGTGGATGCTTTGTGCCGTTTCAACCACAAAGGAGCAAGTAGTTCCAACTCCAAATTATCTCCGTCCAACAACGCCGCGGTTGGAAACTTCAACTGAACAGGGTTGGAATTACCCTATATCCATGACAGCCGCTACAGGCAGCGGCAGCCGCAGGTTCTGGAGCGGCGCCGGGACTGCATCAGTTACACACCGGTGCGTGACTGCGTCCTGGCCACTGCCAACCTCCGGCCCAGCCCCGTCCCCAGTTTGGCCGTCACGTTCAGACCAACCAGTTTCGACGCCACCAGTCTCAGTCGAAGTTCAGCCCATGTCCGCGGGAGGGGGATGCAGAGGGGTGTCCGGCCACCGCGCTGGTGACTCGGGGACCACGCCGCTGACGCTCTGTATACGCTCCGTTCTATGCCCGCGGCGGGTTTTGAGTCAAACGAATCACGAAACAGAGTTTTGGCACGCTGTTATTTAGTCAGAAGTTTCACCTAAAATCCGATAAAAGTGTCATAATCACCTTGAAAATATTCATCGTCCTTTCATTTTCCAAGGTGAGAGGTTTCAAAGATCATCATTTTAGCGATGCTGTGTATCAAGCTTTTTGATCGGAGAGACTTGCATAGATGCGAGACACGACAAATCAATGAGGCGTGCAAGGTAACACGGATAGGTCACCGCTTTACCACATAGAAATCATGCAAACATTGAAAACTGGCATGCACATAAACGACAAACGGGCGGTGACGTAAGTTGAGCTTGTTGTTCGAGTTCCAGCGCCGTGCTGGGCAGAAGGAACTGCGCCACATACCACACAGTCTAGAGTGTGGGCGATTCGATGCCGGGGCTGCTGATCAGGTCCTCGATGTTGGGGCTGCAGGAGGCGCGCAGGTAGGCTACCGGGGAGGGCCACAGCACGCCGGCGGAGGCGCGCGAGTAGCAGGGAGGCGTCGGCGCGCGTCCCATATCGCCTATCCAGTCGGACCTGAGAGCAGCAGCAAGGTCAGTCAACGCTATCCCACAATTACTATATCTCAAACGTCACCTGCAAAAGGCCCAGTCTCATTTAGACATTCCATCGTACACCAATAGTTGATTCTTCGCCCGACCGTTTTTATGTCCTTCTAATTTGGCCTACAGGGGTCTCCGAAGGCCCAGAGTTTACATGAGATACCAGTCACCGGAGACTGGTGGGCGGAGAATGCCGTTCGGCAGAAGCTCTCTCTCTCCCCCCCCCCCCCCCCCCCCCCCCCCCCCCCTCTCTCTCTCTCTCTCTCTCTCTCTCTCTCTCTCTCTCTCTCTCTCTCTCTCTCTCTCTCTCTCTCTCTCTCTCTCTCTCTCTCTCTCTCTCTCTCTCTCTCTCTCTCTCTCTCTCTCTCTCTCTCTCTCTCTCTCTCTCTCTCTCTCTCTCTCTCTCTCTCTCTCTCTCTCTCTCTCTCTCTCTCTCTCTCTCTCTCTCTCTCTCTCTCTCTCTCTCTCTCTCACCTGCTGAGGACGGAGGGCACGGTGAGCGGCTGCCGCGGCTGCGGGCTGGCTGCCAGCCACCGCTCGGTGCTGACGGCCGACATCTGCTGCTGCTGCTGCTGCCGGCCCTCCTGACGAGAAGCAGCACAGTCGGCCCGGCCTTGCACACCATACAGCCTCATCTTTTGACGAGGTTTACATTTCGAAAAGCATTGTCACGTGCAAAAGCGGGGATAGGCGTTTCGACGACATTCTATGACACAAAACGCGTGCGTATTATGCAGCTGATAAGATATAGGGAAATATATTGTACTCGGTAATTGTAATTTCCTTCAGCCAACTTACATTTAGCTGCAATTATTTTGTTCCCAAAATCGTGGGAGCATATTCCCGACTCCGTAATCACATGAGAAATAGATAATTAGAACACAAAACCATCAGCTTAGCATCGCATTTTGAACTTGATTAATAATGGACTTAACAGAGTTTCGGCGAATGAACGTTATCCGTTCAAAATAACCCTGAAATTCCCTTCCATATTCAAATTTTCTAATAAAATCCATAGCGACTATGAACAACAAAGCTACTCTCCCCTACACGCTTTCACCCCGCACTGAGCCGGGCCCTGCGGCGCCCCGCGTGCCCGTGTAGGCACGTGCCACTGACCTGGCAGCCCCCGGCGGGTCACACCAGGCTGGTGCCGTGTAGCGTGGCACGTGCAGCGGCTCGTACGGAAACGTGGCGACCGCACGTGGCAGGCTGCTCAGGGCCGGGCAGATCTGATCTTCCAGCAGGGCAGCGGACACTGGCTCTGGAAAAGCACGACACAGACGGGGTCGTATCCGTGCCGCAGCGCGGACAAACGGCTGGATGTACCGACACATCCCGGAAAGGCGGTCCGGGCTACGTGACGCCGTTCACTCCCGTTTGTTCAGGGAACGGAGCGGGTTCAATCACGTCCTGTGACACTTGCACGATGCGCACCAACCGTACCGCCTTACAGATTCACATAACGAAACAAACCTATTGCAGAGAGAAAACGGTACTCAATTAGTATTACTTCAATTGAACAAGTTAGTGCAGCCAATTTGCCCATATACCCCATAACCTAGACGATCATGGCAGCTGTCACCTTGGGAATCACCGGTACTGGTGGTTTGATTTGGGACGTTCCGGGGGAAATGAAGCGGAATATTCCGAGGCAATTGTCAAAGCTCGAACTGTGATGCCACGTCTCCCAGAGACCCCGTGCGGAACGCTTCAAAGGGGGAGGCTGCACTGCTGTGGCCGGAGGGAGGGCCGCACTGACCTGGTGCGGGGGCCGAGGCAGCTGCGGCGGCGCTGTGGCCGGAGGCAGGGCCACGGCAGGCCACCGCCGCTCCGCGACGCGTCACCGGCGCTGCCGCTGACGCTCCTGCCGCGCACACGTCACGGCAGTGACTGCACAGTACCGCCGGTTAGAGGGCGCCTGCACTCCAGCCCATGACTGATAACTGGACAGTACCGCCGGTTAGAGGACGTCTGCACTCCAGCCCCTGGCCGAGCTTAACCCTTGCCCCGGTGGCGGGTACGAGCCACCTTCGCCCTGGTGGGGGGCTAAAAGACCCCACGATCTCAAAAAGTAAGAGAGCTAGAAAAAGCGCAAAACGGCGATCGAAAGCTCTTCGAAAATGATATCGAAAATATTTCGGTCATTTTTCTTGTCAGGTCAATATCAAGGTCACCGGAGGTCAAAATAGGTCAAATCGCTAATATGAGGTGTACTAAGAAACCTCATATATCTCAGAACTATGATAGCTGAAACATTTTTCTAACACCATTCGAAAGCACTTGAGATGCGCTTTCATTACAATGGCATTCATTTCCGTGTCAGGTCAAGCCTAGGGGCTACAGGTCACTAAATATTGGGCATATTCTTGGGAATGTCCATAGCCACCCATGCATAAGGGCGTTTACTTTTCGCTAATAGCTTCCCACCAAACAAGATACAGCCATAGTTTATGCACCATTGCAATCCTCTCGTCAATACGAATCGAATGATATTTGATATTGCTATGCCAGGTCAAATTTAAGAATTTGACCTGACCCAGGTCAACGGTCTGACCCAACTTGACCTGGTATAGTCATGATGTATATCATTTGATTTTCAGTGACTATACAAACACTTCGGTGACAAAATAAAGCTCTATCTTAGTTTATCCAAATTTATAGAGAAAAACAGCAAAAATGTTTATTTGACCTAAAGTGACATTTTAAAGGTCACAAGTCAAAATTTTTGGCATCAGCTTCAGAAATGGGCTAAGAGCAAGTCGCAACCGATGTGTGAAGTTGATTCCATTCATAATTACTGAGAAAGCTCATTTCGTGATTTTCCCCATGTATTTACAATGGGGAGGTCATGCTCTGCACATGACCTTAGGTCACCAATATCAAAATCCCGGAACAAATGTTGTAGCTCCTGGTGGGCCAATATGTGGTATTGATCGATTAACCCTTCTTTTAGTTATGCGGTCCTAAGTATTTTTGAGGTGAGGTCACTTCACCTGGCCTGGTGACCTGACCTGATATGACCTTGAGCCAAAATTTTCAGGAAAGATGTAAAAATGATGAAGGAACAGCTAGACGAAGTTTGGCGGCGCTACACGCCGCCGTTTTTTGGTCACTTGGAAAAACCCGAGGGGGTCTAAAAGACCCCCACCGGCGAAGGTTAACACGCTCATTGACGGGGGTCTGACCCACCTTGGCATTGACGGGGGTACCCACTCCCACTAAGGTCACGAGAACCACACTAGAGAGCGAAAACGATAAACCGCGTCGGATAGCCCGTTCAAATCTCTTTCGAAAATATCTGGACCATTTTTTGTCAGGTCAGTTTTAAGGTCACTAGAGATCAAGGCATGTCACCATAGGGATATCACGTAGACGAAGGTTTTCAGTCATTTCACCCAAAGTAGTAAAGATAGCGCAAAACAATCAAGATAATTGGAATCGGCGCAGCAAACCGAATCGAGCGATATAAAATATGACCTTGCTATGCCAAATAAGGTCAAATCTAGGATTTGACCTGAACTGAGGTCAGGTAAAGGTCAAATTAGGCCAAAATGCATATCATTAGAATCGCAAGCATGATGGAACCTAATGCCCTTAAATTAACGCACTACAAGCATCCATTTTCAATTTATTCAGTTTAAACCATTTTCCATGCATTTCCAATGGAGAGGTCATGGCTCGTACCTGACCTTAGGTCATCGATATAAAAATACCAAAATATATTGTAGAACTCAGTGGACCAATTATGTGATGAGTTTCAACCGAATCGATTCACCCAGTTCTGACTTGTGCTATCTTAAATTTTTTTTAGGTCAGGTCGCTTGACCTGCACTGGTGACCTGACCTGAGATGACCCAACCTTGAAAATGTATTAAAATTGTTAAAAATGATCAGAGAATAAGTATACCAAGTACGGCGGCGCTATACACCACCATTTTTTATTATATCTCGGGGCGGGTACCCGCTCCCCTCAATGTTACAACAGGTTTGATAAGCGATCAATGTCGCAAAATAGATTTCATTGTCAACCCTCGGACTCGGGGTTCTGCGAACGAAGCTATAAGTGACTTGCTACAGTTTCGATATTGACCGCCCGTTTACATTTGCGGTAGATTGGAATGGAAAAATGTAAGCCAAGCGAAGCTTAAACATGGTATACATACGGTATGGCAAAGGAGGCGTTGGAGGACATCTGCTTCGAGAGAAAATTCTAGACAGTACTGAAACTCCTCGGAAAAATGGCACGGGACTAACACTGTCAATGCTAGTTAGACTCTTCGAAAAAAAGACTTAGAGCGCGCAGCATTCTCGCGAGCGTTGCACTCAGGTGGTTTCCAGTTACACTGAGTTATACATGACGATTCAAATATGGGTGCTAAAAGGTGCCCTCATGGACCTGTGGGAAGTGTGTGTAACCACGGTCTTGTGTGTACTTTCTGGAGAGTATAGCCATTACCATACTTCCTGTAGCGTAAAATGTAAGAATAAAACGTCTAAAACTTTCGATCTAGAACTACACCATTGTGTCGAAACTACAAGAACACCTAAACCAAACAGGGTGCACAGATCTGCTGAGATATCCACCGACCCCCACTGACCTGCGGTCCATGGTGAAGAGCCCGCCGCCTGCTGCGCGGCTTCACCAGCAGCGGGGCCGGCCGGCCGGGCGGCAGGCCGCTGAGGCAGACGCTCCAGGCAGGGGGCGCGGCCGTGCGAGTCGCCGTAGAACATGGGCGCGTGCAGGTGGCCGCTGTTGGAGGCACTGGCGTGGGCGGCGGCATCTCGGCGTCGCGGGTGGCAGTTGTGGAGGAGGCCGGTCTGGCCTGACCAGCCTCCAGGCGGCGGCGGCCGGTGGCTCAGCTGGTCCTGCAGCCTCGGCTCCTGAGTGCGGACGCTCTGATACACGGAGCACTGGCTGGCAGCCGAGCAGCTGCCCCCACGCTCCGGAACGCTCTGAACGTAGTTGAGGAGCTCCGAGAGAGTCGACGCCTCTGGTTTGTTGTGTGTGGTGGCGTTCAGAAGATTGGCAGACAGTGGTTGGTTAGCGCGATGACGGGAGGTTTGGGTGTGGCTGGTCGGCGCGGTGTGCCCGGGACAGCTGTGCGCGGTCCAGCGCTCGGCGGTGCTTCCCTGCAGGGTAGGAGCTCGACTCTGCAGCAGAGGAACGGTCAGAGGCCTCTCCTTCCACGGAAGAGCCGCAGGCACGGCGTGCATGACCGGCTGCGGCTGTGGTGTTGGCTCCTCCTCCAGCACGGACATACCCTGCTGGGGCAAGAACCGCTGTTCACACCCCAGCAGCTCAATGGAGCCAGGCGACTGTGGCGATACATGAAAACGCGGCGCTGGAGACAGGTCTCTCTGGCTCAAGTAGGAGAAGGAGTGGTTTGCGGCGACTGGCGAGGGTTCCACCTCCTGCTGGTACATCGGGGTGGATCCAGCCTGTTGGTCGTATATGAAGGTCTGCAGCAGTCCCGGATCCTTCTCCGGCGCACCAGCTCGCCCCGCCGCGCCCATCTGGCACCTGCCTACTCGCTCCTGCGGGTCCAACAGCTGCCCATGCTTCACGTCATAGAACTCGTGCCGCGGACCCACATGACAGGTCTTGAGCTGACATTGACTGGAGGGCAGCGCGTCTCTCAAGCGTTTATCTTCGAGGTGGGATTGCTGAGTTGCAGCTCCCTCATTTACGGTCCCCTCTGCTGCCAGCGGCTGGCTTTTCTGCAAGGGAACAATATCAATGAAAAGCGATCGCTTTGAAAAGGTGGAATTCGCTTAATACTTATACAAACTAAATGTGTATGCCATTATAGTCCTCCTAAATGCATATGTCGAAACACATTTGTGAGAAGAGATCATCCTCAGTAAGAACAGCCTGGGTGAGAAGTAACGGATTTACACTGGAAACGCCCCACTTAACTGTCGGGGAAAACACAAGCATTGCTCTAACGGCAATGTCAATCCAGGGCTGGAACGAGATCAACTAACCAGACCTGTTCTTAAGAATCCCAGATTCAGCGCATTCCCAGCCTAAAGCTCGCGGCCACGGGGCGTGGCGAGGAGGGCCATACCTGTTGCACCTTGTCGTTAGAGAGCGAGTCGAGAAGCTGGGCCACCTCCAGCAGTTTGGCGCGCGTCTCCGTGCTGGGCTCGGCGCGGCCGGCAGCTCGGCTCGCCGCGCTGCCGTCCTCCTCTCCGAACTCGTCTGCGTGACAGACACAGACCGAAGCACGCTCGCTGGGTGAGCTGAAGGGGACCACTTATCACGTATCGTGATACAGGCCTGGAAGCTATTTGGTGCTAATCGCCGCTTAAAAGCAACGTAGGACGGAAGAGTTGAACCATTACGGCATATTGAGTGTGCGAATGTGGGTGCTTTTCTTCCTCAAAGTGACGCATCATTAAATACATTTTGCATTTTGCGTCTGAATACAGTCCCGGGAATCCAAAATTGCCGTGAAGAAAATGTATGACAAGCTATAACTCACTTGCTATCCTACAGCGCTCCTGTCCACGTTAAAAAACAAATACAAATTATAAAGGGAGGATTAAAGCATGGAGTAAGGTATGCTATAACTTGTATCAGAAGCATTAACAATCACAAAATTGACTCACATTTTCTTCTGGAATGCTTTCCACTGACAGCCCCTCCCCGTACACTTCGAAACTTGTGGCTCTTCAAAGCTTCTGACGACAGAACTAACACTGTAGGGTCGAGCATGTTTGCCAGAATTCCAAGTGTCTGCAACAGGTTTTCAAACGCAAATAGAGATGTAAATATCTAGCACACAAGCTGAGGAAATTTTAAGAAGCAAGTGATTGCCTTTTCTTTTACTTTTTGAGGTGTAGAGGTCTCGACGGGAGTGGATTATTTTAGCATTATTGACATCTTATCGTTTTGTTGATCCAGTGCACTGTTTTTATCTGATCGACTTCATCTGTAAGTGGGACTAGCTGACCCGTTGGTGACATGTTTAACAAACAAACTTAACATTAGTTATGAGCGGCTGTCTACCCCTGCACCTTCTCCATTACCACCACCGTACGAACGAAGCATAAAGTCGGCCAGCGGGGCGACGGCCAAGGTACCAAATACGCCGCAAAGGGACACACTTCCCAAACTCATTCCGGAAAAAGTGGACGGAGACGCAGTCAGAAACGGTTGACAACCAAACAGAGGCGGAGTGCTGTCTGCGCGGCCGACTCGGCTTCAGGTCCCAGCGAGGCCCCTGGGCACGGTGTAATTCTATCCCGCACAATCCCTTCACTCAGACAGTGCTGGCAACGCCAGATGACTTCGGTGGCTGGTGCGACGCCACGCCCCAACTTATTACGGAAACAAGTGAGTGGACGCGAGTCCGCATACGATCCTTTTCTCAGTGGAGTCTGAAAATTTAGGTCGGCATAGCGCACCTGCTCCAGCCACGTAGAAAACGAACTTGGGTATCTTGTCCTTGCGAACCTGGTCCCGAGCCTGTTTCCGGATCCGCGCCTCCTTGGGGCTGTACACGTAGGCTGGGGAGGGAGCGCATTCTGTCACTGCCTCAGCAAAACACGTGACAATGACACTGCTGCAACTCACGAACCACGACCATTAACACACGCCCCGCTGGGGTCCCTTGCATGACGCGCCCCGCTAGGGGGGCGTTTTTCGCCCCCCCTCCGTGAACCCATCTCGTTCCCCACGGAAGCTAAAGGAAAATTACGGGCGGCGTTCGAAATCTCTTGACAAGATGAAAAGATTTTATACGAATAATTTTATGTCAGGTCAATATTGAGGTCAGCATAGGTCAAAGAAGGCTCCATAGGCTTACAACAGAGTAGTGTACGTTTCCCTCTCTAGATCTGGCCTCAGGGGAGCTAGAGCAAATCTTTAGGCATCATTGGATTCCTCTCATTGCGGCGAATCGAATGATGTATAATATGACCTTGCTAGGTCAAATAGTCCAAATTAACTGACCTCGACCTAGGTCAGGGTCACAGAGTGACCCTGGTATGGTCACGTTGCATATCAATCGACTCCCCGTGACAATATAAGCACAATGCAAGCAAAATGGGAGCTTTATCTCAATTCAGTGAGAAGTTATTGGCAAAACAATCACTCTATGCTCCCGTGACCTGATATGTATGACCCTTGAGAGGTCAGATGCTCAAAAGCTCAACTTTATGGTCAAGATCGTGGGAAGAATAGACGGTTTGAGAATTTTCAGCTTTATCTATCCAGTATTTACTGAAAACGAGCCCATTATTTTTCACCATAGACTTATGATGTGGTGACCAAAAAATTGACCCCACCTTAGGTCAACAGTATCAAAATTGCGAGATAGCAAATTTGTAGACCCTAATGACCTTATCATATTGTGGAAGTTTCAAACTGATCGGTTTGCTGATGTTCCCTGGGCGCCGCTTCAAACTCGTAATTTTAGGTTTTGAGGTCGGGTCACTTGACCCTGAATAGCTCCTTGACCTGACATGACCTTAACTAAAAAATTTGGCCAGATGTGTAAAATTGATCAGGGATAAGATACTGTAAGTTTCGTTGTTCGGCGTCTCTTCGTTTTTTAGTTATCTGGGGAAAACCAGGAGGGGAGAGGGCGAATTTCGCCCCCCAGCGGGGCGCGTGTTAAGCTATCTTTGAACGTTTTCGAACGAAGGTGCTCGCCTCTGCACCGGGTACCAAACACGTCTCCGTATACAAAATAAAACACGGAGATTAAGTCTTAAACAAATTCGAACATAGCATTCATGATGGTGCAGTAGGGAATCCCGTGAAGTTCTAACTAAGCCCAGGCAGCCCTGCCCGGGGACTTGATGTTGGTCCCGGCCGGGACCTGGCTAGCTCAGCCTGCCTCGGTTTCAGGTTCGCAGGCGATCGCCCGAGGCTTCCGTAAACCGTACTCACACTGGCCGATCCGGGACTAGAGTGGAGGGGGGGAAGGGCCAGGCGTCGTCATCGCATTTCCTGGCTCGGGGCACCGGGTTCAACTGTATTTTTCCAATGCATTCATCTAAAAAGGCTGTAAAACACCCAAAGTGTACTCAATGGTAACGCAGTCACTTTTTCAAAGTATTGCACGACTTACAGGGATAGAGTCGTTTGTGCCTTGCGGCTGCGTCTTGCGCCATCTTGTAGTAAATGCCCTTGTAGTCGGGCGCCATGCTCTTCCACATGCAGCCCAGTCTGACGGAGATGAGCTGGTTGTTCTCGTTGGGGAACGCACGCGCCAGTATTTTCCTTCCAGAAAATATAGCATAGCCTCAACTTTATTTCAGACACAAACGTTCACATCCAGAGCATAAAGGCGTGGAGGGGCGCAAAAGCCCGAGTCTTAAATCGTGGTGAAACCCACCTAAGTCAAGAATACATTGAACACATCAAACCAACACGGTCGTGTTACCCTGCTCTATGGCCGCCGCCCGGTGAGCCGGCAAGGGCATAGATTCGGCAGCGGTTGGAGCAGCAGCCGCCGCCGCTTAGCGATATATAGCGCTATATCGTCAAGAATAGGTAATAACAGCGAACTGGAGGAGGAGAAGAATAAAGTATCGTGGATATCGCCTGAAAATCGCAGCCAACGTGTAGTACGAGTGGGCAAACTGGTGACTGCAGCCTTACGTTCAGTGTTGGTATTCAAGAGGTACGACGGGTACACAGTGGCAGATCCAGGAGAAGGGGGGGCAAAGGGGCCGTGGCTCCCTCCAAAACAAAAAATAGTATATTTGGGCCCCGACCATACGACCAAATTTTAGCCGTTTTTTAAATACTATGTTTTCGCGGCTTTTTCTCAATTTAGCCCCCATCCCCAAACACTTAACTATAATTCAACGAAAACGTGCGGACTTACCTGTGCTCGTTGGCAAAGATCATGAATGCGTTGGGCGGTCGGCGGATCTTGGATTTGCTGCTTTCACTGACAGCGCCGCCCGTCGGCTGGCAGTGTCTCTCCATCGAGTGGGTACGGACCTCGCTGGGTGGGCAAGGAGCAGGAGAGCGCAGTGGGATCAGGGTAGGCATTCAGGATTGAGATTGATGGAACGGCGTGGATGGGTTAACTTCAAAGCAAATGGGTAGTCTCCATCGAAGGTGGAATTGGGGGCTCAGGTTTGCTCAGGTTCAGACGGAGAACTGACACAGCGAATCAGCAGTAGCCTCGACAGGACGGGCAGGCCGAACAATAGCAACAGGTCGCACTGGATGGAGTCACTACACCAGGCTTGCACTCACACCAAGGTCAGGTACAGCTTGTTACGCACTATACCGCTACTGTTTAATTCAGCTTTAACGACCCGCCCATCCTTACCTGGGTAGGCTGAGCGACCGGAGCCCCGTCAGCATGAGGTTCCTGTGGCTGGGACTTGCTCCGATGCCTCCCAGGCTGGAGGCCAGCTCCGGGTGTACGGGTCCGACCAGGACCTGGGGCGGAGGGCCGTCGCCGCCGGGGTGCATGGCCACACTCTCCGAGCTGGGGGCGTAGTGGGGACACCGGAGCTGGGGACCGGCGACGAAGGTCAGCTCCGACCCCCTCCCCGAGCCGGAGACACGCCGAAGCCGCTGGAGGTGACCGCGAACGCCTCGCCGTCCGACACCCCCGGAGGGAACATCATATCGTCACCGTCACACCCTGCCATGAAGGCCTCCTTTCCAGTCAGCACCGGTCCCCCCTGTTGGCATCATGGCTTGTGTATTCACTGAAGCCGCGATGTCTCAGACCAGCACGCCTCTGCGGTCCATGTTGGTGCTGGCTCCGGCGGCTGGTTTGCTCGCCCCTGAACACCGAGAGCGCGTACGTAACGGGAGCGCCGGACCTCACGGAACCGCAGAAGGTGGAGCGCACTGCGAGCCCACCGCGCGCTGCGGAACACACCCTGAAACCATACCAACGGCTACAATAAGTCGCAAACACCAATGATAATTATAACATGCGCTTGAACCTGTCTTTTGATAGCGGTTTGATGTATGCGATAAATGTGTGAACTCTAATATCATGAATATTCGGGCGGCAGGACCTTGCACAACGCTGACGCCGTGAGCGTCACTTCACGAAGGCCACGTACCACGCGGCGCTGGCGCGCGTATAAAGCGCGCGCAGTGACGACCAGAGGGACCTTATCCAGACGACGGGCTCGCACCCGACACGCGCGCTGTGCAGGTGCCGGGGGACGATAACGATGATTGGAGTTTTAGGGCAGGCCAGCTGCCAAGGCTACATGTGCCCGCAGGCATCGGGAGCCGCCCCTGGGGCAGGCTCTGTCTGTCAGGCTGACAGGCGGTGGTGCGGCTGCTCAAGGCAGTATGTTTTCTCCGCAGGTATCGTTTCTCCTCATCTATTTTAACATGACTCGCTTATACAAACTTTATCGTATGAGGGTCTCAGTTTGGATTGCAGTGTATCCGGCTCGCTTTTTCTTGTTTATGACTGTGGACTGAGAAAACTTGCAATTGTCTTTAATTTCATGTGCATACACTGAAACATATTTCCGTCGTTTGAATATGTTTGAGCTGGATTGAGATTTAGGGCGGAGCGGAAACTATCAAAATTGTCGATGTAAATATTTACTTATCGACCTTCGGTAATGGAAACCGAGGACAACTTTTGTATGTAGACTAATCTTAGGTATATTTCCGAGCAAATGCACCTACATTAACATATTTTTCATACTTAGGATTTTTGAAGAATGCCCCTAAAAAGTTATCGTATCAAATTGTCTTATCCAGGTCTGAAACGCGCATTGACGGGGGGGGGTACCCGCCCCCTCGCTTTTTTTGAAGATAGAAAACCTTGCATATATTTTCTCTGATCATTATAAAAACTTTGCATACCTTTTCTCTGATCATTTTTACAACTTTTTTCACAATTTTAAGGTTAAGTCATCTCAGGTCAGGTCACCAACACAGGTCAAGTGACCTGACCTAAAAAAAAGTTTAAGATAGCATAAGTCAGAGACAGCGGGAGCTTATCCGATTAAAACTCATATCACATAATGGGTCCAACGAGTTCTCTAAGACATGTTCCGGTATTTTTTATATCGATGACCTAAGGTCAGGTACGAGCCATGACCTCTCTATTGGAAATACATGAGAACATGGCTTTAGCTGAATAACATAGTAACGGATGGTGTTTTTACTTCATTAGAATAGCTTCGTCCTTTCGGTTCTAATGATAAGCATTTTGACCTAATTTGACATTGACCTGACCTCAGGTCAGGTCAAATGACATATTAGACCTGATTTGACCTCGCAAGGTCACATTATACATCATTCGATTCAGCTTGCTGCGGGGATTCCAACGGTCTAAATTGTTGTGCTTTATCTTTACTTGTAACAGATGTAATGACCGACAACCTTTATTTACATGTTATCCCTAGGACGGCATGTCTTGACCTCTAGTGACCTTAAATGTGACCTGACAAAAAATGGTTCAAATATTTTCGATAGAGATGATCTACCCAACACCGTTTACCGTTTTTGGCAATGTTGGGTGGTTCTCGAGATCTTAGGGGAGGGACGGGTACCCGCCCCCCCGGCAAAGCGAAGGTGGCTCAAACCCCCATCAATGCGCGTGTTAGGCCTTAATCAGGATTACACGAAAGTTTTTTTTCCTTACTGCACGACGTGTTTTCACAGAAGCATCCGCAGCGCTTGACGGCTGGACCAAGACCCTAGAATTCTCCACACGTTATATCGGCGGGCGATTTAAGTCTCCGAATACAGCCGCTGGAGCAGGGACGTCTATTGTACGACAAAGGCTCTGCCTGGACACTAGACCTGCCCAGAAAACATGTAATTTTGAAATTGATAGGTGAACAACGTTTGTCCCATGATTTGGTTTATTTCTATTGCGTGTGCAAGTTTTTACCGAAATACCTTACCTACCTATTTCAATATTTAGGGGCCGCTAAAAATCAGCTCAAAATCAAACCTAACAACCACCCTGCAAAGAAATTATCAGCCCAGAATAGGTAGTCCAAAAAATAACAGAATAACAGAAAAAGACAAGTCAAAATGTTTTTAAACCTGTTCTAACAGCGTGCTCAAGCATCCCCTGAAGTCCTGGATCCGCCACTGGGTACAAACCGTTTATCACCGAATCCAGCGGATTTATTTCCTCAAACCCCGATGGAAAGTCATTGCGCAGAAAGTAAACTATGGTGTAAAATTAATCGGAGGCACGGTTAGAAGAGACACTGATCGCAGGGTGGAGCGGCACGTGCAAGGTCGCGCGGTCGCAAGGCAACAGACACTCGTGGCCGTTGAAATTGAAAAGAAGACAATGCAACTGCAGAAGCTTTCATCAAGAGCATTTGATGGTTGCTGTACCCAGAGTAGTAGAGGCTGCACCTTACACTTCCAGTAAATTTCCAACAGGTTTACTCTAAAATGAAATAAACAGCACTTAATTGGGGCGGAATTGCAACTTTCAGACCTCACCGATCCGGGCTCCACAGATGAGGGTTATTCGTCTCCGGCGGGTTTGCCTGCACTCGGATGCGGACTGCTGCCACCTATCAATTATGTTTTAAAGCTTTAGCTGTTACCACCGTTGTAAAGATGACACTTTTTGTCCACAAATGAGGTATGCGGTTTATAGGTGTCGGCAGAGTTCAATGGGGCAGGGATCCTTCTCTGCAGGCAAGGGGCACCATTTGTGGGCGGTACGGCATGAGCAGTGGCGGACGGCCGGATTTAAGGGGGCACCAAGACTTTTCACCTAATTTCGTTACAGTCAATGCCATTGACCCATTTGTTATTTAAAAAGGAGGGGGGTGGCCGAATATTTAGGGATATATTCTTAGCCGAATGTTTAGGGAGAGAACAAGACGGATAAATAGTGAATCACCTCAAGTTCTTTCACGTAGAGAACAAATCCAAATCAGGCAAACGTGGATAAAACCTGCCCACTTTGAGAGGTCATGACCCGATTTGATATCCCTGGAAGCCATTGTTGAAGGTGTATTCAAGTGAAGAAATATTTGAGCTATTGGTTTCGAGGTAACCTTTTATATGCCTGCATATATTTAGCCGTAAGGCTAATGAAAACGAAAAAAATCCAAAACATTCATACAAATACGTACGGCAAACAAAAAAAAAATCCCATTCCACCAGTTGAAGGCGGTGGAACTTCCATATATATTTCCATAAACTTTCTATAAACTCATATATCTTTCGGCTAACTTTCATACATCCCGGCTGGTTAGAAGGTCGTGGCTTTGAGTGATTTTATTACAAGCATACTCTTCAACGCTCAGTACTGAGGTCAATGAAGGGCCGTGCGTAGGGGGTCAGCCCGCGGACAATCGTGCGTGATGGTGACAGTCTCCTGGTGGTCCGTGATGCTGCATGAGCTGGGAGCCTGGGAGCCGACTCCCGGCGTTCCTTCGTACAACACCGCCATTACAAAACAGAGAACGGGCGACGCACGGGAGTCCTTGCTAAAGAGGCAAAGTAGACTTAAAGGCAACCAGGAGGGGGAGAGGTGGGAAGTAATTCTATGTTGATTTCGAAAACATTCGCTTTAGTCTACGTTTGTAAGCAGGGGAAGAGCAAAGAGCCTTGGTCAAGTCCGATTATTTTGGGGACTTTCTTGGCTAAATGCGGTGACTTTAGAGTATTCATTTCATGTTTCCTCTTACGTTAGAGCTGGCAAGTGATGGAAGTTTGGCTTTGATTGTAATCTGCTCCTCTTTCGTGCCGGCACTTGCATATTTATTTAGAACACTTTTGTTGATAAACCAATGAACAGCTCATATGCTCCAAATGCTATCACCCGGAACATACTACTTCCGGCCCCTGGAAAAAAAACGAAGGGTGATTGAAGCGAGGATCAAAGACAGTTAAACAGTTGCGAAAATTATTTTGAATGAAGTCTTCTAGTAGGGCACTTCATTGGTGATGGGAAAGGATCCGACAAACATTGCCAAGCCTCTGGCAGTAGTTCTCAAAACCACACACTGCAACCGACGACGAGATCAGTAAAACGTCTGCAATACAACTACTTAGAAAACATTGCATCATCTCGTCAAGTATTTTTGAAACCACCTTTACCGCTGAATAATGGACAGACTACAGGAAATTAATGCTGAAAAAACGCATGAAAAAACGCTTAAACCATCCTAAAACCTACCGAAATTAAAATGCGGTGCACTGGTAAAAAACGATAGAAACACAGCAAAGAACTTAAAAAAATTTCAACTAGAAGCCCAATTTCCGAGAGCGCATAGTGAGGTCCGGGTAAGTTATCTTTTGGCACTGATGACGGGGCAGCAGCCAAGTCTCTGCCACCCAAAACACCTGACTACCCAAAACGCAATCGCAAGCACCAAAAGTCAGGAAATTGATAGCAAGACAGTTAAAATGTCCTAAAAATTGGCTGTAGGGCATGTGCTATCTTCTCACTACACACCGTTGCACACCTGATGAGTCGTGCACGCCTCGTATGGCCACGCCAGTCGTGGCTCTATTAGCTGTGAGGATAATATGTCCAAACGTGGCTATGTTAGCTGTGAGGATACGTCCAAACATGGCTATGTTAGCTGTGAGGATACGTCCAAACGTGGCTATGTTAGTTTCTGTGAGGATACGTCCAAAGGCAGCTCACGGCTAGTGCTGTTTCCCGGCTCTGGGGACCAATATGCTATGACTAACGTCAAACACGGGAATACAAAACCGAAACACACATATATTTAGTAGAAAACAACTTGGCTCTCAAATCAGGCGGTCGCATTGTATCACTGTTGCAGGAAAATACAGAACTCTTCACGAGCAATGATCTACAGCTGGAGCCATGAAACACCATCAAAGACGCTACGGCGCGCTCCTTTGGTCTGCAATACAGATCCAACACACATCGAAGAAACAATCGAATTTACAATACACAAGAACAACAACCTATCGGGCGCTATATGACCTTGCAGGTTGGCGCGCCCCTAAACCAAATAATCAATCAACAACAACCTATCAAGTTCCTGCACGTCACCTTTCATAGAATGAATATAAAAAATAAAAATGAAACACACCCGCTTGAACCAACAATGTGCTGGGTTTCCGGTGTTAATGTAATCCTAGGTGTAGGAACAGGGAGAGGGACAGGAAGGCATACTCCGCCCCCACTCCCTATTTACCATTCTTAACTATTAACCTTAACACTCTCAACTGGAAAGAAATTCCCTAAGACCGCATCTTGCCTCTCGCCGCCCGCCAATGTTGTGGACGTTCCTACGCCTGTGGTTGTAATCCGTGGTAAGTGATCATATCAAGTCTAAGCAGCCTCCGGCTCTGTCAGAAGATCAGAAGAAAAGGACGACGCCCAAAACACAGCAGAGTTGCTAGTTAAATGAGCATCTCCAAGCTCAAACGTGCGTCGAACGCTGGGTCAGAGGCTGGTGCTACTAAATTACGCAAACACCTTTGAGACGGTGCAATAATTTTTCCACGAACGATACGCTGTCAAGCTGAAGCTACTCAGTCAAGTCGAGGTGATAACCAGCCTACCATAAACACTCTCCGAAGACAAAACGAATACGAAGCCGAAGAACCAAAAATTTTCACCCTCTATTATTTTAGTTTAAATGTTCGAAGTTTGTGTGCGATTGTTTTTTTACCGGTGCTACTTTTCTTCATTCTTACTCTACCAGGGGGCTGTGAACACATCCGTCTTTGGCTGCAGCTAACCCTCTGGATAGAATCCCATCCTCTTTATCCTCACCTTTCCTCATCCTTACCGTTTCCTTCCATAGCTTTTAATCACTTCATACTCATCGGAACACTTTAAAAGTCACTTCAATAGTGTAGAAGTGTAAGTAATACATGAATATTTTGCAACACCTTCATACCTTTCGCACCTACGCGTCATTTTTAATTTTAGAAGTCCAAGTTGCCCTAGGTCCAGACGGAACACAGTTTTGTTCCTCTACGAATTATTTAAGCTGATTCTGGGAGCTATTGGACAGCCATGGCATCAGCGTCGTGCCGACAGCGCCCACTTTGGAGACGACGGCAGCTCTGTGGGACAAGCGGACGGCGCAGGAACGCCACTTCAGCACCGCGTGTACTGGAGCGGGAGGTAGCTGGCCGGCGGGCCTGCCGCTGGGTTCGGGGCCGCCCCGGGCCGCCGGAGGGTCGTCAGTAGCGCTGTCCGTACTGGCTGGGGTTGGGCCCTCCGCTGGACTGACCGAAGCCCAGACTTCCCGGCTGCTGCTGCTGCTGCGGCTGCTGTTGTTGCTGCTGCTGCTGCTGCTGGCCCATGTGGCCAGAGTGCTGCCAACCCACACGCAGCGTTAACGCATTCAGACGCTATGGCGCAGACATTCTCCTGGCGAACCTCCGTTATTTACAGTATTCGTAACGAGAAACTGTTTTCGTTCCACCTCCAGCGGTGCAGTGCAGCACGACTTATCTGATGGATGACCAGCGGAGGAAGGTGCTTAGTGCACTAATCTCCTCTTTTGAACTTAATCACCTTCGTTCTTGTTTAATGTTGTAGACCTTTGGTCGATGGTGCTCGGATAAATTTTCATACATTTTCACTTCCACTGACCTCGAGCCAACTATTGTACAGCGTGTATCAACGATGAACAGTATTCCGGTGTTCAGAGGGTTTAGTTGATGGTTATACTTTATTTTAGGTGCATACTGATGCTTGTACTTACAAATTTCCTCCTTATTTCATGCCATTTATACTTATCAAGTTTTACCACATCTGTTTGATAAATTCTAAGACTTCATTGGTGACAATTACATAGTTTACATTCTAAGAGGAAACTTCCATCATGTCTTCAAGATTCTCTTTCTTTCCTCCGATATTTGCTCCGAAAAAGTTTGCTTCCGCCGTTTATTCCTAGCTAGTCAGGGCTCAATACCACTGGTAGTTACCTAATAAAGAACGGCGTGATTACCCACCTGACGGTGATTTCATCGATGACCTACCCCATGTACATACAGTGACAGGTTTTGCTCATTCCATAAATCGCACAGGCTGCCACAAACACGGCACTGGTTTTACCAGTACCAGTACAAACAGTCATACCGCACTCCGAGGCCGGACAGCAAGTACGGAGGGTACCTGTCTGAGGAAATCTACGGCAGCCTTATAATCACTGCGGTGGGTGGAGCTCAGGTACAGCAAAAATGTTTTCCGGTTCTAGCGATTCTTATGCAAAACTGAATCTAACTTGCACGTTACACATTGTTGTTAACATGTCTTGTATGTACAGCCGGTTCCATACTGATTGGTAGGTATTAGGCCACGGTCGTTTTGCGAAATATCTCTCCGGTGATGTTTCCTGCCGACACCGTTGTTGCCTCAACAGCTGCGTTTTAACTGGATGCATGAATTGACGTGCAAAAATACTACATCGGGTCTAAAATTCGGAAGTAATTCAGAAGACACGAAATCATCGCAATCAGTAAAACAGATTTGTTCATAATTTTCCAAATTGTCGTCTCATCAGTTCGCAGGGGCCCACATTTAAAGAGCTCGTTAAAATAAATTACTAGAGACGCAACATTTTGTGAGAGTAATCGTTCAGATATTTCTTAAAAAACTGACACTTATACCTACCAATAGTGTGGAACGCTGTAAACACTGTGTACACACATGCACAGTGCAATGTTACATGGTCTACAATTATAAAAGTTCCTGATTAAGGTCCAGCTCCAGACGGGCGATATCACCCCCAGCGGGTTAGCCCGCCATCAACCCCCCAGTCCCCAGCCAGCCCGGCTCCGCAGTCTCCGCCGCCGGCGGCGACGCCTCACCTGCTGCCGCTGCATCTGGTGGCCGTGAGAGTCACTGGCCTGTGACGTCACCTGGTGGGGGGCGTGGCCTAACCGCACACGCTTGGCCTGTTGGCCGTGCGAGTCCGTGCCCTGCACGCAGCCGGATCGCTGACAATTCACCATTGCATATGTTGCCGAGGTTTGCAGATTTAACAGCAAAAGGTCGGCAGCCTGACAGCCCATACGAACACCGGGTGACACGACACTGACGCATCTAAACGGGATTTGGCACCTCTGTGACTATTGAACTGAGCTATCAGTCTCATACGGCATACAGAAGAACCTCTAGCTGCATATTTCGATTCTCTCACAACGCTTGAGGAAAACATCTCTGTTCTTTTTTAAGCGACAGATCCCACGCCTTCCCTCCCCTACCCCCATAAGCGTTAGGCCGCGCGGCAGTGGTGGCTGCGGCCCGCGCGGGGCTAGGGGTCCGCTCTTTCAAATCACATTTCTCCGCAAATGCTAAGGGACCGTTCATAAATAACGTCACGCCTTTTCCATGTGTTTCCGACCCCTCTCCCCACGCCACAGCACGTCACGTTTCGGCCACCCCTCCCCCGGAGGGTGACGTAATGTATGAACAAAAATTACGGCCCCTATTTTTATGTTTTCGACCCCCCGCCACGGCATGTACCTTCACTTTTTGACGGGCCTCCACCCCTCCATTTAAGGTAAAATTGTACCCCTACAATTTAAGGTAAAATTTTACCCCTACAATTTAAGGTAAAATTGTACCCCTACAATTTAAGGTAAAAAAATTAAAATTGAAAATAAATGGATTAGATCATCTCTCGACGGACACGACCGATCAGAGCGCCCCATCCCATAGATCCCATAAACAGATCCTGGGCACAGCCTCCACCCAGGGCGCGCCTTCTCACCTTGTTAGCGGACTTGTCCTCCGTGTCCTCCTCGGTGAGGAACTCGCGCTTCGGGTAGGGGATCTGGTGACCCTCGAACACACTGTCGTAAACGGCACACCGATCAGAACAGCGTATAAACCAACACAACAACACACTTGGAAGCATGGGATCATTTTCGTCCAGGACGCATCGACGAAAGTGTCTGAAGAACATGATCGAACAAGGCATGCCGCGCGATTACCCTACAACTCATGTGGAGTGAAGAGAACGCAAAAAGTACTGGGCAACTTACTCCGAGGTGGGAAGGGGGTCCTCCTTGAAGTAGTCATCTTGCATAGCCATCTCTGATGTGATGCGCTTCGTAGGGTCCATGATCAGCAGCTTTTGTAGCTGGTAAAAGGAAGAAGCAAATAGTTGCACACGTCACACGCTTATTTTTCAGAAACAACATTTGAACATCTCCGAAGAACATTTCATCGATCTCCGGGGACGAGGAATGCTACGAGGAAGATGAAAGTTCCCCGATTAAACCTGCTCGTATTCCAAAAGCAATCCAATAATATTTTAGCAATGGAAACAGCGACGAAGAAGTAAGCTACCCCTATACAAAAGTCGGGCTTGTAATTACTGCAACCATGGAAAAATTTATGATATATTATCATACCACAAATATGATAATATATTAAATAATGCTAATTATATGTTACATACTCCAGGCTGCTACCAAGCAGAGCCCAAAGCAGGCAATTCACTTTTATAAGGCTAAGCTATCAAGGTACGTAACACTTTAAGTGTACTGTTCCCGGGCATACTATGCTCTTGGACACTTAAATTAAAAAGGTGTCCGTATTATATCTACCGTTCATGCTGCGTATAGTAAAAACGCAAACGTAACTAGTTGACAATATGGGTATCGGGTAAAAACTTCTTTCGACCAATGGAGAATCGCGTGAATAGCCATCCCACCACGGAACGGCGTTTCCAGCCTCACATGTAGTTCACAGAAGCACAAGCGATGGATTATAATACCTGGAGGAGGGGAAACGATTGGCCAACTCCCCAATGTCTAAAATGTTCAGTTTTACCGGATCATGGAGGGGAGAGGGGCGCTCGGTCACTCGGGGACGTTGGATGGCGCGGTCCCTTTGACTTCTTGCAGCTGATCGCACCAGTCTTACGGTGAAACCTCATCTGCGACAACTCACCAGGTGAAAGGACTTGCTGTCCGCCTTGACTTTGTGCCGCTCCATGTACTTGACTAGGGAGTAGTTGGCGTAGCTGCCGGTCCGGAAGTACTAGTCAGGGACCGGGGAGGACTTCAACATCGGCACCGCGACTGCCACGGAGTTCTGCGAACTCGCCACTGTCTCAGATTGCCAATAACTTCTCTTATTGCGATGATGGCCAATTACGCACTATGCAGAAGAGAAAAATACAGTACAGCTTACAGAGACTAATCGTAACATAGATAACATTATATCTACTGCCGTTTATGACAGGGTGGCAAATTTAAGCCCGTTCTGGTTTAACCGGTTTAAACCATGGATTAACCGGCTGGCATAAATTAATTTATGCCACCCTGGTTTAAACCACTTATCATGACAGAATAAAGCCACTCACGTTAAGTTCTCGCGAGAACTGTTTTTCATATTTTCAAAATAATATGGAACTTAAAGTATAAATACCATATTCATGTTCAAGTGCTTACTGATCTTAAACATATATTTTTGAGTGTCACAAACGCTAACAAAACCCTAGCACAAGCTAACCTATCATAACATTTTAAAAATACATTTGCATTCCAATAACCATGCACCAACTAATATTGGCCAACACCCACTAAAAGACCACCAAAACGCACGATAGAGTAAATGGCCTATGTTTGAACAGGGCCAAATTGTAACCACCAACTTTCAATGCAAAGCTGTCTTTCTGGCACAGGCCCTGCGCGGCCGTCATTAGCCGACATGATGCAGTCGAGCAATGTGATATGTTGCTGCCCAATGAATGTTTTTTGTATAGTAATTTGTCACGCTTTGTGTGAGACCAATACAATTTTGCCTTGTTTTGGAATTGGTTTATGACTATGTAAGTCCATATATCTAACCAACCATAATGGCGAAAGAATATGTGACCTTTCCATATCCAGGTAAACGCTGTGATTACGTGAACTGTTGAAACGTATCACATTCACCTGTTCGTAACGTATGCTCCAGTTGCCAGTATTAATCAACATTGACTTTGTGCTCAGCCAACTTGATGGATGACATGCTCAACTCAATTCTTCAACAATATGCAAATTGATATATTGTGCAGTTCTCACCTTTATCTTTGATATCAAGTGTTCTTGGATTGAATGGGTCTTTTGATTCTGATTAGCCGGCTTTTATTAATTTAGCTTTAACCGGCTTAATGATAAAGCCCTGGTGGCTATAATTTGCGTTTTTACTGGTTTATGATTGTACACTTTTAAAGGAATCCATCATCACGGTTTTTAACCCAAAGAGAAAATTCCACCACGCCAGACGGACGAAAAAATACCCTGACAGGGAACAAATACCTTGAAATTTAGCTCTCCCAGATAATAACCGAGAACAATGTATTTAAACAACTAATTCCCGGAGAGAGCGCAAGTGATCAAAGGTGTCTTAAGATAGTATTCGAGCAAGTAAACCAGAAATTTACAGACATTTCTTTGTTTCACACCTAATCCGGTGCAGATATTGCATTTTTACCTGAAGGGACCTATAGCTGACAAATAGGCCACAATACATTGATATTAGTTAAGGCACGGGCATGCAACTGGAAGCCTGCAGTCCCATTGAGGATTCGGACTGAATGGCGTGTCGAACAGTGAATAATTTAGAACTCATCCACCCAACCTGCAATTATAACACTTTCGTAGTATTTCGCAACAATTCGGCACTAGGCATCAACACTTTCGCGGACGCATGTACAATAGAAATATGAGAAGAGTGTTAACGTTCGGCAATATTAACCCTCTGCAGAGACAACCCCCATGTGCTTCCAAACCGTTCCACTTCAAAGTACCTGCATGCCCAGAAGGCATGCAGGTACTTGCCCACCACTAACTGTGCAGGGCACTGCCTACCACCAACAGGCCGGGATTCAGTCACATGCCTGGATCGCTTGAAGTCCTTGAGCAGTGTGCTGTGTTCAGGCATTTTGCGGATGTCCTCCCAGTCCTTCTCCTGCGGGAAGCCCATGACGTTGAAGATGCGGTCCAGCTGGTCGTGGTGGTAGGGGTTGGACGTTTTGATGTCCTCTTGCCGACAGTGGAAGATGGGCTCTGACGTCAGCAGCTCCGCGAAGATACACCCGATGGCCCAGATGTCTGACACAGGCAGACACTCCGTCAACAGTCGGATGGGCTACCGCGATCGCAGACCGGAACGTAACCGTTACAATTGATTGGCTCATAACGATCATATCAGAAAATAACACGACGGACGCACGTATATAGCAACGGCTTCAAGGGAATGTGGCAATTTGGTCAAATCCCGGAATTTAGTGAAATTAGGGGTATTTTTAGCCGAAAATCATTAAAATGTCCATTATTTTTTCTAAAAAGGAAATGTACATTAGCCTCGATGTTTTTTATTTTTAAAATGTTCCTCTATAATAAGAATAAACCTCTGCCTGTGGATGACGTCATGATCTGGCAAGCACTACCATATTCAATGGGCTTCAATATGCTGACTACTCACGGTGACGTCAGCATGTCGTCACGACAACAGCTGACAACTGCGGCCAGCTCCTTGGGTGCATTTTGGATACATTTCCGGTAAGTTTTTAGCCTTTCTCTAGGGAAATTTCGACTTCAAAGACAAGTGATATAATGAGTATCGTGTTTTCCGGCATGCTTTACTACTTGGCTACCTCAGTTAAAATCACCTTATAAACGTGCCACATTCCCTTTAAAGGTAAAATCAATGCAAGCTAGCGGAGGCAAAACTTGTAGCAGCAGATACAACGGATGCATCTGCAACAGACAATGAGGATCATATCTTGCAATAATCACGTAATAAGTTGGACCACAACACACACAAAGAATTGACATACTCAACGCAAACATTTTGATACAGAAGAAAACTGCATGGCCTTATTATGTTTCTTTTAAATTCTTGAAAATACGGAGAGGGGTGATCTGAACCCTCTTGTTACAATGCCGGCTCAGCGAAATACGTAATTCTATCTGAAACGCTGGGCAAAAGAACATGTTTACAGACATAAAATTCGAACAAACTTAAGATGTCATGTTCATACACCCATGATAAGTATGTAATACAAATCAGACATAAAATTATCGATTATTTTGCATGTCGAAAACCTAATTATTACACAGCTTGGGCGGATGGTCCTCGTAAACGTATCTTGAGATAAAGACATATTGAGTTACAGGTAGCCCGAGTATTGTTGTCACGACATTCTACTTTTTAAGAATTCGTACACAATGATTTGTAAGGAACCCAATTCAAGGTCTCGGCTCACAGCATGACTAAGAATCTGATCAATTGTACTCTTGAAGATTCTGAGGAAGACCTGTGGCCAAATATATAATCACTATGTTTTTTATATAGTACATCCAGGATTCCGAGAGATAAACCTTTACTACAAACAGATGACAGAGCCATATATACTTCGATTCGTAACGACCAGACCATTAAAATGGATCTCAGTAATTATCCGATATTTTCAGACTCAGAAGTTATCAGTGAAACGCTAAAAGTCCCATAATGACAACAATGTATCGTCTTCAACCTCCGTTCAACGCAATGGAGACCGGCGCTAACAATGGTAGACAATTGCATCGATTTCAAACACCCAGGACCTTTGGATGGCCCACAAGAGGCCCTATCTTGGCTCTTAGATGGGACAGAAGGCGCCGCACTCTAACCAGCACGATTCTTTTCACTGATGCAGCGTGGAGGTATTTTTTTTAAATCGTAATGTTCAGTGACCTGTGGTCTCCCAACCTTTGACCAAACCCGAATTTTATGTCATAACCCTGAAAGGGCAATTCAAGGCCTTTCGAACAGCGTAAAAGCATGCTTTTATCTGATACTTTCTAAGAAAAACTATATTTTTCAGATACACTTAATTTCAGCGATTTTGCCCTCTTCTGACCCCTAGTGGTCTTAGTACTGACCGGAGGAAAAAATAGCCGAGTAACATCTATTGAGGTTCATATAAACTTTTCATTGCTTTTTCCCGCATAGTTTTGGCCCTCTTAATTCCTACAAGAGGGTTTTTTCGCCCCCCACTTCCCACCATGGCAATATGGCTTATAACCGGCACCCAGGCGAAGCTCATTACCGTACCAAATGCGAAACTCTTTCTGTCAAGCCAATCAATGGATTCCGAACCAACAGCCCGCAACCCAGAAACGAAAAATCTACACAATCCACTTATATGCAGAAAACCTGACAAGTCAGCAGCCTTGACTGCACAGAAGACGAACACGAAGGCCTGACCGACTCCCACCCACCGATAGCTTTGGTGTAGTGCCGGGCGCCCAGGAGCAGCTCGGGCGCGCGGTACCAGAAGGTCACCACCACCGGGTCCAGGTCGGCCAGCGGCTTCAGAGGAGAGTTGAAAAGCCGCGCGAACCCCATGTCGGCGATCTTCACCCGACCCCGCTCCGGGCCCTGTGCAACAGTGGGACGGGTGAGACGAGCTGAGGCAGAGGACGCCATGTCGGCGATCTTCACCCGACCCCGCTCCGGGCCCTGTGCAACAGTGGGACGGGTGAGACGAGCTGAGGCAGAGGACGCCATGTCGGCGATCTTCACCTGACCCCGCTCCGGGCCCTGTGCAACAGTGGGACGGGTGAGACGAGCTGAGGCAGAGGACGCCATGTCGGCGATCTTCACCCGACCCCGCTCCGGGCCCTGTGCAACAGTGGGATGGGTGAGACCAGCTGAGGCGGAGGACGCCATGTCGGCGATCTTCACCCGACCCCGCTCCGGGCCCTGTGCAACAGTGGGAAGGGTGAGACGAGCTGAGGCAGAGGACGCCACGGTCAGAACCGATCCTTCACACCCCCAGTCCCCGTCTCCGGGCCCTGGACAACAGTGGGACGGGTGAGACGAGCTGAGGCGGAGGACGCCACGGTCGGAATCCGATCCGATTCACCCCCAGTCCCCGCTCTCCGGGCCCTGGACAACAGTGGGAAGGGTGAGACGAGCTGAGGCGGAGGACGCCACGGTCGGTAAATCCAGATCCGATTCACACCCCCAGTATCCGCTCTCCGGGCCCTGAACAACAGTGGGAAGGGTGAGACGAGCTGAGGCGGAGGACGCCATGTCGGTAAACCGATCCGATTCACACCCCCAGTCTCCGCTCTCCGGGCCCTGGACAACAGTGGGAAGGGTGAGACGAGCTGAGGCGGAGGACGCCAGGTCAGTAAACCAGATCCGATTCACACCCCCAGATCCGCTCTCCGGGCCCTGGACAACAGTGGGAAGGGTGAGATGAGCTGAGGCGGAGGACGCCACGGTCAGTAAAATCCAGATCCGACCCGGTTCATAGCCACGGTCTCCGCGACAAATCTGCCAGTTTCACCACTGTGATTACCAATCCAAATCCCAGAAACAAGACCAAGTAAATACAAATTTGTTTCCAGGTTCAGGTTAGCATCCAAACTACCGAGATCTAAGGCCAACCCCTGCTAATCAGATCCATAGATCAGATCGAAGCGGATGTCTACTTCGGTATCTAATCCGCGCCGCACACTAAGCTGAGGAGGGTGTGCGTTGCCACCCAGGACTGCTTAGGAACTTTAACAAGAAACTATGACTTTGACACGGACTGTTCAAAAGCACAACAAATGAAGTTTCAACAATATCTTGGAGGCTTCCAAACAATTATCAGTTAGCACGATACCTTTGGAAAGAGCACGTCGATGACAGTAGAGACAGCTCACTTACGTCGCCCATGACCAGAATGTTGGCCGGCTTGAGATCCCTGTGCAGGACCCAGTTGGCGTGGAGGTAGTGGATGCCGTCCAGGATCTGGTACAGCAGCGACTTCACCATCGCCCTGGCCACCATCACCGCCTTCTTGTTGGCTTTTGCGGCCCGGTGAAACTTGATAATGTGCTGCAGGGGCCACCATCAGTTACGGGCCGCAGTTCTAACACAGGCGAATCACGTGACATCTTCTCAAATTCAGAGGCGCACAACAAATCGCACTTCCAACCAAAACACATCCAATTTTCGCTGTATTTCGTCTCACTCACGAGGTAGCGATGGTTTTAGCATAATCTGTGGAGCCGATATCTACCTGATGTATTCCAAGGAATTTCCTTGACCAAGCTCGATATAATATCGTTCAAGTTCATACCCAGAGATCGTGTTCGGCATAGTCGAACAGCAGCCAGACTTTTCTGTCGGGCTGGGAGAGGAACACCCGCTGCAGGTTGATGACGTTGGGATGTTTCAGCTCGCGCAGGAGGGCGATCTCGCGGCACGCGGACATGGAGAGGCCGGTGCCTTCGATCTGCTTCAGGGCGTACTCCCGCACGTCCTTACTGTGGGCCAGTGGGTCCCGTCAGTGACGAGTCAGCCCGAATCAACTCACCCCGACAGCAGTTTGGTGACAATGCAACTACGGCCTAGCTTCCAATGACTTGACACCGGTTTGGCAATAAATTTGCATGCATCGAGAATGCATTGTTTGGCTACTCATGCCTTCAGTGACACGATTCTGGTCTCCAGGGCATAGACAAACATGAGGCACAAACGACAATCGCTCAAGCCATAGGTACCAGTGCACCCGGATTTCACACTTTAGAATGTGAGTTGCAGTAAAAGGCAGAACAACTGTAAGCTCAAAACCAGAGTATATTATACCTTATATAGGAGACATGGCACTTTTAAACATGTATAAGAGGAAATAATCACAAGTTCGAGAGAAAAATCATCTAGCATGTGCTAAGTTTTATTTTTCACTGTTTTTAGAATAAATTCATTCGACAAAATTCAATGAGTGATCTTATTTACCAAGCCCTTTAAACAGACTGAGTCCAGAATTATTTTATTTGCTTAAAAAATCGCACAAAAAACAGCTCAGGGATACCACATCTGGGTCGGGATGGTTTTACCATTGTTCTTTTCCCTGCAAAAAGGAAGGTTTTCGTCCAATGCACAGCCTTTTGCAGGTTTACAATAATTTCCTCTACTCATTTCTTAGTGGTGAAACTACAACTAAATTTTGGCACAACACACATGTAAGAACTTAAGCCTAACGTAGATCAACACTAAAGTCCCAGAAAATGTCTCCAAAACGGGATCAATGCACATTATACACGCTACATCAGCATAAAACACAACTATCATGCATCATAATGTCAGTTATTTCCTTTAAAAAATCAGCCATTTTGTTTAAAGCCCCAGAAAACATTTCAAATTCTGAACTTTGACCCGTCACATCTGCTCAACAAAGATTTCCACACAAATAAATCAGAGATGCATGTGTTTGCATTTAAAGACCTGCCATTCCCCCATTTACCTCCACAATTGAACGCAAAATCCACCCTGCCTGCTATCAAGCTACAGGGGAACATCATGGAGTAGGCAATGCCAATACTTAAGTATTCAAATAAGCCTAAAATCTTCTCATTTAGCCACAAAATCACAGCAAAAATAGCACAACTGAAATAGTAACCCTGTAGCATCCCAGCTCACCCGTCCTTCCTTTTCGCCTTGTACACATGTCCGTATGTACCCCGGCCGACCTTGCATCCCTCAAACTCAAAATACTCTTCTACCTTAGCCCGCTCCAGCTGGGTTCTGTGCTTGAATTCGTAGTCCATTTTGAAGCCTGGTACTTGCTCTGAAAAAAGACAGGTAATGAGCCCCCTGATTGGACTGCAGAGTATGCAGCAGAGTAGAACGGATGTGGTCGAGCTCCTTCTGCAATGTACTTCTGGGGGAAAAAACAGCTACATGAAAGCTTCCCTGCAATTATACATCATGAACGAATGCATAGAGGCACTGATGACTTAGCCAACTGGTCAGGAAGTGGCTACTGCGGTTCAACAACGCATGATTCTAGCATTAATACGAATTAGTGTGTCATTCCATAACAACTCGACACACCAGGTGCCAATTTTTACCGGCACCATCTCGGATCTTTGTGAAGCTTTGCATACATGGTCATCATGGGCTGGGAACACGCATCTGAGAATATTAGGATCATAGCTCACATATTCTCGGATATGTGAGGACGTCAATATTTTACACATATTGTTGCATTCCCTTCTAAACCATACTATAACCTCAAAACGGTTTCACATATTTGCATTCTGCAAGCTGTTTAATAAAATAAAGGTTATAATACTTCTTTCACATAATTTGAGATTTTTGTCATTTAAATTATGTTATACATTATATGGTATCAGAAAACGTTGATTTCCAATCAATGTACCATCTTCGATTTTCAACATTTGTACATATCTTATGGAGCGTCTTATTTTGCATGGTAAACAATGATTTTTTATAGTGGGATCTCAGCTACTACCCCGACAGGAAAATCATGAAGGCAGTACCATCCGGTGCGGTCCGCGCGGGCCGCCGCCGCCGTCCCCCACCGCCGAGGAAGCATTGCATCGTTTGAGTAGGAATAGGTGCGTTTTTCTCCCTGGTATGGCAGATTGGTGCGAATTTTTGGAGGCTGGTGGTGCGAGAATTTTAGATGGCTGGTGCGACTTGTCTGGCTTGCTGCCATACTTTGCAGACTGGATGCAGGGGCAGGCGGAAGGAAATTGAAGGCTGCCCATCTGAGCAGTGCATCCGAAGAGCCGGCTCCTCAACAAGTAACAAGTGAGGAAGAATTCGGTGAAAATTTTACCTAATGTCTCTAATCTCTTTGGCTTTGAAATTACCTGGAACTTAATTCATCCGTGATTCATGCATGCAGCACACCGCCGCAGCCCCCTTTTTTGTAAGTGGCCTTCCTACGATCAGCCCAGGGCTGGGGCCACGATTCCATCGCCGGCAAACAGCGCACCCCGACCACATGTCCGGAATACGGAGGGAACATGACAACAATATCTAGTGCATCCAGGACATCTGGACGGCAAAGCCCGCTGAGCGACCGGCGATGCAAACGTGGCCCACACAAATTCAGAGACGCAGAGCTGGGAGAGGTCAATTTCGCAGAGAAATTAATCTCTTCCTTAATGCTGTGAGCCTGAATGTTAACTTTAAGGGCGAAGGGTCCGAAAGAAATTCGCCCGCAAAGCTGGCGGCCAAAAGCCAGCGGCCACTGGTTTTGGACAAAAATAAAGCCATGCTGGAAGGGAAAACCTCAAAGATGCACGCTCGGAAACTCCAAACTCCTGTCTGGACCTTCCAGTCGTTCATTTAAATTCACTCATGAACAAGCTAGCTACAAAATCTTTTTCTCCCGCCGCGAAGTGGAAGACGGCCGGCCTCGTCTCGCCGTCAATGTCCGCGGGGCGTCTGTTGCTCGGTGTTCGGTGTCCGGTGGGTTTTGGTTCCGGTCCTCATGACGGGAGAGGTGCTAGCTAGAGTTGGATTAGGGCCCGCTTCTGGAGGACCCTTTGAAAACCCCGGATGTAGGGCGCCGTGGCATCTTCACAGGGCGCCCTTCACTCGGGTGCTTTCCTTGGGTGCTCCGCATGTCTGGCCCTTATTCTTATCACAACTAGATCATCCAGTGTGCAAAGTATAGCATTTTCGACGAGATCTCGTAGTATAGCATTTTCGACGAGATCTCGTTGGGGCGAGTGCCCTTGGAGGCAGGAGTGGTGCGAATTTTACCAGCCTGGTGCGAATTCGTGAAAATGGTGTGAGGAAGGTGACACTGAAAACCAAACAAATAATGGCTATATGGTTATGAAGACACAGGAAGGGGCCTTATAAAAGTCCATAACTAACTAGCTAATAGGCAAGGTAGTATTGCATCGTGTGGGTAGGAACGGGTGTATTTTTCTCCCTGGTATATGGCAGGTTGGTGCAAATTTTTAATGGCCGGCGGTGCGAGAATTTTAGATGGCTGGTGCGAATCGTCTGGCCTGCTGCCATACTTTGCAGACTGGAAGATCATCCCCCTGTCCTTAGGTCCGGCACCTTCTCTCCCCGCGGGGAGTACTGAGCTGCAGTCGGCACATGGACATTGACTTTCATCAGTTGGCGAGTCTTTGAAGCCACAAAAAGATAAGAAAATATTTATCATAAATATTTTTGTATCATAATTTCTTCCATTGACACTTAATCCGTTTTCCCCTCCCTTGTCTCGACCTTCCAGTCGTTCACTCATGAAAAATTTAGCTCCAAAAGTTTTCCTCCCTCCACAAAGTGGAAGACGGCCAGCCTAACCTCGCCGTCAATGTCCGCGGGGCGTCTGTTGCTCAGTGTTCAGTGTCCGGTGGGTTTTGGTTCCGGTCCCAATGTCGGGAGAGGCACTAGCTGGAGTTGGATTAGGGTCCACTTCTGGAGGACCCATCTGAAAACCCCGGGCGAGGGGGCGCCATGGCATCTAAACAGGGCGCTCTCCTCTCGGGCGCTTTCCTTGGGTGCTCTACATGTCTGGCCCTTATTCCCATCACAACTAGATCTTCCCCCTGTCCCTCAGTCCATTCCCGAATCCCCCGGCGGGGAGTACCGAGTAGAGGTGGGAGGTATTATGGTAGTAGGCAGATCACATCTCGTGGTTCAAAAGGATCACATCAGAAGGTCCACAGTTCATAGGTGCTACCGCTCAAAAGGTCCAACTTTCAAAAAGTCCAACGTTCAAAAGGTCCAAAGAGGCGTGATCAGATACATGAGAGTGGGGTGTATGATGCCGCAGAGGCGTGCTAAGACACCTGATAACAGGAGGCAATGAGGGTTAGGTTAGGTTAGGTTAGGTTAGGTCAGGTCAGGTCAGGTTAGGTTAGGTTAGGGTAGGGTAGGGTAGGTCAGGTCAGGTCAGGTCAGGTCAGGTCAGGCCAGGTCAGGTAGGTCAGGCCAGGTCAGGTCAGGTCAGGTTATGTTAGGTTAGGTCAGGTCAGGTCAATTGTGTATGCCCTTGGTCCCTATTTCCTAGTCTGGGGATATCACCCCTCTTTCCTGAATCTGAGTTCGCCTCTGGTCTGGGTACCACTTAACACTAATCAAACTTCCCCTCCTTCCATCTGTTTCATCTCTAGAGATTTTCTTGCAGAATGTGGGGATATTTCTAAAACATTTCGAAAAGTGGTAGCCAGACCAGAGGCGCACTCAGGTTCCAGTCTGCAGAATGTGGCAGATTTCGACGAGATCTCGTTGGGGCAGCCTCGGGGCAGACCTACCGATTTGGGGCAGCTTTTGGTCGATGTTGGGGCAGAGGGCGGGCTCTTGGGGCAGGAACCAGTACTTGGGGCAGCAGTCGGTCCGGGTAATCACCGAGGGAAGAAGAAAAAATAATGAAAAGAAACGACAATCATTAGTTAAAGTTGCGCCGTAAAAGCTGAATTGTCGCAAAAGCGTCATATTTGTCATCAAGAGATGTGGCCAAAAAGATACCAAGTGAAGGAAATTTCTAATAGACGTAAAGTCAAAGTTGCTGGAAATTAATAAAAAGCAGGCAACAGGCGCCTTTCTAAAGCAAAGTTTAAATTTCTTTATAAATTTGTAATCTAAACCTAGTTTGAATTACAAAAAACAATCTTAGAACTCAAAATAAAATTTCCCTGTATGTAGTTTTTTGCATTTCCTCTGCTGTTTTGATCGCCAAAGGCCGGCAAATTGGGTCTATGTCAAAAGGTCCACTATTCAAAGGGCCCACCGTTCAAATGGTCCACACATAAGCAAAGCATGCCAACCCCTCCCCCAAGAAAAATGCAGGTCAGTGATGTGACGTCACAAGAGCGTAAGGGAATCTTTCTTCGCTTGGGCATGGAATATAGATACCTGGAACGGAAGGCTCGTTGATTTCTGGGATGCTTTTGTGGGGCTCATTAAAAAGAATTGGGTAAATAGCCAAGAACATTAAAATATAGACGGCAGTAAAATATTCAACAAAAAACAGGCCTTTTGCGCGTGCCTTACTTCAACCCAGAGGAAACAACTACTACTGAGGTATTATTTATCCAATATAAACCTAAATAATTGCATAATAGCCATAAAATATGAATGCAAAATCAGCATGAGCCCGGATTCGAACCCGGAACACTACGATTGCTAGACAAGCATGCTGCCAACTGCGCTATTGAGCAACGAAATTACCATTATGAAAATGAAAAGTTCCACGCGTGGGATTCCTAACACAGGATCTTTCGCTTACTAGACGAGGCTTAACACACTGCGCTATTACGGCTCTGGGCCGCGCGCCCTTAAAACATGTTATAATACAAGTTGAGCTGCAGTATCAGATTCTGATTTCTCCTGCACTTTGCTCTAAGGTTTTAGGTATTTCATGCCTAAAATGTATTTTAGCGGACGCACCACAGATTGGGCTTTCCGAAATGCATGGTCGTTTTCCTGTGCAAGCCACGGTTTATAAGTTATGACGCATCAAAGTCATCGGCCACCACATCTCCCATAGACTTTACATTGGCCCTTACCGAGCTTTACTTACCGAAGGATTTTTTCATGTCCTAGATTGGCACCCAAAAGCGGGGCGGGTTTGCATTGAGGTCTCCATTCCAGGTATCTCTATTCCATGGCTTGGGTCTTGTGAAAATATTCCAAATTTTTATGCTTTCATGCAAATGTGAGAAAATGCAAGGGGAAAATGCTTTAGCTTTGGAAAACATTATTCTTTATTGAATTTAGTTATCAATTGAAATAATTTTTTAAAGTATTGATTATACGCAGTGAAAACAGTGGCAAATGACGTCTTTGGGGGAAAAGACTTTGCTTGTAAATATACCTTTGAATAAATGTATTCTTGAAGTCGTGCATCATGAATGCTAGATAGCTGCTGCTGTGCGTGGAGGGTCGTGAGTGCGTTGTCGTCGGCGAGTTGGATGCACGGCTTTATTTCATTTCTGGGTGTTACGTTTAAAATGGAGTAGATAAAACATGTATCGGTAAAAATACCCCCCCGTTGGAGGAGTCTGCCCCAGCATCCAAATTTCTGCCCCAATTGGGGCAGGCTTTGGGCTGCCCCAAGCGCCTCGTCGAGTCGCCTGCCACGTTCTGCAGACTGGCTCAGGTTCTGGAAAGAGGGTTGATATCCCCAGTCTAGGAAATAGGGACTAAGGGCATACACACCTGACCTGACCTGACCTGACCTGACCTGACCTGACCTGACCTGACCTGACCTGACCTGACCTGACCTGACCTAACCTAACCTAACCTAACCTAACCTAACCTAACCTAACAATTTACAGAATAAGGTGAGCAATCACTGACAACTAAGAAAATTGTCTCACTCGAATGATTGCAGCACGCCCTACAAAATTTCCAACAACATTTTTTTTCGCCGACCTACCGTTTCTAACATATTCAATAATATTGCTTCCGCAATGCACACCACACAACACTGCGGCCCAAGCGCGAATAACTGCTGGAAATGCGTCACAATCGTAGCACGAGCAGGGCAGCCTGTAGTTATTCAAAAGTCGACCGATGACACTAGTTAATAAAACCTCTAGAAAACCTTCAAAAAGCTCTGTCACTGTCGTACAGAAGGAACGGAACAAAACGGAATGAACAAAACAAAGCCGGCACATCCACTCCAGACCTGACCTGACCTGACCTGACCTAACCTAACCTAAGCTAACCTAACCTAACCTAACCTAACCTAACCTAACCTAACCTAACCTAACCTAACCTAACCTAACCTAACCTAACCTAACTAAACCTTACCTAACCTAACCTAACCTAACCTAACCTAACCTAATCTAACCTAACCTAACCTAACCTAACCTAACCTAACCTAACCTAACTAAACCTTACCTAACCTAACCTAACCTGCTTTGCTCGCATCAGAAATCGCCTGATAGTATTTTATTTCGCAACTATCACATCCATCCGCCATTGTACAAACTGACGAGCGTTGGTGCGTTACGTAGAGGTTTTTTTATTTTGGAGTGTTTTATCCGTCTTATTCTGGCATGGTATCTGGCATCTTTAATAAAAAGTAGCGTTGCTGTGCTGTGGGGTGTTGGTCGTGTGCGACATTTCTGTGGTAGTGTCGTGGTAATATAGGAAGGAAATTCGATGGGAGAAAATTATTTGCGGAAGCAATTGTTTGCTAAATTCGTTTTCAGCACATACGATTGTGTCTTAAAATGGCCATTAGAATGTGGTACGCAACTGCTCACCTTATTCTGTAATTAAACCACCTAACCTAACCTAACCTAACCTAACCTAACCTAACCTAACCTAACCTAACCTAACCTAACCTAACCCTCATTTCCTCCTATAATCATGTGTCTTAGCACGCCTCTGCGGCATCATCCACCCCACTCTCAAGCATCTGCGCACGCCTTTGTGGACCTTTTGAACGTAGGACTTCTTATTCAAAAGGTCTAACTTTCAAAGAGTGGAGCCTATGAATATTAGACCCTTTGATCAGTGGACCTTCTGATGTAATCCTTTTGAACCGCGAGATGTGATCTGCCTACTACCATAATACCGAGGTGGGACTTTTTGGAAAAAGCTGGTCCTGGTCCTGACCAACATTACTTGGTCCCGGCCTAGTCCTGGCGAGGAAGGATGTGGTCCCGGCCTAGACCCGGCAGCCTTTTTCCCACTTATTGGCTTTTAAACATAATAATTTCTTGTGGCTTAAGAGCCAAACATATTAAGCAAATTCATATACTCAGTACATAAGCGAATCAACATAAAATATGAACCATAACTTCAGGAAACCCTTACCTACTATCATGAAAAATGGCTACAATTATCTCACAATGCTGAGGAAACATTTGCATCTTAAACCCTTACAGGTAAGAAACTATACATCAATAAAAATTTAAGCAGTATCACACCTCCCTTCTGTCCATCCATAAACATTTAATCAATCAACATCTCTGAGTTTTATCAGGGAAGGTCAGGACACAAATACCTGCAGGAGCCTTAAGATCAAATCACCAAAGCACAGGAGCAATTTGACAGATCACTTTTACAATTAGCGTGTGAGTTAACAACTGTTTTTGACTGTTTATGGAGAATTATGCGAGTTGACACGCTGGATGAAGAAACTGACAATATTTTACATACTGAGGTAGTTCTCCAAAAACAATTAGGTAAGCCCCCCGCTTTCCTTTCTCCCCAACAACACACAGCAAACAACAAACAACAAATGTGCATCTTGAATGTCGTCCATGCATGGATTTCCATGCATGCATGCATGAATTTTTGGAGGCCAAGCATAAACTGTGAGAAGAAAAAGCTAGTAGCAAAAACTATGTTCTTTGATTCGTGTCAAAACGGCATTTTATTATTGTAGACAAATCAAAGTTGTGAATTACCAATGCCAATAACAATATTTGCTTGTAATAGACAAAAATATTAAACCAGCCGAAGACGGTGCACTAAAGACAAATAGTACCTTATCATGCTTAGTAGCAAAATACAAATATATTTTATGAATTATCACGTGATTTTAATGCGTTCTGCCTTGAGGCTCCTGAGGCCTGAGCCTCTACTTGGTTGAATTTTTCTTCAAAGACATTAATGGCGCACCCTTTTTTATCAAAGTAGAGTTATCTTGGTTTTTATATAGGGCCTTGGTTTTCATATTACCTTGGGTTTTTATCTATCCTTCTTGTTTTTGGCTCCAACAACGAAGCGTGGTGCTGTAGTTGAATGTGGTTGGAGAAGTTGAAGTCATTCACGTTTTAATCACGACATAAGACGTAATTTAAAATATTGTTGAGTATTTTTTAGAGAGAACTAAGGCAATTGAAACAGTGGGTCTGGTAGGGACAGCCATTTCCAATCATCAATTCCAGAATTCTCTTTTCAATCAAGCTTTTGTTTCAATGTCTTCCAGTACCTATATGTAAAAACAAGTTTTTTCTTCCATTCAAAGTGATTTTGACCCCAGTACCCACCATTTTTGGTTGTATTTTGGTTGTGTTATTGAGTTGCTTTGAATCATACGACACTGAGAGGGACCTAGGTGTCATTATGGACAGGGATCTGAAATTCCGGCAGCAGGTAGTGACTTCTGTCTCTAAAGCAAACAGAGTATTGGGAGTTATCAAGAAGTTGTTCGCCAACATCGATACCTTCACTTTGCCTCTTCTGTTCTAGACTCTGGTCTGGTCCGTTCAAGACGCTGGTTTAGCATTTTTTAATCCTGTCTGTTGCCGTTGGTCTTCAATTCCTGTCTGTATTATTCTGTTTCACCTGTCTTGTATGGGAAATAATAAAAAATAAGGATGATGATGATGATGAAGGCCCCTTCTTTGAACTTTAAAGCTTGTAGAAATTGTTTACAGGGAGTTTTGGGGTGAAATAAAATATGGCAATAGTGGTTTGTGACACTACAAAACTTCAATCTCAGCTAATATGCATAGAGGTGTCCCCTTCCCTGAAATTTTGTTAGATAAATAATACCTACATCATTGGAATCAGCATGGCACCCTCTTTCTCTTCACAGGATCCTGTAGTGTAATTCTCACTTAAACCCTGATTTTCAACACTTAGTTAAACTGAACGTCATAATGCTGCACAGTCTAGTGCTGTAAAGAAAACACAGGACATGCCAAGCTAGCCAGCTGATCGGTATATTGTAGCCAGCGGATGAGAATGATTCATACACTGCACCAGAGTCATTGTGAAAGCATACCTAATTGTAGCCATTATATGTATTTGTAGATATACTCATACAAATGAGTTTAAAAAGACACAACAGGAGATTAAAATGTCTGCGTTGAAGTCAGGTGCCAGGAAGTTCATGATACACCTGAGGTCATTTAAGAACACAAGGCACCCGATCACGGGGCACCATTTGGACCAATGGTTGCTAGTTTTAGATGGCACAACTTATCAAGGCCACCAATCCTATATCCAGGGTGCTCATACTTGCATTCTGGAGGGAGGCGAGTGGAAAGCGATCCCTTTCAGAGTAGTACAAATGACATTTTCAAGAGGCTGCTGGGGCTCCATTGGGAGAGGCATGTGCCCCTGGATCAGCCTATGCACCCTGCATCAACTATGCACAATAAACAGCCGCCAGTATTAAATGTGTGCTGGTTTACCATCTTCTCGATGGATCTCGCAGAGGTGGTTTCTCAGCTTACAGAGATATTTCAAAACTTGGAGGAGAGCCTAGTCTCGGCCAGCAAATCACGACTTCAGTGGTTGGAGGAAACTGTTTCTTCCCTCTCGGCGCCACAGACACTGCCGGTCCTCGGCACGTCACAGCGGGCGCCGATACTCGTAGTCCATGTAACTGTGGTTTTCTGTAAGCCTGGTTGTGGCTCCCTGACCTCTTGTAGCGGTGGTAGACGGGCGGCCCGCGGGGACTGCGGGAGCAGTAGCGATGGAGTGAGGTCGAGCGGCGTCCCGGCGACCTCCTGGGGTAGCCACCGCCACGCAGGTCGCCGCGGCTGCGGCTCCTTTCCGTTCGTTCCGTTAAACTTCAGTTCCGAAGCTTTTCTCTTTCTCAGTAATGTAGAGTTGAAATGTCTCTTTACCAGGTCTCTCAGTTGAAATTTGGATGGAAAGGCTTGCATTGCAGGGACACTCTTGGTCAGACAAATAAGTCTGTATATTACTGTTTTGCCGTGGGTGATGGCTGAGTGAAGTTGACAGTCTTTTCTTTCCCAGGTCGTTCTCAGAGCTGGAGTTGGAAAAATTTCTAGCTTAGTGGGGGAAATGCTGAAGATGGAAAAGGACAAGATACTTTTCCATATTGCCCTTGGTTTGGTATTCCTTATCATACTGTTCGGCTTTCCAACTCTTGTTAATTCTCATGGCCACAGTCATGACTTTGAAGAATCCCCATCCTTCAAGTACTCTCGCCAGGCCAATGTTGAGGCTCAGGCTCGGGACAGCCACCATGGGCATAGCCATGAACATCATGGCCACAGCCATGATCATCATGGCCACAGCCATGACCATCATGGCCACAGTCACGACCACCATGGCCACAGTCACGGACACGACGTTCCTTCCTCCGGTCAGTTGTACACCCGTGAAGCTAACGAACTTGCTGAAGAGGCCCGTCGCGTCCATGAGGAGTTCAGAAAGCACCAGGAAGAGAAAACGTCCGGTCGGAGTTCTGAAATGACTACCTCACTATGGATTAATGCTCTGGGCTCCACACTTTTGGTCAGTGCGGCTCCGTTCTTTATTCTGTTCCTGATTCCATTGGACAACACAGAGTCATCTCAGCCTCTGCTGAAGGTGTTGTTGAGCTTCGCTGCCGGAGGACTGCTGGGGGACGCGTTTCTGCACCTGATTCCCCACGCGCTGCTGGCGGTGGCTGAGCAGGAGGGCGGCCACGGCAGTCACGGCCACTCGCACGGAAGTCACGGGCACTCCCACGACGGTGAGGGCGGGCACGCTCACGACCTGACGGTCGGGCTGTGGGTATTGGCTGGTATGGTTGCCTTCCTTATGGTGGAGAAGTTTGTACGGATAGTGAAGGGAGGACATGGTCATAGCCACGGTCCTGTCGCTGCTGCGCCTCCGGTTAGTAAGCCTCAGGAGGGAGAGCCTGAAAAGGAGAGCGCAAAGTCCAAGAAAAAGAGGGCTAAAGACAGTTCCGAAGATGAAAAGGAAAATGATGGAGATGCTGCTGAAGTAGAAAGTAAAGGGGATAGCAAGAGCTCAGAAAAGGATGAAAAGGAGAAGAAGGTCGTGACTGCTAAAGAAAAAGTCGTTAAAAAGGACGAAAAGAAGAAGGAAGAGAAAAAGAAGGAAGGGAAGGTGGCGGCAGCGCCGGAGCCAGGTCAGTATGGCACCCATAGTTTTGCAGTCATCATTGCCCGTTATCAGTAAAGTAAATATCCAATGCCCTGCTGATTGAATTAGAAATGTACATGTTAGAGCATGGAGTTAGAAACTGTCATCCGATGCAAGCTCCTGCAATTAGTACGAGAGAGGAATACGTCAATTATCAATATGAACATGTCATTTAGCAAGATATAACAGCCTTCTGAAAGCTGTTCAGGTTATCAGCACCAGTCCGGAGATTTACACAGTGCTGAATTTCAGAGATTAAGGTATCGGGGTACCTGAATCTGGCTGCCGACTTCACCCACAACTTCACCGACGGTCTCGCTATAGGCGCGTCCTACCTGGCCGGACACTCAATAGGTGAGACGTCACCTGCCGCTGTTTACCACGGTTGTCTTTGGAGGCTTCTTCGAGCCTTGTCCTCAAAATGTCATTTAAAATCGCCGTTTTTTCCAGATACATCAGTCTAGATAGCATTTTTTATGTCTGACATAGCTTGAGTGTCAGAGTGTGAGTGACATGGTCATAGTTGTCTTCACCCACCTCCAGATTATGTGAGCGCTTCTACGTATTTGTTTGCTTTTCATTAAAGCTTATCATCTCTAAAGATCTCTATCATCTCTTTGTCTGAACTTTGCTGGTCGTGTCAGGGGTATTCCTCTGGCTTATCGTGAGATGGAATTTTATCGCGTATGACTTAAAGAAAATGTGGCACCTTGGTCGAATCCAGAAATTTAGTGTAACTAGGGGTATTTTTAGCCGAAAATCATGAAAAGGTCCATGACTGCCCTGAAAAATGTACAATGAGCTCAATATTTTTATTTTTAAAATGCTCCTCTATGGTTAATAATTGGCCGTCTGGCTGGGGTACATGTGGGACGTATTTCAGGTAGGTTTTTAGCCCCTCTCCACGGAAATGTTAAGTTTCAAGACAAATTATATATTGAGTAACGGGTTTTCTTGCATGTTTTACAACTTGGCTATCTCAGTTAAAATCACGTTGTAAAGGTGTCACATTCCCTTTAAGCAGCAATAATGATTTCCCCTGCTGCCCATCTGCGTAAGCCCGATAACTCAGCGGGCCGTATCGGCAGGCGTGGTGACCACCATCACCATCATCCTGCACGAGGTGCCGCACGAGATCGGCGACTTCGCCATCCTGGTGCAGTCGGGCGTGCCGCGGCGGCGCGCCATCTTCCTGCAGCTCACCACCGCCGTCGGCGCCCTCTCCGGCACCGTGGTCTCCCTGCTCGCCGAGGGCGCAGGTCAGGCCGCAGTCTGCCCCCTGCTGTGCTGGCCCTGTCTCATGCTCCCTGACACCATCCCGTCTCACATCTGCCCTGACAACACCCTGTCCGCCCTCTGTACACTGTCACCCCGTGCTGTCTCTGGTCTGACGAGGTCCGCCCTCTGTACACTGTCACCCGGTGCTGTCTCTGGTCTGACGTGGTCCGCCCTCTATACACTGTCACCCTGTGCTGTCTCTGGTCTGACGAGGTCTGAAGAGATCCGCCCTCTGTACACTGTCACCCTGTGCTGTCTCTGGTCTGACGAGGTCTGAAGAGATCCGCCCTCTGTACACTGTCACCCCGTGCTGTCTCTGGTCTGACGAGGTCTAAAGAGGTCTGAAGAGGTCTGCCCTGTGTACACTGTGCCGGGTGCTGTCTCTGGACTGACGAGGTCCGCCCTCTGTACACTGTCGCCCGGTGCTGTCTCTGGTCTGACGAGGTCCGCCCTCTGTACACTGTCGCCGGGTGCTGTCTCTGGACTGACGAGGTCCGCCCTCTGTACACTGTCGCCCGGTGCTGTCTCTGGTCTGACGAGGTCTGCCCTGTGTACACTGTCGCCGGGTGCTGTCTCTGGACTGACGAGGTCCGCCCTCTGTACACTGTCGCCCGGTGCTGTCTCTGGTCTGACGAGGTTCCGCCTCTGTACACTGTCGCCCGGTGCTGTCTCTGGTCTGACGAGGTCTGAAGAGGTCCGCCCTCTGTATACTGTCGCCCGGTGCTGTCTCTGGTCTGACGGGGTCCGGCTTCTGCAGACTCGGCGGCCACCTCGCGCATTCTGCCGTTCACCGCGGGCGGCTTCATCTACATCGCCACTGTCTCAGTCATCCCCGAGCTGCTGGAGAAGACCTCGCTCTGGCAGTCTGTCAAGGAGCTGTGCGCCATGTTCGTCGGCATCTACATGATGGTTTTGATAGCCCAGTACGAGTGATGTCGCTGCAGCCTTAGGGAGGTATGACGGCCAGACTGACTTAGCTGCGCGCTGCTGGTTTTGGGTGAGGGTGTGTTAGAAAAAAATGACTAGGCCCAGTTAAATATGATTCCGTTCAATTTGTTAGGAACAACGCTGTATGTTTCTTGTACAGGCTGTAGCGCTTGGCTACACGTAAGGACCGGATATATTTTGTATTCACTATTTTTCTATAAATAGTTGGTCTATGGAGACTGAGTCTTCATATGGACCCCTTAGGTTCTTGTTAACAATGTGATCTGATCACTGCTGGGATCCAGGGAGTAGCGTCACCAGTCCAAAGAGATGACGAGCTTGTGCTCATGCGCCGAACTTCTATCCAAGGTCTCTATGTTATCTTTCCACTGGCGGCAGAACTGGGGGCACTGGGGCACGGTGCCCCCTTAAATAAGAAATTTTAACACTTACCCTATGGCGTTGACCGAAAAGAAATGGGTTGAAAAGCCCATGATGCCCCCCCTCCCTTAAATTCGAACGTTCCGCCGTCACTGATGCTTTCTAAGAAAAAATAGATGACTGCTTGGTAAGAGAACCAGCTCTTACCCAGCAGTCATCTATTTTTTTCAGTTGATGAGAATAAGCTCATCAACTTTGAATATTTAAGTGGTAAGGGAACTCATTCGATATATCTACAAGTAACTTGAAAGTGTTTGATTACCCCAAGCTACGATGGCAACACAGAATCCATCTTTCAAAGCTTTTCCTTGAGTTGTTTGGAAGTGTTTGTCATTTGTGGCTGATAACTTTATTCGGGGACATTTCTCATAAGGAATTTGTTTTTTTGTTTGAGGAGTTTAAACAAGATTATAACCTGGTGTCACTCTCATGACATCTATGATCTCTTGCTTCCTGGGAAACTTTGGTTTTCGCTTTCGATATGTCTAAAAATGTTTAATTCAGTGAAAAATAAAGGCCTGCGGTAAGCTCGTGATGCCAAAGCTGAATTCGTACGTTTTACCTTTCCAGGTTAAAGAGGAAGTCCCGGAACTGAAGCGTTCGCTCCAAATTTATACAGCTAGATATTGTCTCAGAACATTGCATTTTAGCCTTGAAATATGCGAATATTTCATTCTTTTGTTATAGCTCCATACTAATATCCCATGCCATCGGCAAACCGCATTCAAAGGGCGTCTCGCGACCGACCGGTGGGAGACTGCGTTAAATATCTTCCGGTTTTTTCGAAATGTATTTGTTCTTTGGACGAACCTCGTTTGATTTGCATTAGACTTACAAATCTTGTTTGGCCTACATCAGACTTGCAATATCAATCGGTGTTGTTCTTTTGTTTACTCCTGACCGCTTAACATAAAATGTGGCTCTGAGAAAAGCGTTGAAGTAAATAGCAAAGCTGAGGTGACGCGGAAGCCCTTCCTTGCGACTCGCACGATGGTAGTGTTGAGAAGACGCCTCCCTCCTCCGGTGCCGGAGCTCTCCCCCGAGGTGCATGGTGGGCAGATTCTGGCAGCCGTCTCTGGTGTTCAGCAGAGTTGTGTGATTGTACCAGGCAGGTAAATCAACTCGGCGCGAGTCGGTCGAACCGTGCAGCGTTCTGTTGTGGAATTTATTTAACATCGAAGTTACTAGACAGGCCATTCGCTTTTCCGTCGATAAGTCGCAATGCGGCTGCCCAAACATTACGCAGCATCCTTGGTTATGCGGGTGGGAGATAACGTTGTCAGACATAAAAAATCACGGGAAGAAGGTGAGAAAAACGTTACGTAGGAGAAATGGTCAAATAATTTGGGGAAATTTGTAACATACTTCTGTATGAATCCAAGCGCCTGTTATTTCGGCGAGGGATGCATTGAGACGGGGAGGGACGAATGCCGCGGTTGCATGTGGAGCTGTCACAACTGTGACATGCCCGGAACTGGGGGGGGTCGGTCGTGTCGTGAGCTTCCGGGACACAGGGTTCACCACTTACCGTAATGTGCTGGCCAAGTTAAATCCATTAAGTCGATTAGTGCTGGGATGATGAAGAGTTAAAGTAGTGGCCGCCAAAAACCGCTCGGTCTATTGTCGGTGCGTTTTGGACGTGGCTGTTGGTAGAAGTGGGTGGGGCGTTAAAATAATATCTCAATGTTCCCCAGTGGGTGCAGGTGTCCCAGGAGACATTAGATCCGTGTGGCGGGTTCGATCAAGTGTGGGTGTGTATAATGACCCAGTGTGTTATTGCGGGATGAAAGGGGTGTTACTGGCGGTTGCCGTTGTTACGCTCTGCTTTTTAAGGGAAGTGGGGCTTGGAGGTGTGTGGAATTCAGCGGGTGTGCTTCGCTATTGGTTTCTGGGAGGTGATAACAATAGTGTTTCCGTGTGAATATGCTTTCCCCGTTACAACAGACATGGCAGGGGCGCAACCGATGTTTTTAGTATTCTTTTGTGGAATCTGCAATAAGTGGCTTATGTAGAAATGCCGGATTTGTCTCGGACTGATGTCTGGAATATATGGTCTTCGCATACCCTACATATTCTCTCAGCTAAGATCTTGCAAAAGTCGCCATAAATAGAAAATGTTTTCCACATTCATGATGTACCGTAATCTGCCTCGGAGCAGCGTAGTTAATTACAGCGTCCCTGGTCGCGGCTGGAACAGACAATATTGAACCGTTGTTAGTGAGTATATTTACTTCCTGCGTGCCATCAATACATCCATATAGAACGAGCTTTGGTGATGAAGCCTGTACTGACTCGAAGCACATGTACAAAGGTAAAAATACACGGAGCCGGGCTGGGCACCGGCGGCAGGGTGCACCTCCTCCAGAGGGGCCGCGGCCCAAACGGGGCGATGGCCTTCGCTGACAATTGAACATCATCTGAACACCGACGTCTTCCGGTCCGCACTTCCTGGTAACATTTTCTTCGTGCTCCGGATAAAAGTTGGGATAGGTTTTTTTCAATTGGACTGGAATTGGAGGATTTTTATGTGATGGAGGTGGGGTGCCTCGTGCGCCGGCCGCGTGGGAGGCCCGCGGCTCGGCCATGGACCGGCGGCCTGCCCTCTAGTGAGCGCCTGCCGGTCGGGTGGGTGCGGCCGCCGAGTGCTACACCGTCCACCAACAAACAACGCCCCAGCACACCATCACGCCAAACACCAGACGAACCAGCAACACAATGCACAGGGTGGAACTCGCTGTGGGAGACCGGCGCGACCAACTAGCTCGGAATAAGGTCGCGTTTTCATTAGAGGCGACCGTTCGTCCGGCGATGAGAGTTGGAATCGCTGGCGAATTACACTGTAAGTTGTTTGGCTCTTGCTGTCGCGCGGGTCGGAATCGCATATAGAAATAGTATTTTCTGTTTTGTCCGGTACTAGTTTAGTACCAGGCGCATAGTCGTCCTTAAACCGACTGTCCAGCAGAATATGAGCAGGTGGGCGGCGTCCCCTACATCCCGTAATGTGCTGTGCTGTACTGAATAAGCTATACAAACCACGACTCGCCGCGGTAAATATCAGCGAATCTTGAAGCGTATTGTGTTATGCTAACTCGAAAAGTGGAAATATTCTAACCGCCAAGCCAGCACTTGCACATCCAACAGGCAACAATACACACACATGTGACTAGACTTGTGGAGATGCTGACACACTTAAGCGTAGGAAGAGGAGGCGGGAAGGAGCAGACATTTCTCGTGGCAATGGGTCAGCCGCATTACCGGCAGTGCGGCTCCTTCATTCGTTCGGTACGTATTGTGTGGTTTAAGTGAACAAACACCGCTACTATTCCGCCACCAGCTGGCTAATTCGTGCCGCTGGCCTCGCCGCCACACGAAGGCTGTGATGATGATACCCGCGCTTCCACTTCCTCAGCTGAGCTGAGTGGGACGGTCCACCGTGGAGATGTAGTAAACGCTAGTGCTGCTGCTGCTGCCGCTTCGCTACAGCTGATGCCAGAGTCGAGGAGGCTGTCATTGGTGTCAGTGAAAAACTGTCATCGGTCTCAGTGAGGGCACTGTCATCGGTCACACTGAACACACTGCCATTCGTCTCAATGAAAACACTGTCATTCGTCTCGCACTGTCGTGCAGTTGTGCTTGCAGTATTTGGTCACTGTTTCCTTCTCTCATCAACTCGTTTTTTTCTTTTGTGTGCGCAGAAGTGATTCAGATTAGTTTCTTATCATGTTATTTTCACACTGCTTGAGTGTTTTGTTTGATGGCATCGGCGCCGTGTATTTTCGGGTTAGTTTTGCTACCAAGTTTGCCAACTATGACCTTTGTGCTTGGTCTGCATGGGCGAAACTGAATATGCCGCACACACGGGAGAGAAGGCCCGCCCGCTCCTCTTGAATACGCATTCTTAAAACTGACAATTGTACCCTTACATGATGTAGAAAAGGAAAAGCAACAACTAGTGTATGGTACGCAAACACTAAAACCAAATATTCTGGTAAAAAATCAGATCATGGAGCAGATCTCAAGTAAATGAGAAACATGTAGCTTGCATTACTGAACGGAGTATTCACCTGTTATGCAAGGGCCTTGATGTGATCCACCGGAGAAAGTGGGAAACTCGTTCGCTTTTGTATTGTGCGGATAGCTTTATATTTTTCGAATATGTTGGAACATCCACTGTTAAAGTCGTAGTCTTTTATTCAAAGGAAGCGTTTGAAAGTCAGAATTTGAATTTTGCTGAAATTAGGAGATATAGGCTCAAGTAATGTGAAAGTCACAACCCAGTGTTTAGTTATATACCTACCCTCTTCTGCCAGCTGCCTATGGCGTGTCCCTCTAATATGTTTGGAAAACGGCCCCGTCAGATTTATGTCACTTGACGAATGCTTTACGTGTATAGTGTTCGTTGCAAGTTTTTTTTGTGAGAAAGTTTATATACCACTTGAAGTTGCTATTATTTTTTACATTTTATTTGTTTACGGTTTGCTTATGCTTAGAAAGTTTAATTTATGGGAAATACCTGGCCTAAAATGGCATGCGAAACTTTCCTGAAATATTCCTTTTCCCAGGTAAATTGCGGTGATTTCTTGGAAGTCTGGCTTCAAGGGAAAAGTATTCGGAGTTTTGTGGACCGTCCACTGTTGTAGGGTTGTGCGCCTCTCGAAACTTCCGAGGTGAAGACCGTATTTTGTTTAAAGGTTCCCACGTTATAATGTGGCCCCGTTTCAGCCCCTGCGACCGGTTGCAATCCTGTTGCTACCTCTGTCACGAAAAATTACCATGTGACCTCCAGTGTTGTCCTCTGAACAAAAGAACGTCGGACTGGATACGCAGGGATCATGCCGCGTGGTGGTCATTTTCAGCATCTCTGGTACTGTATGTGTCCGCTGGATGGCGCCACTGGCTGCGACGCGGTCCCGCTGAACTATTTCTCCATGAAATGACTGAGAACGTCGATCGGCAGTGGGAATATGATGGTTGAATTTTTCTCGGCTGAGATGGTGCTGAGGGTTTGCAGGTAGCGCAGCTGCCGGCAAAAGGTCACTTCCATCACCACCAGCCCCCAGTGAATGGGCTCTGGCTCTGCTCAATTATCTCCATGTTACGCAAGAGAAGGCGATGACAAGAATAGACCCCGTGGTGGCGAATTCAACGGGGATAATTATTAGATATTTTGTATCAGCGAAGGCTTGATCTTAAAGCAGATGTATTTTTTATTTGGTCGCCCTAGTTTTTGCTTATCGCTTCGATGTGCTCATGAAATGACACCGGGAATAAAAAATACGGAATACGAAACACGCTTCGAAATGCAAGCATCACAGTTAAACGGGATGCGTACCAGAGCCAATGGCTTTCTATTTGAGGTTACATGAAGATCACCTGAGAGTGCAGGGTCCCATATCCTATTTTCTTACTTTGAGTTTTCACATATTCATGATGCTATGCCTATTTTGGGCAAATGTCTTCAGCGTCCAGCTCGTTGTCCGTAAGACACAGCAAGCTGTCTTGTTCCCCACCTGGAGAGCGCTGGGACTCTCGTTGATGACGTCAGCGGCTTCCTTGAGGGCGCGCGATGCCTTGTGCTCTCCCTCGGCCGCGATGACCTTGGCCCTGGCTTCGCGCGCTGCCTCAGCCTCCGCCGCCATGGCGCGCTGCAGCTGCAGCGGCAGCCGCACGTCCTTGATCTCGACCCGCTCCACCTGTCGGCCCAGCCGGTGCTGGTCATGGCGGCGCTCAGCTTCAATATGGACTGTGCTGGCGGGGGTAGGCAGAGAGGCAGCGCCGGTGATGTACCAGATTCGAACAGAACTCGTCCGTAATTCGCTAAAAAAAAGTAATTAGTGAGGTAGGACGGGATCCTGAATATGCCCGCGAAATCAAGACACATGTCCGCTGCATTTTCACAGCGGTGGCTTACAACCAACGGAATATCAGCGCGATTGTGGCGAAGAGCTGACCTTGACGCCCCAGGGGTCGGTGGCCTCGTCCAGGGTGGACTGCATCTGCTGCGAGATGGCCTCCCGCTCGGCCAGCAGGTCGGCCAGCGACTTGGTGCCCAGCACGTTCCGCAGCGTGGTGGCCGCCAGCAGACGGGTGGAGTGGCTGTCAATAGCCAGTCGTTGTTTGTTAGACGATATAGACATTAGTGGTGTTAAATAAATCGCAGCGGTGGCAGACACCCTCTGCTAGTGGAAGCCTTGTCTACGGCAGCATCACCCTCAACACCGCGGGACTGCGCGAGGTATTGATATACTTCAGATGAACATATTTTTCGTTGCTTGGGGCTTGAACTAGTTTGTCAAGTTTAATATCTTCCTTTGTGTCAGCAAGGCGAGCATACCGTTTTAGCTCTCATTCACATGGCTCGTTTTTATTGTAGAGAATGGCATCGTCTTAATGTAATTCAGGACTGCACTTTCAATGCTGGAATGAAATATGTGTGGTAACAGAGCTTAAAGGAATTGTCTATAAATTACGTAACGCATGTTTTTGGTTTTACGCCCATTTGTAACGTTTGATAATGCTGTGACGCACCCCGTACCCCATTGTGTGAAGCAATTTATGGTCAGCCACTAAGCAGCTGCGGACTGGCCCCCTGAGTTCTACTTAGACATTTCTGGTTGGAAACACTTAAAAATAATTTCTTCTTCGGAGTGGTCTTATTTTTCGTATTCAGAGAAAATGCATGCAGCAGGAGTAAAAGTCCATGGATTACACAGGAAATTTATATACAACACGATGGGACGAATTCAAGGCTGGGCTTCTTATCATGGACACTGAATAAACGGACTTGTCACTTTGGTGACATACGACCGCTGGTATGCATTGACCTTTGCTCGCCTTTAAAACGTTGAAAACTGGCGTACCATCCCGAAATACAGCCGTTTTGTGATTTACAGAATGATAATAATCGTCGGGGTTTAACGACGCACCAGCTGCCAGGGCTATATGGCGTCGCCAGCTATCACCCCGTCGGGAGGGATTTGGGGATCAGATCAGCTTTTTCAGAGGCTCCGGCGGACTCGAACCCGGGACCGGTGTCTTAGTAGGCAGACGCGATATCCACTAACCCACCCATCCCCTGTGATTTAGAGAACAAGCAATGTCAAATGAACACCTTTTCGCTGTGGGAGTGTCTTGTTGAAAGGGGGAAGTGGCACCAGGATACGGCGCCTCCTCCCTAAAATATAAACTTTTAGACATGGCGTTGACTGGATAGAGAATTTGACTGCCTTCCCCGCTCGATTGAGTATTGACTACTCATCGCTAGTTCAGTCGGGGACTGTGTTATGGGCGGTCAGGCATGGCTCGTGAACTTCCATGTTCGAACATAAAATGTTTATTGGAAGATTTAATCAACCAGTTTAACATTAAAGGGAATGTGGCACCTTCGTAATGCGATTTGAACCGAGATAGCCATTGATAGAGCATGCTGAGAAACCACTGATCGATATTATGGATGGAATTAACCGGTCCTGGTTTTAAATATGTCCATGAAGTTAACAAAATTATGTGTGTTGTATTGATTTTTGATAAAGATCCATGATTTCCTCTGAAAAAATCAGAATGATAGAATACATAAAAGTCCCAAGCATCCTTTGTTAGGGTTTCATGCTCACTGATACGATTTTTTCTCAGCTTGCTAAAGAACAAGTGACCGTGGTAAAATGGTTGTCAAGGACGCATGTATTTTATGTGGGCCTGTATTTGGGCACGCTTGTGGGGTCGTCTACCCCGTGAATGCTGGGCCCTGAACACGTGCACTGGTGATGGTGGGACTGGAAAATAGGTGGGGCCTCGGAGGCCCCCACCTATTTTCCTGAGGTGGCCGGAGAACCGCTCGCAGCCGAACAACGGTACTCGGTCCCATTTAACAGAATTTAACGGCGTGTCAATTGGTGAAAAATTTGGAAATCGGTCGAAATTGTTTCACTGATAAGGTCAAGGTCAAAGGTCAGATTTAAAGGTCACATCAGCACTTTCAAGGTCTTTAGTCAAAGTGCCTCCGGTCAAATAACCTTACCCAGTCTGATATATATTATGCTATGACGTCATAGTTAAGGTAACTCAAGGTCAAGGTCATAGGTAAAGGCCAATCTGCGTTTACTGCCCAACCGTTGGTATAGTGCTAGTTATAGTGTACATTATAGAGTGCATACCATACTAGTCACGTCATAGGTCAATGGCCTTGAATAACCCTGAACCCAAAATTTTAGGAAAGATTGTTTGCGTCCTTCTCCCTATGAACCTGGTTCGCCTTCAGCATATTCCCGACTTTTTCCCGCAGAAATACGCCATTTTCCAACAGATCCCAAGCACGGCTAAGATTTGATCTTTATGACCTCATTTGGCTTTGAAAATACTAACCTAGGTCAATGAAAACTGGCAACGAGATATTTCGCCACAGCCCCCATCCACCCCCGAAATGGTAGTTTTCTACGCTTTCTAAGTTTCTGAGATCTCACGGGGCCTACTAAGCCCTCCCTCCAGAGCACGTTAGTGTTAGACCCCTGTCCGTGTTATTGGGGTTTATAGGGTTTATAGACTCCTGTCCAGTGCGGGTGTTAAATTACAGCAGATGATTGCAGCAGCACAGTCAATGCCTGCACCAGCCGACGTGCTGCCGAGTACAGTAACCCGTGCCATAACCCTCGCCGCTTTAGCAGCTTCCAGTCATCGTTCCAAGTGGAAATGCCTGGCTGAGGTGTGGAATCATTTCCTGTAAGTGACCGTTATAAGCTCGGGCGTTACAAAAACAATCCCTCCAGCAAATTGACCAGCCCTGACGCTAGCTGGTTTATATAACACTAGCATCATCAACGTTGGGCTGGGGGGGTATCGATTGTGACCGGTAATCATCGATTGCCGACACAAAGTACGCGTGCGGCTTGCCGGACCGCCTCCAGCTGATACAGGCCAGCCAGGATTATATTCAGCATTGTAGAGGGATGGCCGGGCCCGGCTCTGGGACGGAACTGCTCAGCAGCAGCTCAACGCTGGTGCCGACATTGCAGACGACCGCCGAAGTCATGCAATATGTCATCAAATTATCGGCTTAGTTGGGCCGGGGCAGGGCTCTAGTTGCAGTTAGGGAGTGACTGTATCATGATGTGAGTGGTTATAAATGCTGGCATTACAATGAATATAGGCTTCACCTGGTGCGATAATCTATTCCAACGGCCAGGGCTTTGTGATACATTAGTTAAGCCGTCTCATTGTTAGCATATGGAAATTGTTGTTTGCAAGATGGCTGTTCGTTGTCGGAACTACGATGCAAGTTTAAAGGCTTGCTACTTGCGTCATAATGCACAGGCGAGACATTCAGACTGTCTTTTGGAAGGGACGAAAAATTATAAAAGTTTGGCACTATTTCCTAAGGTTTCAACATTTCAACATTTTCTGTTTATACTGAGCATGATATTAAATCATGTTTTTGCCAAACAATACTGCCAGCTTGCGCAAATGTTAAAAAGGTAGTTGAAAGAGCAGTCGCATTCAGTTGATATCGACGAACTGTGTTCTCCAAAGGGTGCATCTTGACAGTCGAGAAGGCATCCTTATTTTCTTCCGTGGCGACGTCGTTTCACTACTCCGCACACTTAACACGCGCCCCGCTGGGTCCTTGGCATGACGCGCACCGCTGGGGGGCGTTTTTCGCCCCTCTGTATCTCAATCCCCACGAAAGCTAAAGGAAAATTACGGGCGGCGTTCGAAAGCTCTTGAAAAGACAAAGAGGTTTTATGCGAATAATTTTTATGTCAGGTCAATATTGAAGTCAGCACAGGTCAAAGAAGGTTCCATAGGCTTACAATAGAGCAGTGTACGTTTCTCTCTCTAGATCTGCCCTCAGGAGAGCTAGAGCAAATATTTATGCATCATTGGATTCCCCTCATCGATGCAAATCAAATGATGTATAATATGACCCTGCTAGGTCAAATAGTGAAAATGACCTGACCTCGAGCTAGGTCAGGGTCACAGAGTGACCTGGTATGGTCAGGTTGCATATCAATCGACTCCCCGTGAAAATATAAGCACAATGCAAGCAAAATTAGAGCTTTATCTCAATTCAGTAAGAAGTTATTGGCAAAACAATCACTCTATGCTCCCGTGACCTGACATGACCTTTGAGAAGTCAGATGCTCAAAAACTCAATTTTATGGTCAAGATCGTGGTAAGAATAGACCGTTTGAGGATTTTCAGCTTTATTTATCCAGTATTTACTGAAAACGAGCCCATTCTATTTTTCACCATAGACTTATAATGGGGTGACCAAAAAATTGACCCCACCTTAGGTCAACAATATCAAAATTCTGAGATAGCAGATTTGTGGACCCTAATGACCGTATCATATTGTAGAAGTTTCAAACTGATCGGTTCGCTGATGTTCCCTGGGTGCCACTTCAAACTCGTGATTTTAGGTTTTGAGGTCGGGTCACTTGACCTTGAATAGCTCCTTGACCTGACATGACCTTAACTCAAAAATTTGGTCAGATGTGTAAAATTGGTCAGGGATAAGGTGCTGTAAGTTTCATTGTTCTGCGTTGCTTCGTTTTTTTAGATATCTGGGGAAAACCAGGAGGGGGCGAATTTCGCCCCCCAGCGGGGCGCGTGTTAACGTTGTTGGAGGGCCATGGCGGTCTTAAACGAAGGGCACAAAGACCTTTGCCGGACGAGGAACATGCCTTCAGGTTTTGGTACTATAAGGGCACTAGTCCCCAGGGGAGAAAAATCGGAGAGGCTGGGGACCAATAAGAGGGACTGGGGACCAAAAATGGTCCCCAGTTAGTATGCAAAAATGTTATATTTTAAGTGCAGTGCCCCCCCCGTTAGGGACGGCCAGCTAGATAGAAACTGAAGGAAAAAAACACTGGAACTTCATTACGATAACGCAAAACACGCTATTCAGTGATCGTTGCGTACAGTCGCCGAGACAGGTACCATGTGTCTGTAGATTGCTACAAGCTCGCACGGTCAACTAACCATACAGTATGCAGCACCTTGATTCGATCGGCTGTGGTGTGCGCGGTGATACCTGTACGCTTGCTTGCCAGCGGGCCCCCAACTGACTTGCTACTGACGGCGCGTACCGCTCGATCGATGCCCGCAGCTACCGGAACGGCAGGTGTCGCTCCTGCCGCTACCAATAGCAATCTTCACCTTGCAAGTGCTCGCCTGCTTTTTGTCTTAAAAAACTGGTGAACACAGTGGGCGGAACAAACTATGCCTAACTGGAAGTGAACTATGCATACTGTAATTTGACGAGTCAAGTGAGAAAAATGGAAATCATATTTAAAAAAACGTTTAACGATGGAAACCACTCTAGACTGAAGCCTCCTCTTGGTTAGCTTTTAATTGCACGGAAAGTACAACATAGTTTTAAGAAATTTTGCTGAAAATAACCCAGAGGAAATATCCAATACGCAGAGCACAGGAAAAAGACTAGCATTCGGTACTGGCAGGCTAGCAGCGTGTGATTTAATTGCAAAACCGAAACGAATAAACAGAGCAGACAGGCGATCTATCAGATGTGCTCCGCAAAAAAAAGCTGCTTATATATTTGTGTATCATTTACACAAAGAACTGGATGACTCATTTGAACAAAGTGAAGCCTGTCCATCACCGATGATGCTATGTCGCGCTCAAGTTTTGGAAGCAGGGCCCAATATCAAAGTGGAGGGACGGACCTCTTTGGAATGCCTTATTCCATCGGTTGAACGTTCTTGTTTAAATGCCATAATATTACTGGTTTTAATTCAGATACATGACTCTGTAATCCCTGGGTTGACACTTTGCTCACTGGCTAGCCTTATCCGTCCATCACCACCCTCTCACTCGTGTAAGATAATGCTGGCGAGTGCGCACTGTCCGCGAACACGATAGTCTCAGTAAATATCATCTGTCGGCGCATCGTCTTGCAAACATCACGATCGGTAAACACAGCCCTTCGCTGACATCCTCGGTAAATGCCATCCACCTGACAAAGGAGCGCGGGGCCGTGGGGGCTCGATATGGCGTCGTGTGCGACGTCGGCCCGCCCTGTTCCATCGGTGCCGACACACCGGTCCCGGGGGTGTTCTCAGCATCGTCGGCAGGCGGTCGCCACATGCCGACCGCATGCCGCCGCGTGCCGGCACAATGTCCGTGGGGTTGGACTGCGTATGATTCTGGGCCAATCGGAGGGCGGGTGCAGTTGGGAGCTCTCACTGTTACATTCTCAAGTTTACATTGTCTTTCAAGTGCCTTGAGCACTTATGCTGTATGCCATACCATGTTCAAGAGAACAAAGTCCTGTATCAAACACACTGAGGTATCATGCTCCCAATGAGGGAGTTTTTGGAGAGTGGGTGCGGGCATTTTGGGCGTCAGTACCTCTGTTAAGATTGGTGTTTGGCTTGAAAGATGAATGGCGAAATATTTACAATAGCCCACATGTTGTTTTTTTCAGCTCGTAATTCAATAATATTGATTTATGAGGAGCAATCTGCCAAGTTGTGTGTTATAGGATAACAGTGAGCTTAAACTATCATAAAGGAAGCAAAAATCATGAAACTGTTGTGCAACTCATAAGGTAGAACCGTAGAAGGCCAAACGAACATACCCAAATAGCTAAACTGCTGCCTACTGCTCGTTTGCTGCCTACAAAGGTAAGCTGTGTTCATCACCAAGTAAGATTTATATTGTTTGTATTTTCGTATTGTTTGCGCAGTGTCGCAGCGAGGAGTGGGACTCCAATATGATTGCATGCTATCTGACATATCTGTTCGAACTCGAAATGGGAAATTGAGGAAAATCAATGAATTTATATTTAGGCACAACCCTGCCACACGATAATCTTAAATGTGCAATGGGTACAAAATCAGTCGTAGGTTATCTCATGGTAGCCAGCCTCGGACTGGGTACGTGTTTGATTCGCTGTTTAGAGCAAAGTTCTCTAATCGGAATCACTGGCGGCGGAACTAGGGGGGCACTGGACCACGGTGCCCCCCACCCTTAAATCACAAATTTTAACACTAACCCTATGGCGTTGACTGGAAAGAAATTGTTTGAAAAAGCCATGGTGCCCCCCTTAAATGTGAACGTTCCGCCGTCACTTCTCGGAATCCTTTAACCCGCGCCACACCGGGGGTCCGGCGCCACCTTTGCCCCATAGGAGGGAAGGGAGCATTGATGGCCCCCCTCTAACTCCGAAAATATGGGCATTAGTGCAAATCTGCAAATTTCGTTAGAAAGCTCGTGAGAATTCAGTACGAAATTACTTCGCATTTTAAGCACTCAGGTTAATGGTTTGACCTCCAGAGATCAAGTTAGGTCACAATAGGCTATTTCCACTAAAATACTCAGTGCTTAAGCTAACTGGGCATAGCTCTCATGCCGTTAGAGCTATTGCAATCTGGTAAACTACATTTGATAGGAAAATGGCAGACCTTTTTCCGCTATGTGGAACGTAATGACCTCACGCTACGAAAGGTCAGAAAGTGACCTTGCTGTATACCAAATGAAAGCCAGTGACGCGACATACACGATGACGTTTATTTCAGCGCTCTTGCTTGATTAGGTCAAAAGTTATCGTCGAAATACTGTATTTGAGCCCTGGTGACTTATGATGACCTCAGATAAGTCAAAGGGCCAATATCGCCCCTGAGACCCATGAAATGGTGTCCAAGAAGGCTGTTCTGAGCAATCGGAGCATTTGCAATCATTATTGTGACTTTTAGATCATAAGGCACTTTTCCCCATGCTTTTCCGATGGGAGAGGTTACCTCGTGACCTGACCTCAGGTCACGAAATCGAAGAATGTCAGGGATACATTTTGTGGACCCTGCAGGAGCCATGAAGTGTGCGAAGTTTGAAACTGCTCTGCCAAGAAATGTAGCTGTTATAGGGCTCAAAGTTGAAGTGAAGTGACCTTGGTTGACCTCGCTTGGTGGCCTGACCTTGTGTGACCCGGGGTAAAAATGTAGCGATGATTCATCCGACAACGTTAGCGAGTATGTTTTAGGGACATACGTACGGTACTTCAGGCCCAGGTTCGGAATTCCTTTTGGTCTTCGGTTATTTCGATGTTGAAAGATTGATGTAGCCATTTTCTGTTTATAAACGCTGACTGGGCCACCGTAGATCATCTCACAAATGCCCACCCTATGCTGCGAGACCGCTAAACGATTGATCACTGTACTCTCCCGTATGCCCTAAAACATACTCGCTAAAGTCATCGGATGAATTTGTGTAATATAGTATGGTTTAGCGATATAAATGGTTTAGTCGCATCAATACAGCTAAGCAACTCATCCAATTCTTTAACACATCGATATTTGTGTATTCTAACGTCCGTGTATTCGGACTGTTGTTCTCTTCAAATCAAAGTTGTCGCGTTGTGTGACAACGTTCGTCTGACGAGAACAACATTGAGAATACGAACGGTAGAACTCTTCGAAGTACAGGCCTTTTGCAAGCTCATATGCATTTCGGCTGCAAAATTTTATTTTCCAGCGTTGAAACTTCTCGAATCCATTTAAAGGAGGTGCAGGTCTGGGATGTTTTCGCCACCAAAATCTGTTTGGCGCATACTAGCCTGCATGTGATGGTTATGGGACGGGGCTACAAGGTCCCCGATTTCATCCTAGTCGGGGCGGAACGTGGTCAGTTTTGTCCGAAAATGTCCCAGTAGAAAACGGAACGGGATGAAATGGGACATTTTGGTTAAATTTTCCGGAACGGAACGCGACAGAGTTAATGGAACGGAACGGGTTGGGATTGGACCACGTGTTGGCTAATGTTTTCTGGACGGAGTGGGAGGGGACAGGGTTGAACGGAACAGAACAGGATGGGTGCTGGCGTGCCGACCTCCGCAGCACGCCACAGCGAGTAGTGGGGCGCCGCTGAGACACTGGTCAGCCCCAGAGCGCGGCGCAGATGGGACATCTGAACGGTCCCGGAACCGCCCTCGCACTGAATTGGATCGGCCAGAGAACTCTGATGATTTCCGATTAGAATATGGGTTTGGATTTAACCGTCTGGGTCGTATTTTTCGAATGTGCATTGGTTTTTTATTGATAATCACGGTTTGCAGACGGATCGATCCGGATTGGTAGTGCAACCTCGGATATGGAACGGACTACTCTTCTGGCGAGCGGTTACTGCTGTTGTTTTAGCTGTGCTCGATAACCCGCAGGGGCTGCTCTTTTGAGATCCAGAAGGAGAATTGTCACACTCAACGATTCGTTGTAGTAAATGGTGCTGTGACGTTTGCTGATAACTGCTATCGCCAACCCCAGATTGCGTTTCCATTGTTCTACGGCGTTGGAGAAATGGTGTCGAGATAGGTGTTTCGTGCCTTGCCGCCATCGAGCTCCCGGCTACCGGGTACCATCCGAAATGTTCCTGGAATCCAGGCTCCGGATTTCCCTCTGCCTTGACCAGGGCTTGTAACATGAAAACTGGCACAACTCCCAGTCAGCATAGAGGACTGCATATTGGGTTGATGTCTCAAAATCACTCGTCATTTCGTTCTCCAGATTGTATGCATGGATTTAAGATGCTGACACAAAGGAAGAAATGTGACATTTGTGCAGAACGTTTTTCACTCTTCAGGAAAATAAAAAAATTTTCTCTTTTCAAGCACTCAGTCTCGAATGCCGTGAGTTAGAAGCCTTTAACGATTAAGGTTGGTCCCTATGTACTTCTCCCTTGTAGGGCTGATGGTACCTGTCGCACTATATAGGCATATACAACGCCTGGTCTCTAACACCAGATAAGTAGCATAGCACGAGTTGTTTGCAGTTAGTTGAAATTAAACACGCGAGAGTCCGAATGGCCGTTAGCTAATGCCAGCACTCATTGAATAATAGCATGCCCAAGCCGTAGCTACGACATTTACCTGAAGTTGACCACATTGGTGACAGCTACCTCCGGATTGTTGATCCGGTAAAAGATAACAGCGTCCACAGCTACCGTCACCGAGTCCTTGCTCAAGATCTAAAGGCAAACACAGCCACAAGTCATGCCCATGCGGCCAATGCCCACAGACGAGAAAGCGGAAAAGAAGATATAGAGAACAAGAGTGTGACTAACGGGTTAGCTAGCAAGTCGGGGTTTAGGGCTGTCGCGAGCGCTGGGAGAAAGCACAGGGAGTTAGCTGGGGGCATGTCACACAGAGGGGCCATGCCAGCGGTCGACAGTGGTGGTTAGGTGGAAAAGAGCCGAGACGTGGGTCTGTCGGAACTGGACCGGAGGGGATGGACCACGCTTAGCAGCTGAGAGCGGGCCGGAGGGGATGGACCACGCTTAGCAGCTGAGAGCGGGCTGGAGGGGATGGACCACGCTTAGCAGCTGAGAGTAAGCCGGAGGGAATGGGCTATCTTAGTAGCTGAGAGTGAACCGGAGGAAATGGCCACTCTTAGCAGCTGAGAGTGAACCAGAGGGAACAGAGCAGCTGAGAGTAAACCGGAGGAAATGGGCCACTCTTAGCAGCTGAGAGTGAACCGGAGGAAATGGGCCACTCTTAGAGCTGAGAGTGAAACAGCGGGGACAGAGCAGCTGAGAGTGGACCGGAGGGGACAGACCACTCTTAGCAGCTGAGAGCGAACCGGAGGGGACAGAGCAGCTGAGAGTGAACCGGAGGAAATGGGCCACTCTTAGCAGCTAGAGTGAAACAGCGGGGACAGAGCAGCTGAGAGTAAACCGGAGGAAATGGGCCACTCTTAGCAGCTGAGAGGGAGATGGAGAGCAGGGACCGCTCTTAGCGGCTGAGAGTGAACCGGAGGTAATGGGCCACTCTTAGTAGCTGAGAGTGAACCGGAGAAATGGGTCACTCTTAGCAGAGAGTGGACCAGGGGGACGGGCGGACCACTCTCAGCAGCTGAGAGCGAGCCAGAGGGAATGGGACATTCTTAGCAGCTGAGAGTGGACCGGAGGTGACGGCCGGACCACTCTCAGCAGCAGAGAGCGGTCCAGGGGAAGGGCGTACCAATCTCAGCTGGTGCAGGACACCAGCCTCTACACCGCAGTTTTCGGTAATCCACTCACAAACTCAACCCCAAGTTTTGGGCATCATAGATGTAGCTGCATTAATTTTACGTTTTACAGGTGGATCGCATCATAATCGCCAGCATTTGCAGCCAAAAACCATGTATCCCTTATACAGTAGTTGATATCCGGGATAATAGGTGAATGTTTGACATATGTTTGCTTATTCTCACCCGAACCCATTGTACTTAGGAAGAGACGGGCACAGGACCATTCTTTTCTCGTTGCTCCAGGTATAGAAAGAAGGATCATGAAGCTGCCGAGTATGCCAAGGCTGAACTCTATCAACCGTGCCGCTTCAAAGATAAAATACGGTACAATGATGAAATATTGGTGGCAAAACCCAGATTTCACCGAGCAGCGCAGGAGGCAACGAAGGTGACGTGAGGACCTAAATCGTGCTGCATCATGCGTGCCTGGTTTCGAGCTTAATTACGTGGCCTTATTGATTCTCTGTCGTGCCCAGTCTCCTTGGCTTCATTAGAGACCAACAGATTCCAACTCTAGCTGCTACTACATTTATCGAAATGGGTCGGGGCGCAGCGCGTCAGACGGTGCAAAGCAATGCGAGATGGAACGGCGACGGCAGTGGCTCGACGCTCGGCTCGGCTCGGCTCCAGATGCAGGCCTCGCTTGCTGCTCACGAGAGGGAGCCAAGGAAAGGCGACCCACCTATAATGATCTATGCAGGTCACCACCATCACTGGGTTTATGACGCGAAAATAGATGACTCCGTCCACGTAAACGGTCACGCTGTCCCTGGTGAGAATCTGCAGGCAAAAGCACGTTTGGCAGTGGAGCCCTGAAGTGGAGGGCAGAGAGGCGACCGAACGGGAGCAGGACATGCTGGATATTCTCTACCCGCGTTCGCCAGTGATATGCAGAAAAGGACACCCTCAGAGGACATAGGCTTGGAGGACTGACTGGATGAAATTTCGCTATGAAAATGAAGGCAGATGTTAAGTCGTGCTCAAGCCTAACACGCGGTGTCCTTTCTCCCCAAGCAAGGCATTTGGGTTCCATTTTAGTCCAATTGATTTTAACGCAGTTTGGCCCTCACCTACGCATTACTCGATCTGTGACTACTAAATTTCAGGGTGCTATTGCAAAAGTTAGGTCTGTAGTGGGGCCAAACGTGAACAATTACCAAAGACAGGGCTAGGTTGTGGGGTTGTGTGTTTGAGCCTACACAGGATTTCAGCCAAAGAAGAGCATATTGCGCTCCAAATCGTTTTATATTACCAGATACCTCCATAATGGCCTACAACACATAAACTTGATTGGACACATCACTGGGTGTTTTATTCATCACCACGGGTTAGCTTAGAATCGCCACAGTGGGCATATTACCTGAGTTTAAGGTTGCGTAAAATCACTGATTCATGCAACATATATTCGAGTAGTTAGTTAGGGCTTTTATAAGGCGTTCTGTGCAAGGCCCTTTGCCGCCTCTAAAGTATATCTTCGAGTATGTATTTTGAATAACTTATATCCAGGAGTGTATAGCTGGGGAAAAGTTTAGGAATGCTCTTCGGAACAAATCGGTGATTCGCTGAGCGGGAGGCAGAAAAGCTCAAATATTCCCACACAACTAGGTATTCGTAGGGAGCCACTGGTCGAAGACGGATGTACATACCTACTCAGGACGCACGGCGCCTTCCAATGGGAGTCATGCAAGTGAACCGGACTCAGACGCGACTTGGAGGCTTTAGGGGTGCTTGCCAACGTTTAGGGCTGCTCATCTGAGTTCTGGGGGGCTCGCGCAACGAGAAAACTTTCCAATTTTACAAGCCTGTCTCTGTCAACGATGCTTTAAATAGGTCGTCTATTCAGCCACCGGGACTGTAGTGAAGCTCTGCTTGAAGATTACACTCTTATTTTCCTTTCGAATGCATCCTCAGAAATTTGCGGGAACTTGTTTGATTATCAATCCAAACGCATAGACATGTTCAACCACTCTCCACGGTGTGTTCTGCGTTACCCAGTCCTATGAGTCCTATGTTGCAAGTACAGTTCTTCCCTCCGGAGTAAGCTGTCCTCTGCTTGAGGGCTCGACCCGCGACAGGAACGGATCGCACCGCACCTCACCCACTTCCCTGACCTACGCCGCACCGCCCCCTGACCTGCACCGCACCGCCCCCTGACCTGCGCCGCACCGCACCCTGACCTGCGCCGCACCGCCCCTTGACCTGCGCTGCACCGCCCCTGACCTGCGCCGCACCGCCCCCCTGACCTGCGCCGCACCGCCCCTGACCTGCGCCGCACCGCCCCTGACCTGCGTCGCACCGCCCCTGACCTGCGCCGCACCGCCCCTGACCTGCGCCGCACCGCCCCTGACCTGCGTCGCACCGCCCCCTGACCTGCGCCGCACCGCCCCTGACCTGCACCGCACCGCACCCTGACCTGCGCTGCGCCCCTGACCTGTGCCAGGAGCACTCATTGAACCACTGGCTCAAAGACGGCTTCATTCTAGGACTGTTGCAACGTTTCCCCTGCTTTCAGCAGTAGTAATTGTCGCTTTGAAACTGACCCAGCCAACGCGGGTTAGCATACACGGCTGACTGGTCCAGCTCACATCCGGGAGCTTGCTAGTATACTATACAAATATCCCTACCGCGGCCTCAGAAGCTTCTCTGTCCAGCATCCAATCACAGTTGTCGGTCAGCACGAGGTGGGCGTTTCAACCATAACAACTGGGGCGGATTAATCTTGGGAGCGTTGCAGAACGCGGGTTTCGTTGACTGATTTCGTGCAGTGCGCAGGTGTTTGTGAGCCGCTTTGACAATGAGCCTGTAGTCTAGGATTTAATAAACACCGCACGCAGTGATGAAGGCATTAGGCTGTTACTCTCTCTGTTGCGGAATTTCTGAGTCAGTTTGTAGCTTTCAGTATACAGTACAAGGAATCCTTTAGATGTAAAATATTACTGGGGACCATAGTTTTAACAAAGACCAGCAGAAACAACCGCAGCAATGAATAATAGGTACAACCAGTGGTGGGCACTTGATAAGTTCACTCCAACTTTGAAAACGGTAACCTTTTCTGAGAACAGCGACTTTGATAACAATAATTCGATATTGAAATTGCTAATTCGATAAAGCAATAAAGATAACTATTTTAAAGACTTAAATTGGAAGCACACAATACATTCAAATTCGCTGACATTCAAATTGCAAATTTAAATTCACTACAGCGAATTGCTGAATTTTTCTTCTTGGTAATTTTCAACAATGATTTTTCCCAGTTAAGTCTGTGGTTTTCCCAAAACCGAGTCGTCCCAAATTAGTAAAACACTGTATTTTCTATATGGCGACTGTTTTGCAAACAGAACAGACTACAAATCAATCTCCCTGGGCACCCTGCTGCGGATGGTTGGGCGTCTGGGTATTCATTTTATTGGAAAGAAGCCGTCAAATACGCCAAAAGAACTCTTGGTTCTCTTCACTTGGTTTCTCCCAGGCAAGGATTACTTCTTCTTCATCTACGATCTCCAGCTGGAACATTTACCAGCTGCCCTTCGTCAATACGAATTTTGATAGACTTTGGAGTGTTAATGCGAGGAGCATGATTATAAGCTGACAAGGTATACACTGGTCTGTCCCCTCGAATCCTGGATGTAAATTCACTTATATTATATATTCGGGCACAGCCCTTCGTCAGAATCAGATTAGACGAATCTCAGATTCTCAGTAAAGTCAGGCCAGACCTCGAAAGATTCGAAAGATTCGATCTCGAAAGATTCGAAAGATTCGAGGTCTAGCTACACTATGACTGAGAATTTGATATTCGACCAGCCTGATTCTGACGAAGGGCTGTGCCCGAATATATAATCTAAGTGCATTTTATATCCAGGATTCGAGGAGACAGGCCAGTACCTATATACATTGCCAGCTCAGTACGAATATGTTTAATTTCATGGATGTGGGGGTGTTCTTCCTGAGCTACCAGACGTCTGAGCCCATCGAGAAACCCTCGCTAGCCCGGAGGATTCCCTGAACAAGGATCAATCTGACTCCCGATAAACCCTTCCAACAGGGGAAAGAGTTGGCACGCCATATGACCCTGTCACTTGGTGCGTCGATAAGCCCCAACATTTATATTTACACACTTGCTAGCGCGGCTGAGCTAGGGATGGTCGTCTCCCAACGTTTCAACAATGTGCGGACATCTCACTGTTGCGCAACGGCAAGAGGCTCCGGTCCATGCTCCCATTGGACATTCCAACCTGACAGTCATGCATCCAGCTCCTTGATGACTTTGATTTGGACGGTGAGGCACTCGCGGGAGCTAGGGTCAGGAGACAGGACTGTCAACACACCGAAGTTCTTCTGTGGCCTCTCCTCCCTGGGTCATCCCCCGCTCTCGTACTCCCCGGCGTCATCTAACTTCTCCCTCCGGCATCTTCTAGTTTCTCCTTCACCTCCTTATATTTATCTTTGTTTCGAAAACTTCTACACAAAGGCAGTGGAATTGCAAGTGCCGACGGAGACTATAAAAAGAGACGGTAAGACTCAGAGGCTCTGACCTAAGTGAGGTCCATGACTCTCACGATGGGCATTCTAAGCCACAGGTGCAGGACTGTGACCATCAGGAGGTCGAAATCGGTGTTGCGCACCACGCCGTCCAGCAGAATATCCAGATTGTCAGCGCGGGTTTCAACAATTCGTATAAAGTTAAGGTGTCTCGGCACTTTTGAATAAAAACGAGTACGACACACATTCGCTCCCTTCTCACGACGATTGATTTAGCGTTACGAAAGAAGGACGTGTGAACTGAACCTTTGAAACTTTAGCACTCGTTTAAAATGTACCTGAGGGTCTTCCAATATGTCTTTCAAAGATAGTTAAGCAGTTTGAGAGAATTGGTTTTTGAAAAACTATCAAAAAAGGTAAATGGGCAAAATACGCTGACCTCAATGAAGCTCTTTCGATAATAAATTATCTCAAGTTGGAAAAATGTTATCGTCGGTAGCGACTTCGAAAACCGTTATCTGTAAAAGATATCGAAGTACCCAGCACTGAATATGACCACATGCGGCGGCTATGCTGCATGTCATGGCGGACCGAAGATAAACAACTCTAGGCCTGATTTTTATTGCCACCATGCATGTCAAGGCGATCCACCGCGTAAGATTGAGCTCTCAAGATGGTTTTCCTGGTCTGAAATTGCGCTCAGATTTGTGCTCATTTTGGCCTCGTAGCGATTTGCCATCAAAGCTCTGACAGTTCTCTCGATTTGGCTGAGGATTAGAAATTCAGGTGATAGGATGGGGAGATTGGCACCCACTTTGTTATTTCCGTAGTGGCAACAAATTAATCGATGAGAAGATGACGACTGGCAGAACAAGGGCGACTAATGATTATTACACTTTTGGTACGCAGATAAGGCCGATTGGCGCGGTAGGCCCATGTGCTGAAAGCACGCTTAAACCCCAATACACACAGTGATTGGATAAAGAACTATAAAGCCAGGGAATATCATTCTAGGTTGGAACAGTTTTTTTACTAGATGTCTGCATCGAATGGGAAACGAGATGGAGGCATATGCGGAGAGGGGAGGACATTTTCGAAGTTGTATTTGGAGCAAGGTGGTGCGCGATTATTTCTGAAAATGGCCCAGAAAAATTGGAACTACACAGGGCGGGGCCATTTTCCGGATGCACTTTCAAATGCTGTCACTTACAATTTCACTTACAAATTCTGTCTGGTAGAGACAGCATTTCATTTATATGCGGCTGAAAGATAAGACCGAAATGAGACTGGCTGATTATGATCTGGTCCCTCTTCGGTCGCTCCCAGCACCGGCACTCTGAGATCGGCTGGCGGCACTTACACAACAGTGTGAAGCTAATGCAGCCGTGTAAGTGTCACCGGGCGATACCAGAGGAAGCGCGGCCGATCGAGCCGGGCTCCAGAGCCGGCGCACGGCTCAGCTCGTCTCCGGCACTTGGGTGAAACAGCGCTCTGAAAGTGTGGGCGGATCGCCGGGTACTCCAACCTCCTACACCGCCATCTTGGGGAGCCCCAGCCTGGCCGGATTCCCAGCAATGCAATTAATCATTGGATAACTCAGGTCAAGCGTGTTCGCTTCGCTCAGGTGATGCGTCGGATCTTGACCTATGGTTGGAAATGACATATAGGCCATTTATTTATAATTATGCAATAATATTTAAACATGATTCTGCAGAATAATGCATGATCTGCCATCAAAAATGAATTATTAGCATGTCGAGTGTGATTTTTCCCGGGAGGAATGTAGGTCCAAAGAGAAAACCGGTTCGCATGGCATGCTTATTTTGGCCTTCAATGCTAGGCTATGTTTGATTTTGATTTATTGAGCACCTATAACCCTGATAAATGAACATTACATTTTATACATACAAGCTTCAAAATGCATTCAACTTTTAGCTAATATTTTCCAGTAGCAAAATCCTTTAATTAGTAAATATATATCATTAAAGAGTTCTTGTATCTATTATAAGCAGCCGATTCAGTGAGCTAACCTGATGCGTATTTTAAGACAGGGTGCGTAAGAGTATCATCCTGCCGGGAATATAACCAGCGACCTTATCCCACGGGATATACCACGCATCTCTTCCCGGCTAGGCAAGGGTGAGATCTCTATGCGTTTTTTAAATTGTTCCACCTCGATTTCTTTTGGCCAAAATTAAGATTTTAATAAAAGGGACACCATCAAAATGACTATTCATCTGATTTTGTATAGATTAATGCTAATTTGTCAACAACTCTCCTGGAAATTAGGTGGGGAGAAGGTCAAACACTCTCGAAGCTCAGCTGGTGTAGTCATCGAACTAATTTTCCATCTTCGCAGAGAGAAATGCATCGCCCGCCGTTTTTGTTCTGTCTGAGAACCTTGTTTCCTTAAACTGTCAGCACTGCTGCCACATTCCTCACTTACATAGGTACAAATTGCACGTATGCGCACCCCTCCCACGCATAAATACACGCCCGCACAGCCGCAAAGTAACAAGCACCACACACTCGTAAAGTGTGGTTGCCTGGCATACCATCCCTCCTGGAGCTAATCCTGACAACGTGCCTGATATCGCATCTTTAATGTCGTGGATTAACATGTTTAACACATTGTCAATCATTTTAAAGCCTCCCGCATCAAAACAGAGGATGAAGGTAGGGGTATTGAGGCTAAGGCTGACAATAGCTTCAGGTTGTGTTTCTGGCATAACTACGGAACGTGGAGAACGAAGAAGCTGAAGGAAGGGAAGAAACATGATGCTGTGATTAGTAGAGAGGCGGTCAGCTACATTCTCCGGTACCACGCCTCAGCTGCACATCTGCGGCTCGGACATGCTAGCGGAACATCACCAAGCACACCTGTAGTCCTCGATGTTATTCTCTGCCATGACTGGATCGCTGACTTTGTAATAGACAACAGCGTCAACGCTGACCGTCACGGAGTCGTTTGTAAGCACCTGGCAACACCAACAACCCGGCCCAGGGAGCATGTCAACACCAACAACCCGCCCCAGAGAGCATGTCAGGACCTGGCAACACCAACAACCCGCCCTGGGAGCATGTCAGCACCTGGCGAGCATATCAGGACCTAGCAACACCAACAACTCACCCCAGGGAACATGTCAACACCAACAACCCTCCCCAGAGAGCATGTCAGCACCTGGCGAGCATGTCAGGACCTGGCAACACCAACAACTCACCCCAGGGAGCATGTCCATACCTGGCAACACCAACAACCCGCCCCAGGAGCATGTCAACACCAACAACCCCCCCAGAGAGCATGTCAGGACCTGGCAACACCAACAACTCACCCCAGGGTACATGTCAACACCAACAACCCGCCCCAGGGTGCATCAGCGACAAGTCATGTGGGTGCTCACTGCTCAGGCCGACAATTTTGATGGATCCAATTTGATATCCGATATCTGTGGAGATTCTCCACTTTTTACTGTAAGCCTGTGAGGTCTCAAAAAATTGCAAACAAAATGACTGTAAGGCTCACCATCTAAAAAGACGCCTCATTGCTGTGAACATGCCTGTGTGAGTAGGAACGTGAGAAGGGCTGATTGCAGTGTAATAAACTTCCTCCAGCAGAAGCGCTTTTTTAGAAACATCCGGAATTCGCGGATACTTAACATATTCATTGAATGATAAACAATATCAATTATGTTTAAGAAAAAATTGTATTTATCTCATCATCGGGATTTAATTGATTTTATAACCATTGTTATATCCCGCGTAGATGTCGATAGCAAACGGACATAATTTTGAATCGAAGACCATCGAACATTGGTTGTGGGTATTCTCCGCTTGAATGGAAGCTTCTGCTTTCGTACAACACACAAGACTGTAAATAAATAATATGTATCACGAGACAGCGTAATTAGGCATTGCAGGAGTTTTTACCTGGAATCTAGGCCCGCAGGACCAGAAAGTAATGTCTAATGATATTTTTGGATTTCTCAAATTAAATATAGCCATGCTTAGTTTTGAATGTTTGCTATTTCGCACTGAAAACATTATTAAGACTCGGCCTCGAACTACACCACTAAATATCAAGACGCATGGGGCATTCCACGACATTTCAGTAGAGACCTCACACCCTCATATCTCCGATCTTCTTTAAACCGTGTCCATGGAATTATCGGCCGGCCAAAACACGCATGTGACAGTTTAAGGTAGTTAGGCGAAACGGTTTAGGAGTTATTGTCTGCGAAAATTTGAATTTTACACAACAATTTCTTCTACAGCAATTTCATCAAATTGAAATAATGATAAATAGTTAAACTTATACATCAAAATGTTTGGAATGGGCCTATAAATACAATGGTGAAAGGTTCGGAATATTCGATTTTTACTGAGAAACGGTGCAGTAATGACGAATTCTTTAAAGAGCCTTAAAAATATATGTTTCAGCGTTGATTAGAGAATTGGCAGTAGCACGAAAAAGAGCACGTCTTAGAGTATTCAGACAAAAAATAAAAACTGGATACATTTGTTTCTGAATATGAAAAAGTAGCGGAAAATATCATAGATGGGCGTCGTTGGCGTACTCTGCGCTGTAGGACGGGCACGTTTGTCTGTCCCTATACCCCAGGCACCGTGAACTTGACCTGAATATGATTATGGATGGGCATCGGCAAAATGCATTTGTTTCTATCATAAATTTTGCCGTTTTTTTACTCCGTGCCTCAGTGATTGAAATTGCTCTCTTAAAGCTCTAAACATTAAGAAGTGCTCAACAAGAACATTCGTTAAAGGGAATGTGGCACCTTCATAACGTGATTTTAACTGAGATAGCCAAGTTGTAAAGCAAGTCGGAAAACCCGGTACTCCATATATCATTTGTCTTGGAACTCGATATTTCCGTAGAAAAAAGCTAAAACCTACCTGACACCAACCCCCTCAACAGCCCGTCGCCGGGCGGCCATTGTTGTGAGCTGCTGGTGTGACGACATATGCTGACGTCACGATGAGCATCAGCCAATCGAAGCCCTTGAAGCGTTTCAAATATGGTAGTGGTTGCCAGATCGTGACATCATCCACAGGCTGATATTTATTTATTTTTCTAGAGGAGTATTTCAAAAATCAAAATATTGAGCTTATTGTACGTTTTTCAGAGAAATCATAAGTTGTTTCATTATTTTCGGCTAAAAGTACGCCTAATTGCACTAAATTCCAGGATTCGACTAAGGTGCCACATTCCCTTTAAAATGTATTCTTCAGTACGTATTCGTCCCAAAAGTGACAGCTGGACGTAAATGTGTACGTCTCAAAGTAGTAGGATTAGTATTGGTTGGCAAGCGCATAAAAGCTCACGTACGCTAAATGCCCATAAAAAATGCCTAGCACTCTACCACTATACCCATATTTTTGTGAAGCACATCAGTAAGTTTCGTAAAGCAATGTTCATGATGACTTAAGCAATTATAATTCAGTTGTATTTTGCCTTATTTGACGAGGACTGGGTTGGTAACTCCCTCCTCTTACTATCGCGAGAGGGAGGCATTAGTCCGAATCCCTGAAGCTAAAGCCTTTCCTGCCGTACCTTGGCGTGTCCATAATGGTACACTGAGACGTCAAATGCTAATTCTGAAATGATGGGACAAGTGTTACACCCTCCAAAGCTTAAGTTTAGTTGAAACCGTACACGTACATTTGCAACTGGTAATGCACGAACAAACAAACATCATCTAGAACACGGGAAAATGTAGTTAACTGTAAACCCTACAAAAATTCGTCTCCCTGCCTCTATATCCCCCAATACGACGATGACGATAATTTTACTTTGGGTTTGTTCCCATCATGCCTCAGGACGCAAGGACGGTTTTAGCGGTTTTGGCAAATGTGACTTTTGGAAGGGGACTAAAGTAAGGCACTTCTTGGCGAGGTAGCCTAAAAGGTGAAGGGCTACACAGTTCTGCTCACATTTTACTTCCACAAATCTGAAAAAAACTTTTTACTGCTACCAGGTCCGTGGGGTCCGTGGAAATTCAATACACTTGGAAAAATTTAAAAGCGCAACATAAAAGTATATCTGGATAATGTTTCCGACTTGTGAAGAGGTATTGTATGGATGTTAATATCACACATGCATAACATCATTTGGTAGTTCACATGGGAAAAATTCGCACGAAAATTTGAGAGGGCATTGAAAACGTTATCAATTAGTTTGAAACTGGCCTGTTTGTGGTCTAGGAAATTTACCTTAGCGAAGAAACTTAAACAATTTTTGCAATCCAACCAGACATTCTCCACATGATACATGGATCATAAAGAAATGTTTTATAAACCAGATTTACGTTTACATTATAAACGTTTACGTGAATTCTCCACCATGTCTTTATATATTTTGTCATTTTTCAGCATGGGTGAAAGGCTCTCGTGCGTGACGTCGTGAGAGGTGATAAAGCAATTGTGGTGGTCATGTAATAGGATGCAGAAGTATATTTTAGCACGCCTAAGAACGTGTGATTTGTGACATATATAAGACCACTTGGAATACAAATCAACTACACATGCATCGGTGCTCTGTTGATAAGTTGATATCTCGCGATTGTAATGGCCCGTTAAATGGTGACTAGTCATGACACCTATAATGCATGCTGCATTTCGTACGATAAACAATAATTCAATTTTTTTCGTATTTTTTACGCAACTGAATAACGTTACAACTGATCATTTCGATAGTTTCTTAGCTAGTCGCGAATGCCATATTTTCTCACTCTGCAAAGGGACTTGCGTTTCGATCTCCACTTTTTCTCATCATGCGATACTTAACGCTCGTAAAACGGCAAGCTATGTTTAATGCTCAAAAAAGAAGCAAAATAGCATTCAAATTTATGTAAAAAGCAGATGTATTATGCCATTGACCACCCATTTTTCCATCAAGTATCGTGTTCAGGTCAAGTTCAGGATGCATCCGGCAGGGAAAGACGCTAGTTTTCGATACGTACTTAGCAGAGTGCGCCAATGGCGCTTACCCATGACATATGCCACTGGGACTCCGTGCTTAGAAGCAAATATCCACTGTTTTTATTTTTGAACTCAACATCCCGAGACGTTTTTTTCACATTTTTGTGCCAGTTTTCAAACAAACGCCGAAAAACGCATTTATAATTAACTTACTGGTTGAGGCCCCTTCACGTGTCGAGCTTTAATGCAGTAATTCCAATTCCCTGCTCCGTCAACAATCATCTTCAGGTCAAGGTTACAACGTACGGTCGAGGTAAGGGGAGAGGCAAGCGTGCGCTGCGGGCGGGGTGTGCCAACAGCGCGCAGCTATGATATATTCGCTAGTTTTTCATGCTTAGAAACAAATATGCATGGTTCTTATTCTTGATTTTCCTAGAAGATCAGGAATAAGATATCAGTGTATCCATTTATGATTTTTTTAAACTGGATAAAATAGCTGTAGAAAAAGTGCTGCAGGGGCAAAGTGTAAAACTGCCGGGAGCTATAACTCCTAAACCATCGCATCTGGTGACCTAAAATGCCACAGGCGTGTTTTGGCCTGCCGATATCACACTTGGAAGAAGATCGAAGACATCAGGATGGAATATTGACCAGCCCGCGTGCGGACATGTGCAATGCCCCGCATAAGCATATAAGTGGCACAGCTGAACAAACAAACCTCATTTTCTCTTAAGTTAGGGGCGTGAGTGAAAGGAACTAAATTGGAGGAAGAGAATATTCAGCAGGTATTTTTCTTTCGTGATGGGAGGTCAGAAGTAAGTCTGGAGATTTCTTGTCGACCCAGGAAGTTTCCTGGATAAGTTGAGGCTGGCACAGCAATACAAGTCCTATACAGAGCCCATGGATAACCCTTAAATCCAAGGAGTTGGGGCCTTGACCCCTAGCCCCCTCCCCAAGGATCTCCACCCATGGTCAGAAGGAAACATACCGATAACCGAAGGCGAATGTGAATGAAAGGTGCATATCAATATTGTGATGAGTCATTGAGGCCCACATTGTGCTGCTCAAGTTTACCCTCCGAGCACGAGTGACAGTAAGATGAGGGGTCTCCGACTCAACTACCTCTGTCGTCCCAACAAAAAATCAGATGAAAGTAAGCTAAGCTAACTAAAAAACCCGGGGCATCACTTTGGTGCCATTTAAAAACATCCTTATCAAATTGGTGATGTAACTTGGTGCTACTGCAGCATCCACTGGCGGGCGCAGAGAGGGGCAAGGGGCCATGCACCCGCCAAAATGGAGAATTTTTTTGCCGATTTTATGAAGAAACATTTACATAGTTTACTTTTTTGAAGAGACATTATGTTTTACGATTTCTCCCGAGTTTCCCCCCCTTCCCAAACGGTGCTCCTGCGTCTGCCCCTGGCAAAACTTGTGTAGAACTGGTAATAGCAGTGCTGATTGTAAGTATTCCACAATGACAGTCTGGATCAGCTCACCTCTTGGGGCGGTACGTCAAACGAGACCGTTCGCAGGTCCACCTTCCTGTAGGTGTCGATGCACGGAACGATGAAGAAAATTCCGGGACCCTTGGCGCCCCCTTGCAGCAGACGGCCCAGTCGGAATATCACCGCCCGCTCATATTCTTGGACCACCTGAAAGACAGCGGGTTATCGATAATGCAATTGAACGGTTTTTTGTCGGAGGCACATCAAAGAAATAGCTCGAAAGTATATTATACGTCGGGAGATGGGGGTGGTTTGTATCAGTTTTGAGCCCGAGCTCATTTATATTGGAACTAGGGACAACAAGACGGGTTGTCAATATAGCTGACCTGGAACTAAGGACCCTCGACACACGAGAGAAGAGAACACAGACTTTGCATTTCGGGACTCGAAGGGAAAGAGAATTTGGGTGCCCAGGGTCCAAAAGAGCTTCTTCAGCCAAGGCTGCACTCTGGTTCCACCGTGAGCATCGGAAACGTGCAGCATGGTGTTTGGCAGGATGGGCCGCGACCCACCCCGCTAGTGATGGGAGGCATCCCGGGCCAAGAGTCCGGGAAGCATACATGGATAAAGGCACAACATTCTTGCGCGTCTCACCAAAGGGTCTTGGGTACCCGGAGAGAATGGACAGACCACCGCCGGAGTGGAACGCTCGCACAGCTTGGTGCGTCTCGGAAATGTTTGACGGTAGAAGCTGGGAGACGTAGTTAAGTATTTCATAGTATGAGTAGTATGTCGGGATTAACTGTTCTGTTGACACAGTAATGCTTCTATGCTTTCGAACTCCCTATACCGACATTCGTTTGTGACATCACCACAGTGGGGCGCGAAATGACCATGCAGTTGAAGCGCCCTAAAACCCCAAACACCAACAAAGGACAACAAACGTGATGTTTTATATCTGTGGACAGCAAAAGCCTTCGGCGATCTACTCGCAAACTACCAAAACGGATCACTCGCTAATGTTCCGTCAATGATTGGCAAACGGACCCTTGTTAGCGGTTTCCAGCTCACCCCCACTAATTGGGCGAGTCTCATCAATTTCAATCACTTGGCTCAGCTTTGGAATCAGACCCAATCATGTCGTTGATAAGGTCATTGGATTCGTTGAAGCCAAAAGCAATGAAGATCAGAGTAGCTGTACAATTACATTCATAAAGCGCTTATGTAATTCTGGAATTTTACAAAACATGTGAATTTTTTTACCCTGTTCGACCTGAGAAAGGTCAGTGGGTCGACGGTCAGGTCGATTCAGATTTTTAGGATGGAAACTTTGGTCCTGGTCCGACTCCAGGTGGCTTGAAACAGGGGCGTAGCCAGATTTGCTCAGGAGGGTGGCACCCCAAGGTCCTGCGACAGACAAAGGGCCCTGATGGTAAAGGGCCGCCTTGTTGAATAGGTGCTGAAGAGGGTTAAGAGGGCCCTGTGTGGTATAAATGCCAATTGGCGGAGCGGGTCATGTTCTCAGGGGGCCTGCCTAGGGAGGGGCCTGTTGCAGCCACCTGTGGCCAGCCTCTACCCGTCACACCTTGGAAGCACACATTGGTGTCCCTTACAGTACAAGTGGGTGTTGACGTCCCCTCAGTGTGAGCTGGGGAGCTGTATTCCTTCAAAAAAAAACGATGACCCAGAAGTTTTGCATGAACATAAATATCAAAATTGGGCTTATTGAGTGACACTTGTCGCCTGTCCATGTCCACGAGAAGTGATCTGAATCGAAATTGTGACGTTCCTGACAGCTGGATGATTTGTTCACGCCCCCGCCGCTTCCCGTCTCTCCCGCTGCCAGCCGCCCCCACCCTGGTCTGTTGTAGGGGTTGTGCTGTCACCTGCTATACTGTTTTTCATCACGAGTGTAGCTGTTTTGGGTGCAGTGCAATAGAGCCTGACGTCTATTTTATCGTTGGGTTGAGCTGGCATACACTTTCGAAAGATTATCTTCCGAAGTGCAGTCTCGTCGGCCTTATGTTTTGTTGACATTTGATTGTTGCAATATAGTTTATGGGCTACTCCGGCTGGATTAGTTCTATCAGTTGGATGCTTGCATCGTTTGAAACTGCCAGCCACTTCACTAACGTACCGGTCGAGAAAACCATTGATATCTTAGTCCAAAATGCCTACCAGCATGGAGCTTTGGATGCCCCAGAGCTACCACAGCACGTTATAAAGTACGAAGAAGTCACCGTTTAGGTGCCCAAAAGGAGACCTGTGTCTCCAGGCTGAATGAGATGCAATGTGATTGCCACTGGGTGTTCTATTCGCGAAAGCCTACATGGTGGCAATGGAAGAGGAAGTTTCCACTGAAAGGAAGCCTCATCTGTACGCCCCATTCGTAGATGACCTATACGTGGACATTGAGGGCACAGCAGAACTGCAGAAGCTCAAAGAACGTTTGCAAGAGGCGTCCGGCCTTTATTTTTACTGTAGAAGTGGATGGCGATATAGGATTAACTTTCTAGACGCTTCAGTGGAAGCAACGGGAAACAACAGAACCACAAATGTCTACCGCAAGCCAACTGATGCAGGGAAATGCCAGCAGGTTAGAAGTGAGTGTCCTGACTGATATAAGGCATCGGTGATAGGGGCCTATGTACACACATACATCGGGCCATCAAGACCTGTTCAATATAGCCTCTCGTTCACGAAAAAATAAACCGAATAAAACAGCCACTAGTAACAACTGTTACACAGCTGCAATGGTTGATGACGAAATAAACAGGACACTGTCGAAACACCTGAACACACACGATACCAACAGATCGTCACCTGATGGAACTAATCCAGCTGTAGTAACCAATTAAATATATTACAATAATTAAATGTCACCAGGGCATAAGGCCGACAGGACTACACTTCAGAAGATGCCCCTTCGAAACTGTGTGCCAGCTCAACCCAACGATAAAATATACCTCAGTATATATTGCACTGCACCTAAAATAGCTACACCAGTGATAAAAATCTACATAGCACGTGACAACACAACTCTACGACAGACCAATGTAGTTTACCAATATACATGCAATATGGAAGACTGCGCGCTCCATCTCCTACATTGGTAAAACATTCACAACACTCAGCAGACGTCTCACATACCAAAAACAGTTGGGCACACCTCTAGAGCACCCAACGAACACCCCAGCAACATATTCCCTAAACGACACGCACTTACAAACAACACAAAAATAATCGGAAGTACTAGAGATTCCAGAATGCTAGACGCATAAGAGGCTGTTTATATCAGGGACAAAAACCCAGCACTGAATACACAAGCAAACTTAAAAGTTTACCTGAGCTTGTTTAAAGGTCCTCACCTTATTTAATGCGACTGAGATCATGCGATATTCTTTTTAGTTGAGATAAATCCAGTTACCCTCGCACAATTATATTATTTTGACCTATTTTTGGATATATATGCAAAAATAGGTCTATATATAATGACCTATGGTCAAAATATATATCCTATTTTGTCATATATATTCAAAAGGAGCATTTGGGAGCTTTATAAGCTGTAACTTTGGAGGAAGCAAGCATGGTGACCTGAGGGATTTAATTGGTCAATGTACAAATGAATGTGTGATGTTGATAAGTTTTGAGTGCTGCAGCGGGAGCATGATGATAAGTTGACCTCGAATTCATTCGAGGTCTGGCTACTATGACCAGAATTTTGATATTTTCTGCACGATTCTGATGAAGGGCTTGCCCGAATATATAATGTTCAGTGTTTTTAATTTCCGGATTCGAGGGACAGGCCACTTGTCAATTTATCATCACCTTATCAACGAATGTGTGATGTGTTTAAGTAATTCATGCTGATAATGACTTTAGAATAAACGGAAATTGGTCCAAAAATAATATTATCTATAGTTATTACTTACGCTTTAAGCATGAACGTAATTTTTACAAGAAGTATTCAAGCACAGAAAACCAGAATTAGAGCCACAGATGATCTGGGAAAAAGATGGTCTATCTAAAGATATATATATATATTTATATATATATATATATATATATATATATATATATTCCGCTTGATGCCGTTCACCATCTAGCTAGATGATTGCTAAAAATCCTTGCCTGCCATCTGTCGTTCTTAAAAGAGAAAATAGAAAACTGTTTGCAGATATGTCTTCCCTTTTCCACATGGTTTTCCGAATTCAAGTACCAATCACCACTCTGAGCTCCTGAGTTCCTGTCCCAGCCAAATCACTCTGCTGTCCCGTCCATGTTGCAGGCAGCTGGTCTCTGTGGTGAGCGCAGTCCTGAAGTCTGCTCCTCCACCAGCCAACCTGGCTAACTTCGGCGTTTCCAGGCAGTCGGCAGGACGTGCCAGGGTAGCTCTCGGCGCCTAAGGCCGGCTTCGGTGAAGCTGCAGATGCAGGCATGTCACGTCTTGGACGTGCCGTCCCAAACTGTGCCGGTGGCGCTATGCAGTGAGAGGTATCCGGAGAAGGACAGGGCCGGAATGGAGGCTGCTGGACGGAGCCAACCCCGACCACCATGCTGACGAGAATGTCGCCAGCAGCGAGGCTGCCGAGCTCTCGGACTTCATTGATGAGCGCTGATGGCTCCTGTTTGATGAGGTGCGCGTGTGCGAGCCATCCTGGCCGCTGCTTGCCAGCAGCTGAGTGGGGCGGCCAAAGCGTGCATACGAAGCTCCCTGAGCTTGTGACAGAGCTAGAGGTAACCAACAAGTGGCGTGGTTGTAAACTCATCGAGGACTTCATCAGCACCTCACGAAGAGATGAGGGGCAGCTGCAGACACTCTTGCAGGTGAGGCCCACAGGCGCCAGTTTCCGGACTTAGGCATGTCGACTCTGGATGCGATGTAGGCACTGTGCGGTGATTCTGATATCTCCTTACTCAATAACCGGTGTTGAGGAAAAAAGCTATCCGGCTCAATCAGGCCGTGTTTGGTCCAGAGCGAGCACCAGTTTATGTCTTAGTTCAGTTCGTCAAACATGCACGATACAGATATGGCAACTATCAGTATAACTATCAGCATGAAAGTAGCTCGAAGATAGACCTTGGTAAACGCTTTTGACTTCCCTTGCTGCCTGTTTTAACACCGGCCCCGCTGGGTTTAAAAAAAAAAAAAAAAAAAATAAAAAAAAAAAAAAAAAAAAAAAAAAAAAAAAAAAAAAAAAAAAAAAAAAAAAAAAAAAAAAAAAAAAAAAAAAAAAAAAAAAAAAAAAAAAAAAAAAAAAAAAAAAAAAAAAAAAAAAAAAAAAAAAAAAAAAAAAAAAAAAAAAAAAAAAAAAAAAAAAAAAAAAAAAAAAAAAAAAAAAAAAAAAAAAAAAAAAAAAAAAAAAAAAAAAAAAAAAAAAAAAAAAAAAAAAAAAAAAAAAAAAAAAAAAAAAAAAAAAAAAAAAAAAAAAAAAAAAAAAAAAAAAAAAAAACTTTCGAGCCACCTTTGCCCTGATGAGGGAGGGGTTTCAGACACCCCCCTCCGATCTCGGCTCCTATGAGATATAACAAAAAAATGTCAAAGCTAGTGGAGAGCTCGTAAAAACTCCTGCGGGAACTTTTTTAGTCACTTCTTGGCTCAGGTCAATATTAAGCTCATGACAGATCAAAGAATGTGACAGGTTAGAAAATAGTTATGGGTTTTTGTGCCTGGCAGTGTTGAGTTAGGATCAATTTTAAGGCAGCATTTGCTTGCTCTTGTTACGGCGAATCGAATGATGTATAATATGACAATACTAGGACCATGCATAAGAATGACGTGACCTAAGGTCAGGTCGAGTTCCCCATCTGACCTACTATAGTCAATATACAATAATAATACTAATAATTTCAATCGACTCGCAATAATTATCAAAACGTACTGGTATCAAAGTAAAAACTTTATCATCGTTTCCTGCAAAGTTATTGACCCAAGTCTGAAAACCTGCTAAAGTAGTTCCAGATGATCTTTCAGAGGTCACAGGTCCAAACCTACAACATGAACCTAGAAAGGAGCCTAGGATATTAAGATTTGGGGAATAAGAAGGTATCCTAAGCTGTACCTATCTACATCAATAAAGCCATTTTTGCCAAATTTCTGATTTTCGTATCTGAGGTCTTTCGTACCTTTCGCTCCGTACCTGACCACATGCAATTGATATGAAAACATCCTCAAATATGTTTTGTAGTACTCGGTGAGCCGATTATTTGATATAAATTTAGGTTGGGTAGATTAACCCTCGCCCCATGGGGGATTGATGGCCTCTCCTTAAGGTTTTTTTCGAATAGCAGAAAAATGCTGAGGCGCAGCACCGCGTTTGAGGGGTCTAACTCTCATCCCATCATTTTCCCACCATTACTGAATTTTTTCCTTTGGCCACACTAGGTCAGGTCACCAGGCGAATTCAAACCGGGTCACCTCACTTCAAGTTTTGAGCTTTAACATAGCTACATTTCTCAGCCGATTGATTTGAAACTTTCCACACTTGATGACCCCTCCAGGGTCTACAAAACTCATATCCGGGCTTTCTAAATTTAGTGACATGAGGTCGGGTTTGCGAGGTGACCTCTGCTATGGAAAAAGTCAGGGGAAAAGCTCTCTTATGATCTAAAGGTCACACAAATTATTGAAAATACTGAGATTTCTCAGACAAGCATTCTTGGCCACCCTTTTATGGATTCCAGGCACAATTTTTTTCCTTTGACTTATCTGAGGTCATTATAGGTCACCAGGGTCAAAACCAGTTTTTTGAAGATAACTTTTGACCAAATTAAGCTAAAGCTCTGAATTAAATGCCATCGCGTATGTCTTGTCACTGGCTTTAATTTAATGTTCAGCACGGCCACTTTCTAACCTTTCGTAACCAAGAGATGCCCTTTGGAGGTCAAGCCACCGGCGGAAGATCATTATATTTCACATTGAGGAGAAATCCTTGGCATTTTCCTATCAAATTTATTTTACAAGACCTTAATAGCTCTAATGACATGAGAGCTATGCCCAGGTTTAATCATTCATTTATCTATTTTACTACATCAGGCCGCCCCACAAAATACATGTGGCTATTCTTAGCCTGGAACGCGGGTCTATATGAGAGAGTATTCGGCTAGATTGACCAAATACTTTTAATGCTAGTTACATAGAATAAGGTCTCTTAGGCATTGCATATTTTAGTAGAAATAAGCAATCGTGACCCAACTTTACCTCAGGAGGTCAAACCATTTACCTGAGCGTTAAAACATGTGAAGGAATAGTAGATTCATTCACACGAGCTTTCTAACGCACTTTGCAGGTTTGCGCTAAACCCCATATTTTCGGAGTTAGAGGAGCGGGGGACCATCGATGGCCCCCGGTGGGACACGGGTTAACCGTGTTCTTTCTTATGCTTCCTTAAACTTTTTGGATGTGGAGTCACTTGACCTGCACTGGTGACCTAGCCAGAGATGATTCAACCTTAAAATTTTAGGAAAAGTTGCAAAATAGATCAGCAATAAGTTGTACCAAATACAACTTATTGCTGATATTTCCGGCGCCCCTTTTTAGGTGCCGCCGGAAAAAACTCGAAGGGGTGCTCAAACATCTCCCACCGGGGCGAGGATTACGCGGTTTACCTCTGCTCCCTGTTTGCGCTATGCAGGTGAGCGTACCTTTCAACAGTATCTACAAAGGATAATGCTGCAGCTTCCATATCCTTATCATGGCCACCCTACCGCATATATCGTCCCAGGTCAATAATTTACCCAAAATTGCTCAGCGGATGCATCGCGCGCATCCTGTATTTTTTTAAAGAAAACTATTGCTAAAAATTTTAATGCAATATATTTCAAAACTTTTTACCGCGTTTTGCATACTCTTAGATAAATACCTATTTTCTAAATCCGTTGGAACATTAGCTGTGCACGGCCGGTTATATTGCGGTTTAATTAGCTTCTTTGGTCACTCTTATATAACCCAAAGACAAAAGTTGAAAGCACCCGAGTGTAGATGGACAATATAAAGCACTGCACTGTGCCCGTGTTCTGACTTTGATCAGTGCGTTTTAACTATAATTTTATATGCAAACTGCACGTTTAATGAGGTTGGGAACTGAAATTCAACATGAGTTAATTCCTATCCCGGAGAACAAACTCAAATGTTTTACTGATAACCGTCTCATATATCTTAAAACAAACCCACCATTTCCGAGAAAATGTATGAATAAGAAGCTGAAAATTCAAATCAATCGATGGTGACGAAATCAAAGATGCTGCAAAAGCACTTAAAGAATGTACGCGGTAACAAATTATTTACCATTTGACGTCACCACCCGGGTTCAAGAACAATACCATTAAGACGGTCTAACATTAGATTCTATTTTCGCTGCAATCGTCTTGATGTGCACCGTATAATGGGTATCAAGATAAAGAAAAAATAAGAAGATGAATCTCAAAAGACATTTGAAATTTAAGTCGTTGCATCCATTCTTCCGTTAAGACGTCCCTTCCTAATAAAACCATTACCTCCCGAATAATCGTTTCTCCCCAGTGAAAGTGCCAGCATCGAGCTCGCAGCATTTTCCTTCCAGTCACCTCTCAGTTTTCAGCGGCAATCGCAGCCACTGAGTGGACCCACTGGGTACTCAGTCAGGCCTGGCTGGCGGGCAGACCCGTCGCGGACCGCAATCGGAGGCACTGTGGCGTCTCCGCGATAACGTCAGCTGGAGGAGAACACTGCCGGCCGACGCAGTGGTAAAAATAGACGACTCCAGGCGACTGGAGTACCTACCTCCCGTAGAGGAACAAGTCAACCACGACTCGTTTCCTATGCTTAACTAAGGGTGCTAGAGTCTGACGTGAGAGAAGTAATCTGGCTATGCACTTAGAAAACGACCAGTCTCTCTCCATTGATTTTAGCCAATTTTCTATAAATAACACGATAGTCTTAACAATTTTAGCCGGACCACGTCCCTCCCAAAGCACTATGGCTCGGATCCGCCGCTTCTGAAGATGGGAACATTACAGTTAACTTCTCTCTTCAGTGTAGGGGAAATTGCGGACTGATGGTCTCCTCTGCCCTCTCGTTTGCCCTCCAGACATTTTTAAGGCTGGGGAATTGAAAAGATTCGTCTGTAAATGGGGAAGAATACCTATTTTCAGCTTGCCTGGGTCTACCAATGTCCTTGCAGCCTTTGTGAATATAGCTTGATGTAAAACTTGTTGTGTAATACTACCCCGGCAGGCTAAAAACTTTTGGCATTGGGTCCGCTCATTAACAGGTGCATTGACGGAGGGCGGGCACCCGCCCCTTCGCGTTTTTGGCCATAAGATAAAAATAGTGGTGCGTAGCACCGCCGTACTTGGCATACCTATTATCTTATCATTTCTACAACTTTTTCTAAAAAATTTTAAGGTTGAATCAGCTCAGGTCAGGTCACCAGTGCAGGTCAAGTGACATCACCTAGAAAAGTTTAAAATATCATAACTCAGACAGGGTGAACCTATCCAATTGAAACTCATCACATAATGGGCCTTCCGAGTTCTCTATAACATATTCCGGTATTCTTTATATCGATCGCCTAAGATCAGGTACGAGCCATGACCTCTCCATTGGAAATCCATGGGAAAATGGCTTAAATTTAATAACTTAGTCATGGATGGTGATAGAGCGTTTATTTTAACGGCATTAGGTTTGTCTTGTCCTTACGGTTCTGAGGTCAAATCCTAAATTTGACCCGATTTGACCTGGCAAAGTTATATTATATATTATTCGATTTAGTTTGCGGCGAGGATTCCACTGGCCTATTTGTTTTGCTCAAAATTTACTAGTTCAGATGTAATGTCTGAAAACCTTCATTTACATGCCATCCCTATGGTAACATGCCTTGAGCTCTAGTGGCTTTAAATGTGACCAGACAAAAAAATGGTTCAGATGTTTTCTATAGACATTTAGATGGGATATCCAACACCATTTACGGTTTTTCGCTATCTAGCGTAGTCTTTGAGATCTTAGGGGGACGGGTACCCCCGTGAAAGCGAAGGTGGCTCAAATCTCCGTCAATGCGTGTGTTAACTCTCGCCTACGGGGGAGGGGGTGAGACAGTTCATTGGACCGGCTAAAAATAAGATAACTAAGAGCCCTACTTGTTCCAAAATTGCGTACATATGGTTCAGTTGAGAGCAAAACGTGAACAAAGTTTAATTTTAGGTACATACACACCTTAACCGAATTTTAAGTCTGGTTAAGCCAGAAAAACGTTATATTACCTCAAGTGACCCCGCACCATCCTGTCAATGTGCGTGGTCGTACTATGATAACGTTGTCTGCTCATGGGCCTAATGTGTTGAATGAAGTACTTATCACTTACCCTTTTGGATCTTTTGAGGCCAAACAAAGGCATTACCTAAAGTGGTTGAATTTCATAAAATCATTGAGCTTATCCATGAACGTATATGTTTTAGCTCTCACGACTCCTTTGCAAATGAAGCTACCGGAACCGATGGTGAAATAATGGTTCGTTTTGATTCCTGGGAAAAGTAACTGCGGGAGGGGAACTACGATTAAACGCTCGTGATTTACATATATCAACCCATTAGTGATATGTGATCATGATCGTTACAGTGACTTTAGTTAGGCAGACATAATATGCCTTCTAGAAACTTATCAAATTTATCTGTCGTATGCTGGCGTATTCAGCTTTCGATGTGTTCGTATTATGTTTACGCATTTTTCTTGATGAGCGAATACAGCAAACACTACACATTTGTCGAATAACATGGTGGGGTGATAGGTGCAAACACTGTTTTATTTCCCTCCTGTTGAATTGCGTACGATGAAATACGCCCACCAGGCGTGATCGCGTTGATTTATTTTATTAGGCCTGCGCCCCATAAATAGAACGGGCAGTAGATCGTATCTGACTGCGACATCGAATGACATTCGACAGCTCGAAAAATACATCCGAGATCCGACTGGTGTCTTGAAAAGCTAATCAAGGAATCAAAACAGGCCTGTAAATTTCTGCTTTGGGTAAGGCTCGACAGCTTAAAGCCTGAGGTCGACTCTACAAATGTGAACTAGGTATATAGCCTGATACTTCTTTAGAGCTGTCAAAGACCTTGTCGTCACTAAAAATAGATAAAAACTGAAACTGTGAGCTCATGCTTCTGTATGTATGTACATACATACATTGTACACTGGCGCGTGCTAAGGTGATGCCATTGACACTGTTTTATGAATGTCTATGTCATTCTGTTCTTACCTTGACGCAGAGACAGATGGAGAATGGCATTGTACAGATGATGAGCAGATATGAGATGAGGGTTAACAGGATGGCGCAGCATCCTGGACCCTCAGGATCGGCTGAAACGAAACAAGAACCACATCTCAAAATCGACGCCCCTCGACAGAATATACGATAAATCTAAATACACGTGGATTAAGAACATAGGGCCTGGGTGGCCTAGTGGCTTCGTTGCCCGTCTTCAGATATGATAACGTGGGTTCATCCCCACGGCGGGCAACCGCCTTCCGTGTCCGATCTGACCCGGTGGAGAGGACCCTTAAACAACCACGCCAATGTCCTTAATTGGGCAAGTGTGCCTTTGGAATCGGCCTTAATAAAATAATATATATGCTTTGTTTTTTGTACCAAGAAATGAAGGCTTCATCACTCTTTCTTTCCCTGACAGGTGCATTTGGACTATACCGTAGGTGGTTATATTGATACATTAAATGCGTTTTCATACCTACATTAATTGATAAAATGCTAGAGGGTTTTAGCAACGGGACTTTCCTGTAGGGCGTGATAAAACCCGTATAAATTATCATCTCGCTTTAAATCTGTCAGGCCCGTACTTGTAAAAGGTCTGCTTTGACTGTGCACACTGTGCCGACCCCGAGCCGCGTCAGGCCCGTATTTCTAAATGGCCCGATTTGACCGCACACAGCCGACTGACTCCTGGCCAACGAACACGAAGCGCATCGCCGCCGGCACCCTTACAACAAAGTCAACGCCCCCCAGCGCCAGCGTACCAAACTCATGGCAACACTCATATAGCCAGAGTCAACACGCTGGGCTGTCGCAAAATTAGCTTCTATCCCTCATGTAACAGAATGTACCCCCTTTCCCCCACTCTCCTAAGTGAAATGCCACAGTAAAATTAGGGCCCTTGCAGTATACTATCAATGGGCAAATTGGCATGCTAATTAGACACTTTCAGGGAGGCAAAGTACCGGATCGGTTTACATTTTAACCGATGTTTTACATTTATTTTGTTGAAACATTCCGCTCCTTTCAGAACAGGTTTGTGTTATTTGGGATGGTGCCTAAAAACTAAACTAGAGAGACTAGACACATTCAACATAAATTTTTCTTTGGCTAGCCTCTCACACACAGTCTTTCGGCCTTTCAAGTCTCTGTCTAATTCTGATCTTCTTGCCCATTTCACGGTCACGAGTCTGGCAAACAGACGTGTGGAATTCGTTCAGAAAATCCTCACTGCGAGTATTGACTACGCCCAGCTAATATTATGTTTTTCTTTCCATATCCAGAATACGAGAGCGGCAGGGAACATAAATTCCGTGCTTCATGCTCAATGTGTGGGTGTTGAAATCATGAAGCGTGGGTGGTTTCTCCGAGCTGCACAAACTCCAACACATTTGCTCATGCTCAGCCTCAGTCTGAACTCATTTTACTATCCGCCCACTTTTTTACATTTCAAGAAAATGAAACATGTTATGCCGTTGAAGATTTAGGCATGTGTAAGTGTACTGTATGCATGTTTTTTGTTAAACGATGTAGCGAAACGAGATTTCTATAATTGGGTTGCCGTGTATAATGAACTGATGCGCACCAGTGACTTATAAATGGGTAAATCAATAAAATGTAGCAAGATCACTCGGAAGCAAACATGGGGACTGTTATACGACATCCTCTGATGGTGGAACCGGTAGAATTGGGGCATTTATTTTTATTTCAAGGTGAAAATCCAGGATAAACTCCATGCCGTTAACTGGAAACAAATCAGCTGGACAGAAACTGATGCTCCATCTGAAGTGCTGGCGTTCCACCCCCCCCCACTGGGATACCTAACTGAATCTGTTGGTAAAATAGCACCATATGACTTGGTAATGATGCAACCCTGAAACACCGTTTTTAATTTTGTTAACCAAGGTATTTCAGGTTCGGCTTTTGCGAACCAACCCTCTCTTTAGTCATCAAGGGATTTGTCATGAAAACTCCGACCACCCCCAATCCGAACAAGCAATTTCCACAATGGCGGATTAAATAAGAAGCCAAAGTTTAACGTCCCACAAAGCACAGAGGCGGCTGTCTTGCTCAATTCGCTCTCTCAGCAGTCAGTTGCCCTCTGATTCACGTTGGGTAAATATTGAGCGTCGCAGGGGACCCGATCCCAAGCTGTCACCGGTGCCCTGCCACTGCGTGCTTTTCCGAGCGGGCCGGAGCCCAACCCTCTACCAACGGAGCTAACGGAGTGACAGCGACCTCATCTCATCTATCGTTGCCATGCCCAAGAATATACCACGGAAAACGACGCTTCACTTACCAAACATCTCATCCGTGCAATCAGTTCGTAATTTCCAATAATGTTCGTTGCCATAGCCTGCCATCTTTTAAGAAGACTGTTCGTGATTTTATTACTCATACCTGATTTTATGTTATTGACTATGACTTCTGTACAGCGTGTATGACGATGGTTCCTGAATATCCCTATTTGGAGTGGAGGAACCATATAACGTGTAATAAATACATACATGAATAAATAAATAGCTCAGCAGCGAAATCGCACTATCGCACCAGTGCATGGCGAGCATTTTACTGGTGCAATCCAGCTTCAACGCTACATCGATATGACCAGGAATCGATATGACTAAGAATTGGCTCTTTAGACTACACATGCTTTCTGATCACACAAAATGCCAAAGTTAGGTAAAAGCAGAAAGGCTCTGGGTTTTACGTTTTCACCGAAATGCGACCTGACAGCACTCGTCCGGGTAGTGCGCTGCGTCATGAAACATTCAGCATCATAGTATCCATGCATAAGACGTGTCACAGACTTCTGAGAAGAGGGAATGGGCACGTGATCACGCTCTGGACAGCCTCACCTTCAGTTGTTGTGACGCCCGGTCCTTTTCTCAACTTAACACTTCTAAAATACATCAATACTCCACGTTTTCTTGCTCAATTATTGGAGTCAAAAGGTGGGAACCTAAGCTTCGTGTAGACACTAAAACTTGGCCATTGTGGAATCCATACCCAGCCCTGTCATGTGACTAGTGACAATAGAAGACATTTCGCAATCTAGACGACTTTGAAACGATTCAAGATAAACAAAAACTTTATGGTCAAAACGGTTCTTACAGTGCTTCTCCGGGCAATATTTCAAATATCACCTCAAACTTGAGCCCAAAGTTAAGTGCCAAAGTTTCTTATACGTTTTGTCCAAGGTACTGTTGGCTTGTGGGATCAGCCATAGACGTAGAAACTTTTTCCAAGTTGGGGGGGGTGCAAAAGTTTTCACTGCCGGTGGGGTCAAATATGATTCGGCCTATCTCTTGATTTGCTAACGGAAAAGGTCCGAAAACGGCTCAAAGCTGGGGAGGGGACACTGCCCCCAGTCCCCCCTGCCACCCGTTCCTGCACCTATGGGATCAACATCTCAGCAGAAAATCTCTCCAGACACTAAACTGAGAGGCCTTGACCCCACCAGTCGAACGAAAAATGTTTGGCACCACAGTTAAAACCAGTATCCAGCGTTTAATGTCACACAGAGCGCAGACGGCAAACCCGCTGCCGGTCCGCCTCTCTCGGGTCGGCAGTGTCACGGTGGCACCGATTCCAGACATTACTGACACCCCGCCGCTGAACAGGTACTGAGCAGAGCAGGGGCTCGGTGTCGAGAGCATCGATACGCAGGACGCAATGCCGTTATAGTTTGGTTGAAAGCAAACGTCGGGCACTTCCAGAGCGGTCTGGACGCGATGGTTCTGTCGTCTGTCGCCTGTTCAGGTGTGGAAGGCACACTCACGACTTGGAAGAGCAATACAACCACCACAACTTAGCAGCATCACTTTAAATGCCAACAAAGTAAGTTTATCATATAAACCTCTTGTCCTGTTCTGGTCTGTTCTAGGCCGGTATTTTGTTTACTAGGTCTGTACATACAGTTTGAAGCCCGGAAAAGACCATCCTTGGATGACGATAACATATTGCCAGGCGACAGCAGTCTCAAAAACAATAACTACACTGAACACTGAATGCACTGAATGGATCAGCAGATTCCTCTCACCATTTCAACATTTTCATGTAGGTCATAATACAGCTCAGTCTGATGCAAGACAATAACGGAGCAATATCAATTCCAGCAGTTCCTTTGATTGCATTGTTTTTTATTGCAAATTGTTTCCGTGATGCCCTGTGTGTGAAAAATCACAACGTCGAAAGTATGACAAAAAAGTCGACTCCAAATAGAGGTGGGTCCAGGATTTCTAATCGCAGGCGAGGCGACATCCAGAACAGGAAGCGCCACTTTTTGGCGGCAAAATCTATCAGGTGGGCGCCAAACCCTATCGCGGGGCACCGATACTTGCATCTTAGAGACAGGGGTGGGGATTGGAAGTGTCATTTCAGGGACGCCGTGACTTTTTCAGGTGGAGACGAGGGCCGAACGGGGGGCAAGCTACTCCTTGCCATTCCCTAGCTCCGCCTATGACTCCAAAAATTTATCAAAAAGCAAGAGTATGAAGGCATTTGTATTCTCAAAGCCCCTGGTGCGTGTAACCATGGTGTTGGCACTGATACCGGTCTCCCCACCCCAGGCAGGGGTGTACCCTTACTTCTGATCAGCGGGGCCACCACCCAACACACTGCCGGCTGGGCCACTAGGTTTAGTATGGGTACCAGAAGGGGCAAGATCCGGCACCGAGAATTTTACGATCCAAGATAGCTCAAGAAGCTTTGTCACATACTGTTCCACCTCTTTACACTATAATTCATACAGTTCCATCCCTCCTTCCTTCTTACCTACAAGAAAGCGATAAGAATATGATGAAAGGATGCTGAAAAACAAACCAGCCGGGTAGCGTCATCCAGCCAGTGCAGTTGCAGTTTGTGTATTTTGCAAATGACTCCAATAACAGAAAATTGGATGCAGACACAGTGCAATTCAATTCACGGGGGATCCGTCGCGCGGACAGTGAGGCGTCATATACCTAGTTACAATCAAACAGCGCCCAGCTACAAAGCAGACCTGTTGGTCTATTGATACGGCCCTGAATAACAACCGCACAGCCAATACCGAGGCCAATCACTGGCATCTAATACCAGTGGTAGCCGATCAATAGCCGCCGGACAGAACACCTACTTACGAAACAGCACGTTGAGCTCCATGTACTTGCTGCCACGGCGCTGGGTGGAGTACTCCATTACTTGGGGGGATATGTAGCCGGTTGGATTCCGTCCAGCTCATCCGTTTGTCTCCTTCACGAGTGACGTCCAACGCTTTGTCGCCTGGCTTTTTCACAGGCAGAGGACCAATCAGAGTCGGAAGCACAGCTGCGAATTAGCTTGCTGCTCGGCGTTGGATCCTTTACCTCCGATGGCTAATTACGACTGGATATGGTCACGACGGGGACTGCATTTCATCCTCAGCTCAATAACTAGTGTGAGAAAAGAGCTATAATACGAAAAAGTATTGAGTGCAACAGACACTTTGGCCTGCATTAGGAGCACCACTGTCTTTGTGTTTGGGAAGCCAGCTATGGTCTATAGCTTTAAGGGAATCGGTTTTTAATCCAGCCATAGAGCAGGCGAACGCCGAGGAATTCGCCAGCGCTCCAAGGCTTAGGACAGCGGTCGTCCGGCCGAAAATGGTCCCGACGGCGTCTCAGCGTGAGTGGGCTATGAAACTCATGCTGGTCTTAATGTTTCCCGATTACACACATGGATTCTCTAACAACTCTCAGAAACCCCTTCGCTCACTGTGGCCCTCTTTCATGCAAGAATGCTTCATCTCCAGGGCCATCACGTTTAAAAGTTCAAAGAGGGCTTGTAAGTGAGAGAATGCCCCAATGCTGTAGCACAGCTGATCAATGCTGGGCTCAAACACTTTTCTTCCTTCCAGCTACAATTGAATGCACAGGCTTTTCTGCTTAGCGGGGACAGGTACAACACTGCTGTCCTTTGTCTCCTTTGCACAAATGATGGAGCTCTCAAAAGTAATCTCCTTCCACCTACGGGACGAGAATATGCTGATCAATCTTCCAAACGTGTCAGCTCGGACACCAATCACTAAATCGCACCTCTCGAGCGGCAGGCGCGTCGTTGGTGGTCCCGCCTCGCGGCTGTCCGATCCCGGCCAGAGCACCGCCCTCACTGGCGTCGAGAGGAGAGCTCGGCCCGCCGGCGGTGACCGAGTGGAGACGGGTCCGCCGACAGGTGCGCCTGCTGGCGGCACCAGCGCCGCGGTCGGACGCCCAACGCCGCCCAAATAAACACCTGCCCTCTCCCCACTCTTTGTGCAAACAAAGACAGCAATAGGTGAGCGAAGCCAAATAGTGTGGCATACAGCGTCGTGCTCGGCTAAACAGAGCTGGCTGTCGGCACCGTCAGAACAGGGCCGTGACGGAGTGCACACCGGAACCGTTGTGCGCGCCCGACACTAACACCCCAACACCGTTAATCTCGCCGGAGTCACCAAGCGCCAGGCCCCGCCGACCCTCAGGGAAAGCCTTGCCTTTTGTCGTACTTACCGGCAAACGAGGGAACAAACGGCTGAAAATAGCTGCGTAGCCTGGGCTCTTCTGGCTGTTGTTGGTCCATGTCCACCGATGCGAGGTAGCTGAGGCGCTGCTGTTTGTGTGAGGTCACTTCCGGCCCCGCTGGCTCACGCGGTGGGGTGCCAGTGTGGGCCCGGAGTGGAGCTGGCTCTGGCTGTGTGGACTGCTGAGGTGCTAGCTGAGGGAGAGACCTCCCGGCACTCAGGTGAGATCCAGCCGTGCCGCCAGGATATCCAGCTTGCCGCGGCCACCTCAGATCTGAGAGAAGCAAGCTGGCGGAGGCTGAAACCGAGCCCTGAGACTCCCGTAAATCCAGGCTCTCACACTTTCTTTCATTTTTAAAGGAGTTCAAATGTGTTTCTGGCAGGGGAACGTCCAGAAACTCGGTGTGCGGCTGGGTGCTGCTGGTGGAGGCCACCACACCGGCAGCCAGTCCCAGCGAGCTAAAGGCAGACGGCCAGCTGGGGACCCGCCGCTTCCGCTTGCTGGAGCCTCCGGGTACCACGGCACTGCTGGCGCGAGTCCCCTTCCTCCTTTCTTTAGAGGACCAGCCGAAATGCTTACGCCGGAGGCTCTCACTGGCCAAAAAGGGGTTGGAGCCCGCGAAAGGAGAACTTTCTCCTCTGCGGCCACAAAACGGCGAGGTCCCTTCAAATGGTGACGGAGAAAGGAAATGTTCTGTGTACGAGCTATCGTCATTCTTTTTACCGAATGATGGTTTGCTTTTGTGCCGTAACCCACCACCGTCACTAGTCTTCTTCCACGCAGAAGAGGAGAAATTCCTCGCTTCTTTGTTGTGCTTTCTCCGCGCCCCACCCGAGCCGGAGGCCTCCTGCTCGTCCCGCTTTCTGTTGCTGCTGCGACGCATTGCCTGCGAGCAAGTATGAGCGCACCCCACCTGTCCAAAATACCACGTATCTGCGCGTCTCGGCACGCACACGCACACGGTCGCTCAGCTGACTTCAGCGAAGAAGACAAACGCAGCGGCAGTCAGCTCGGCTGGCCGATGCACGCTGTCGACGACCACTGGCGCGTCCTCCCGCCCCCGCCGTCCCGCAGCCCGAGAGGCGAGACGTCCGCGGTCCGCGGCAGGGCCGCCACGCAAACTAGCCCGCGCTAAAAATACAGCTGCCCATGCCACCGATTGGGGCTGACTAGTGGTCGCCAACGCGCATGCCAGAAAGTCACTCGACCACGATTGCGACGAAAAGATAGTTGGAATATGGATGAGCTTTGAGCTTAGGTCACCGCAGCACATAACGCTAGCTCAAGCCCATGAGCTCGTGATGGGCTCCTAATCTCAAGAGCGACGGAATAAGGCCTTTGGTCCATCAGCGAAAAGTCTATGGAAAATATATGGTCTCTGCAGGTACGTATGTATCTAAAATCGCACTCATGGGGAATGCATATGAAATCCAGCTTGTTTCGTGACAGGAAAATGAAAGCCGAATATTTGCATGGCATCCATCGATATTCAACGCAGCGTTTCGTAAAAAAATAGCTGCCAAAATAGCAACACCTGGTCACAGAAATGTTACGACTAAAGCAATAGGAGGTAAAGTTATTATGCTATCAATCCTTAACAGTGTCGTGCAGAATCCCTCAGGTGTAAGGTTTGGATTGTGGAAGCGCACAGCCCAGTGAGAAATGATGCAACTGGAACCTGTGGCGTGCCGCATGGGCCAGAGCCACGTGCTGGACTCGTGCCACGTGCGAGTGTATCCGTGATGCGTCACGCTGTCACAGTGTGTCACGCGGTGTCACCGCGCGGCGCCTCTTGTCTCAAATAACTGCAACGCTGTGTCACAAGAACTTAGTGAGAATGTCGCTCACCAGCCAGGTGTGTCACAGACAGCCATTTGTCTTCAAAACTGGAATACTAGTCACGGTCCTGGGTGCGAAATGACCGGGAAGTTGCACCGCCCTACCCCCCTCCCCTTCCCCCAAGCCACCGGGATGAGGTGGCTTAGTGGATAGCACCCTTGTCTTCTAAGCCACCGGTGCCGGGTTCAAGTCCCGGCGGAGCCTCTGAATAAGTCGATCTGATCCCCAAAATCCCTTCCAACAGGGTGAGAGTTGGCGACGCCGTATGACCCTGGCAGTTGGTGCGTCGTTAAACCCCAACAATTATTATTATCCCCCAAGCCACCGACAGTAGCCTGAAAGGCCTAAATTGACGGGTGCATGCCCACTAAGAAATCATTCGGTATCAAAAAGTTAATTATGCTGCAGTCAAAGCCAGGAGTGTGTGCACCTGTAGACTTAAACCTGCATTTGCTGAGTTAATCAGATCCCATCTCGTCCGATGCACCTCATTTCTATGTGAAGGCTGAGAGCCTATCGCCAAGAGTAAAATAACGCAATGTTTATGATTCTAAGAGGGAACAAACCGGGAGCAAAAAGTTGGAGTTTTCGGGTTTCCCTTATATTGAGTTTAGGGTGGAAAAGATTTAGAAGTACGCATAATAAAGGTCAAATTACCATAGAGTTATTAGATGTTTGTACTCGAAGTATGATGTGATTAGATATGCTATTCGTCCGTGTCTCTTGTGGCTTATTATCGGCATTTGAATTTTGTTTTTATCACACTTTACATGTTTGAACCCCTGATGAAGCCGTCAAAGCAAGCCGTAGGGCTAATTAGTGATTAGATTATTAAAGTATCGTCTCTAACAATCCTATAACTAGGTCTCCACTTACCCGTTTTGCTTGTTATCTTGCACCGTCAGAAGACAACTGAATACTATTAGAAATTGACTGGAAAAAAATTGTCACAGACCTGCCGAATTAGGTATGTGTGTGACAGGCAGGAACTAGGAGATGTTTGCTCTCGTCATCTATAGTCGGCTAGAAACATGTGTTGAATCATATGATTTTGTTCTAGAGCAATGCGATACCGCCACAGGGATGTTTAACTCCTCTACGATTCTGGCCATCGAACCCCGGAGCAATCCGACGGGCACAACTCCGGGTTCAACTCCGGCCTCCGAGCCCCGGGGCCAACAGACAGGATCAAGATAGAGAAGACGGGATCGATCAAAGATAAGATATCATCGATATCATCATAGATAGATAAGCTACCGTCGATATCATCATAGATAGATCAGATATCATCGATATCATCATATATTGATGAAATATCATCGATGTCATCATAGATAGATAAGCTATCATCGATGTCATCATATATAGATAGGATATCATCGATATCATCATAGATAGATGAGATAGCATCACTTGCTGTGAGGCGTTCATTTACAGACGGCTAACCTCCAACACACATGCTTCTCTATAAGCGTCAGCTCAATATTGAACGCATCGTTTAGAAGAACTTTATGCTGTAGTCGATGCTGTGACTTGGGATGTCTCCATGGATACACCGCCAACATATACCGGAGTTTTCCCACCCGGTCCGACAGACATCTACGCTCTTACAAGCACATACATACGACAGTCAACACTTGGTGTACCTTCCATCGCCTGAGCCTGGCCAGGATTGGCGGCTGCCTCGAACATGGTAGTCTCAGGCCCGGCCCGGTGCGGGGGCGCGTGCGCGGCGTCTGTCTCCGGCGCTCCCTCCGGCAGCAGGTCCAGCTCCCGTGAGGTCATCTCCTGGACAGCAACTTCAGCACTCACTGGCCCGCTGCCACTGTGAACTCAGCGGCTGACGCTGAAAACGCACGTCAGCGCGTGTCATACTGGAAAAAGAACTGTAGTCTTATGTTTTGAACTGGTATCACTTTTATTATGCATTCACACTTGTAGAATACGAATATGAGCTGATTCCTAGAACATAATTTTTCTGCCACGCACTGGCGGTGGAACTGAGGGGGGGCACCGAGGCACGGTACCCCCCTTAAATCATAAATTTTAACACTAACCCTATGGTGTTGACTGAAAAAACGGGTTGAAAAGCCCATGATGCTCCACCCCGCCACCCTTAAATTCGGACGTTTCGCCGTCACTGCCGCCACGCTTTGGCCTTGAAATGGGTTATAAAGAATCATAACGGAGAGATTTTGGACGTGATAGTGACGCATATTTTTGGGAATTAACGGCGCACCAAGTACCTACCAGTGTCATATGGCGTCGCCAACTCCACATTGGAACCGTTGTATTACGTCTGGTCATAAACGGTCCCTGAATTTGGGCTGGAATTTGACACTGCAGACGTCATTAAAAAAACGTAATTGGTTCTTGAGGTTTTGTCTTCCATTGATAATTCTTATCAATAGCATGTTCCCTGCTGGCTTGTCCTGACTACGCACGATAGACTTAGCTTTTGATAAAATGATATCAAACTAATATATGCTGAAAATAACACCTTACTGATAATAATTATGATTACCGGCCAGCTAGCACAAGCTATTCTTAGGCAGATTTTTCATCTGCATATATATATAATATATAATATTATATTATATTATTATATATATAGGAATTAGCTTCCGTTTTACCAAATAAAACTTGTCTTTTTACAACTATCTTTAAATGACAGGTAGACAGACAAGGATCACAAATTTGCACGGTCAGGCAGGACAAAATGAAGGACTGGCAGGTATAGTTGCAGATGCAACAGTAGGTAGCATCTGTCTTGCTTCACCATTTCTTACTCTGATGATCTAGAGTTTCGGTTTGCTTTTAAGAACGGGAATTTTCTCCCTTTCTGTCACCTCTGTCATTACAAACTTTTATTTCGCCTTCACTTGACTGTTTGGACTTTGTAGATATTTACCGTGTCATGTATCGCTGGCTCACAGATTTATGCTTAGATGGGTATGCTAGGAGAGAAAAGCGGCACATCTAACGGCTTTCCAGTTGGGCGGAGGTGACCTAGATCGCGAACAAAAACATCGCCACTGGTCAAGCAAGCGGGCAGGACTGAGAGCTGACCTTTGAGCTTAAATCCCTCGCCGACAGAACTTCACCATTAGAATGCTCGTTACCTTCCGCATGTTCCCGACGAAATTTCGAAACGCTTTTGGATTGGAACGAAATCGAAAATATATCCTGAGGGTAAGTGGGTGACTGGGCCTTTGGTGGCAGCACCTCCGCTCGTAAAAATAGGTACGGTGACTGGTTTCTCGGTCGCTGTTATAATCACTTCTATGGTTTGTTGGTGTTTGGATTTCGGAAATCTGTTACTTTTTAGCTGCATGACTTCTCCCGTCGCTGTCTCCCTTCACGGACTAAATATGTTTTACCAAAACATTCCCTAAGCATATCCTGCTTGCTGAGGAGGAATGATGAGGTCAGCACTGTCATCCGGATCAGAGCAGGTCAGCACTGTTCCGGATCGGAGGCCGCACTGTTCCGGATCGGGGCCGCACTGTCATCCGGATCGAGAAGGCCGCACTGTCATCCGGATGGGCCGCACTGTCATAGGATCGAACAGGCCAGCACTGTCGGATGAGCGGTCGACTGTCAGGATCGAGCGGTCGATTGTTAACGATCGAACGGTCGCACTGTCTAGGATCGGGGTGCTCTGTCAGGATCGAGGCAGCACTGTCTAGGATCGGCGGCGCTGTGGATGGGGTGTTCGGATGGGTCGCACTGTCGGATGGCGGTCGCATTGTTAGGATGGGGTACTGTTAGGATGGCGGTCTCGTAGGATGGGGCGCACTGTTGATGGGGTGCCTTGGATGGGGTGCTGGGGGTGCACTGGGGGTGTGTTATGATGGGGTGTCTGTGTGGGGGCACGGAGAGCATAGCACTGTCATAAGGATCAGAGCAGGTCAGCACTGTCCTAAGGATCAGAGCAGGTCAGCACTGTCATAAGGATCAGAGGTCAGTACTGTAAGCAGGATCATATGAGATCACTGTCATCAGGATCAGACGGGGTCAGGACGAATGGTCCAGACACCGTTCATGACGCTTCGGAGCAAAAATGTGACCCTGCTCTGGTATTTGCCTTGCCTTCATGTCGTCTTTCTGGTCCGAAAGACCAAAGTTGTCAGCCAGACAGGAGTTACGGTCACCGGTAGATATCCTATTATCGACCTTCGCGTTACTTTACAACCGATATAGAACCCCGTTAGCCCAGCATCAGTCTTGATTTCGATTTTCCGTGGGTTCGCACCGTGATAAATCCATCGAAGAAAGGATGGAGTCTTTTTTGGACAACACAAATAGGTACGTCGGTAGTTAGGTGCACCTTGGTCTGAGGGAAGCACACTACAAAAACACGGATAGGTTTGAGCTTTTGAAGCAAACGCGTTTTCTTTGCCTTAATGAAGGACTAAGCATCCAGCTATAAAGTTCATGGATGTCGCTCTTACTTGATATCCGTTTTTTCATCGCACATGTATTTTCTGATTATGGCCCTGACAACGATATCAGGACAGCCAACAGAAACATGACTCTTACACCAGAGTCTTAGAAACGGATTGAATAGTGAAATAATGGTGAATAAAATGGAACCCGAGAGAACATTATGAGCTAATATATGTGCTTTGGTCGAAATCATCCAGTAAAAATCAAAATTTATCTTATTTACACTAAAGTGTCTCAAAATATTTTCTGGGATACTTAACATTAGCTAACAGGAAGAAAATGCATGCTTGCGAACCGTTAGCATGTGTTGGGCGTACCCAGATACTGCTGAGAAGGCTGGGATGAGTATTCTCAGTGAGAAAAATGGCACATCTAGAAAACTGATTTGTTTTGTAATTAGGATTCCAGATAGAACTTGTGAGAATATTTTAATGTGGTCAGGAGAGACATAGTTTCAGCAACGATGAATTATCTGTAATTTTGACCAAGCGATGGAGAACTTATTGGTTCTCAGCTCCTTCACAACATATACATATAGGAGGAAATCAACACCAATAGGCGTGTTGTGTGACCTAGAAACAATAATTGATAACTTCTAAGCGCCGAAGTTTTCAGCAGTTTATATATGCCCATCTTTACCGTGTTTTTAACGACTTTAAAAAATAAAGCTCATATTCGTAATCAGCAGATCTTAATGCATAGCACAAGCGATACCCATTTCTAAAATTTAAAAGTTATAAGAAGTATGACAAGTCCTAACGCACGTGACCCACCGCGTTTCAGCGCCATTGGCGAAACTGATCTGGCAGAACACAGAGATTCGGCGACCTGGCTAAGACACCAAACACACCCCTGAGGTGCGAACTGTGCAGCAGATCATCCCCGGCCACTGCCACGACCACGCCGACTGGTGATGCATCTCCCTCCTCCGGCCGTCTCCCATGGCTCTGCTCTCCGTGACCGCTGCTGTCCCCCTCCCCTCCCCCACGCGAAGTGCCGTATCCGGCCCCGTTACGTCCGTGTTCACGGCCACAGCCAGCGCCGCCCGCAGCCGTGACCACTGCGGCCACTTTTCCAAACGTCACAGCCGCGTCCACTGCCGATGCCGGTAGTGGCACTGACTGCCTCTTCTGAAGTCATTTCGCCACCCAGATGTGAAGCATTTGCGTCCGCCGCTCCACTGACCTGCGCCATTTCCGGAGCTGACGGCAGCGCCTGCCTGGGCTTCTTCACCAGGCAGGACCACTTATTTTATTCTGCAGCCTGCAAACAAACCAACCGTGCAGAATCTGCTGTGCGGTAGCACGCCCATACTGCTACGGCTTAGCCAGTCTTGCAGCAAACAAATAATTCGCCCCGACCTCCCATCGTTTTGCTGAGCCAATATTGGGTGATTGCTGATGTGATAGCTTTGAAAATAGTTCAACAAAGCTTTCATTATTTTCTTGCAGCTTTTTTCTCCGACCACTTGCAGGCCCGGGTAAATTTTCCAACAAGCGAAACACATTCGCTCCCAGTGCGCTGGGAAAAAGTTCGCCAGCGTAAATGATTTGTTTCGTCTACGCATCTGGCTTTACTATGCTGTCCATAGTCCTTGAGTTTACACCGAAACCCTCTGTGCTTCTATTGAACTCTGGAAGTTTTGCCCGACATCTGCCATTCTTGCCTTCAGCTGACACTTCTTATCACGCATTGCTCACTACTGGTCGCCATGGTAACAGACGCGGTGTATGCTCAGGAGAACATGCACTGTAGAGCGGTAGCATCACCGCACAAGCTGAGTCCATGGTGACGGGGCGCGGCAATTCTGCACGCCGTTGTCGACTGCCCTGAAGCCGTTTTTGGCCCGGTGATCTGTGCGGAAGATTGCCAAGAAAGCATGCAATTGAAGGACGGGCTTGTTCATTCTGCTTCATCCCACCGTTGAAATTAGTCCACGTTACGGGGAGCAGGGGAAGCGCGAAGAAGTCCGCTGCCTCTGCTGCGGTTTTCATGTTCTACCAGCCAACTATTTCGGTACTGTCGCTTTACAGCTGTGACATGCTTTTGGGCTGCCAATCACCGTCCAAGTGAAGCAGAATAGCGGAAATAATCTTTCTCACTGTTCAACGGTGAGCTGTCTGGGCAGCTGCTGTCAGCAACAACAAATGATTTGCCCCGCCACAAACAACTGAGCCTCGGGGAACCGTTCCCAAAATTTCTCACAAGACCTTTATGTTGATGACAGTAACACACACCGACACCCTGCACAACGTCCTTCTGGTTCAATATAGATAAATCAAAGCCTAGGCCAGTGAACAAATACAGGATCTTTCCCCAAATTTTCACTGGGAATTACAGGTGGAAAATGACATTCCTTGGAGCTCACAGGCGCCTTTCTAGCTTTAAGGGATGTCGTTTTTTCTTGGATACTTTAATGTCCTTTTGGAAGATTTTTTTATTTTAGGGCAGGACTGCGGCTAAGGCCATATGCGTTTTTTTCTTTTTGGAACATAGACCTAGATAGTAGGCAGTAATGACCTTCGTCCAAGAGCACAATAGTTTTCACCCGAGGGGGAACATATTGGCAGTTAATCTGGCCGCTAAAAGGGCATTGGTCTCAAGTGGTCAGTAATGAAACGATCGGGAGACAATGGGAGGGGCTAGGGACCAGAAATACCCCTCCCCTCCCCCAGTTTGTGTGTAAACAACGTCCTGTGCACGAATGAGCTGTTATCAATTGTTGCACGTGGGGTCGCAGCCATGCCTAATGCTATCTTTATGATTAGGCCCTGAAAAATTTCCACTTCATGCAGTCTACTTCGGGGCATATTTTCACTTATGCGTTAATGCGTATTAAAAGTAGAATGAGAGCACTCTAAGAGGATGTCAGGCAGTGAGACCAAAATTCAGAATTACGTGCGCTTTCGTGCCCTGTTACATGCAAACTCTGAGTAGTTACTCGAGATCCCGAAGGTCGACAGTTACCTATCTATCTAACTGCCTATCAGTTCAAATTCAATAACGGCGCTACGTTCACTCCAGTGCAGCCATTTGGGTTCAATCACGGTTGACAGTCATTGAGCTGTTCCATAAATGTTTGCACCCAGCCAATAATTGGTTCGGATGTTCCATGTCCGCAGGAGGTCTCCAGTGTTGCCGGCTGCTGAATTTGCTGCGGAAATGAGACAGAGAAGCCTGGATGGCTGTGCTTGTCACCGTCTGTTTGTCCGACGTAATTGTACAGATCCAACCCAGGTGGATGGTCACGACTAAAACACTCACTCCATAGATGTGGGGACTGTGTTTCCCTTGATTAACGGGAAATACGTCACTGCGCTCAAAGTCTTCAATGTCGGCAGTCGCGTAGTGCTCTTCAGCAACAAACAACTTCGCGTTTTGGCCAAGACTTCGATAGTGCCTTTAACAATTCGAGATCGAAGTATTCTTATCTAATGTTTGGAATTTTTGAGAATTCAAGCTTTTGCTTTTTTTGCTGTGAGAATTGTTGATTGGCAACAGGCTGCTTTTTAAACCAGTGGAATGACCCTCCAACATTATCGTTGAAAAAAACTTCTGACAGAATCTGATCACAGTGCAGTCCTCACTTTCCTGGATCGGTAATAACAGACTTGTTGCAAACGACATATGCAAGCGCGGAGCAACAGACTTGACCGATGAGATCCAGCCTCCGATCCGAGCAGCGCTGCGGCGGTGTGACTCGGGAGCCGGCGGGGCAGGGCGGTAACTCTCCTGTCCAGCGAACGTGCCCCCCGGCGACGTCTGGCCCGGACAGCTGAGTAATGGACATGGACTGCACACGGACGCACGGCTCCCTCCGGACATAATGCCATGATTTCACCGGCCACTTAGGGGGTGACCGGCGCTTAATGGGATGTAGGGCATATAGGCTCAAGCTGGGAGCCATGTTGCTGCCGTTTTTTGCAGAATGGTACTTGCCAGGGCGGAGGAGACCAGTTTTATTGTACCTACCGATAGGGACATTCCACGACAGATCGACTGATAGATAACTACACCATGCCACAGGTTTTGATAAAGACTTACATGTGGGGCTTCATGAGAAGCTAATTCCAGCTGTTAACCCAACATCGCTGAATTTTAAACTGTGGATTTTTGCCCAAGTCACCATTGAGAGCTATCTTTGTAGACCTAAGACTCCAGTTTAAATTCGAAAAAAATATATCCATTATACATAATTCCTCTAGAATGGGCCACAAGATATGGGCCGTGGCCTTATTTTATCTGTGGATAGTTTTTTTAGTCATGTGACCTCATGATGTTTTCATAGCTTGACCTAAATCTTGCGAATCCACCAGAAGTTCTGGAGTTAGTAGGAATGCTTAAATTCTATTTGGTTCCTAAATGATTGTTCGTCTTATATAAAAGCCAGACACTATGATTTTTCTGAATTTTGATCCTTTCTTAAATATTGTATTAGCAATCACACCGCCTTCACAAGTCTGGTGTTTGGTAGGTACTTAATACCTACTCGGCGCAGTTACCGTAGTATCTTCAAAAGCCACGCACCAAAGTAGACCAAGAGTTATTCATCATACGGTTCGAAATAGGGCAGATCAGTGGGGCCTTGTTCCCTCCTTTTCTTCTAGAACTTCCTGACTGCAGCTAAATTGGGACAAACCGGTAAATTTTTTAACCAGCCAATGTGGAAAGCAGAAATGAGCCGAAATCTGATGGGTTTATTGGTTTCAGAGCGAACTGTTCTTGTCGTCAACATATTTTAAATCAACTGGCTCTCTTACTTTTTTGCTGACGACGACGCATTCATTACTCAGGAACACAAACTTTTAATCGCTAATGTATTTCATACTGAGCTGGCCCTTCTTTCCACTGAGGGAGCAAGACGTGCGTTGCAGTCGCTGACGGTCATTTTGAGTTGAAACAAATTGAGCACAGCATTGTTATGCTCGGTATACCTTACGCTTTCTTTGTAAAGTTATCCTAATTTTAAAGCCTGCGTCTACATAGGTTACCTTATGCCAGCAGTAAGATGCTTTTGACTGCCAAAAATGCAAAACGTTACCACTGGTAGAATTGTTTAACAGGGAGCTTGAAATTTATGGTATATTATGATCCCCAATGATTTTTTACATGGAATTTAGACTATCTATAGCAGACCTATGATCAGGTCACTTCCCTGACACTCCGTATTTGTAGTGTATATGGAGATGACAAATAATATCTTCCTCAACCAGCTTTAGTCATATCAAGTGAGAGCCCCAAGAAACCGTTTAAGCAAACTACTTTTTGTTTGAAACCTGCGACAGGAGGGTTTCATCTTTGCATTTTGTGCGACCCTGTTGTAGAATGCCCTAGCTGTGAACATTGGCTTGAGTGCCAGCTGTAGCCTCTCGTGACGAACAGACAGTGGGCGCCGTGTGAACTTAGAAGGAAGATACCCTCTTCTTGCGGCTGTAAAGGAACTTTAGGGTGAGATACCCTCTCGCGACAGACGGAGAACAGAAGCAGCGTGACCTTTGGGGTGAGATACCCTCTCGCGGCGGACGAAGCACAGACGCGACGTAACCTTTGGGGTGAGATACCCTTTCGCGGCGGACGAAGCACAGACGCGGTGTGACCTTTGGGGTGAGATACCCTCTTGCGCGGCAAACGGAGAACAGACGCGGTGTGACCTTTGGGGTGAGATACCCTCTCGCGGCGGACGAAGCACAGACGCGGTGTGACCTTTGGGGTGAGATACCCTCTTGCGCGGCAAACAGAGAACAGACGCGGTGTGACCTTTGGCGTGAGATACCCTCTCGTGGCGGACGAAGCACAGACGCGGCGCGACCTTTGGGGTGAGATACCCTCTCGCGGCGGACGAAGCACAGACGCGGTGCGACCTTTGGGTGAGATACCCTCTCGCGGCGGACGAAGCACAGACGCGGTGTGACCTTTGGGATGAGAGGCGGTCGGAGTCCGCGCTAGGCCGTGACATGGCAATCGATCCCAGCGGCCGGCCGCCTCAGCGTCACATCAATCTGGCCCGCCCGCAGTGACGAGACTCAACGGACCCGCACGGCGCCGCCAACGGCCCGCCTGCAACCGCCATTCCGGCCGCCTGAATATCAAATGCTTTTGCTCAACCCATAAAGGACAAAGTGAATAGGATATATCTAGACTTATACGAGTTTAAAGCGTTTAGCTGAAACAATCCTTATACGCGCCCAGCTCGAGTCCTAACATGTTACCTTCCGCTGGTTAAGGGAGTGTATTTCGTGCCTTTCTTTTTCCTCGATCACAGAAAACTGGAGGACAATTTCGAGCGCACTTCGAAATATCTGGACGAGACAAACCAAAATAACTAACTTATTTGTTATGTCAGGTCAACTGATTGAGGTCACTACAGGTCAAGATAGTTTTAGGGGAAATTTAGTGTACCTATGCACCATCTGAAAAATTGCGCCCCCTGACTCCAGAGAAAAAGATGAGTGGCAGTTGCCTTTAAGCACTATAATTCATTTCTAATCTCTAAGCGAGACTTCCTCGCAACGCCCAGAAGTATTCGCACGGGGAATGTATTTCAGTCTGTGGTAGAAATAAATTAAGCACTTTCTTATCATTTTAACGGGCTATGAACTCAAAAATTAAGAACACCGATTTCACGGAGCAGAAGTGATGGTTTTGATTTCAATGGCAGACGTTGCATTGTATATTGAACACAAAAAAACGGATTTTCCCTGATGACGGGTTTCTAGAGAAACTCTATCTTATTTTGATAGAGAAAAGCTATTGCACCCAAATCAATCGTGCTCTATACATACACATGCCGAAAAATGAAATCATTTGCACTCCCGCGCGAGCGACGTTTTCTAATAACATCATTACAAATGCAAAAATATCACCGCAAACCCCATACAGGCACAGCAGACACAAAATTTTGGAAGGTAGCCTTCCATATTTGCAAAAAATGCGTATGTTTCACTTTGAACTCGTGCCTCTCGGTTCTGAGCTTGGGTTCTGTGGCCTGGTATAAATCTCCTGGCCTGACATACCCTGGACTAATCATTTGGAGATATGCTTAAAATATAAGCGTCGTGATCGACAAAAATTGAAGGGGCTGCTAGTGCTCAATCTCCAACATGTATCTGGAAATTTTCATCAAAGGCATGTCATGTCCCCCTTGGTCCCCAATTGCGATGTGTAAGCCGTCATATATTACGGATAAGCTGCAGCAAGTTGCATCGTTCTGTGCCAGTTCGCTTATCCGTAATTCCCGAAAGCCAGAAGAGGAAAATTTCGCTCCCTTCCATCTTGGCACTTGAAAAATAAGTTTCTGCATTTCTGCGGGGGTATTTCCAGAAGACCTATAAGATTGATGATACTTAAATTTTTGCAGGCACATTTGAAGGATGCAAGCACATTTTAACACCTCTAAGCCACACATGTTTCGCAGATGAACATACGGAAGCCGAGAGGCCGTAAAGGGATCCCTGGGGTCATTGCGTGACCATTCGTTGCGCTGCGGACGGCAAAATACGGCTCGTCGCACCTGGAGTGTAAGGTTTGACGGGTCACTGGAGCCGGGCCCAGTGAGCAGACATGCAACTTCCAGGACTCTTACTCTGCCATCACGCCAGGGCTCAGATGGAAAGCAGGAAAAGTCGGCACAGACCGTGACCAAGGCCACCGAGTCAGTTCGAGCTGCGTCTAAGTATATTTTGATGATCGAGGTCTTTGCACTCAGAGTTCATGTTCGATAACTTCTGTTTCAGGAGAGGACTTGATTGCACGTGCATACCATCGATGGACTCTAATAGAATTACTGAGGCCGTCTTCGTAGAGAGATCGAATATTTCGAAAGTGACATTGTAGTCCAAGCTCAAGGGGCTCCTATTTGTGTGCGTCAGTATGATTTCTCTGCACATAAACGTTTTAAAAATGCGGTCAACTTACCTGAGATTTGCACTGGAAGCAGCGAAGCTAACTGATACCAGCATTCGAAGGGTGGTAACTTCAGTATCAGTGATTAGCGAGATTCACTGAGAAATATTTCCCCATTTATCCATTTCATGGCGCTGGGCCCGGTACTCTTAAGGCTCCAGTGTTGAGCGCAAAAAGGTAACTTGACGTGACCCCCATTAAAAGTAGCAGCATTTCTGACATTTTAATATTCCCACGCTGTTCCATCGTGGGTTTAAATAGCTAAGAATGCAAGTTTGTATTTCAAACCTAGTTTAAGCAGAAGGAATCGATTTCAGGAAAACATTGATTAAATCATGAGGCACAAGGCTTATGTTTTAACACTCAGTCAGGGTTTTGTACCTATTACGGGTACGAAATCTTCATCATTCAAAATCTTCAAATTTTGCTGGAAATTTAGAATATTCAAATCGATCATTCTGAAGTTCTTATCCAAGTAAAAACAGCAAGTCACAAGTTTCAGCCGGCAGGTCATTTTTTCGCTCAAACTTGGGACTTGTTTTGTTTTTTCCTGATGATGTACCAGTGATGGATACGAAACCACGGTTGCGTTTTAACCTTCGCCCGAGTGGGGGGTCTTTTTAGACCCCCCTCGGGTTTTTCCAAAGTGACCAAAAAACGGCGGCGCGCAACGCCGCCAAACTTGGTGCAGTTGTTTCGTCCTCATTTTTACATCTTCCCTGAAAATTTTAGCTCAAGTTCATATCAGGTCAGGTCACCAGGCCAGGTGAAGTGACCTCACCTAAAAATGCTTAGGACTGCATAACTCAAAGGCGGGTTCATTGATCAAATTAAAACTCATATCACATATTGGGCCCACCAGGAGCTACAACATATGTTCCAGGATTTTTCCTATCGGTGACCTAAGGTCATGTGCAGAGCAGGACCTCCCTATTGTAAATACATGGGGCAAATCACGAAATGAGCTTTTCTCAGTAATTATGGATGGAATCAACTTCAAACATCGGTTATGGCCTGCTCTTACCTCATTTCTGAAGTTGATTTAAAAAATTTGGCTTGTGACCTTTGACAGGTCATCTTAGGTCAAATAAGCATTTTTGTGTTTTACTCTATAAATTTTGAATAAACAAAGATAGAACTTTTATTTTATCACCAAAGTGTTTGTATAGTCACTGAAAGTCAAATCGTATACATCATGACTATACCAGGTCAGGTTGGGTTAGACCGTTGACCTGGGTCAGGTCAAAATTTCAAATTTGACCTGGCATAGCAATATTATATATCATTCGATTTGTATTGACGAGACGATTGCAATGGTGTATCAACTATGGCTGTATCTTGTTTGGTTTGGAATCCATTAGCGAAAAAGGAAACGCCCTTATGCATGGGTGGCTATGGACATTCCTAAGAAAATTTCCAATATTCAGTGACCTGTAGCTCCCTAGGCTTTGACCTGACACGAAAACAAATGTCACTGTAATGAAAGAGCAACTCAAGAGCTTTCGGATGGTGTTTAAAAATGTTTCTAGCTATCATAGTTTCTGAGATATATGAGGTTTTCTTAGTACACCTCATATTAGCGATTTTGACCTATTTTGACCTCTGGTGACCTTGATATTGACCTGACGAGAAAAATGACATAAGTATTTTCGATATCATTTTCAAAGAGCTTTCGATTGCCGTTTTGCACTTTTTCTAGCTCTCTTAGTTTTTGAGATCGTGGGGGGTCTTTTTAGCCCCCCACCAGGGCGAAGGTGGCTCCTACCCGCCACCGGGGCAAGGGTTAAGACATAAGCACAGTGCCTCGTGCTTAAAAAATGTTTCACACTCATTCCAAGATCACTTATCGAAATAGTGCTAAGACTAACTTCAATCACATTTAGCATGTGACCTAAACGCGAATACCATTAAAATCACAAGGCGGTTTGCTTTGCGGACGATTTAGCAAGCACTTTGACGGGGGTCTGAGCCACCTTCACTTTGACGGGGCGGGTACCCGCCCTCCTAAGATCCCGAAAATCACGCTAGATATCGAGAAACGGCAAATGGCGTTGAATAGCCCATCTCATTCTTTGCGGAAAACAACTGAAACATTTTTTCAGGTCACGTTATGATCACTATAGGTCAAAGCATGCCACCATAGGGATAACATGTAGATGAAGGTTTCAGTCATTACGTCTAAAAAGTAAAGATAAATCAAAACAATATACACCATTGGTATCCTCGCAGCAAGCCGAATCGAATGATATATGATATGACCTTGCTGGGTCAAATAATGTCAAAAATATGATTTGACCTAACTAGTTCGAAATGAGTATCATTACAATTGCAAAGATGAGGCGAACCTAATGCCGTAAAAATGAATATTCTGCCACCATCCATTACCAAGTTATTAAGTTAAAACCGTTTTTGCATGTATTTCCAAAGGAGAGGTCATACCTCGTACCTGGATATCATCGATATCCAGGTACGAGGATCTTAGGTCATATCGATATATTAGGCCATCGATATAAGAAACATCGAAATAGAGTTTTTAGAACTCGGCAGACCCAATATGTGATATGAGTTTTAATCGCATAGGTTCGTCCCGTTTTGAATTATCCTATCTTATGCTTTTTTAGGTGATGTCGCTTGACCTGCACTGATGACCTGACCTGACATGACTTATCCTTAACCCTCGCCTCGGTAGGGAGTGTTTGAACACCTCCCTCGGGTTTTTCCGACGCCAAGAAAAAAACGGCAACGCGAAGCGCCGCCGTGCTTAGCACACATTATTCTTAATCAATTTCGCATATTTCCCCAAAATTCTAAGGTAGGGTCATTTCAGGTCAGGTCGCTAGTGTAGGTCAAGTGACCTCACCTCCAAAAATGTTTAACCCTATTTCCGTCAGGCTCCCGGCTACCCCTATTTCCGGCAAGGGAGAAATATCGGCCCCCCTAAGATCTCGTAATCTAACCGGCCGATTTTGAAAATTCAAAGTGCCATAGATTCCTCTGCTGCTAAACTTTATTTTGAAAAAAGAAAATTCCAAAATTTTTATTTTTTAGGAGAAGGTCGTGCAAAATATACAATTTTTGTGTATTTTTTAGATTTTCCATAACCCTTGTCTCTGTTGTACGATTTTCACAAAACTAGTTCAGATTTACAAATAATTGACCCAAAATTTCCATATACTCGAGTTACGCAAAAATCGAAATTCAATGGCAGTTCCAGGACCAGGACTATGAGGGGAAATATATACAACCTAAACAGTTTTTGTTACGCGGATTAGAAGCCGTCATATACTGCTTAGCATCTTTGACACATTAATAAATGAGAAAAAAGTGAAAAACTCATCAGGGGCGGATGCAGTAAGGTAAAACAGTGGGGTAAAATACATACCAACAATATGCGAATGGTATGCATGAGTATATTAGTCCCTCGACTAGTTGAAATTTAATTTCTGATAATTTTTACCCTCCCATGGCAGCTCTAGGAAAGGGAGTGACATAGGCGGGTCAAGGACTCGTCGTGGGGGGGTAGGGGTGATTGGAAACACATTTTCAATATACAACGATATTGAGTCGCGGCGGTGATACTGGCTGGGAATATACATTTTGAAAATGTTTAGTGACTGGACACGCCTCTGGTAATCTAGAATTGGGTTATAACTACTTTGAATTTTCATATACCCAATTTTATTCGCCCTGGCACGGCTGTAAGCAGTCTTCTCACTTACTAACGTTTAGTCCTTCTTGATAACATTCCCCCCATTTTGAACTGCTGTAACCGCCCCTGATGAATACAAATAGTGACAATTGTGAATGCACTATCATCTCACATAAAAAATGATATAATAAAACCATATAACTGGTATCAGGATCAGCAGAGACGGCTTCCTTTTACAAAAAACCCATCGCATACGATAATACTTGGTTTGTGGATAGAACCTCCCCAAAAACCCAGCCATAGCTCCGCCCTGGTAAATATATAATCTTGAAAATTTCAGAAAACCTGCCTGTACTAGTTTTAGGAAAATTCAGGAAGTTTCAAAGTTCTATCGCAAGCCGTTTCGGAGATATTCTCGAAAAACCTGAAGTGGGGCAATATTAGCCCCCTGCCGGAAATAGGGTTAAGGTGGCATAAGTAGGAAATGCGTGAATCTATCGGATTGAAACTTATACCACACAATGAACCCACCGAGTGCTAAAAAGTGTATTCTAGAATTTTTCATATCGATGACCTAAGGTCAAGTACGGATCATGACCTCTCCATTGTAAATACATGGAAAAACATAAATTGGGCTGCATTTATGTAGATATGCTTCAGAATGCCTCCATATTCTCCAACTCGTAGTATCCTGGGCCCCTTTCCAGGTTCATGCTGCAATTTTCGACCTGTGACCTCTGAGAGGTTATCTTGGGCTACTTAAGCAATTTTCTGACCTAGGTCAATAATTTTGCATGAAGTGATGATACAGCTTTTATTTTGGTATCATTGTGTTTGGATTACTATTTATTGCGAGTCGATTGATATGCATATTGATTATGCTAGGTTAAAAAGTGACCTTGACCTGACCTGAGGTCAGGCCATTTCTTGTTTTGACCTAGTATTGTCATATTATACATCATTCGATTTGCCGCTACAAGAGGAAGCGAATGGTGTCTAAAAATGTTGCTAACACAACTCTGTCAGGTGCTAGACCCCAAAAGCTCTATTCAAAATGCCCTTTTCTTTTACCTGTGATGACCACAATATTGATCTGATCCAAAAAGTGACTAATATAGTTCGCGTTTTTTCGCTATCCCGCATAGATTCGAGTTCGAGGGGGGTGTTCAAACACCCCCCTACCACCGGGGCGAAGGTGGCTCGGAGGCCCACCGGGACACGGATTAAGATTTTTCCTTAAGTAAAAATGATCGGAGAAAAGGTATGCGAAGTACGGCGGCACTACACGCCACGGTTTTTACTATATATAAAAACCGAGGGGGCGAGTACCCGCCTCCTCCCAACGTCAATGCGCGTATTAACCCCCGGCCCGGTGGGCCTCCGAGCCACCTTCGCCCTGGTGGGGTGTGTTTGAACACTCCCTTTCCTCGAACTCGGCCCCTATGCGGGATAGCGAAAAAATGCAACGCTGGTGGATAGCTCATAAAAATTTATGAAGAAGCTATATCAGTCACATTTTGGCTCAGGTCAATCTTGAGTTCATGACAGGTCAAAGAATTTGGCATTTTGACCAAAGTTTTTGGGCTCTAGCATCTGACAGAGTTGAGTTAGAATCATTTTAGTGTAGGCCCCATTCGCTTTCTCTTGTCACGGCAAATCGAATGATGTACAATATGACCGTACTAGGTCAAAACACAAAAAAACCTGACATCAGGTCAGGTCAAGGTCACTTTTGGCATAGTCAATATGCATATCAATTGACTCGCAATAGCAATCCAAACGCAATAGCATAAAAATAAAATCTGTACCATCATTTTCTATAAAGGTATTAATCTAAGTCTGAAAACTGCTTAAGTAGCTCCAGATGACCTCTCACAGGTCACAGGTCAAACATTGCAAAATGGACCTGGAAAGGGGCCCAGGATACTGTGATTTGGAGAATGTCAAGGCATTATCAGCTTTGTCTACACAAATACAGCCCAGTTTCTGTTTTCCCATGCATTTCCAATGGAGAGATCATGGTCCGTACTTGCCCTTAGGTCATCGATATGAAAAATTCCGGAACATATTTTGTAGAGCTCAGTGGGGCCATTATGTGTTATACGTTTCAATCAGATAGATTCACCCATTCCTTACTTATGCTACCTTAACCCTCGCCCCACCGGGGGGCCATCGATGGCCCCCCTAAGGTTTTTCCGGGATAGCAGAAAAACGACGAGGCGCAGCACCGCGGTTGAGGGCTCTACCTCTCACTGCATCATTTTCCCATCATCCCTGAAATTTTTTACCCCGGGTCACCCAAGGTCAGGTCACAAGACGAGGTCAACCAAGGTCACCTCACTTCACCTTTAGAGCTCTGTAAGAGCTACATTTCAAAGTCGATCGATTTGAAACTTCCTACACTTCATGACCCCTCCAGGGTCTACAAGGTGTATATCCGGGATTTTTCGATTTCGTGCCCTGAGGTCAGGTCACGAGGCGACCTCTCCCATTGACAAAGCATGGGGAAAAGCTATTTCATGATACAAAAGCCACAAAAAATGATTGCAAATACTCAGACTGCTCAGAACAACGTTTTTGGACACCCTTTCACGGATCCCAGGGGTCATATTTGCCCTTTGACTTTTCCAAGGTCATCCAAGGTCACCAGAGGTCAAAAACAGTATTTTGACAATAACTTTTGACCTAATTGAGCTAGAGCGGTGAAACAAACACCATCGTGTTTGTCTTGTCACTGGCTTTCATTTGATATACGGCAAGGTCACTTTTTGACCTTTCGTGACCTCAGGTCATATTAGGTCACGAGGTGACCTCTGGCGGTCAAACCACTGGCGGGAGGTCTTTACGTTCCACATAGCGGAAAAAGTACTGGCAATTTGCTATCAAATGTACTTTACCAGGCCTCAATAGCTCTTATGACATAAGAGTTATGCCCAGTTTGCTTAATCATTGCATATTTGAGTGAAAATAGCCGATCTTGACCTAATTTGACCTCTGGAGGTCAAGCCATTGACCTGAGCACTAAAACATGCGAAGTAATTTCTTACTGAATTCACGCGAGCTTTCTATTGCACTTTGCAGATTTGCGCTAACGCCCATATTTTCGGAGTTAGAGGGGGGCCATCGATGGCCCCCCGGTGGGGCGAAGGTGGCGCCGGACCCCCGGTGGGGCGCGGGTTAAACATTTTTGGAGGTGAGGTCACTCGACCTGCATTAGTGACCTGACCTGAAATGACCCCAACTTAACATTTTGGGAAAGTTGCGGAATCGATCAAGGATAGTGTTTTTCAAGTAAGGCGGTGCTTCGCGCCGCTGTTTTCTCGTGGCGCCGGAAAAAACCCGAGGGGTGTTCAAACACCCCCACCGGGGCGAGAGTTAAAGCCAAGGAAGCTGAAACAGTGCCGTTGATAGAATGCCCTTGTGTGATCATTTTTTTACCAGGTTCAAACTATAGATCCATTTTTCCACTGTGAAGTGAGACAAGGATCAAAAGTGTTGACTTCTGCGGTATTCTCCGAAACAATTAGTCTTCTTTCACAAACACAACCACTCCCATTGATAGTGCCTTTTCCCTGTCGAAAACGTTCCACCGCCTGTGGTTGAATGGCTATTCTATCAATTTGGCAGACTAATATCCGCAGGCCGAATTCAGTTTCATTTAATTTATGTTGCTGATCAGATCAATCACGCGTGACAAAGGCCCTGTCATGTTATCAGCTTTCCTATAAAGCTCGACAGGGCAAAGGCTCGACTAGTGTGACAAGGAGCAAGGCCATGGCAACCTTCAACTATTTTTGTCTCTAGTTCTGCTGCCATTTTTTTATGGAAAGCGGCACCTTGTGAAGCGCTGCGGTGTGAGACATTGAATTGCCACAAATCTGCTTTATTTAATGTCGAAACACAGCTGTTCGGCAGGAATTTTCCGCTGTGGTGGTGCGCTGGCCCGTATTTCACACACCACTCACCGAAGGCCGGCGCACCGACATTACAGCCCGAAGACGTAATGGTCAGCTCCGACCTGACACACCCGACGCCGCTATCTTATCTAATCTAAATCTCCTTTTGAGCCCGCTATTCCTGGCATTAGGCGTTCCAAATCGACGTTTTAACGATTCAGTTGCTCTGCCAATTGGCCTATATCTAGCGGCAGGAGTGGTTCAGGCAAGCGTGTAATGTCAAAGATTGGTACGAACGACGGGAGTGGACGATTTGAATCGATGTTAAGGGCAGTTAATGGAAGCATCTATTCATATGTTTTATTCATAATCCTCGCATATAATTAATCAGAATGTTATGTCTTACTATGCATTTCGTTTAAACAATACCCGGAAACGATGACACAAGGGGTTGCTGGCCCAATCGTGTGTTTGTGTGTGAGTGGATGTATGTCTGGTCGGTGTCCAATAACACCTCTTCTGGAACAAGAGGGAGTGAAACTGAGAGATGTCTGCGCCTCTATCCTTAGTAACTTTGCATCTGGTCGGTGCATTCTTGGTTGATCGATTGCATGCCATCGGCTTTGCTGTTTTCTTGGAAGATGAGATGCCTTGGAACTCACTCCTCTCGACGTGAAGCCGGCCTGGGTCAGAGTTTCCGAAAATGGTGGAGGTGCCAGGACGGACATGCGCCAAAGGCTTGTGCATGGGTACTTCCCATTATATATTTTTGTAGGAAATGCACAGGCAGAACTAAAAGCACACTTTTAGTCTGGAATATTGACTCGCACCCCACCGGGGGTCCGATGCCACCTTCACCCCGCCGGGGCCATCGATTCCCCCCACTCTAACTCTGAAAACATAGGGGCTAGCGCAAATCTACTAAGTGTTTTGAAAAGCTCGTGTGAATTCAGTGCGAATTTATTTTACATGTTTTGTCAAGATTAGAGGTCAAGATGGGTCACGATAGGCTATTTCCACTAAAATACGCAAAGCCTAAGAAACCTGGGCATAGCTCTCATGCACTTAGAGCTATTGGGGTCTGGTAATGTACATACATTTGATAGGAAAATGCCAGAGTTTTCTCTGCTATGTGAAACATAATGACCTCCCGTTTGTGGATTGACCTCCAGAGGGTACCTCTTGACCTAAAATGACCTGAGGTCACGGAGGGCCATGAAGTAGTCTTGCCGTATATCAAATGGAAGCCATTGACGAGATATACGCGATAACGTTTAGGTCACCAGTGTTCTGGCTTAATTATGTCAAAATGTATCCTCAAAATACTGTTTTTGACCCCCGGTGACCTGTGATCACCTCAGATAAGTCAAAGTGCAAATATCGCCCCTGGAATCCTTAAAAGTTTCGTCAAGAATGCTTTTCTGAGAAATATGAGCATTTGCAATCCTTTTTGTGACTTTTAGATCATAAGACAGCCTTCCCCATTATTTTCTATGGGGGAGGTCACCTCGTGGCCTGACCTCAGGTCACCAAATCGAAAAAATCCCGGATATAAATATTTTAGACCCACGAGTGGTCATCAAGTGTAAAAAGTTTCAAATCGATCGGCTTAGAAATGTAGCTAATGTAGAGCTCAAAAACTTGAAGTGAGGTGACCTTGTTTGACCTCGCCTGGTGACCTGACCTAGTATGGCACGGGCTAAAAATTTTCAGGGATAGTGGGAAAATGATGGGGGGTGAAAGGTAGGCTCATCAACCAGGGTACTGCGCCTAGGCGTTTTTTCTGTTATTCGGAAAAACCTTGGGAAGGCATCGATGCCCCCATGGGGCGAGGGTTAAACAAGTCAAATGTTACATACTTAAACCAACTCAGGCGGGAAAAAGTAAAAGTTCTCTCCCTCAGAATACATGTTTGAAATCTCCCCACCTCTTTGACGAGAGTGGAGGGGATAATTGACCCTTGCCCCAGCGGGGGGCATCGATGGCCCCCTAAGGTTTTTTCAGAATAGCAGAATAACGCCGAGGCGCAGCACCGCGGTTGAGGGGTCTACCTCTTACTCCATCACTTTTCCATCATCCCTGAATTTTTTGTACCCTGGGCCACACCAGGCCAGGTCACCAGGTGAGGTCAAACAAGATCACCTCACTTAAACGCTTAAGTTCTACCATAACTACATTTCTGGGCCGATCAATTTAAATCTTTCTACACTTGATGACCCATCCAGAGTCTACAGAATGTATATCCGGGATTTTTAGATTTGGTGACATGAGGTCAGTTCATGAGGTGACCTCCCTCATAGAAAAAGCATGAAGAAAAGAGCTTTTCTCTCACTAAGACAGCTCTGTCTTATGATCTAAAAGTCACAAAAAGGATTGCAAATGCTCAGACTGCTCAGCAAAACATTCTTGGTCACCCTTTCATCAAGGATTCCAGAGGTGATATTTACCCTTTGAACTATTTTAGGTCATCATAGGTCACCAGGGGTCAAAACAGTATTTTAACGATAACTTTTGACCTAATGAAGCTAGAGCGCTGAATTAAACGTCATCGTGTATGTCTTGTCACTGGCTTTCATTTGATATAAAAGGTCACTTTCTGACCTTCCGTGACTTCAGGTCATGCTAGGTCACGAAGTATCCTCTGGAGGTCAAACTACTGGCGGGAGGTCATTATGTTTCGCATAGCAGAGAAAGGCTTAGCATTTTCCTATCAAAGGTACTTTACCATATTTCAATAGCTCTAATGGCATGAGTGCTATTCCCAGGTTTCTTAAGCATTGTATATTTTGGTGGAAATATCGTGACCCAACTTGACCTCTGGAGTTCAAAAAATTGACCTGAGCACGTAAACATGTGAAGTAAAATCATTCTGAATTCACACGAGCACTTTGCAAATTTGCGCTAAACCACATATTTTTGGAGTTAGAGGGGGCATCGATTGCCCCCGGTGAGGCGAAGGTGGCGCCGGACTCCCGGTGGGGTGCAGGTTAAGGGCCATTCGAAGAGCCCTGCACGACCCCGACTGCGGCGAGGACCAGTGGCGTAGCTTCTGGGGGCCATCTGGTCGGTATTTTCGATGCACAGATTTGTGTATGTATATACTATATATGTGCTGGGATCTGAGCTGCTAACCTTCTGGACGCCATGCTGCTGTCGCCCTTAACCAATCTCACGCTGCACCACTAGTCTAGGCCTATGCCAAAGACTAGCCTAGAATCTAGTTCTAGAGTCATCCCCAAGAATCCCTGCTTCAGTGCATTCTGAGGGAAGACGCCTTTTCGGGCAAAGTAGCCGGTTTTTGGCTTAACCCTTACTTAGTGAGGCGTAGGCGGCCTGTTTGAAGAACCCTCCCAGGTTTTTCCAAGACGGGTGGAAAAGATGGTTTGGAGCACTTGCGTATTTAGCCTCAACTATTCCTGACCATTTTTGCAGCTTCCCAAAAGTCCCAGATTTGGTTAATCTCAGGTCACCAGGCCAGATCAAGTGACCGCTCATCAAAGCATTCCGCAAGCGGACGTAGTGAGAGTAAGTTTAATTTATTGATCTGATATTTATATCGCACAATAAGGTTAAGACGTACACGAGAAATAAATAACGGAATATTTAATATTACTGGCCTATGACCAGATACGGGCCAAGACCTCTCCATTAGAAATGTATGGCAAAACGAGAAAACGTAAGAAATAGCTCTATTTATGTGAATGCAGTTTATAATTTTTGCCTATTCACAACATCGTGGTGTCTTATGCCACTATCTAGTATCAAGCTAAAGGTTTTGAAAAGTGACCTTTGAGGGGTTATCGGGAAAGTTCCCGTTGTTTGTAGTTAGTTAGCATAGTAGTTCCCATAGTAGTTAGGTTCCCCTACCATAGGGGAACCAAAGTAGGTTCGCCTATGGTACTAGCAGTGGGAATCAAACTTTCAAACTGAATTTTCTCCTTTGAACATATCTACAAAACTCACGCTTACGAAGAAAGCACAATCTATCTCTTTATATGACCTCTTCTACTGCAAATTATGTTTATCAGCAGTCATAAGTCGTAATCTATCTTTGGCTCCCGCGAGAAAAATACTGAGTTAAAACCATCTGTTACATTTAGTTAGCCCACTATGTAATTCCAAGCAATATGAAGTTTGTAATGGGCAGTTATGGGTGAAGGGACTCTGGCGCCCGCGGCGCTTCACATAGTTGCGGCTCTGGAAAAGGGGTCGGGTACGTACCTCTCACCTTCAGGGAAGATTCACGTGTCTCGAGTATTGAAACAACACTGATAATGGTCATCAAAACGATCGCTGGGCATTATGACCTCATTCTTCCTTTATAGCGCTGCTGGGCGCTGTTGGTATCGTCGCAGTTTGAGTCAATATTGTTGAATATCACGCTGACACGCTAAGGTCAGGCTCCTCAGCATGAGAACTTCCGTGACTTAGGTGGATGAACGTTAAGTCTAAAAACAACTCCACCGTGCTATTCGGCCGATCTTGTTCTTATCAATTACCAGAAACGGTAATGATAACAGGGTAAAGAAGCTAACGCAGTAAAATTCATTACACGGCTTCATAATTTTGCCAACATTGCTGAGAAGGTTCGAAACAAAGAGAAGTTAAATGCATCCCATAGAAAAAGGTAGGCGTTTTTAGAGACTTAATGTTCTGCGATGATTAAAAGGGAAGAGAGTCAAGTAAAGACAACTAAAAAACAAACATCATTTCACCAGAGACATATGAATGAATGCGACTGCGGAAAAGTTATATAATGAACAATGAAATGATTGAATTCCAACAATGCCACAGGATTTTAGCTCATCGAATAAGTTGTGCGGGCGAGTCCATCGTGCATAGAGTAACGCTAATCAATAATGGTTATTGCGATTCACAGAGCGATGAGTACTCTGTAAGAGCCTTTTGCCTGGCACCTCTTGTCTCCGACTCTAGCATAAATTGGGAATACATCGATAAATTCTGCGACCAGCTATTGCAAAAGGCAGCAATGAGACAAGATCCGATACATTTTGGGTTGCAGAGCGGAAATTTTAATGTCAGCAGCAGGCTAAGGATTGACTGGCTCCTCACTTTGTGTCGTTGGCGACACTTATTATGAGAATAGCGCAAGTGTAACAGATGCAGAATGGTAGGTAAACGTTAACGATTTACCCAGTTTCTACAACAATAATAAAACAATGGTAGTAGACATGTCTGGAAACATGCGGTTCTGAAGCCGGGCCTGGTGATATTTACGTTTAGGGGTGCTCTCACTCTGACTAGAAGCGCAATTTCGGCTTCAGTGCGGGGCCCACGGCGACAACTCCATTTCCATATACTCGCCTGCCTTCTTTTCTGTTACTCCACAGTCTCCATCATCTCCATTCTCCATCATCCATAGTGAAACAAGTTCCGTCTATAAATTCAGTACACCTTAGTACTGATCGAAAATATATTTCGTTTTCTTAACCCTTTCGTTCCTGAATTAATTTTTTGCTAGGATTTCGAATTCCTTTTACAGAAATATTTGCATGGGTCAGTCATTAACAGTGCCATCCCCATTTTTACCTCCGACCCCTTCCTCCCAAAATTTGGATTTTGAGGTGGTCGAGATCTCGACCACTAGGAGGATATCCGTCAGTTAGTTTTGTATGCCCACATGCCATTGATTGCATGTGCTGGTCTTTCTAACGGTGCTGAAATAATTCCACAAGCATACAGATACGGTTTAGTTCATAATTGAGCCTTAAATAAATGGCAAGCATCATAAAATGTGCAGACGTGCTGACGACAGGACTGACCATGTTGATTAGTGCAGCTACTCAATTTAAAACAGGGCATGACCAGTATGCTTTGGAACGGGCCAAATTTTCAACTTTGGAAATAAATATCGCAGCAGCTTCCATCCACTATGGACTAAACTCACAAAATCGGGATCGCAGAGCCATATCTGTATTCCAATTGGTGCAAAGCGCACTCTCTGTCCCCAGGCCTGCTCGTGGCAGGTCTACCTGCACCCTTGGGTTCCTCTGTAAGCTGACCCAGGTAGAGGTTAATTGGAAACTACCACCACAAAGATCGAAACCAAGGCTGGAGATCTCCTCTCGACCCAGGGGGTTCCCGGATGGGTTAACGCTGGCACAACAATACAAACCTATGGGGTAAGGGGTAGGATACAAAACCTATGGAAACCCGAAATCGAGGAGTAGAGTAGAGGAGACGTAATTGAGGTATCAAAATATATGGTTTTTCAGCCTAAGTCACGAGCACACGTAGAAGGAATAGGAAGCTTCGCAAACCAAATAGTAGCTAACTCATCATGACTGCTGTAAATGATGTATGTACCAGCCTGTTGAGGAAGGGGTCCTGACCTCCAACTCCCCCATTTCGGAAAACACCACTTCTTTCTCTGACTGAAGCGCGGTAGCTGTTGACATGCTGATCCTGCTGATCTGTTCCCCCATTGTCTCGTAATTGTTAACATAATTTGCCTTTGCAGTTGGGCTCACACTTGGTCCTGTTTTGAGTATCGGTCAACAGAGGCGACCGAACCTTAACCGAAAGCAGTAGAGCAGATGAGATGATCGATACGTTGTGGTAGAGATCAAACGCCACAATTTATCCATTGACCTGGTTCAAGCAGAAAACTTCGTAACCGAATGTTACAGGTAGGGGTGATGTTGTTGGACGAAGTGTTCTGCAATTTCTTATGGATGCGATCAGCCCGAGGACATAGCTTGGAGTAGCGGTCACTCTGTCCAGCTTTGTGTTGTCCTGGAAGTGCAGAAACTACGACTGAAAGCGGTTCTTCCACATCGCAGGCTTGATGCTTGCCGGAGGAGGGAACGGCTCTCCTCAGATTGGAAGCCAGGAAGGGACATCCCCAGTTGTGGGCCCCGAGACATATTTTTAATTATTTGCCTTTGTAAGCGCGGGCTTACGCAAGTCTTGGTTTGCAGCCTCTCTAATGCCCTTCGAGACAGCTTTGAGTTTTGGGCTCGCTTCCCACCCCTCCCCTCCCCCGATCATAGCAAAATCGTAGTCCGTTCCCTCGGGACATATCCGTGGCGGCGCCCCTGAACCTAGGAAGAGGAGGTGTATCACGGCCCAAATATTATCGCAGAGGAGCATGTACTCCCGTCCTAGGAAGAGGGTTGGGGTGGAAAGCGAATTTTCAGAAGTGCGCCGATGATGTTTCAGGTGGGCGGAATTTCGACGGAGGGAGAGACGGATCACCTGCCTCCAGTGGCGGTTCCAGGATTTCATTTCTGGAGGGGCTTGGGGCTTTGAACCTCTCCTACCAGTGCCTCTTATCGGCCCCCGGCTATGTATTTACCATAGGTACTCTGAAATTTCGAGATGAGGTTTAGCCCCTAGCCCCCTTGTATCCACCACTGCCTGTCCCTTTGCCCCCTACGTTTGCCTATGTCAAAATGTTCAAACCGGGCTGATTTTGCAATACCTGCTCACATTTGGCTCTAAATTTCCGAATGTCCAAACCAAATTATGACTGAACCTAGTTGACGGATATCCTCCTAGTGGTCGAATACTCGACCACCAAAACTGTTTCGTTTCTAAGTCACGATAAATTGAAGCCCTAGCAAAACAATGAATACTGTTGCTTTGCCTGACTCTCTGGCTACCACATCAAGTAAAAATGAATAAATAATTATGAACTTTGTCTGATAGCCGGAGAGAAACAAATGTAGCATTTCCCAAAGGCTGTCGTTAGATATGTACAGATTTGATATGCCCCCACTCCCCACTAAACATGACAGAACAAAATTTTGCAGCTGTGATGATAGCCTGGTCCATCTTTCGTCTGACAACGGAGTTTGGAGAACTCTGCCGAATTTGGAAATCTGTGGCGAGCTTAGCCTGAGTCTTTTTGGTGGTCGAGATCTCGACCACTAGGAACGAAAGGTTAACGCCCTTATGGAGGTTAAGCTGTTTTAAAGCACTTTTCTGGGTTTATATAAAAGTGGCATACAGAACATCGAACAATTGGACTGAAAAATATTCGGACGGAAGACCGCTACGAAGCTTCTTAAACACATTGGAACACAGTTTCACCGGGTGGCATTTAATTTTCGCATCGAATCCTTTTAGTGGCCTAATTTCTGATCGTATCCACTTCTCTGTTTACCTCTGAAGTATTTTCCATTAAAAACCACGAAGCATCGATAAGTAATTGCAGTATTTGCTTGAAATGATACCCTTGCTAAACTGGTTATATCAAAGTTCCTCAATAGAACTGGACCATATGATTCCCTTGCGCTGAGGCTCCAACGCAAATGAAAAGTCGGGCTTGTCTGTTGCCGACGGCGCAGTATCGATTCAACTGCGAGCTGATTAAAGAGAAAAGGTCACTATTGCCGTCCAAGCTAGTACACACGCAGCAGGCTTCTGTTTGTTGTGAGGATTGATATTTGGGATTTTCGTAACTGGCAATAACTCTCATAGTGGTCCTAATCCATGCACTGCTGCGGTCGATCCTATCTCCTCCTTCAGGTTTCTCTGTATTGCAGAAACAGGAAGTAAGCAGCAATGGAATATTCTACAATGCAATATGTTACAATTGCTCTGTAAGCAGGAACCGGCTTAGTTCAATGCTAATCGGAACATGTAAAAAAATAAATTTCACACATTATGACCACATTTCCAGTCTGGGTCATACCGAGTCATAGATTTAATGGGGTCATTTCTAAAGATTTGCACGAAGTTCTAGACGTCCTCCTCGCTGAGATTGATCTAGGAACAGGAATGCTAGGATTTGACCTAGTAAGCTCATGATAGATGATTCAGTTTTGCTAGACGATAGAATTTTAATGGTATTGAATATTCCCATAGCCCTGCTCAGTCAGTCACTATGACAAAAAATGAGTTCCTATGCAACATGGGAACCATCCTTGGCTTCTATTAGCCTCAAAATTGATTTGATAACACATTATATTAATATTCTATGGCGGTTAAAACGGGTTAACAATTTTTAATGGCCTATCAAAATCAATTAACGTTTTTCTCCGATCATTCTGATGTTCGTGACCTAGCGTGATATTTAATATCTTTAAGGGTACCCGTCCCCCTCTCTGATCGCAGAATGTGGCTGAGAAACCGCCCACAGATACAGGGTTAAAAACTTGCCCTGATAACCTTTGTCAATGAGCAAGTGTGCCTGTGCAGGCTGGAACTGATAAGGCCCGATATGTAGATACATTGAGCACACCTACAGGCACGTGTGTCCCTGAACGCCTGAGGGTGCTGCCATCTTGATCAGCGCGATGCTTTGTCAGACCATTCCCGCAGTTTGCCGCACAATGCAGGGATATTTCCCTTGAGGTTCTGGGTGGAATATTTTAAGGAGTGATCTGTGAGGAAGAATTCGCAAGAGTTCCAGAGCCAGTTAATTAAAAAGATAGCGCCGAGGACCTAAACTGCAGTTTCTGGACCAATACATCTAGGGGTCACTGGATGCATCTGATATGTTTGTGTTAAACTATGTTCGCTGTGCAAATACAGGTAAACAAATGTATTTTGAGGCAGTTGGCACCGCTCTGTTCAAAGCTTCTTTCAAAACGGCCCATTGAGTAGCAGGCTGAGAACAGTGACAAATTCGGAGTTGTTTCAGTCTGCGCATGTTCCATATTAACCAAACAGCTCTATGACTTAAAACCTTGGAAAGGCGCGTTATCATCGGGAAAGTGAGCCAGGAGGTCGAATCATAGTACCAGACAAGGAGGTCGAATCATAGCACATGAGAAGGAAGCAGAATCCTAGCACCGGACAAGGAGACCGGGGGCAAATCTTAGCACCGGAGGAGCCCGAATCCTAGCATCGAAAGGTGGGAAACTATGCCACACTTTTGGCTCTCAATTCTCAATTTCGTAAAATTATATCGCCACTTCTAGATTTACAAGGCTAGATATTTGTTTTATGCAACAAGAGCTTTGCACAGCTGTCTGCAGGCGTCTGAAAGAAATGGAATAGTGACCCCTATATAAGATTGAGAAAAAATATGCTATGTTACTCATACCATAGTGATTGGAATTGTGTGTCGTTGTTTCATTCCAAGTGCATTATAAATTTTTCACGTCCAATTTCGCATGTTTTTTAAATTCTATTCAACCGCCTGTAGTTTCCATGAAGCTTATTGATCTTCAGAAATAATAGCGAGCACAAAAATTCATAAAATCAATGAAAACATCCTTCATTTTTATACTTATTCGCAGTCTTTCTTATCATAATTCGCAGTCAGTTCAAATAATAAGTATTTTCTTTGGCTTCTTCATGGGTTCAAACCAATAATCACTGTATCGTTCCGAAATTTTTCGAGCCGAAAACGTCTACCAGTAAAGACAAGTCACAGAGTTGTCGTGGCCTTGACAAAGCCACAGACGAGGTTTTACTGTTCTAACAGTGATAGCCGCTATCTATAAACCTATAATGTAAATATCTGTAACAAAGCTAGATAATTAAAAGAACTCGCAGATTGAAACACCAGAACGGATACCTTATCTCGCCCATTGACGAATGGGTAGCTCTGATGCGGGTATGATGGGTAACTATGATGGGTTACTCTGAATCTGGTCGAACGAATCGAGGATAAAGTGATGAGCTTACAAACAGTGGGAAGCATGCAGGCACACATGCAGTATGTCTATACAAATATACGGACACAACCTACCCTGCGCCCTTCAAAGAGGACGCTCACTTTCGCTGAACACATCAATCACACGATTGGAAGGGCGACCATCACACAGCGATGGTCGTTTTGATACACTCGTTCCAGACTGGTCGAGCGGTGAGACTACTGCAGACGGGCCCATTCTAACAGCTTATTTTGGGAAACACTCAATCTCTTTTCTAGTGTGGCTGCGTCTTATGGAGTGGCGCTGCGTCATCGCACCAAGAAGCGATGCAAACTATTTAACGTATGTACATCTATCATCTGGCTATCATCGCCATTTGCCGAAACAACCCGCAGCGTCAATCTATTTTCTTCCATGCCCTACTGAAATACAAAATATTTAGTCTAGCACAAATTATATGTCAACATGATGGCGTTTGTGCAAAAAAATTATCGGTGGCAGAGTGGACTCTGCTTTTCTGCTCGGGAGCTTTCCATTTCGCGTGCCACGGTGTCTGACTGGTGCTGGACCATTACAACCATGCTCCACAACTCATCCACCCAAAAGGCAAACCAAGGTACAGTGAAACGAGGCTTGTTCTATTAGGTGGTGCGTGTACTTATTTAAGGAGTATGTTTGTAGGATTTTACCTGATGACTCTCTTCTCGTGCCGTTTTCTTCTTTTAGGTCAGTGTAGAAAGTCACGTAAAAAACAATTAGTCTTGAATATTTGCCGTTAGGTGTTTTATATCAAAGCTATTGTTACTTACTACACCAAAGTCACACCAAAGTTACACCAAAGCTGCTTAAAGTTATTTTGGTGATTACGAAATATCTATTAGTATTAACTCAAAGCCTTTAGAATATGAATAGATCTGCTGCTGAAAGCTGAAAGGGGAAAGAGAGGTTGAGGAATGCGAGGAAAAAGTGGAAATGTCAAGGAACTTATTTTCAGAAAAGGGGAGTGATGAGATAGAAAGAGAGAGGGAAGGAAAAGAGATCATTCTTTATTTTCTGAAATTTTTGCGTGGTCTGGAACATCTAGCTGCAAAACCATTTGAAGCTAAGCTGTGTTCTGACCAAGAGAAATCAGGCCCAATCGGGGCCATATCAGCCCAACAAACTCCGAGCAATCCATTCTCACAGCATAACTGCCAATACAATTCCAATCCATAGAGGAGACACCACTAAATGGGCACAGGAATGGGCACCAGATCCCGATCCGACACTTCCAGAATCCTTTGGCAACTGTGACCGGCCGGCGGTGCAGGGCCCGTTCTGGATTTCCAGTCGGTGGTGCACCATCTACAGTCACATTCCAGAACTGCTTCGCCTTGTGCGATGCAGTGATAACAATATGGCTGCGTGATTGCGGGGGCGCAAGTCGTCGCAGGTAATACCCATGCACCGGTAAAATATCGTTCCGAATTTGGCTGAGAAGAGGAAATTTGCCTGGGAAGTGTATGGGCTCGCTGAAGCGGGCGATCACACCCCAGCTCCTGACGTATCATGCTGGGCACGACATTACATGCCCTAAGCTTCATTTAAGTAGCGATTTGGCATCATCACAGCTAACGATAGCTGTCCTCAATATAGGCACTCTACTTTGTCTCATCGCGCAGTAAGGGGCCAATATCCACTGTGATAAACAAACAACTATAAGATTAGCGCCTTGTTTTCAACTGTTAAAAGGAAATAAACGGCTACAAGCTACAAGAAAGAGAGGATTACGAGGATAAAGTGAGCCGTAAACGTTGCTCCCTTAAGGCGTTGGTCTCCACTAAGGGTAGGTGCCGCGCTCTGGCCGAGCACACTTACCTTCCATCTTGTGTTTTGTCATGGAGTGCTCCGCATCGGATGACGTGTTGGATGCAAACTAGTACGCCGCCACAGTGGGCGCCAGACCAGCACTGGCTGGGCCTTCACCGCCACTGTTGCCATGACAACGGCATCGAGCGGGCGTGGAGCGATGGCGCGCGCGTCTGCGGACGCGTCCGCCGCTGCGCAGCTTGTGATATGCCAATATTGTCGTCTAATGACGCCCATCAGAGCAAGACGCCAGAAAGTGGTCACGTCTGTGTCCTCCACTCACCTCCTCCACGCCAGCATTGTGGCGAGCTGGCACTGCAGCCGCCGTTGACAGTCGAGGCGACTGTCCGCCCCGGCCTCCTGGGAACGGAGCTGGGTCCGATGCAAGCACTTACCTCAAACAGGGCTCGGAGGTGGCAGGTAGCAAGTAGCTTAATTTGGAACAGTTTTGACTTAGAGGCACTGGCGGATCAAAGAGGGGGAAAAGGAGCCATGTCCCCCTTCAAACCCTTAAACAGTATCTTTTGGCCGCCCCAAAAGGACCAAATTTTAGCCGTTTTTTTAAATATTATGTTTTTGCGATTTTCCCTCAGTTTAGCTCCCCCAAAACGTTGGAATGGCCCCCTCCAAAAGCTGCTCCTGGATCCGCCAATGCCTAGAGGATGACTTTTCTGTCAACAAGGGACTACAATTTCACTGACAACTCTCAGCCCACTCCTCCCTGTCGGCGACACTTTTGGTTATTAACTCGTGTTTCGCGCTATTTAATTGCGAATTTCAATTTTGAGCCACCAGCGATGAGACCATCAAATACCACGCATAAGTGCAGTTTACGCCATAATTTAAAAGGCACGGCACAGCAAGGCACAACCAGACACATATGCCTGTCTGTGCCAGGGATGCCAGGGCAAAACGTGTCGATCTCCGGCGATGCCAGGGATAGATTTGTTGTGGCGATTGGTAAGATAGGGATACACCGCGAAGAAATAGTAACTATTTTCTGACAATGCGCCTGGCTTCAACGAATCAAACCAAAGCAACCCAGCTGCGCGTTCAGCGACGAATCCAGTGGGCGGGCATTGAGACAACAATGAATTTGCTGTTAAAAAACGCTAGTTATTGGCAGAAAGGAGGTACAGTTTTTCGCGCTGTAGCCCAATCTTAACAATTGCCCCCAAAATTCCTCCCTACGCACTGCACATCACCGGCGCGTGCGCCTGGCTGTGCAGCGCCATTTTAAAGTACCGTGTAAACTGCACTTCTGTCGGTCGTTCATGCGGGCAAAGAAAAAGGACTGCACTGCCCATAACCATGGAACCTCCTCATCGGATGTCATCACTGCCGTACTTTTCTCATTATCGCGGGAGATCAAAGGGGGATCAATACAGTCTTGAAGACTTTAAATCGCATGTATTTGCATGTAAAGGGACAATCTTGTTTTCCTCGCTAAAGCTTATTCCGAGCTTCAGCCAGTGAGTATAATCGTTAGGTAAAACGGTTCCAGCAAGAGATGTGACGGCCCCTGCCCGACGAGGAATAAGTCGACAGTTCTTTAGAAGCAACTGCATTGGACGCAGGGCACGAGAATCGAAATCACTGCTGGCTGATGAGAGTGGCGTGCGTTGTGCCTGCCACCAGCCTCACATAAAATCACAGCAAATCCGGCAGACAGATGGTGGACAGACAGACATACTTGAGCCATTCATAATACACTCGTAATTTTTACGGTTCACCGGCATAAAAAAGAAAGAAATCTGTGTCAAATAAATTTTAGAGCACGACTGATCATGATTGCCAGTGAAACCATAGACGTTTTTGGGCTTCTCAAACGTATCTACAGTTCACAGGAATCAATGAAAATCAAGGCAGGTTGGGAGAAGATATTTGCCTCCAAAACCCTTCCATTTCTTCTGATGTTTTTTGCGATCTTGGGCCCCATTTCCCCTGCCCTCCCCCCAAGCAGCCCGGCTCAGGCACTGACAGTGCCAAACATTTTCCACCATCTAAAGCAGATTTGGTGCCTAGGCACCAAAGCGATTCCAAGATAATTAGGTACATAGAAACACTAAAATCACCATCTTTAATTTCAAAAAAAATTGGGATCCGTTTTATGTTAAGTGCTTTACAGAAAAACGCCACTTGACAAATTGTGTAGCGCTAGGCATGCCTATGGGTAAAAATTAGACATCTTCGTAAAATCACATTTGGTCGATCCTAATATCTTTTCTTTGTATTGTCTATGGGAAGTACTTAAAATACTGCATAATATTTAGTGCTGTGAGTCACCGTGATTAAACTATTTGTCAGACAGCCATCAAGTGCTCATCAGGAGCAATCGTTATTTTCTCAGACGTTTCCATGCAGCTGTTTTTTTCATGGCTGTTCATTTCTTTGAACTCTAAAACTCACACTGACTCCATTTCTGGCTAGGAAATCCCATAGTTTGTGTCTTTTCGCTGGAAGGGGCAAATCTCACGACTAAGGAATGAACTTCGAACCCTCTGACCACGCCTTTTCGCTGTTCGTGTTCAACCCCATTATTCGGAGGCAAAATGTTGCCTCTTACCGGCGATGCAGGGCAAGTTCCTCGACATGCAAACAGGTGATGTTGTGGTTGGGCACATTAAACGGTTTAAATTTAGAGCTGTGTTAAACGCATCGCTACCAAGTAAAAACTGTGATTATAGTGTTAAAGAGATAGCAATATGTCAAATGTTTTGTGAAATAGGTCATTCTCACGACTGCCCTTATATTGCGTCAACATTAAGGTATAATTAAATGATTAACATTAACATTAAGTCTCCGAATTTGAGGACCAGGAACGTCTTTGGGAAAGAGCTTTTAGAGATTAGAAGCGAAAGGGGAGAGGGGAGCCACTATTCAGTAGGGTGCGCGTTATAACACTTTTTCGAAATTCAAACCCCTTTTCACGCGGTTTTAGATAGTAGACACAAATATAAGGACAACCCTGCAAAAAAATTCGTCATTTTATCGAGTTTAAGCAACGGATTTTCACTTTTAACCCTCCCCCAGTGAGGCAGAAGGGTGCTGACTAACCCCTACAGATTTTTCGTCGTCACGGAGAAACGGCGGCGCCAAGCGCCACCGTACTTGGTACATCTTATCATTAATCAATTCTGCAACTTCCCCTAAAAATTTGAAGTTCGGGTCCTCTTGGGTCAGGTCAACAGGCCAGGTCAAGTGACCTCACTTCAAAACATTTTTGGGATTGCATAACTCAGAGAAGGGTTAATTTATCAATGTGAAACCTATATCATATAATGGGCTCACCGGGGGCTACAAACTATGATTCGGAATTTTGTATATTGTTGACCTAAGGTCAGGTACGAGTCATGACCTCTCCATTGGAAATGCATGAGGAAAGCGCAAATTTGCCGAAAATGTTGCTTTTTCCGTATATAAAGCTTATAGGGACTTCTTATTCCCGGGATCGTAGTATCACAGGCTATTCGCAAGATTAATTTTGCAATTTTTGACCTGTGACCTCTGAGAGGTCATTTGAGTCTACCTAAGCACGTTTTGAGACTGATGTCAATAACTGCGCAGTAAATTGCAATAGAGCTCTCATTTGAATACCACTATGTTTGATTTGTCATTACAAGTCAAAGTGATATGCATATTGACTATGTTTAGTTAGATGATGACCTGGACCTGACCCTAGGTCATGTCATTTTATACTTTGATCTAGTATGGTAATATTGTACATCATTTGAATTGCCATGAAGACAGGCATCGAATGACGTTTAAATTTTGGCTCTAACTTAACTCAGCCAAACGCTAGAGTATAAAGTCTTCTAAATTGTACTATTTTGAACTTTAATGACCTCAATATTACTCTGAGCTAAAACTTTATGGGAAGAGTTTCTTAATCGGCCCCATGGTCTATCAAACCATTCTTATGTTTTTTCGCTACCCCACTCAGGAGCCGAATTGCCGCCCCGGTAGCTCAGTTGGTAAAGCGTTGGGCTCCGGCTAACTGCTCAGAAGCATGCAGTGGCAGTGCATGTCCAGGCTTGGGATCGGTTCCCCTGAGACGCTCCGGCGCTCAATAGTTTATCCGGTGAAGGTCGGCCGGCAACTGACTGGTGAGAGGGTGACCTGAGCGGGGCGGCTGTCCCCGTGCTTTGTGGGACGGACGTTAATCTTTGGCTTCTAAATTAACCCCTCATTGTGTGATTTTCTCGTTCGGATGGTGGGGTTGGGGTCTCCGTAACAATTCCATTGATGACGTAAAGGGAATGTGGCACCTTGGTCGAATCCTGGAGTTCAGTGTAATTAGGCGTACTTTTAGCCGAAAATAATGAAACTACTTATGATTTCTCTGAGAAATATGTACAATAAGCTCAATATTTTTAGCTTTAAAATACTCCTCTAGGGAAAGAAGGAAATATATGCCTGTAGATGATGTCATGATCTAGCAACCACTACCATACTTGAAACGCTTCAAGGGCTTCGATTGGCTGATGCTCACCGTGACGTCAGCATATGTCGTCACACCGGCAGCCATTTCAACTGTGGCCTGCTGCTAAGGGTACATGAGGGGTACATTGCAAGTAGGCTTTAGCTTTTTTCTGCGGAAATCTCGAGTTCCAAGACAAATGATATATTGAGCACTGGGTTTTCCGACTTTCTTTACAACTTGGCTATCTCAGTTAAAATCACGTTATGAAGGTGCCACATTCCCTTTAAGTGAGACTCCGACTCCAACAGACGTACTAGGAACAACTTGAACAGAATTTAAAAAAAAATCGAGGGGGCGGGGTGTCAGCACTAGCCCAGCTTGTCAAAATTGGTTCCGATGTCGCTTTGCTTTTCAGCCTTAGTGATGGAGTGCATTCTGCTTTCTTTATTTGTATTGTAATAATTTAATTTTGCAACAGATTCGTAGTCTTCGTTTTGGCAGAACAGGAATACGATATTTAAGTGTTGAATAATTTCCCAGCTAAAAAGTGAAACCCACCTATATACATACGTTAGTAGTTTATTGTAATGTTTTATCCAACAGCACATCACACTGTTTGCGTGGCACCGCGCTCTCCACGTGCAGTAGTCTCAGAGCCATCCCGGACCGGCCCCTCAGACTCACGTCTGCGGCATTTATTTCGGAAGAACATTCATGCCGCAGACGTGAGTCTGAGGGGCCGGTCCGGATGACGCTGAGACTGCTGCACGCGGAAAGCGCGGTGCCACGCAAACAGTGTGATGTGCTGCTGGACAGGGTCGAAAAACCTACCATTTTGCCATTCTAAATGGTGACTACCCAACATAGGCAGGGTGACAAAATTTAGCCGACATGTTTTCTCTAGACCAATAACGGAACAAATCCCCAAAATTTCCACCTCTAATTTGAGTTTGCAATGTTTTCGAACAACTGGGATGGTCTAGGAGTATCCATTGGTATACTTCTAACGCAAAACTTGCCACACTTTGTAACCTGGGCTGGTGACACATTTATGGTTTGAAATTATTGATGGTGACACGCTGAACACTTTTTGGCCCCTGCTGCTGGATAAAGCATTACAATAAACTTCCAACTTATATATATATATATATATATATATATATATATATATATATATATATATGACTTTCACTTCTTAGCTTGGAAATTGTTCAACACACAAAGATGGTATTCCTGTTGTGCCAAAACGCAGACTACGAATCTCTTACAATATTAAGGTATTGCAATACAAATAAAGAAACCAGAGTGCTCTCCCTCACTCAGGCTGAAAAGCAAAGCGACATCGGACCCAATTTTGACAAGCTGGGCTAGTGCTGCCACCCCCACTTCTCGAATCTTTTTTAACTTTGTCCAAGTTGTTCCTAGTACGGCTGCTGGAGTTGGAGTCTCACTTAAGTCATCAATGGACTTGTCACGGAGACCCTCAACCCCACCACCCGAACGAGCAACTCCCAAAACGAAGGGTTCATTTAGAAGCCAAAGCTTAACGTCCCACAAAGCACGGGGGCGCCCTCCCCCGCTCAGGTCACCCCTCTCACCAGTCAAGGGCGGCAATTCGGCTCCTGAGTGGGGTAGCGAAAAAAGAATGGTTTGATAGACCATTGAACCGATTAAGAAACTCTTCCCATAAAGTTTTAGCTCAGAGTAATACTGAGGTCATTAAAGTTCAAAATAGTACAATTTAGAAGAACTTTTACTCTAGCGTTTGGCTGAGTTAAGTTAAAGCTAAAATTTAAACGTCATTCGATGCCTGTCTTCATGGCAATTCGAATGATGTACAATATGACCATACTATATCAAAGCATAAAATGACATGACCTAGGGTCAGTTCAAGGTCATCATCTAACTAAAAATAGTCAATATGCATATCACTTGACTTGTAATGACAAATCAAACATAGTGGTATTCAAATGAGAGCTCTATTGCAATTTACTGCGCAGTCATTGACATCAGTCTCAAAATGTGATTAGGTAGACTCGAATGACCTCTCAGAGGTCACTGGTCAAAAATTGCAAAATTAACCTTGCGAATAGCCTGTGATACTACGATCCCGGGAATAAGAAGTCCCTATAAGCCTTATATACGGAAAAGGCAACATTTTTCGGCAAATTTGCGCTTTCCCCATGCATTTCCAATGGAGAGGTCATGACTCGTACCTGACCTTAGGTCAACAATACACAAAATTCCGAATCATAGTTTGTAGCCCCCGGTGAGCCCGTTATATGATATAGGTTTCACATTGATAAATTAACCCTTCTCTGACTTATGCAATCCCAAAATTGTTCTGAAGTGAGGTCGCTTGACCTGGCCTGGTGACCTGACCCGAGATGACCCGAACTTAAAATTTTTAGGGGAAGTTGCAGAATTGATTAATGATAAGCTGTGCCAAGTATGGTAGCGCTTGGCGTCGCCGTTTCTTCGTGACGACGAAAAATTTGTAGGGGGTTAGTCAGCACCCTTCCGCCCCACTAGGGGAGGGTTAAAAAGTGAAAATCCGTTGCTTAAACTCGAGAAAATGACGAATTTGTTTTGCAGGGTTGTCCTTATATTTGTGTCTACCGTCTAAAACCGTATGAAAAATTTCGATTTCGAAAAAGTGTTATAACGCGCACCCTACTATTCAGCCAATCATGCAGATCTTGGACTGCCCACTGTGCCGCAATACTTGGACGCAATGCGGCACAGTTGATTTCTCAGGCTGAAGGCGGGCTCGGAAGGAAAAGCACTGTTTCGGCCGCGATCGAGCCGCATGCTCAGCGCAGTGGTCGAGCCCTCTGGTCTCCGTCCAGCAGTCGCAGTGACAGGGAGGGCTGAATAACCCCCACCCGGCTTGAAATCAATACCGATTTATGAAAAGATGCGTGGACTTGCAGGGATTTTCTAGTTGGAAGGCTAGACCTGCTTCTTCGTTTTCTCCGGGTCATTGCTATTTGCAATGGAATCACAAACTGGAAATGCACGTTTATGAACTAGGTTTTCTTTGATAATTTCTGTATCCTGAACTTCGTTATCAACAAGGCGCGTCATAAAATATGCTTATTGGTTGAGAAAATTTCCCATCCTTTCTTTTTCACACATATATATCCCTGGGAGGAATAGAAGTTATTTTTTAGGACACAGCTCAAAATCATTTAAAATTACCTAGCACTTCTGCTCAATAACATTGGCTAGATTTTCCGGGAGATCCGTGCTGAACAACACGTCTTTATGCAAGCTAACGAATTCTGCCTTCGTGCACGTCATCGGTCATAATTCCTTGGTGTTTAGAAAACCTCACTGAAAGTAGGGTGCCACGAATCAGTAATCCGAATCATTCAAAGTTGCATCAAACCTTTCTTAGCCTAGTATTTCTGGTTCAGCGCCTTGGGCGTTATCCCCGCAAAGCGACTCCAGACCACAAACGGGGTCATGACCCATATCTCTGTGACCGCTAGCTAAATCGATAAAGCCAAACGTGCTCACTTATACAAAGTTTACTTTGCTCGACTGCGCAAATTAGTTTTCGAGACATGCCCACCAGAAGTTTAGTGCTGTCAGAAGTTTAGCCACAGCGTGACGTCACGGTACGTCGGTGACGTCACCAGAAGCGGGCGCCTCACCTACGAGTGGGCCGAGACAGGAGGGTTCGACGGGGGCGCACTGTTATTTTGTAACATATCTTTGTGGGATTGTCGTATTTTTCGGAGATCGGGTGAAAAGAACAGACTGAGAGCTCCCAAATACGTACCGGCTGGTTTTTCCTTGGGCAGACTAAGCAACAAATAAATACGATTTTATATGCCCTTCGGGAAGACATTGTGATCACGAATACTTCCGTAGGAGATACCTGGGCTCCTAGAACGTGAAGTGAAGCCTTTCAGCCCCAACAATCACCATTAACCTGTTACAGCCTAATCGTTCTTGAAATCTTCGAACCATATGCGTGGATATAATTATCTCAATCTTGAGCACCTTCCCGAAATCCCCTACAAGCTGTAAGGTGAGCGCGTGCGTAAAATGAGTATGATGTTCAGTCACCCTCAGATTATCCGTCCATCAATGAAGCTTTAGCATCGTATCTCGTTTTCTCAAAGCACAACTAAAAGGCTGTTTGAAAGCAATTATATTTTGTAAAAGATAACTAGTTGTGCAGCGCCCAAGCGAATTACATGATGCAACAATTATGAACCTCAGAGACCCAACAGCAATGAATACACAAAAGCCTTGCCTATAAAGCAAGTGCCTCGAACTAAGGCCACAGTCACCAAACTAATTTCACGTAACCAATCATTCGGTGTTTACTCGCGTATCAGGGCTGTTCATACTCAATACCCTGACTTTAATTTACACAAAACTGAGCTCCGAATAAGTCGATCCGTCTCCACCAATACAATGGAAAAGTTTGCGGCGGACCAATATGAAAATCTAATGGCATAACTTACGACAAAACCAACGAATGAAACACTACATTGAATTAAAACATGAAACTTACATTAGGGATCATGCATGTGAGCACATGCTCATGTGTATGCATAAATTGTCGTTTTTCAATAGTCAAGCTAACGCACAATTCGAGTCCACAATGGTCGTCCACGGCCTCACACCGCGCGCCCCAGGGAGGCGTCACAGCTCTGGGTAATATGTGAGTCCTTCCATGTTTGGTGGCATAACACGGATGACCAGGGGAGAGCCATCAGCCGCCGACTCATCGGGCTTCGGCGCTAGCAGTGTCCAAGAGGCCCTATCATAAGCAGACGACCGTTTCGCCGGTGGGGACACCGGACTCCGCAGCACTGGATCGTCAGGCGAGTCAGCTGACCTCGGCTCCCCTCGCAGGGTGATCAGCCTGCGCGCCCTTGGTCGCGGCACCAGCCGAGGCATCCGGCCGGCCGCTGAGCCTCTCCTGGCACTGGTGGAGCCGCGGTCGGGGGCGCCGGCGCCGGCCGCCGAGTACCTGCTCTCACCCACCCCGACCAGCTGCTGGTACAACCGGTGCGTCTCCTGGTCGACCCGCGGCAGCTCGGCGTTGAAGCGCAGCGCCGGCAGGGGGATGCCCAGCGTGTTCTGCACGTGCCGGTACTGCCGCTGAGACATCACACGCCGCAGCGCGATCGCGCGCCGCAGGTCCTCCGACGCCCAAGAGCCCTTCCGCGACAGTCCCAGCAGGCGCTTCAGCTGGGCAGAGGTGAAGGTCGCCCGCAGCCGCGCCCTGTCACTGTTCAGCTGGATGGCCAGCTGGTTCTTATCCACGGTAGCACGCAGCAGGAGAGCACGCAGTTCCAGCACCTCGCAGCGCAGCGCGTGCAGCATGCGGCGCGCGGCAGGCAAACCGCGCGGGGAGAGACAGAGCACGGCGGCGTTACAGCGCGTCTGCGACAGCGGCTCGCTGCCCTCCTCACGCAGCAGGGTCAAGAACGCCTGACGCGCCGTCGTGGCCGGCACACTGTCAAACCCGGGCTCCTGCGGCGTCAGTGTTGATGAGCCGCGGAGTCGGCGTAACCGGGCAGCCTCCTCCTCCTCAGCCTCCTCTTCAGCCTCCCGGGTGTGCATCTCCTTCACCTGTTCTCGCAGCCGATCCTGTTGGTGCTGGACGACACGCTGCAGAGCCAGCAGTTCGCCGTAATGGTCCGACATCTGACGACCTCCGTAGCGCCGCGCCCGCACCCGAAACTTCTCAAAGTCGTCATCGAATATCGAGTCTGGTTCTCGTCTCGGTGGCGCCGCCCTCGGAGGCTCGGGAGGCCGAGGATCAACTCGGGACACAGCCGCCAAGGCCGGACCCAAGTCGATAGTCAAGTGTGAGCAGCTGTTCTCCAGGTCCTTCGCGTCGGGCATCTGCAGTCGCTGCTTCATGTCGTCCCGGATCAGCCGCAGGGCCTCCTCTATAGGGTCTGGCGCGCCCGACGCCGCCGCAGGCTGCGCGGGCGCCGACTCCGACCACGACCTCCTCACTATCGGCGACGGCACGTAAACCTGCCGCTCCTGGTCGGTGTGGATGACCACTTCCATCGCTGGGTCTGAGTAGAGGCTTTAAAGGGAGATTTCGACCGTCCCCTGCGCGTTTGGCTCCACCGCACCTCCGCAACCTGCAAATGCACAATGGAAGGGGTTAGTGATGTGTTCTGTGTGTGTATGACTTCTGCATGTGACTGTTACCCCGACTCACTTCCTCGCCCATAACTCGGACTCCCGAAAAGTCACATCTAAGGAGGGGTCTCCAACATACACAGCACAATACTCCAGACAATACTGTCTGTTGCGGAAGATATGACAATTTTTGCGCAATACATACAATAAGAATCTTCAACTCATGTTCGTTTTGAAAAAGGCACGAACAAGGATGCATACTTGACACAATTTAAAAAGGGTGGCTGAATTGACAGCAAACGAATGGCTGAAAGAACGCTGGGCCGTGAGTTTCAGCGGCATCCTCCAGGGAAAGGCCCTGGAAGCGTATCACCGTTAAAACTGTATACAGGGCCATCGACTATGATATAGTGAAGAGAGAACTAAGAGAACAGTACGGCCTAACTTCTAAGGTTACAGAAAGGAGCTACGGGAAACAAAGCCCGAGAGGGAGGAGACACCTGAGCAGTAGGTAACGAGATTGTGAATATCTCTACATAAGTGGAAGAAGATGAGTTAAGTCGAAGAATCCGGGAGTGGTTTGAAGGAACTGATGACAATCCAACAGTTTATGAAGTTTGCCTCACAGAGCTCGAATTCTTAGGCATTGCATGAAAAAGTCCTTGCATCGCTAGATTATATGTATCCTCCACCTACCCAATTCCAAAACAACGGGGAATCGGACCGAAAAGTACCCAATTCTAAGCGATATGATGCACAATGACCCTACTGATTTTTCTCTACAATAAGGTTTCTAAATTTCTGTAGCATTTTGTTAGTGTGGCACAAGTGGAGCTCATCATTAAGGTGTCCTATGAAACGTCAAAAACGCTCTACGCACAGAATCAAAGAAAACAAATTACATCACAGTCCCTGGTGTCACAGTCTATTATGTTAAAAGATCATTCCATACGACACATTCCACACAAGAACATTTGCATAAACAAGGGGTGGGTGGGTTTCTCTAGAAAATACAAACTTTATACATAATATTTTCCATGAAAATGATAGAACACCAGCATCTGCAGAATCCCCTCTATCCATAAATATGTCAATTCAGTGAGGTCTGATATTAATGCACATTTTCAAAACTTATATTTTCAGATTATTCCAATAAAAACAATGCTGTGTTGCATGCTTTTCTGAATGGTATTTTGCCGCTGTACTGTATCTATCTGATCTCCCAACGGTTTCGCTAAATTTCATTGGCTCAGCAATCACGTTATCTCGGCAGGTAAAAAGTTTAGGAATCTTGCTCGATCGGCATCTCACTTTGCAGCCTCGCATAGGTTTGAGGACAAAAAAATGTTTCGAGATTCCCATCGGTTTAAATCATGTAAAGCATTCAATTCCCCATCCGGCACTATAAAAAATCGTTGCATCTTTGGCTCTTTCAGTAATTCACTACCAAATCTCTGTGTATAGCTCCTGTGGTGACACAGTTGTGGAGAGTGCAGAAAGTGATTAACTTTTTGTGGACGTGTTGTGACGGGGAAAAGAAGGCATGCTCATGTTTCTGATGCGGTTCGAGACCTGGAATGGCTTATAGCAGAACAGCTTGTTCATTACCACATCGTCTGTAGTATCGAGAGGGGGAATAAAAGTGGATCTGCGCCGATAAACCACGGCGTAAAATTGTGAAGCTCCGGCCAAATGCTTAAATTTTCCCTCACAGAGTACATGACCTAAAGATACGGACAGAGCAGAGCGGCGGCATCGTCATCAAAACATTCAGGGCGAACCAGTGAAGTCCTCTACGTTTCCCCTAGACCTTTGGACATAATTGTGTGGATTTTTGAACACAACATAAGTGTAAAAATTCGCAACATAAGATGGGACTACTTTGAAATCGTGGGTAACTTCCAACAGTGTTAAAGATTGATTAAAATGTTAATTTAATTTAGGAATGGTTCTGTGAGGGGTTATAGAATTGTCAAGGAAAAATAAAACATGCATAAACGGAGTGGATTTACTTGATATTTACGAAAATGCGTAAAAACTTCACGGGTTTCTTACACTGCGTAAGTTTTTTAGTGCGGCGCACGACGGAAAATTAATAATGATCTGAAAGCCCACTGCGTAAGAATTCGTGCCCTACCCAAGTATTATTTTCCCCTAAGTATCGAGAGAACGAAGTCCTCGCGCCAGTCATTGGCCCTACTGTCAACGCTGGGTGCATGTCGCGGCGACCTGCACGGGCGTAACACACGCAGTTCCTCCCAGGAGCCCTCCCACTGACCCGCACTAAGACAGGCCGGCGGCTCTGTTATCGCGGCGTCTCTTTTCCTGAATGTTTATGGAGTGGAACCGGGAGCAGAGCACTTCAGACCGAAGTGAGAGCAATGCTGGTCCGAGATTCAGGGTGATCGTGACGCTGGATGGATTGGATTGCAACTTTTTTGTTATTTGCGATGTAGTGGTCGGGTTGCAGTCAGGCGATGCCTTTTCTTCTTTTTTCTATGTGTGTGCTAGGCCGTGAGTAAGATTGTGTAATTTGTGTAACTTGAAGCATACTTGTATTCAATTTACAGCCTTTTACCTCTTATTTATTGATGTGAAGGGATAAAATGCTGTGCATGAATTTTTTCATATACACTTTAATAACGTCTCATCACCACTGTCACATACTGGAGAACATACTGTCCAAGATTGCTACTTTTCATTATATGATGGCTTCAAAGGGTAGCAGGGATTATTCATCATCATCAATTTTTTATTCTATTTTCTACATAAAGATACATGGACAGAAGTGCAGGGAACAGCAGAAAGTCAAGCAATAAAGTGCAGAAGGTGAGCATGCTGTCAGATGAGAGTTAATAATAATGCAAGTCGGTGGAAAAAAACATAACACAGATGAACAGAGAAAACCAGAAGAGCAAAAACATTATTAGGCTCTTAGGTCAGGTTATGTTCTTTGAAAAGGCTTAGTTATTGGTTACATAACTATTAGCTACATCATGAAATTTAAACATGCCTTGCACCGTTTGTCAACAAACATGAATTTTATTAAAAGCCAGATACTTTTCTTGTAATGTATTGCCCATTCATGAGGTAGCCCAAGGTTGTGGATACACAAGGTAAAGTATAAACAAAATAAGTTTAACCCTTGAATTTCACTCTGACCCAGGTCACATGCACAATTTCTATCAGCATTGGCTGGTACATCCAGATACAATTAAAAACATGATATAGATTTGGCAATAAGAATCAGGCTTAAATCTGATTCTCATTGGTCCATAACCAACAAGATGCAACATAGCAGAAGTAGTTGGCAGTTTTCAGTAGATAACAGTTTTCAGTAGTTGGCAACATAAAGCAAAATATGTTCCTCACAGAGCAAAGGGCAAGGGAAAGTAAACTGCAGCAGAGGGTAAAACCCAGTCTGCAAAGTATGGCAGCAGGCCAGACAAGCCGCACCAGCCATCTAAAATTCTTGCACCGCCAGCCACCAAAAATTTCGCACCAGCCTGTCATATTACCAGGGAAAAATGCTCCCATTCCTACCCACACAATGCAATGCTGTCTCTCACAGAAGACCAACAAAACTCACACATGCATCAACAGCAGTTGACAACAGATGACACCACAGGGCATGCTGAAAGGGACAGCAAAGCAGTTTAAGTTGGTACCAGAGACAGAATTCATTCCGATCCTCGCTTCTTCGGTGCCGGACGTGTTGTGCTCTGCTCTGTGATTGGTGACCTCACGCTGCACTTAAGATAGTTTTCTTTCGTATTTTGAGCAAGTTGTAAGTACATTTGGTTTTTGGTGCTTATTGGCATATACTCAAATTTGGTTAGTCCCACTTAAGTTTACAAAAATTATCATAAATCTTAGTTTATGTCAAATAGTACAATCTTGGCAGTTCGTTAAAGCGTCAGTTTAGTCCAAGCGCTGCTTTCGTCGAAATTTGGCGCGGGTTGTCAGCTGATGCCTGGCTCAGCTGACCATTAGCTTTGTGAAGGGAAGACCATCTTTACTTTACACCTTCACACTTTTGCCTCTCTCCATTGTCTTTCAGTTGGTTTCAGCTGGGCGGAAGGGAACATTTGGCGGGGTATACCTTTACTAATTTTTCCAAAAAATTTGCAGCTCTGCCCTTGAGCTTGTGCTGGGTACAGGTCGCGCTCTTTTGGTCTCTGCCTTTGAAAGGGAGGCTGTCCGCAGGTAGAGTTCCGTATTGATGACAAATTATTGCATCCGTGTTTCAACTTAGTTGCAATATCTCATTAGTTGATATCTCATTGCTTATGCTACTGCTGATCATCTATCTGAATTGGCACAGGATGACATTTGTCTCTTGACTTACTCACCTCCCTGTAATTTTTGTATTTTTCGTTTTGTGATAGAAACATTCCCTCGTTGCAGGGAGCTGTCAGTTTACCACGCCCCCTACCCTACCTGTGTGGAACTACCTACCCTGCTCTGCACCTTCCGACAAGAGTGTCTCTGGATATATACCTAGGTTTGTGTCTAAATTTTTTTGCTAGACATAAGTTATGGATTAGGTATTCTTGCGGACTGGCTATTGCAGCTGTTGGATTGTAATTGAGTTCTAGTATATGCAAGCAGTTCAATTGTATTTTGGTCTGGTCTTGTCTTCTATTCGCCCCAGCTTTTGTGAACACTTTTGTGATGAAGCCCACCATGAAATTTTTAGAAAATGCTGTGGAGAAATTGAGGGAGGAGGTAGAGGGATTGCACAATGAAAATCAAAAGATGAGGCAGGAGATAAAGGAGCTTCGCTCTGAACTAGTGGAGGTCCAGTTTCTGGTATCAGAAAATGCAGAGCGTAGAGAAGCCGTAGAGACCAGTATGGTCTCACTTGACCAGCGTAACTCCGAACTTGCAGCCAAACAGGAAAAACTTAAGTGCTCCCTGGAAGAGCAGGCGCAATATGGTAGAAAATCCACTCTCCTGCTCTCAGGAAAGGTTATCCCTGAATATAGAGACAGCGAAAATTCGCGCATTGTGGCGGTTAATCTCATCAGGGACTACTTGGGTGTAAATGTCCAACCTGGAAGCATCACCGCATGTCACAGGCTAAAAACAAGAAAGTTATCCTAGTTAGATTTGCCTATCTCGACGAGAGGATGCTTGTGTACCAAAGACGTACTAAGCCAGTCAAATATGGTCTCCTGGTTCACGAAAGCTTGACTGCAGAGCGTCTTGCTGTGGTAAAGCTTCTTCAGGAGATGAACCAGCCACGTGACAGGGCTCCATTCGCCTCATACTACACCAGCTCTGGCAGGATATTTGTGAAAGTTTCCCAGGGCTCCCGACCCGTGGAACTGTTTGTTGGGACGACCCGAGCTGACATCCTTCGGATCTGTGATGGGCCCCGCCACAGTGCAGGTTCGGACGGTGTGCCGGGGGCATCTTTGGGCCCATCGTCTGGGGCTGGGGGTGGCTCTGGTGCTGGACATGGGATGGTGGGTGCTGTGGCTGGGGGTGGTGGGGACTTCGTCTCCGGGCGGCGGGCTCCGGCTTCTGTGGCTGCGCGGACTCACCTGTCCCCTCTGGCTGGCCCCACAGGATCCTCGGCTCTGCCTGGCCCTGTTTCTTCGGTCCGGAGCTCTGCACCTCTGCCTGATGGTGGTGCCTCACGGGGTGCTACTTCAGGTGGCGCCTCCTCCTCCGGAGCTGGCCCTGTTCCCCCGCCTGGACCTGTGCCTCCTGTGAGGATCAGCCGGGGTGCGGAGGGGGCTGGACTCTGGGAGCTCGGCCTGATGACTCGGTCAGGGTGGATGGTCCTGCACTTGGTGTGGATGCAGACCCTCCAGTTGCGCCTCGCCCTGCTCCAGGTACTCAGGCCCAACCAGGTTTGGATGGTGTGCCAGCAGGTGATAAAAAACCCATTACTGTTGACACCTCTAACTGTGGTCTGTGCCCTGGGGACACATCTGGGAGCGGCCCTGTGCCATGTGCTCATGCTCAGTCTGGTGGGTGCCCGATCCCGCACCCCTGTGGTGGCATGCCCCCTCTTCATATACCCCCGCCTGCCATTGGACGTGGTGTCCTGATAGACAGACCTACAACACCTCTCACTACCACTGGAAATACAGACATAGTTTAGGTCCCTCAACTTTCCCACTCCGCTTCTGACTTGATACTTTGCTCCATTTCTCTTCTTATGACTCCACAGCTTTATAATTATTTTCCTTCAGAACTTGGGACCCGCCCTGGCGACAGATTCCTCCTGGGGATCTAAACCAGCTTGCCATTGAGCTGATGCCTACAACATTGTATTAACCCTAGTTCTTGAATTTGAAATAATCTGTACCTTCAATTTAGTATTGTGTTAACCCTCCCCCTCCTTTTTGTGTAAAATTAATGTATCTGCTTCATTACGCTGAACTGTTGGTTGAATATAAACAGGCTGTATTGGCTAGTCCGGATGTGTAAACTGGTCGGATATCTTCTTCTGCATTCAGTAATTTAACTTGCTAGCCCTTTGCTTTAAAAGTCTGCCTAAGCAGCTAGATATTTGCTTTGGCAAGCTAGTACTGTGTCAACGAGTTTTTCTTTTCTTCTTAATAGTTGCTTATCAATCTTGAATAACCATTTCACCCAATCGGCATCAACTGAAGTACAAAACAACAACCAGATTTCTTCCTGACTTCTCGGTTTCTGATCAGGATGATGATTGCGATTCTCCCATCTCTGAAAACTTGCTTCAAAATTGTAACTACACTACCATTTCTGACTTTAATAATTCTTGTTTAACCGATGGCAATACCATAATACATGTCAATATTCGCTCCTTACCAAAGAATTTCGATTCTCTTTCAGCGTTTATTTCAGAACTTAAGCACACACCTTTGATAATTCTGGTGACCGAGTTGTGGCTTCTCCTGAATTTGCTGGCTCCTATGATTTAACAGAATACACTTTTGCAATCTCATCTCCTCAAGAATATAAAGGCAAGGGGGCTGGTATATACATCCACAAAAGCTGCGCTATAGCAGGAGAGTTGACCTGGAGTCAAATACTACTCAACAACAGTCGGTCTTCCTTGAAGTCAAAAACGTATTTCCCTTTAGCATAGTAATCGGTGCTGTATACAGGTCCCCTTCTTACCCATCTTCAATATTTTTGAACTACTTGGATGTGTTTCTTGATAAATTATCTGAAGAAAATAAGACTTGCTTAATTGGCGGCGATTTTAACTTCGATATATTAAAATTTCAGACTAATGAATCCTGTGCTTGTTTCTTACAATCTCTGGGGTCTCGAGGATTCCAGCCATGTGTTTCTCTTCCTACTAGAATTACAAGTGACTCACAAACTCTCATTGATAATTATTTTTGTAACGATATGTCTGTTTTGAGGTCACACATGTTCTCGTCTCTGACATTAGTGATCACCTGCCGTTAGCCGTCAATCTAGCAACCAAAATTAACCTAAACACGAATTCCAAAAACAAATTCCGTGCATTCGATTTTAGGAAGATTGATCTGTTAAAACTCAGTTTAGAACCAAAACTCACAAATTTTTTCTCGATTACAGACCCAAACTCTGCTGCAGATGTCCTACAGACTACTATCACTACCGAAATTTCCCGGTTCTCCATCAAAAATCTGACAGGAGGCATGTTCCCATCCGCCCATGGATCTCCTTCGGACTCTTAAAATGCATAAACAAAAAATCAGATTTGTTCAAAAATTCATACACTCCAAATCTAAATCAGACCAATCTATCTACAAATCCTATAACAACGCCCTGACCGGGTGATACGCACTGCCCGTAAATTATATTTTCAACGGCGTCTAAAAGAGAATAAGGACAATCCCAGGAAATTATGGGACACTATGCTAACCATCATTCGCAAAAATAAATGCAACAAAGACCTTCCTGATAAATTTTTAATTGGTGAAGCCTACTGTGATAATCCTTTGAAAATTTCTGAGGAATTTAACAAATTCTTTTCCACCATAGCAACATCTCTTGACAACTCTTTACCCTTGTCCACTTCAGATCCACTAGAATTTTTGGATAGAGACCCTGAACGTTTATTCAATTTTCTACCAGTAGATGCCCAAAGTGTAACTAATATTATCTCTTCTCTCGGAAGCACAGGCGCAGCCCATGATGGCATCAGTTCCAAAATTCTTAAGTTGCTCTGCTCTACCATTACCCCTCATCTAGTTCATTTATTCAATCTCTGCCTCTCCCGTGGTGTATTTCTGACAAATTGAAAATGGCAACAGTCGTACCTATTTTCAAAGCAGGCGACCCCTCATTATTTACTAATTATCGACCCATATCTCTTCTTCCCATTCTTTCAAAAGTGCTTGAAAAATTGTTTACGCCCAAATTGCTAGTTTCCTGGATGATGAACACATTCTCTTTGAAAACCAGTTTGGATTCCGAAAAATCATAATACCTTAATGCCGATTGCTCTGTTGCATGACGAAATTACATCTACCCTCACCTCTAAAAAAGTTTCGGCCTCATTGTATTTAGATCTCAGCAAAGCGTTCGACACCGTTAACCACGAAATTCTTCTTTCTAAACTTCATCACTACGGAATTCAAGGTAGCTCACTGAATTTCTTCCGTTCATACCTCTTAAATCGCACCCAAATTGTTAAGTATAACGGAATTTCCTACAACATGCCCAGGGCAATGCCCTGGACGTTCCACAGGGAAGTGTCCTGGGCCCCCTTCTCTTCCTGCTGTACATAAATGACATATCCAAAAGCTCCAAAATTCCAAATTTCTATCTGTTCGCGGATGACACGGCCCTCCTATATTCTGCTGACAACTTCTCGCAACTACAATGCAAAATTAACGATTCCCTCCCAGATATCACGTCCTGGCTGCTGTGCAACAGACTCACAATCAATGCAAAAAGTCTTCGTATCAACTCTTTTCCACTTCATCCAAAAAGAACTGAATATTTCTATCAATAATATCCCTATTCAACGTCAATTTTCAGTCAAATATCTAGGCATTACTCTCAAAGAAGATCTGAAGTGGACAGGTCACATCAAAAACGTTGAGAACGCGGTTTCCCGAAACATCGGAATTATTTCTAGGTCCAAACACATATTTGACTCCAGTCACCTCCTCCTGCTGTATAATTCTCTCGTGCTCCCATATCTAAATTATTGTTTACCTGTGTGGGGAACGCATTTCCTATCGCCTTAATAAATTAATCACTTTGCAAAAGAGAATTATCCGTGTTATCGATAAAACTGACCGTTTGGCTCATACCAGCCCCTTGTTCAAAAGCACAAAATTCTCAAGCTAACCGACCTTATCGAAGTGAGCCATATCAACATCCTGCACAACTACTTACGCCGCACGGTACCACATGCTTTTTCTAACAAAATACAGTTAGTGCAACCGAACCAAACTGGGAGAAATGTTAGGCACGTTCAGCATTTTGCTGTGGAATTCGCTCCCACCCTTTATCGCAAATTTTCATTTTTCATTGCCGCCCCACGAAATTGGAACAAAGTCATCGCCTCAAAATAAGATCTTTGGAAGATGTACCCCTAAGTAAAAGCTTTTTCCGCAAGGTTGTAGCAAAACTGTATCTAGATGATTACTAATATTGTGTTTGTATATGCCGATCCGCACTGTCTACCATTCACTTGCTTGCACTCGCTCTCATGATTATTGTAACAATGTAACGTTAAGTTTGCCGCAAAATAACAAATGTAACTATTGTAACCATTATACCTAATATAACGTAAATCTTGCCGCAAGAAATTCTTGATTGGTGCAGCTGTTGGCGCTCTCACAGGCAGGCCTCAGGCACCTCCCTGCCGTTCCAGTAAATCCCGGCTCTGTTTTGCGCGCACCCAATCATTTCATTATCTCCAAATAAATCAGGCGCACTTCCACTCTCCTCTTTCCGCCTCACTTTAACCCGCCGCTTCCCACAGGACTCTGGAGAGCTGATGGACGCCGGTCGCGTCGACCACACCTGCGCCCCGCCCGGGGCGCCGCTGCAGGTTGTCGCGGCGGGTGGCGCGCGTGGCGGGCTGTCGCTGTCGCCAATCGTCGGGCGGACGCGCGGTCTCCGACCGCACGCGGGTGGCCGGACGGGTCTGTCGGGCCGAACCGCGGCCCGGCCGCGTGCCGCGTGCTGGGGCCGAACAGGTCCGGGGGCCGGGCCGCCCGTTCCCCGACTGCTGCCGCTGTGGCGGATGGTGAATCGCTGACTGGCGTTGGTGCTTTTAATGTGTGTGTTTTTTTACCGTTTGCCGATGTTTTTCTCATCTACTCTCTTCCTCCCGGGGATCTTTCCTATACTTTGTATGCACTGTTTTATCTGTGTTTTAATTGTGTGCAATATATGTATGGACGTAGAACAGTATGATCTCTCCATTGAAATTGTTAGCTGATCCACTTTAAAAGCACTCGCTCCATACAGTCTAACATGACCACAACTGGTTGAACTGAGCATGAAATAGTGGTTTTTCTCATAAAAGAAGAAAGAAAGACAGGGAAAAAGGAATAAGAAAAAGTAAAATAAATAAAGTTAATGCAATCAAATCAAATTATATAAATGGTGGCTCATACTCATATGCTGAGTGAGCCCGTATGTTTTAGCTATGGAATAAGACAGAAATTTGAGTGTAAAAATCACTTTCACAAGCTAAATTCACACATAAACAATGGAAACCAAACTGTTGCGTACAACTGCTTTGAGCCGAAAAGTTGAAAGGAAATATTGAAAGTGATATGGATATTTGTTGCCAAAAAATTAAAATGAAAGACAGAAAGGTGTCAGTGTTATTTCGATTTTTTCAATAAATTCATATTTAAGGTCTTTAAAAATATAAAAGCACACAGCATACCCATACATTATTGCCACTTGTCCTATTGATATTGCCCACTGCCCTAAGGTGGCATAGACTGAGACGATTGTGGTGACCATATGTTTAATAATAAAACCCCTCTAACAGTAAACACAAAAAATGTCAGGTTTCATTACAGGTGGGGATTCCAACGAGCTTTTTCTGATCAGAGTGTACGGTATTAGTAGGTACATAGTTAAGCTCTAAATTGAAATTACCTATTGTCTCATCTTGTTGCACGACCACCACGAATATTGCGGAATGATAACACTTCTATCTACTTACCAAACAAGTCACTCCTCTCTTTATCCGATCAGTATTTGATAATTTAACAGTTTATAGGAATATGTCATCTCCATATAATAAGAAACCAAGGAATCACGTAACCACATGCAAGACGAAAATGCAAAGAGACTTTCACCATTCGCGATTGTGGCGCAGCCTGAGGGCACCTGTGAACAAATCAAATCGACTGGTAGGCGGGGCATAAAAGTCACGTGACTGCAGACCGTTGGACAGACGGATCTCGTGCGCAGTCACGAAAACAGTTTTCCCAAGTCACGTGGAAAACAAAAAGCGCGAATGCATATATTTGTATTTATTTATTACACCTTTCTTCAGTGTGTGTACTTTACCACCTTACATCACATTTCCAAATTTCTGCAGGTAGGCGCCAGATGCCATTCCTGTACCAGATTTAGGCCTGAGGTTCATGGGCAGGGGAGATTTCATTTCCCTGGGAGGAGGGTTCATTTAGTTTTAACCCGCGCCCCAGTGGGTATCCAAGCCACCTTCGCCCTAGTGGGGGTGTTTGAACACCCCCTCGAACTCGGCTCCTATGTGGGATAGCGAAATAACGCAAATAATGGGGGACAGCTCATACGAATTTATGAAGTAACTATGTAAGTCACTTTTTGGCCCAGGTCAACATTGACGTCATGACAGGTCAAAGGTGGCATTTTTAGCCAAGGTTTTGGGCTCTAGCATCTGATAGATTTGAGTTAGAATCATATTTTAGGCACCATTCGCTTCACTTCTTCACGACGAATCGAATGATGTATAATACGACCATAGGTCAAGACACATGTGTTATATTATCAAATGGCCTGACCCCAGGTCAAGTCAGGGTCATTTTATCCTAGCATAGTCAATATGCATATCAATCACCTTGCAATAGCAATCCAAACGCAATAGTATATGAAATAAAGACTGTATCATCATTTCATGCAGTTATTGACCAAGTCTGAAAACTGCCTATAATTAGACCCAGATGACCGCTCAGAGGTCACAGGTAAAAAATTGCGACATGAACCTGGAAAGGGGCCCATGATACTACGATTTGGAACATATGAAGGTATTCTCAGCTGTATCTACACAAATGCAACCCAATTTCTGTTTTTCCCCTTGTATTTCCAATGGAGAGGTCATGGTCCGTACTTGACCTTAGGTCATCGATATGTCAAATCAAACAGGCGGATCCAGGATTGCCGATGAGGGGGGTGCCATCCGGGCCGGGGGCGCCACTTTTGACCGGCAAAACCTATCAGATGGACGCAAAATTCTATCGGTGGGCGCCGATTTTCGCATCCTGGGGGGTGTGGGAAGCGACATTTCAGGGGGGGCCATCGACCTTTCAGGGGGCGCCGAGGGTCGATCGGGGGGGCACGTGCCCCCTGGATCCGCCTATGAGATCAATTCAAGGATTTGACCTGACCTGAGGTCAGGTCAAAAGTCAAGTTAGGTCAAAATGCATATCATTAGAACTGAAAAGACAAGGCAAAACTAACGCCGTTAAAATAAACGCTATACAACCATCCATTACTAAGTTATTCAGTTAACCCGCGCCCCACCGGGAGTCCGGCGCCACCTTAGCCTCACCGGGGGGACCATTGATGCCCCCCTCTAACTCCGAAAATATTGGGGTAACCGAGCGAAAATCTGCGAAATGCATTAGAAAGCTTGCGTGAATTCAGTAAGAAAATACTTCGCATGTCAAAGCGCTCAGGTCAATGGTTTGACCTCAAGAGGTCAAGTTAGGTCACGATAGGCTATTTTCACTAGAATATGGAATGCTTAAGCAAACTGGGATACCTCTTATGCCATTATAGCTATTGGAATCTGGTAGGGTACATTTGATAGGAAAACGTCAGACCTTTTTCCGCTGTGGAATGTTATGCCCTCCCGCCAGTGGTTTGACCTCCAGAGGTCACCTCGTGACCTAATATGACCTGAAGTCACAAAAGGTCAGAAAGTGACCTTGACGTATATCAAATGAAAACCAGTGACGAGACATACACGATGATGTTTGATTCGGTGCTCTAGCTTAATTAGGTCAAAAGTTGTTGTCAAAATACTGTTTTGACCCTGGTGACCTTGGATGACCTTGGAAAGGTCAAAGGGCAAATATAGCCCCTGGGATCCGCGAAAGGTTGTCCAAGAACGCTTTTCTGAGCAAGCTGAGCATTTGCAATCGTTTTTGTGACTTTTAGATCATAAAACAGCTTTTTCCCATGCTTTTTCAGTGGGAGAGGTCACCTCGTGACCTGACCTCAGGTCACAAAGTCGAAAAATCCCGGATATACACGTTGTAGATCCTGGAAGGATTATGCAGTGTAGGCAGTTTCAAATCAATAGACCAAGAACACAAGTAAGCCCAATCAACGCCGCACCCGTGCCAGTTGTCACCGATCGACAGCCGGCGGCCGTCGGCAATGGAGAGTGGAGGCATGATGGAAGCGTGATAAAAATTATACTCATGAAGGGCTGTCGCGCCGTGAAATCTGAATTTGAGACGAAATATGAAACAGGAGTTGTTCGGTAAGGTTTAAGCGAGTGATGCTTAGATCATAATCCATGAGGGTGCCATGTTCCTTTTACAGGTGGGACACAGAGAAAATAACGAGAATCGAAATGGTAAAAGTTAAACAATTCTCCAATAAGTCAACAAGCAAACCCGATCTCAGATACATGGAATCAATGAACTAAAACAACGATTTATGTATTGATTTACATAACATAATATTCTATACTTTCACCAAGCAACAGCAATGGCTGCAAGTCTAGACAGTGTCTTTAAGTGACTAGCTCAAACTAGTTAACGTTTTCTTGGCACACATGAAGCTAAGTCCCCATACAATAAAAAGCTATACACGTAATAGTAAAATAGACTCCGTCAAGCTGCAGCGAAGGAACACATTATACACTATGCTCCAATCTTTGGTGAGTATAGAACGAAAGCTATCCCATCGATACAGAGCCCTGCTCGCGGCTCCTCCAACAGCTGGCAGGCCGCGCGGAATCAAAACCTGTTCTCCAGAACGGGGCGCGGGGCACCAGAACGCCCCACGCACTGATATGACTATTGAATATCTTCTGAACAGCTCTGCGCTTCAGCGCTGAACATGTTGAGGACCCAGAGAAGGAGCGGGCGGCCCTTCAGCCGCGCTCTCCTCTCCCCCAGAGTGGCGCATCACAGCAGGGTGGTGACGAAGTCGCGCAGGATGTCGCGCTTGCTCTCCAGGTACACCCGGCTCTCCCACATGATGTGCAGCAGCTTCTCGTTGTTGGTCTCATCCAGTTGCAGGTCGACAGAGAGCTGGGGCGTGAAGCGCAGATAGGGCACGCCCAGCGACCCGCACCAGGCCCGCGCCCGGTCCACTACCCGGTTATCCACCGAGGTCGCCTGCCGGGCACACCGCACCGTCGGCAGCTGACCCCACCTACCCCAACACCCAGCACACAGGGTCAGCAGCTGGTCCCACCTACGCCAGCACACCGGGTCAGCAGCTGGTCCACCTACGCCAGCACACAGACAGACAGACATGGGCAGACAGAGAGACAGAGACAGACCTAGACAGACAGACAGACGGACAGACAGACAGACAGACAGACAGACAGACAGACAGACAGACAGACAGACAGACAGACAGACAGACAGACTAGGCAGGCAGACAGGCAGACAGACAGACAGACAGACAGACAGACAGACAGGCAGACAGACAGACAGACAGACAGACAGACAGACAGACAGACAGATAGACAGACAGACAGACATAGACAGACAGATAGATAGATAAACAGACAGACAAATAGAGAGACAGAGGCAGACAGACAGACAGATAGAGACAGACAGACATAGACAGACAGACAAAGATAGACAGACATAGACAGACAGACAAAGATAGACCGACATAGACAGACAGACAAAGACAGACAGACAAAGACAGACAGACACAGATATACACAGACAGACAGACAGACACAGGTATACAGACAGAGACAGACAGACAGACACGCGCACACCCACACACAGAGTCAGCAGCCACCTACCCCAACACCCACACACTCAAACCCAGTAGAAAAAGAAAAAGTTTTCTACCGGGACTTTCACGCGCTACAATGCAATGGTAGGATACAGATTCTCGTGACAGGAACAAAATTAATATTTCTGTACAAAAAAAACATCTTCAGGCGCCACCAGACACCGAGATACCTCAAAACTGAACCTTTCGTCTCTTCCGACTATATTTGGGATCATTCGGCTTTCATAAATATAAGCAAAAACGAAAAATATCCCCCAAAATATCCCCCAAAATTGCGTCTCATTATCGTGGCGAGGAACACCTAACCACGGTAACGGAGACCACTTCTAAACTTTTCACGTTGCTTTCTTTTATCGTCGCGAAGTTGCAAACATGTTGGGTGCCAGAATCCTTTCAAAGACACAGTTAATAGCTAAAACCTCGTTTGCCAACTCCCACCCGCGTGGCGCTAATGGCAAAGGTGTCATGCTGGGGTGCGGAAGGCCACTGGATCAAGGCTGACCCGCAAAATGCGGTGCCGCTGTCCCGTAAGGGTGCCGGTAAATGGGATCTTCAGCACTGTATACAGTGTGAGTGCGTTGTATGAATGGTGCTACCAACTAACAGAAAATTTTCCCGGGAAAGGAAACGGAAAAATATTAAAAAACCTGTTTTTGATTTTTTCCATTTCTCTTGCCTCACGTTACTCCGTTTTGGATCGGGATATCCACTCATATATATTCATTGTTAGTTATAGTTTATCTCTATGACGTTGCTCAATTTATTTCATTCAATTCGCGCACTGGGCTGGATATTGACGTCCTTGGGTCTTATGATCATGTGCATTCAAAACACAGAATATTGGAAAATTTGTCTCACAGATTTGAAGTAGCGGGCACAACAGCACATAGGTGATATATTACACACATTGTAACCGTTGGGCATTCTTTCTTGCTCAATACACTGTGTCGCGCTAAGAATAAGAGTCGCGTTTAATAAAAACCAAATATTATCTCTACCCGGTAAATAGGTTTTTGGGTCACTCTCGGTTAGATAAATCAAAGATGGTTCACGCTTTACTTAATAAACGGATCTACCGAACACGGAAACCATGGTTTGTCCTTCCAGTGCGTTTTTAGGTGAACAGATGATCCACGCTGACGAAATTATGTAGAAAAGTATACCGAAAACAATCCCAAACAGACTTTTACAGAGTAAGGAATCTTTAATTTTTACCGCTCCTTGATGTCATTTCAAATTTAGCTACTTGTATTGTTCTACTTTAATCGAGACTAGGTGTTCTAGTTTAGTTTCAAGTTTGGTTCTAGTTTCGTTACCTGCATGGTCCTAGTTTAGTTACCTGCATGGTCCTAGTTTAGTTACCTGCATGGTCCTAGTTTAGTTACCTGCATGGTCCTACTTTAGTTACCTGCATGGTCCTAGTTTAGTTACCTGCATGGTCCTAGTTTAGTTACCTGCATGGTCCTAGTTTCGTTACCTTTATGGTACTAGTTCAGTTACCTGCATGGTCCTAGTTTAGTTACCTGCATGGTTCTAGTTTAGTTACCTGCATGGTCCTAGTTCAGTTACCTGTAGGGTCCTAGTTTAGTTACCTGCATGGTCCTAGTTTCGTTACCTGCATGGTACTAGTTCAGTTACCTGTAGGGTCCTAGTTCAGTTACCTGCATGGTCCTGGTTTAGTTACCTGATCCGTAATGAGCTGTAGCAGAGCGTGGAAGCCAGACGACACTTTGGTGATGTCCCAGATGCTGTCCGGAGTGAAAACGTCGATGGCGTTCACCTGGGGACGGCGATGAGATCCATTAATGCTCTTCGAAGGCATCAGTGAGAGTGTGAACGGCTTTGGATGACCATGCACGCTTTCAGTATTAAAACAAAAAAATCACGACCATTTTTCCGTAATGCTCTATATAAGAAGCCAACCAGCTATGCTAAAAATATGAACACTAGTTCTAGACAAATATGTATATTTAGCATACCTCAATAATGAAAAATTCAGATATCATTCAGAAATAATCAGAATATCACAAAATACTAATATCAGAAATAATCAGAACGATGCACCCAGCAAGTCAATACCAAGCCTTAAGGACGCCGACCCACAATTATCGGAATACGCACCCACTGGATTTAAAATCAGAACAAAAATAAACTGAAACAAACATAAAAACAGCCTAGATTTAAAATCACAAAAACAGGCCCATAACAACGGTTCTCGTCGCATCGAAAAGATAAACCCAGGGCCACAGCCTTTTCGAACAACCGTTTACTTAAGACAACAACCTATTCCAGCTCATCAGCTCAGACGTGTCATCATTTACAATACTCCATTCAACACTAATCCACCTGCCCTTTAACGCAACACGTGCAAGTCAGGCCGATCCTATTTGAACTTAAAAGCGGGCCATTTCCACGGACAAACCTCAGCCACGGGCGGTCTTCCACAGCCGATGGAGAGCACGGCAGTGGGCGCCACCGCCTCGGCCGCTCTGCCGGCGGTGCGCAGCGCCAGGTTGTACTCAAATATCTCGGTCAGCACGTCCAGGGTGGGGTTGTTGGCGATGAGGCCGCCGTCGACGAAGCGGCCCGAAGCTCGGAAGAAGGTGGGCGCCGCGCCGCTGGAGCGGGCCGCCCGCCAGAGCAGCTGCTCCGACGGAGGCGGCGGCGGCTGCCAGACAGGGGCGGTCACGCAAGGAGGGCACCACAGTCGGCAAACTGTACACATGGGACGCACCGGCGAGCAGAAACCACAGCAAAGCAGGAGGCGCCGTTGGTTTACAAGAAGTAATGCTGTCATAATTGTTCTGCATAGTGAGGGCATTGCTTGGTGCTGCTACTTCTAGTGAAGCCACGACTCCCCAAGTCCTGACAATTATATACATGTTATCATATCGCATTTATATATTTGTATTTTAGCTCAGGTCATTGTACTTTAGCATAGGGCATTGTCGTAAATTCCAAAATGCAGAAATTAAAAACGACCATTCAAGGTACAGGCCTTTCGCACCAAATAAGATGTAACATTAAAAGCTGACGTCAAGAGTTACGAGCCTGTCGCATAGCTCAGCCGTTGCCTTTAATGATGGCCATAGGTACGACTTCTAACAGGGGATAACCTTCTATATTCAAATAACATGCCGTTTCGATAATTAGTCCGAAGCTTATCCCGGAACAGTAGCTCAAATGTATGACGGCTCACAAACATCACGGCTGAAGGAGAAATAAATTAGGGCGGGGAGGGGGGATGATTGTCGACGCCCCAACTGCCATGGTCATATGGCGTCGTCAACTCTTTCCCTATTGGAAGACTTTCTGGGGAATTAAATTGCTCCTTGTTGAGGGAATCCGCCGGGCCTTGAATTCGGGTCAGCCGCGTGGAAAGCGGCAGCGCTAACCACTAAATCATGGACGGTTGAAGCGGTACTTAGAATCTAATAATGGTGGTTCGCCACTTACAGCCAGTTGTTATCGGAAGCAAAGATAATGCAGGTACTTTGACCTAGGCGACATACACATGCCGTGTAGATTACGATCTACATGGCAAATATACAAATCCACCATCATAATACCATGACATAACTAGAAATAAGACGAAGAGGGGCACAAACACTTTCAATTACGAATATCTCTGAGTTTGAAAATTCAGCAAAGAATTAATAGAGAGAAATACGCCGCAGACTGACCACTCCCTTACCGTGAATGTGGTGGTCTCGACGATCTGCAGCATGGAGGAGGCGTCCTCATAGTTGCGGAACATGTGCAGGTCGGCTGGGTGCCGGTCCGCCAGCGCCCCCGTCACCACCACACGGGGATGCTCAATGTCGGCCATCACCGTCGCCTCGCCGAACTCCTCCTTCAGGAAGCCCTCCAGCTTCTCGTTACTGTACGGCCGCGCACCCACCAGCACCTTGTCCTTGAGCCGGAAGAACAGCTGCTGGCACTGCACTAGCGATTTTCCTACACAGAGCGCCATGGATAGAATGCCGCCGATGCTGGTCCCTCCGATCCAGTCGAAACAGTGCACGATCGGCTTCCCGGTCAGCTTCTCGATCTCCTGCAGGGTCAGCACCATCAGAAGGCCTCGCGTGCCGCCGCCGTCCAGACAGAGCACCCGGCAGCGCGGCTGACTCTGGCGCGCCCCCGAGGCTCGGCGCGTCTCCGCCAGCGAGTGGCCCAGCGCCGCCGCCGCCAGCACCTCGTCCAGGTGGTGGCGCGACCTCTGGCGGGGCGGGCCGGCCGGCGGCGCTCCGATGCCCTCGCCTCCGGCTACGCAACCCTCCTTACAGCCGCGAGCCGCGCCCGAGCAGCGCGGGCGCCGACGGCGTGCAACGTGAACACCAGCAGGTCCGAGTGTTTGCGCAGGGTGGCGGCGCGGTGGCGCGCCGTCTCACCGGCCGTGTTCTTGAGGCTGAGGTCGGCGCCGAACACGATCAGTGCACGCGTCAGGTGCACGTCGCCCAGCCCCACCGCCAGGTGGAGCGGCGTGTTGCCGTCGCGATCCTGCGGGTCTACCTCGGCGCCGTGCGACAGCAGCAGTATCACGTTGTCCAGCAGCCGGTTCCGCACCATCACGTGGAGCGCCGTGTCGCCGGCGAAGTTGCGTGCGTTGATGTTGCAGCCCAGCTCCAGCAGAGCGGTGAGCACGTCCACGCCCTTGGCCCAGTGCAGCGGCGTGCCTCCCTGCTTCATGTCTTTGGCGTTGAGCTGGTTGGGGTAGGTCTCGATGATCTCTTTGGCGCAACGAGAGCTGTTCAGCGACATGGCGGTGTGGATCGGAAGCTCGTCGGCGCTGGAACATCGACCGGATATCAGATAAGGCAGTAAAAACTTTTCCGAATGTATGCTTAGTCATCGGTATCAAGTATAATGCAATGAACTCAAATCTGACGGACGAGGACTTGGGATACAAACACAAGACGATCAATCTCCAAAACACAGTTATTTGCTATGACGCTAGAATTTTGATCGTTTTAAAATTGTACAAGAAAAAAAGATGATACAACGCACGTTAAGTTTGTGCATTCAACATTTCGAAACATGTTTCGGATATTATATCCAAGGGCAGTCACGCTAACCACGAGACAGATACATCAAATGTTACATTTCGCGCCCAGACCCATGGCGTAGCTGACACTTACTGTCCCGCCACGTTGACATCGGCGCCGACCTTCAGCAGAGTCTTCACGTTCTCCGGCTGGTCCTCCATGCAGGCCACGTGCAGCGCCGTCAGGTTCTGTTTATTTCGAGCGTTCACCACCTGCGGCTCGGCGCGTGCCGCCAGCAGCGCCAGCATGTCCTTGCTGCCGCGCGCCGCCACGTGCAGCACCGTGTTTCCGTCCACGTCGGCCAGATCGACCGGCGGCGGCGGCTCCAGCAGCATCATCCGCGTCACGTACCTCAGGTGCCCGGCCTCCACGGCCACGTGCAGCGGTGTCACGCCCGTCTGGGAGCAGGGCTGCGGCACCAGGGGAGCCAGCTCCGGCAGTGAGAGTGGCTCTATCCACTGCAGACAGGCGCACACGTGTGCCGCGGTCCAGCCGGGGTGCAGCCTGATGGCGTCACAGATCCGCTGTAACGTTCCCAGCTGGAGGGCCTCCCGCGGCCACCGCCGCACCAGCAGAGGCAGAAGTGTGGACAAACGCTGAACAAACGTCCGACCCTCCTCGAACGACCGGGTCCGGGCCAACACGTACTGTTTATCGACGGTGTCGGCCAGGGGCCGCTGAACCACCACATCGTACACCTGCGTTCCGTCAGGGACCGCTTCTGGTCCGTACAGACACAGGCATTCGTCCCGGTAGCAGACAGGCCAGTGGTTGTGTGTGTCTGCCTTCACTTCGTACACAGCATTGGGATCGCTAGTTGAGTCGATGATATTTCGCAGAAAGCCGGTGACATTGCTGAACAGAGACATTGTCTGAAACAATGTTGAATGTCAAATTACAACAGAAACACGTTGTCAAAACATTAACATGCGCCCTGCTGGAGCTAGAAATGTACTAGAAGTGTATGTAATTTGCATCGCAAAGCGTCAATATATATATATATATATATATATATTTTTTTTTTATATGGATTCAACTCCCAGCCACAAGATACCTGCTTGCAGGAGAGATATGTCACCACTTGTCTATCCGAGCTCCGAGAAGGAACAAGAACACAACTTTGCTCCTCATTCGAAGGCCCTTGACATTAAAAATTGGAGTATTTTTTATAATTTTTAGTTAGACAACACTGGTGGACCAGCTAAACACTCTAGCAAAGAATGTAAGAGCAAAGACAATTTGCATCATTCAGAGGCTTGCCAAACCCCAGGAATAATGGTCACATAAGACCAGGAACAAGCAAATGGAAAATAAGAGGTGGATGGTGGTAAAAGTGTCATTCTCCCTTTAAAATGTGCATGGAGGTGGTAACAAAGCAACTTGGTGGTTTGCAGCGCACAACATGCCTGTTCGAACAGCAGAGAAAATTCGACTTCTGATCTGCCTAGTTATTGTGAAATGGTCTGCATGACACAGCGTGCTTGTGCTAACAGCAGAGAAAATGACTTCCAACCAGCTGAGCACACAAACGTTTTCCTTTCATCAAGTGAAGGTGTGATTTCTGATACCTGAAGGGAAAGAAGATGTTGTTAATAGCATGATATAGCAGATATTGTCTGATCCTGTAGGTTAAACACCAGCTTGCATGTGTTTCATCAACTGAATCCTGAATAAACTGAAACTGAGCTGAATCCAGGAGAAAAACCATGCAAAAGTAAAAGGATAACCTGCCATGGCAGCTAAAGCACAATAACAGAATACTTGGGCAAGGGAAAAGAGATGAACTGTTGCAAGGGAAAAGAGAAATCGCATTGAGGATGTACCACTTTCAAAAAAATTATTCCTGAAAGTGGTAAAAAATATTTTTATCAGTATTAGTACACTGATCTCTCTAAGTTACCTTTCTAAGTCACTAAGTTGCCTCACCTAGGTTTTGCTTCTCTCAGTGGTGATACCCAATCACTAAAAGCCCTCTATGAAATTTTTGTCCAATACAACTACCAAATCATGTGATTTGTTGCTCGCTTAAATAGGACCCCCGTAGGCTCGCGAGGTGTGTGGATGTTAACATTAAAATTTCAGTGGCTTCCTCAAACTTTCTAATTTATAGTGGGCTAAGCAGGTAACGGTCACTATTGCATCTAGCCTTGATACTTAATCATTCATCAACGGAATTTAGTTCAAACAAACGGAGCGATGAGGCCGCGACCGAGCTAAGCTCAGGGCCAACTTGCTAATATCCAATCCCTCAGTTTCCGTCTAACGTCATTGTCAACTCTCATAAGCCCTAATTAATCAACCATACACAGCTGGCGACACACCCCTCCTTCTCCCTCACGTCTAATCTATCATGTTACTGTCCCAGGACTCCGCTGTCTCTGGGTGTCTTCGCCCGGGCGGCGGGGAAGGGGGGCCCGTCTGCGGGGGCGACACCCCGAGGGGTTGCTGCCCCGTCTGGTGGGAGCGGCGGGGCGGCTGACTGGTGGAGCTGCTGAGGTCCCAGCCCCAGCTGGGAGCTGTCGTGGTCGGGGCTCTCGTCGTGCGACCTTGAGGAGAATCATGATGCCGAGGCTGCGCTGTGACCGTCTCTCTGCCTGATGACAGTCGACTCAGGTCGCCGCTGACTCATCTGCCGTCTGCTCCCGGACTCGCTGCCGTTCTACCAGCAATTCGCCGCCCCACTCTCTGCGGGGAGGCGGGTACCTCAATCGTGATGGTCGCTCAACATGAGATGTGTTGGAGCCTGTCTTCTCCGCCTGGCCGTTGCCGGTGGTCGTCTGGGCCTGGCATCGTCCGCTGGCGCCGTGAGCGTCGTCCCGACGTCGCTGATCTGCAGAGGCTGGTTTCTCTTGTGGTGGAGGAGCGATGATGGCGCTTTCGGCCAGGGCGGTCTTCATCTGTTGGCGTGGGATCGGTCCTGCGCCACCTGCTGGGCCTCGAAGGCGGTGGTGCCTTCCAGCCGGGCGGCTCCTGTGATGCCGGCCTCCGGATGCCTGCTGGAACTGCTGGCCCGGCCTGATGAGAGCCGTTGTGGTTCGGTGGCGTCACACACGCCTGCCGGTCCCGCTGACCTCAGACTGGTGGCGCTATTTGCATGCAGTGCCTGGCGGGATGCCTGGCCTTCATGGCGCACCGGCGCTGCTGGGCCTTTGTGCTGCTGATGCAGTACCACTGAACCGGCTCTGGACCGATCTCCGGAGTCACGAGGCTGTGGCGGCGGCTGGGGTCGTGTATCACCTGATGTGCTGTGGAGTCAGCCGCTGTGGTTGCTGGGCGGCGCTGCTATGGCCGCAGGTGGTGTTGCTGTGCCCGGCAGGTGGCCTGGTGTTGAGTGGCGCTATTGGAGTGCTGTGGCCGTCAGATGCTTGCCAGGGGCGGCCTCAGTTTGGTGAAAATCCACCACTAACCCATGCATTTATTTTACTTTTTATTTCTTTTGTTTTCCAGCTTTTTAAACTTTTTCTGAGCATTTACTGTGTGTCATTCCAGCTTTGTTGCCACATTTCCTCATGAAAACTGATGCATTACCTGCTCGTGCGAGCTGTCCCCCCTCGTAGGTTGGTCTGCCTGGGATCTTTTGAAGCACCATGTTAGCAGGTCATCCTGCTTGTGTATGACTCATACACAAGCTGGGTACCCATGCTTGTGTATGTGACATTCACTCCTTATTGTATGAATATATGTATGGATGTAGATGTGTTGTCGGGCTATGGGGTCGAACGGACGGGCTATGGGGTCGAACTCCCATTCCTGGCAAATGTATTTGCGACATTCTTCTGCTTTTCTGTTTCTCTTCTATGTTTTTTATGTTTGTTTGCTGCCGACTTATTTTGTTCTTTTCCTTTATTTCGTTTTTTTGGTTTGATTCGATTAGTGTAATAGCTTGAACTCGCCGAACATGACTTTTTCTGTTTGTTTAAATTGTTCAGTTCTGTCTTTGCTTTGTCTTGTGTGTTTTTCTGTTGTTTTTAGTTTTGTTTTGTTTTGATTCCATTAGTTGCTCTCACTGATTGCATGCTCTGATTAAATGTTTTTAGTTTGATAGGTTTGTACGCTGCTTAAGTGCTTGTCCTATTTTCGTATGTTTTATGTTTATTGTTTATGTTTGTTTATTTTTCTTGCTTTTATTAAATCAGTGGTTTCTTAGATTTGATATGCTTAACATATGTGGCCCCCCTACTTACTACTTATAGCTTGTGTGGGTTTCGTTTGACGCCACTAGGTCGGCTGCATCGGTTGCCCGGCGCCACCCTATCAGGGGCCGGCTGGCGCGTGACGTCACGCCAGGGCCGTGTCTTGACCCGCCTCACGGGTCAGGGGAGCAGTGTGTGTGTGTGTGCGTGTCTCCGGCCTGCCGCTGCCTCCACCGCAATAAACCGCACATCGGGAATTCAGGTGTCTCCCTGATGAGACCAGAACATGGCGCAGCCTGCTCAGAAGATCTCCGCGGAAGCAGCGACAGCACTGGCAGAGGAGAACTTCTCTCTTCGAGAACAGTTACAGCTTCTACAGCAGCAACCTGCTGCCAGTCAGTCGCCTGCCTACCCAGCCCCCCACCCCTACGCGCCGGCCGCCGCCCAGCTGACCGACCGACCGTCGCCTCCGGGTAGGCTCGACCTTGGACTCGACCGCGAAGCGGACGCTTGGGTCACCTGGAAACAGCGATGGGACGATTACGTCATGCTTACCGGCCTTCGCACAGCACCGCAGCCTGTGCAGATGGCAAAACTTCGTGCGAGTTTAAGCGATGACGTGTTGCGAGTGCTTCGTAACCTGCAAATACGAGAGGAAGAGCAGACGCTCGATACTGTGTTGGAAAAACTTCGTGTTTACTTTCTGGGCCAAGTGAACGAAGTGGTGGAAAGACGCAACTTCAACCTGAGATGTCAGGCGCAGGGCGAGACATTTGAAGACTTTTTGGTGTCACTGCACGAGTTATCTTCAACGTGTAACTTCTGCCCCACGTGCCGTGATGGTCTAACCCGTGATAGAATCGTCGTGGGAATTCGTGACACCTCCGTCATCAAGAAACTCTGTGCAGTTCCAGACCTCACCTGTGCTCGTGCCATCGAGATCTGTCGCGCAGAAGAGGCTGCCGAGCGCGACCTTGCCGCTCTCGTCGGTGAGCCTGCTGCAACTTCAGCGTGCAGGGTGACACGTGCTGCCGGTCACCCACGCCATCAGATGACGTCATCAGCCGCACCCGGCGAGGAGAAACCCTGCCGTAACTGCGGCCGAGCTCACCCGCTCGCGTCCGATTGCCCTGCCCGCGGCAAGCCTTGTCACGGCTGCGGAAAACTTGGCCACTTCAAGCACGTCTGTCGTAGTAGTAAGACGCAAGAAGCCCGGCACAGCTATCAGCCTGCTTCTGGCAAGACAGCGGGAAGCTACGCAGCCGCACTGAGGAAACAAGTCCTTCAGCAGCTTCACAGCAGTCATCTCGGCAAAGAGAAGACTAAGCAACGAGCTCGCCAAGTCGTGTACTGGCCGGGCATCGACAATGACATCGAAAACGTTGTGCGACGATGCACACCCTGCCAACGAGACCTGCCGTCTCTGCCTCAGGAGACGTTGCTTCACCGACCCGCCCCGTCCAGGCCTTTCGAGGAAGTTTCTATGGACTTCGGAGACTATGGAGGCCACAAGTTTCTCATCTCGGTCGACCACTGCTCAGGTTGGCAGTGCGTCACCGACATGGGACGACATGCAACCGCCAGAGAGCTTGTAAAGAGCGTCCGCGACCTCTTCTGCATGGCTGGCGTCTTCAGCACAGTGTGGACGGACGGCGGATCTCAGTTCACGTCAAAAGAGTTCCAGGACTTCCTGCAAAGATGGGGAGTCAGGCACTGCACCTCATCGCCAGAATATCCTCAGTCAAACGGAAGAGCTGAGGCAGCAGTGAAGTCCACCAAAAGTTCATCCGCCGCTGCTGGAATCCTCAGAGCAGACAGCTGGACCAAGAGCTCTGGGTACAGGGTATCCTGCAACATTGCAACACTCCAGGTCCCAGTGGTCGCAGCCCTGCCGAGATCCTCTACGGCCGGCCTGTGAGGGACCTCGTACCAGCTCACAGGCGCAACTTTGCAGCAGAGTGGCAGACGTCCGCTGACGCAGCAGACCCTGCTGCCGCCCGCCGCCAGGAGCGTACAGAAGCTCACTACAACTCCCGCGCCACTGACCTACCAGTCCTGCAAGTCGGTACCAGGGTCGCTGTACAAGACCAAGCCACCAAGCGCTGGAATCGTTTCGGCGAAATAGTGGACGTCAGCAGAAATCGTCGCTATTTCATCAAGATGCCCAGCGGCCGCGTCCTCAGCCGCAACCGCCGACACCTACGTAGGCGTTTCGGTAACGCCGCTCCAGACGACCTTCTGGCACCAGAGCGCGGCATCAGCCTGCCGTGCCTGACGCCTCCGATGCGTCCTGTGTGGAAACCCGATGCAGCGCCAACTGACGTTAGCACCGGAGCGACATCTAGTGCCTCCCAGACGTCCCCCACTCCGGTGATACCGGCTGGACCCGCCACTTCCCCGGGTGCGGCCGGCAACGCAGCGTCGCCCGTCACAACGGGACCGCGCCGATCACAGCGCACGCGGAGGCGACCCGAACGGCTTCATCGAGTGCATGTAAAACTGTGCGGGCGATCCAAGTGTTTACGGACTTGCGTGGCCGTACGTGTTCGGGATATGTTGTGTTCGCATGTAACCCGCTTTTGCGAACATGAGGGGGCGTGTGTGGGTTTCGTTTGACGCCACTAGGTCGGCTGCATCGGTTGCCCGGCGCCACCCTATCAGGGGCCGGCTGGCGCGTGACGTCACGCCAGAGCCGTGTCTTGACCCGCCTCACGGGTCAGGGGAGCAGTGTGTGTGTGTGTGCGTGTTTCCGGCCTGCCGCTGCCTCCACCGCAATAAACCGCACATCGGGAATTCAGGTGTCTCCCTGATGAGACCAGAACATAGCTTAACTTTGTTAGTTTTTGTTTTGCCTCCTGTTTTGTCTGTTCTTGATTTTATTTTGCTTTTAAATGTGTTGTGGCATTATATTTCTGTTCTGTTTCATTATTATTTAAGGCTCATCTCGTTTTGTATGTTTTTTTCTCGTTCAGCGGTTGCTGCTTCTTTGCTGGCGGCTTATGTTTTGTACCTATGTTATAATAACTTGCTTTAATCTGAAAACTGATCGCCTATTTCCTCTTATTCTCTACTCTGTGCCTGTGACATTCTGTTCTGTTGCTTCTTATTGCTTTGCCCTGTTTCATGTCTTCTTTTGCATCTGTTGCCTGTCTATTATTTGAAAAATGAAATAAAAAAGTTGGTGATGATGATGTTGTGGCTGCGAGCCACCCGCTCACCACTCTTACCTGCCTCGCCCCAGTGTGTTACCCGACCCATCTGTGATCACAGATATTTTAATCTCACTTTCTCTCAATGTCCTGTTCATCCTAGTCTTTTTCTACTCCTGAGAATATATGTATGATGAAAAATGCAGGGGCCCTGCCCCGGGGTTCACTTGTGTGGCTACTGGCCACTAGCCCACAAGGTATTGCAGGCCCTGGTTTTAGTGTGTGTAGTGTGTGTTGTGCCACTGTATGAGTGAAGATGGGACTTGACAGAGTTGCCGACTCTCAGGGACTGGTTGAGGTACGGAGTCTTTTTCAGGGAACGAAAACCATACTCAATACCTAAAAACTGCCCGTACACGGAAAATAAAATCCATTCCTGTCTTTGGAATTGAATAAGTAATTTCAAACTAAGAATTGACAGAAAAATACACATCAAATCTCAGACAAACCATCCCCTTCTTCAAATTATGATGATCATTATTATTATGATTCCCGGGGTCTATATGATTAGGCCCTCAGTTAAAATTGCACACGGATCAAAAAGTCCACAAGCCCCAAAACCCACGCACGCAGAACCCACATCCTTGTGTCCACAGTCCTTAAAGTCCACTCCGACAAAGGCCACGGATCACAAAGTCCACACTTTGCCCTTGTTAGGGCCAAATAAATCGGCCCACTGTTCAAAAAGCCCACGATGGAATGTGGCCACAGACAACAAGGCCTACGGATCAAAAAGTCCACACAACTGTAGGTAAATTCTGAACTGAAGCTTTGCAATTTTGCCGCCAGGTTGTCGTTAAGCTGCTGCACACGTGTTTCTTGATCACGCACAGTGGAGAGTCAGGCGACTGAGATGGTAATAAACGTGTCGGTGACCTTGAACGGCCGCGAGATTATCTCACCACGTGGTTTGTTTCCGGTGTGGTGGTGCTCGATCTCGCGCTGAATTTCACGGCCTCGTGGAAAGATGGCAAGGACTAAAATGCTGATTAGTCCATGCTCCGCAACCACAGCACCTAGCTTCCTGCAGTTTTTACGAAAATGGAAAACGAGTTTTATTGGATTTCCTTTGGGTTTTAGGGATGTTGGTGCCTAACCAGCAGCATCATAGCCCGTGCGGAATTACATTGCAAAATACTTGAGGAAAGCCCATACATGTACAACTAGGGCAGCTGGTGTCTTGAAGTGTCCACAAACAAATACTAAGCATGCGTTTGGTGGTTTGATCCCGTAGCAGCAACACAATAGCGTAAAAAGCAATAACATTGAAAAAGACCCGTGGAAAAACCCATGCAATGAAACCAGTCCGGTTAGCGGCATGCAGATTTCACAAAAAAGTCAGATGATTGGTATAACTGACTTCCATATAAATATGTCAATTAAGAGCAACGTATGAAAGTAAAATCATGGGGTACACAGTACCTACACTGTCTCTTCCCTACATGATAAAACGGTAGTTTTCGATCCACCGAAAAACCTAAGTTCATGCATCCAGGGCAGCTAGTGGCTTACACTGTTCGCTAGTAACCTGTGGGGTAAAAAAAACGGTATTCCTAATTTTTATGGACGTCAGTGTCATTGACGGATGCAGGGGGGGGCATTCCGGCCATGCCCCTCCCCCAAAGCGGTGGAGGAGGGCCAAACTATCTTTTGGCCCCCCAAAGGCTGGACTTTTTTTAAAAGGTGTTTACACTAGGCCTGTAGAGCAAAAGTATCTTCGCCCCCCCCCACAGGAGAGCGATCATGCACTTGGAGAGGTAGCTTATGCTCAGGGACGTAGGAACCGGGGGGGCAGGGGGGACAGCTGCCCCCCCAACTTTCACGATTCTTAATCATTAACCCTATGGCGTTGACTGGAAAAAAATGACTTGAAAATTCCCGCTGCCCCCCCCCAACTTTGACCATAGTTCCAACGCTCCTGCTTATGCTAGGTCTGTCGAGCACCCAATTGCATGTCCCCTCCCAGGAGGAGAGGCAGACAGGGCTTTGGCTCCCCACCCAAAACTCGGGTCTGCGTCCGCCCCCTGGTCAGTGCAGGGTCAAGTCCAGACTGACGGGGGAGGAGATGGGGCGGGAGGCAACAGGTCCCAAAATCGGGATTTTTTTAAAGAAAATCGGTAAAACTCGGGGGTTTTGGGGAAAATTTTTCGCTTCCCGCTCGATCCGCCAGTGAGTCGGTACAATAAAAAATTATGTAGAATGAAAACCGTTGGCCTGTCCACAAGCCCCTGCCCGCGACCAGGGCAGCTATAGCTGCAAAATATTTGTATAGCACCAACGTGGTTACAAGCAGTGACAGTTACAAGAGGGGCCAGGGGCTCAAGCCACTCCCCCAAAAAATGTCAGAGTGCCAACAATAAATGCATAGCCGAAGGCGGTTTTGAGGTAATGGCGGTTGAGGCTTGAGCCCCTACTCTCCCCCAAATAAAGTTCTGGGTCCGCCACTCGTCAGAAGCATGGCATTCTTGAGTTTCATGAACATTATCTCAATAATAGCAACGTAATGATGTAAAATGCAGCCTTTTGACCAGCGGAAAAGCCCATGCTCCACTAAGAGGCAGCCAGTTACCTCCAGTGTCCACTAATAGTGTCAGTGTGGTCAGAAGCAGCGTATTCTTAACACGCGCATTGGGTACCCGCCACCTCTGGTTTTTTGGAGATGCCAAAACGGCGGCACGTAGCGCCGCCGTACTTGGCATACCTTTTTCTGATCATTTTTAAAACTTTTTTTTCAAAATCTTCAGGTTATGTCATCTCAGGCCAGGTCACCAGTACAGGTCAAGGGACCTGATCTAAAACAGTTTAAGACATCATAAGTCAGAACAAGGTGAGCTTATTCGCTGGAAACTCATATCACATAATGGGCCCACCACGCTCTCTGAAATATATATATTCGGGTATTTTTTTATATTGATGACCAAGATCAGATACGAGCCATGACCTCTCTATTGGAAGTACATGGGAAAATGTTTTTAACCCTCACCCCGGTGGTTTTTCCAGCGGCACGAAAAAACGGCGGCGCGGAGCGCCTCCGTACTTGGCATACATTATCCTTGATCAATCCCACAACTCTCCTCAAAATCTTAAGGCTGGGTCATCCCAGGTCAGGTCACCGGTGCAGGTCAAGTGACCTCACCTCCAAAAATGTTTAAGGTGTCATAAGTAAGAAATGGGTGAATCTATCGGATTGAAATTTATACCACATAATGCGGCATCGAGTGCTACACAATATGGGCCGAGATTGTCCATATCGATGACCTAAGGTCAAGTACAGACTATGACATATCCATGGGTGCCGAAAGTGGGAGACGGGGGACGTGTCCTCCCCCTGTTGGCCAACCAGGGAGGACGCCCCCCCCAATATTTGGGTCCATCGTCATTAATGTTGTCAGGTACCGAATATGTTCAAAATTCGCCTCCCCCGGTCAGCACCAGCCTGGGTCCTAACCTCCCCCCCTGTAAAAATTCTGTGGCGGCGCCCCTAGACATATCTATTGGAAATGCATAGGAAAGACAAAAATTGGGCTGTATTTGTGTTGATACAGCTGATAAAACCTTCATATTCTCCAAATCTTAGTATCCTTGGCCCCTTCCCAGGCTTATGTTGCAATGCTGGACCTGTGAGAGGTCATCTCGGGCTACTCAAGCAGTTTTTAGACATATAGGGGGGATTCCAGAACAGATCGACCAAGGCTTGACACCACCATGTCTAGAAAAAATCTGAAACTTTGCCTCCGGGTAGTTTTGGGCCAGGAACACGCCTGTGAGAATCTTAGCCCCCTCCGACCAACGGTGACTGAGTTATAGCCTGGGGACATTTTCGGGAGGTCACTTTGTAGACTCATCTTTAATGCTTCATAACTTAAAAATGCATAGCCTGATTAACAAGTTTTGTATTTCATTGAACTCGTCTTGAACTTAACATTATTTTGCAAAAATAAAATTTCAAAATTTTAAAAAAATTTTGACTTAATTCGTTTGACCTTTCCTTTTTTACCTTTTCGCAATGAAAATTGTCCTTTTAGATACCTAAAAATTTTTGATTCATAAAATATATTCCGATAAAAAATTTGAAAAATTCGTTCTTGCTATAAATTACAAATTTTTAGCACCTAAGGTAGGTATGCAGACGGTTTTTGACCACTGCGGTAGTACCGCCTTATGTTTAACACCGCAAACAAAGCGATTCCTTTTGTAACGGTTGCTTGCAATCATATTGCATTGCCTTTACGAAATTTTCATTGTGCAAGTGTCAGAATTTATGAGAATCAACACGCGCCCACACGAGGGGGCGGGCAACCGGCCTCCTCAGGTTTCCACAGGTAGTAAAAAATACACTTCGTGCAGCGCCACCGTCCTTCATCTACCTCTAACTCGAAATTGTTGCAGCTTCTGGTAAAATTCTAGGTCTGGGTCATACCAGGTCAGACCGCCAACCCAAGTCAAGAGACCTAACCTCGAAAATCTTTGGAGGTGCATCAGTAAGATCAAATTTAACCTATCGTGCTTAGATTCACATCACATTGTAAGGTCACCGAACAAGATATTTTTGTAGCAGGATTTCTTTATCGATAACCTGTGACAAGGTCAGAGTCACGATCTTTCCATTAGAAATGCATGGGGCAAGGGGCAAATTTTGATAACTTGCGAGAATTGAGAATTGTCAAGAATTGTGATGGAGGTTTATTTTTACTTTGTCGTTTCTGACTTGCCACTGCAGTTTGATTAATATTATTTTTACCATACAGACCTAGGTCAAATCAAGTTAGTTTTGAAATTTTACTGGACAACATTATAAGATACATAATCCGATCGGGCCGGACAAGAACATTCCAATTGTGCTGAACATTCTTTCTACGGCTCTTCTTTGTCAGCTATTATGTCACAAAATTTAGGTTTCCACTTAGTTCCTGTAAGGAATACTTTGGCCTCGAGCAACCTCAAAGGTGACCCGACCAAACGATTGGATGTAACATTTCCGGTAGTGATTAAAACTGGCTATTTTGCGGCGTCGCTTTCAGTACACTGTTTATTCTACATGGTTTACTGAACAGCAGAGATAACCAACAATTAGGCCACGGAGCCTGTGTGATCTAACTTGCCTCCAAACACAACACTGCGATGGCTCGTGTTTTTTGTTCTTCAGAACTTATGCCTGGAGCATGAAAGGGAGAGAAATGACTGAAGAATTTACATCTCCTGACGTTAAAATATATTTAACTTCATGAAATGGTGCCGCCATGCACACCATTTCAAAACGATGCAAAGGTTTAATTCCAGAGCAAAAGTTATATCGAAGCGAAATTCAATTATGTAAATGAAGTGTTTTCACTACGTCTCACAGCAAGGACACCTACAACTTTATCGAGGGCACTGCGAAACCGGCAACATATCACGATGGTTTAAAAAGTCCCAGTGAAAGATCAAATACGTGAGGCCAAAGGTACGCATGCTTTTCTTACGCATACATTTTTCAGCACGGTTAAGTTCTTGTACATTCCACAATCAAGCATAGCCAATGTTGCCAGACAGCCCCAAAGTCTGTTCGCCGATGCCATTATGGAAAAATGAATACAAGTTTCAAAGAATACCAGCGGTAAATAAGACACCCATCACTGTTCATGAAATCTCTACAAACAAAGGAAGGAAGGTTCGGGTTTTGTATACCTATGTTCGAACCAAACAGGTCATGGTGAATGTCCAATGCAAAGTTAATATTAAACATACTGGTAAATTATTTGGCTTAAGTAATGAGTGATCTGACAGCCATCATTGCAGGTGAATGAATGCGTTTGTACAGGACAAAGTCAGCATACGCTTTGCCACCGGCAAAAAAGTGGGGGGGAGGGGCAGTGAAACTTCATACTGACGCTGACTAAAAACTTTCCACGTTAGGACCAAATACTGTACGAATTTGGGCTTCTCGCTGCCTTCTGCAGCGGCTGGTCATAAGAATGGCCGGTTTTCTCCCGTATTGACTGAGATCAGGAAATTTTGGGCCAAAAAGTGGGGGGGGCGGGCCTCCCTGGCCCCCCGGTGGCGACGCCCCTGAAAGTCAGTGTCAGTGTTAAAGTCGTCTCAGTGTATTCCCTTATTCTTCAATGATTATACAAGGCACCAGGAGTGTGGAATTATATATATATATATATATATATATATATATATATATATATATATATATATATATATATATATATATTTGTATGTGCCCGACCACTTCCAGTGATAAAAGTGGTAAAATATCATTTGAATGTTTTTGTTTCCATTTCAAATACTACTTCTTGGTTCAATGTAGTACAACCGGCCCGTTAAAGGGCTAAACACATGATAAATTTTGCTTTTCATTTTCACGTAGGGGCTCTCGATATTGCTTAAAATTTGCCCATCCCTAATCATTAAAAAAACACCAATCAAAAGTATTTCCAAGTGGCGTTTGAACTGGGATCCGTGTCGGCTATGAAATGAACACCTTTTAAAAATATCTTGTGAGGCAACCTGTTCAAGTGACCAAGTCGAATGTGTTATGATTTCATGACATTTTTTTGCATATATGAGCAGATTCAATGAGCACTGGGTCACCTTGCATCTATACTATTTTTCCACCTCCGGGAACGATGTAATTGTGTGAGTCAATGGTGCTTATAGTATAAGTTATACTTGTTTCAATTATTGATGAAGTCGCGACATCTTTGTAAATTTTTGTTTAAGGCTGCAAGGCTCATTACTAACAAGTTACTTTGCCCTCGTCTCCCTCGAAACAATAAATCCATTTCTATCACTTTTAAAGGTGGCTATTTTTATTTTATAAATCTTGTCCAAGTTGTTGCCAGTTCAGTTTTAGGACTCGGAGTCTCACTAGAGTCATCAAGGGACTTTTACAGAGACCCGACCCCACCATCCAAACGTGCAACTCTCACGATGAAGGGTTAATTAAGGAACCAAAGTTGAGCGTCCCACAAGGCATAACGACGGCCGTCTACCTCAGGTCACCCCCTCACCAGTCAGATGCCAGCTGACGTACGGTATTTACGGTACCTATCACCTGCCAGTTGACCTAAATTATTTTGCCAGAAGTTGCAAAAATTTGGAGTTAGAGGCAGATGAAGTACGGTGGCGCTGCGCGAAGGTGTTTTTTTTTACTACCTGTAGAAACCTGAGGAGGCCGTTTGCCTACCCCCTCGTGTGGGCGCGTGTTAATTCTCATAAATTCTGACACTTGCACGATTAAAATTTCGTAAAGTCAATGCAATATCATTGCAAGCAACCGATTCCAAAAGCAATCGCTTTGTTTGCAGTGTTAAACATAAAGCTGTGCTGCTGCAGTGGTCAAAAACCGTCTGCATACCTACCTTAGGAGCTGAAAATTTGGAATTTATAGCAAGAACGTATTAAAAAAATCCCAAAATTTTTATGAAGAAAATTTTTTGGAGTGTCTAAGCGAGCAATTTCAACTGCGAAAAGGTCAAGCTAGGTAAAAAGAAAAGGTCAAACGAATCAAAAGTCAAAACTTTAAAAAAATTTGAATTAAAAAAATAATGTTTAGTTCAAGAAGATTTCAATGATACACAAAACTTGTTAATCAGGCAATGCGTTTTTGAGTTACGAAGCATCAAAGATGATTCTACAAGGTGACCTCTCGAAAATGTCTCGGGCTGTAACTCGGTCACCGTTGGTCGGAAGGAGCTAAGATTCTCACAGGCGTGTTCCTGACCCAAAACTACCCCGGATACAAAGTTTCAGATTTTTTATAGACATGGTGGTGTCAAATTGAAATATTTTTAGTTCTGGAATGCCCCATAGGTCAATAACTTTGCATGAAATGATGATACAGCTTTTATTTTGAGATCGTTGCCTTTGGATTGTTATGGCAAGTCGATTCATATGTCTATGCTTGGTCAAAAATTGACCTTGACCTGACCTGAGATCGGATCATTTTTGTGTTTTGACCTAGCATGGTCAGATTATACATCATTCGATTCGCTGTGACGAGAGGAAGCAAACGGTGCCTAGAAATGATTCTAACTCAACTCTTGTCAGACGCTAGAGCCCAAAAACTCAACTCAAGATACCACTTTCTTTGACCCGTCATGACCTCAATAGTGACCTGAGCCAAAGGGAAGGGGGCAGGTACCCCCCCGTCAAAGCGAAGTTGGCTCAGACCCCCGTCAATGCGTGTCTTAAGTCCCACAAACCTCCTTCTAATACCGTCATTGGTGGATCCAGGAGCAGTATTCGGGTCAGTGGCGGCGGATAAAGGGGGGCAAGGGGGGCAGTTGCCCCCCAACTTATCAGAGGGGGCCCCCGGAAAAATACGCAATTTTAGCTTGGTTCTTTTCTGAAAGTTCATGAACGACCTGACTGAGCCCTCAGCAGTTTCTCGGTTTGGACAGTGTCCGAGCTTTATCTCAGGGGCCCTGAGCTTGGGCTCGGGGCCCCTCTAGCTTGGGCTCGGGGACCTTCTAGCTTGGCCTTTAGGGGCCCCCAAGCTTAGCCTAAAGGAGCCCCCCGAGCCTGGTCTCAGGGGGCCCAGAACCTGGTCTAAAGGGCCACCGAGCCTGGTATCAGGGCCCCCACTCTGTCTCAGGGGCCCCCGAGCTGTTCCTCGCCCCCCCCGAGCTTTGTCGCAGGGACCCCCAAGCTTGGTCTAAGGGGCCCCCAAGGCTAGTCTCAGGCCACCCAAGCTTAGGCTTAAGAGAGCCCCCCGAGCTCGGTCTCAGGGGCCCCGAGATTGTCTAAGGGGCTCCGGAGCTTGTCTAAGGGGCCCCGAGCGTTGTCTCAGGGGCCCTCCAAGATTGGTATAAGGGGGCTTCCCAGATTGGTCTAAGGGGCCCCCGAGATTCGTCTTAAGGGACCTTTAGCTTGGTTTCAGGGGCCTCCAGGCTTGGTTTCAGAGGCCGCCAAGCTTGGTCTCAGGAGCTCCCGAGCTTGGTCTCAGGGCCCCCTGAGCTTGGGCTCCGGGGCATTCGAGCTTGATCTCTAGGAGCCCCCCCTCCAAGCTTGGTCTCAGGGGGCCCCCGAGCTGTGTCTCAGGGCTCCGAACTTGGTCTCAGGGGGCCTCCGAGATTGGTCTAAGGGGCTCCCGAGATTGGTCTTAGGGGGCCTCCAAGCTTTGTTTCAGAGGCCCCCAAACATGGTCTCAGGGGCCCCGAGCTTGGTCTCAGGGGCCCTGAGCTTGGGCTCGGGGCCTTCGAGCTTGATGTCTAGGAGCCCCCAAGCTCCGTCTCAAGGAGCCCCGAGCTGTGTCTCAGGGCCCCGAGCTTGGTCTTGTGTGTGCTCAAGTCAGTATGCCTGTCATTTGCATTTTTCTGTGTCGATATAGACGACAGCATCAAAGCGCCCCCAGTTCTCATTCTGCGGGAGACGGAATTTTGCGGAAAAATACTCAGAATATAATAATTCGTGTTACTTAACATGTTTTATTATGTAGATGCATACGAACAAACAGCGTTCACTTTTTAAAAAAGAACTATTTGCGTCGGAAGGGCGTTGCTGTATCGTTATTATAATTTTGATAAACTCCTAACGTGATGTTCGAGCTTAAAGCTTTGACGTTCAATGTCCGAGGCTTACGTGAACCTATAAAACGCAGATCCATATTTCGACATCTACATGTTAAATACGCTGCTTATTTTGCTGTACTGCAGAAAACATATTCCAGCTTGGAATCCGAGATCGTGTGGAAAATCGAATGGGGGAGGCAAAACCATTTTTTGCACGGGCCAACTAAACAACATGGAGGAATAACCATTTTTGTACTGGGCCAAATACAATTTTTACCATTTGTGACGCTTATGCAGGAGCGGAACCAGGATTTTGCTAGGGGAGTGGCTGAGCTTTGAAAAATGGCGAAAAAGGGGGAATAGGGCAAAAAATGGCGAAAATGGGGCAAAAGGGGCTGAAGCCCCCTCAGCCCCCCTGGATCCGCCCCTGTGCTTAGGCCTCTGACCTCAGGCAGCAAGTCCCAACCAATCTATTGCAGTTTTTAGGGGGGCCCTTGCTGCCGAGGGGGCCCTATCGTCAAGGGGGCCCCCTGGAAAAAATATTGCCCCCATCTGAAAAGAGCATCCGCCACCACTGATTTGGGAGCATCCCCGTTAACGGATATAGAAATATCACCAACTGTAACATAAAAAAGAAACCCAAACGGGTCCGATAGCTTGTCTAGGAAACCTCTTAGGCTCACCAGGGCCCCTGACCTGATCTAAGGTCCTATGAGTCGATCTGGAGGCCCCTGAACTGTTCGGGGGCTCCAGAACTGGTCCCTGATGCCCTATAAGCTAATCTGGGTCCCAGGATTTCCAATCGCGGGGGGCGGAGGGGAGACCTTCCCGGGGGAGCCATCTGCACCAGGAGGTGCCACTTTTGGTTGACAAAACCTATGAGGTGGGCACCAAAGCCTATCGATGGGTGCCAATTTTCGCATCATTTGAATTTAATCGTTAAAAAGAGCATTGAAATCACACTCTTAGGGAAAACAGATTTCATCAGGATTAATATAAAAATATGTTTTGAAAGGTGTTAAAATATATAAGCACGGCTCTAATGGCAGGGATGGGGAACCGGGTTACGGATCTGAGGGAAAACCCAGCCATTTTGTGGCCTTTTCCCGAAATTTCCTTAGGAAAATCGTATTTTTCCGCCTGTAAAGTATGGGCATCTGAATGAACATTAGATCAGATCAGATCAGACATATTGAGGCAGCGATCCACACATGTTGTGGTTTTTCACACTGACACTTCAGAAAAACAGTGAATGTTGGGGCACAATAAGAGCGTAAAAGTAAAATAAACGGAGTATCACGCGATAAACTCAGTATTACTGATAAAGTCATTATTTGAATAAATGTACGCTGAACTGGGCTTATTCAATTGTATGCCTTGTAAGCATACATGTTAAGCAAATTAACCCGCGCCCCACCGGGGGTCCAGCGCCACCTTCACCCCACCGGGGGCCATCGAAGCCCCCCGCTCAAACTCCGAAAATATGGGGGGTTAGCGCAAATCTGCAAAATGCATTAGAAAGCTCGCGTGAATTCAGTAAGAAATTACTTCACATGTTTAAGCGCTCAGGTCAATGGTTTGACCTCCAGAGGTCAAGTAAGGTCACGATAGGCTATTTTCATTCAAATATGCAAAGCTTAATAAAACTGAGCACAGCTCTTATGCCATTAGAGCTATTGAGATCTGGTCAACTACATTGGATAGGAAAATGCCAGACCTTTTTCCGCTATGTGGAACGTAATGACCTCCCGCCAGTGGTTTGACCTCCAGAGGTCACCTCGTGACCTAATATGACCTGAGGTTACCAAAGGTGCCCCCCGATCGGCAATCCTGGATCCGCCTATGTTGTGAATACCTTCATATTCTCCAAATGGTAGTATCCTGGGTCGCTTTCAGTTTCGGGTTGCACCTGTGACCTCTGAGAGGTCATCTGGGGCTACTGAAGCAGGTTTTCAGACTTGGGTTAAACATTTTGCAGGAAATAATGGTTAAGCTTTTATTTTGATACCATTTCGTTTGGGTTGCTATTACGAATAGATTGATATGCATATTGATTGTGCTAGGTTTGAAACTGACTTTGACCTGACCTTAGCTCAGGTCATTTTTATGGTTAACCTAGTGTAGTCATATTATACATCATGTTTAAGCGCTCAGGTCAATGGTTTGACCTCCAGAGGTCAAGTAAGGTCACGAATACATTCGATTCGCCGTAACGGGAGACAGCGAATGGTGCCTAAAAATATTTCTACCTCAATTCTGTCAGACGCTAGAATCGGTTATCAGGAGCGAATATCATTCTGTTGACCTCAGGATACGAAGGATATGGCGTTGACTTCAACAGGCTCTGGAGCCTGAACCAAGCTGTGCCCCGCAAAAAGCGGTGAACTGGTTTTGTATTTCATGCTTCCTGGCTTGCATACTAATTTTAAGCGAAATCAATTGTCCCCGATTTTGGTGATACGTTGGGTCCCCTGTTAAAGTCAATGGCATTTAATGCATTACGGCAAAAACTGATTTTTACGGCACATTTTGTGCTCTATCTCAGCAACACGACGCGATAGAGCAAAATAAAGACCAGTTTCGGGATGGTCTCGGCAAGGGCTTTCGAATGATGAGGCGATTATAAAAATCCTGAATATCAATCTAAATATCGAATATCTAACTCCTGCTGTTTTCACAGACATCAGACGCTAGAGCCCAGAGACTCTTCTCTAACATACCACCTTCTTTGACCTATCATGACCTCATATTGACCTGAAACCAAAAGTGACCGATGCTGTCTCTTCATGAATTTGCATGAGCTGCACCAGTGTTTGCATTTTTTCTCTTTCCCGTATAGAAGCCGAGTTCGAGGGGGGGTGTTTGTACTCCCCACCAGGGCAAAGATGGCTCGGAGGCCCACCGAGGCGGGTGTTAAGAAATTGAGTTCAATCAGCTCTCGCTCACGACTTGGTGACTGACTTTGATTCTGACTCATCCCAATTAGCCGAGAAATTGAGTTGACAGGCTCAAACTACACTCTGAAGTGAGGCTGACTCGATTCTGACTCGAGCAAAAGTGGAGCCGATTCAAAGCCAATTCGGAATCCGAGTCGCTGCTCAACAGGTCTGAAAAGTTGAGCATAACAGAAGAGTGGGATTTAACACGCGCATTCACGGGGGGCGGGTAACCGCCCCCCCTCGGGTTTTTCGGAGACAGCATACAAACGGTGGCGCGTAGCGCCACCGTACTTGGTATACCTTTTTGCTCATCATTTTTACAACTTTTGTCAAAATTTTAAGGTCAGGTCATCTCAGGGCAGGTCACCAGTACAGGTCAATTGACTTGACCCCAAAAAGTTTAAGATAGCATAAGTCAGAACAGATTGAACTTATCCGATCGAAACTCATACACATAATAGGCCCACCGAGTTCTCTAAAATATGTTTCGGTATTTTTTATATCGATGACCTAAGGTCAGGTACGAGCCGTGACATCTCCATTGGAAATACATGGGAAAAATGATTTTAACCCGCGCCCCACCGGGGTTCCAGCGCCACCTTCACCCCACCGGGGGGCCATCGATGGCCCCCCTTCAAACTCCGAAAATATGGGGGTTGGCGCAAATCTGCAAAGTGCATTAGAAAGCTCGCGTGAATTCAGTACGAAATTACTCACATGCTTAAGCGCTCAGGTCAATGGTTTGACCTCCAGAGGTCAAGTAAGGTCACGATAGGCTATTTTCATTCAAATATGCAAAGCTTAAGAAGACTGGGCATAACTCTTGTGCCATTAGAGCTATTGAGATCTGGTCAACTACATTGGATAGGAGAATGCCAGACCTTCTTCCGCTATGTGGAACGTAATGACCTCTCGCCAGTGGTTTGACCTCCAGAGGTCGCCTCGTGACCTCATATGACCTGAGGTTACCAAAGGTCAGAAAGTGACCTTGTCGTATATCAAATGAAAGCCAGTGATGAAGTAGTTAGAAATGTTTTCGGGATATTAGTCTGGGTTATTTGATGAAAAGTTTAAACTTCCGAATATTTCGAGTTTATTGATAGCTCTTTTTCAACGGAATGTCGATCATGAACAGCCAAGTTTTTCAAACACAATGTCATCTTCATCACTTGAGTTCCCTTCCTACATACCTCTCATTTAAATGAAGTATATTACGTATTTTTGCAATTCCCGCCGAACCATTAAACGCCTATTCGCTAAACGGCACAAATAATGACAAATAACCCGTTCCTTATATACACGTTTCACTAGCTCACAGCCCCTACTATTGATTTTATTTTTCCCTGATTATGTCCAATCCTGTTGAATTCTTGTTAACAATGATAATCCTAATACTACTACAATCCTGCAGCCATGACGATCCTCCTACAATGCTTCTAAAACGGGGTCCCAAATTGGGTTAAGTGTAACGTTTCCCCTATCCCGATTTATATCTGCTTCCCTTATTCTAATTTCTATCGCTTCCCTAACAGACCTTCTTACGGATTTTTGCTCTACTGCAACAATTTTAACATCACGAGGGTTCAGATCCTTCCGACAACTATATACATGACATGACACTGCTGACTTAGAAAACCTGCCGTTCCGAATATCCCCTATATGCTCCTCCACCCTTACCACTAGCGGCCTACCTGATTCCCCTATATATGTTGACCCACACTCGCATTTCATTTCATAAACTGCCCCCCTTTTCTCTCCCTTACTCATAGGATCCTTAAAACGCGTCAGTAAACTTTTGAAGGTAGTCTTAGAATACGGGAATATTAGTTAGAATTCAACGGGATATTAGTCCAGACTAATATCCCGAAAACATTTCTAACTACTTGACAACAGTTTCTGGGAAAAATATGACTCTTAAAACGTATATAGCCAGTGATGAGACATACACTATGGTGTTTGATTCATCGTTCTAGCTTAATTAGGTCAAAAGTTATTGTCAAGATTTGACCCTGTTTTTTACCCCTGGTGACCTTGGATGACCTCAGAGAAGCCAAAGGGAAAATTTGACCCCTGGGATCCGTAAAAGGGTGTCCAAGAACGCTTTTCTGAGCAAGCCGAGCATTTTCAATAGTTTTTTGTGGCTTTTAGATCGTAAGACCGCTTTTTCCAATGTTTTTTCAAGGGAGAGGTCACCTCGTGACGTGACCTCAGGTCACGAAATCAAAAATCCAGAATATACATCATGTAGACCCTGGCAGGGTCAAGAACTGTAGGAAGTTTCAAATCGATCGACAGAGAAACATAGCTCTTATAGAGCTCAAAAAGTTGAAGTGAGGTGACCTTGGTTGACCTCGCCTGGTGACCTGAACTTGGGTGACCCGGGGTAAAAGATTTCAGGGATGGTGGGAAAATGATGGGGTGAGAGATAGAGCCCTCAACCGCGGTGCTGTGCCTCATTGTTTTTTTCTGCTATCCCGAAAAAAACATTAGGGGGCTGTCGATGCCCCCGGTGGAGCGAGGGTTAAAAGACAAAAAAACGTTTCATTGAGAGCCTGAGCATGTGGAGCACTCTTTACCTGACTATAAAAGCTGGAGGATAGCCCAGCGCCTCCTTAGTTCCATACCCCTGGTCATTACCTTAACTACATGTTAAAGTGACGTTCTTAAATAGAGTCACTTGCAAAACGTTCTCTTGTCCTCTCAGCTAACGTATTGCCAGTGGTATTCTCCATCGTCTCCGACGCTCCACGCCGGGGAAACTTCATTTCAAGCTGACTCCTGACGGCTAACTCAAGTCAAAGGCTTTTTATAAGGCGTTCTGTGCATAGCACCTTTGCCCGCCTCTAAAGGAGTGTGTGGGAGAATTTTAGAATTTTGCGTGAGGGCAAGCTACGTTAGTCTGTTAAAGCAATGGGAGTTATTTCAAGTAATGGGTTGCAAGATGTTTCAGCTTGCGGATGGACGGTCGTGGCAATGGCATAGCCATGCCAAGGGAGTTCATTTTATAAAATTAGACCCGCAGAGTGCGAAGGTTATCTCTGTGGTTGAAGACCTTAAATTTCGAATTCGGAATTTAGAATTTAGAATTTTGTGTGTCAGCTACTGATGTCCGCTTGTCTACGTTACTCGAAATCCTCCGTTAAATCAATAATTTTCATATTTTAGAAACTGCGCTAAACACCTGGCCAGGGTGCCGCGAATTTACCCTGCAACCCGGAGGTGAGGTTGCAGCTCCCCTCTCCGGCTGGGCAGCCGCCGCGCAGAGAAAAAGAGAAGTGTGAGAGGACAGTTAGATTGTTAGTAAGAGTATGAGTGTGGTTAGCATAGAGCCGCAGTGAAAGGTATCACTGCGGTGAAGAAATATAACCTATTTAACCTAACCTGATTTCAAAGCTAGCCTAACATAACCTATCCTTAGCCTACGATATACCATTTAAAGGTTAAACAACTATTGCTTAAATTTTGCAGTGGATCGTCTATGACATGAATGGTTAATTTGAAAATAGGCAAGTCCTACTTTGGGGGTGCACCATGCACCCTCCATCATATATACTGGGAGGGGTGATTTATAGAAACTTCTCTAGCCCAGAGTCCTTTAGAAATGTAAAGAGTTTTTCGAGTAGCTCAGGATGGTCGTTACCGAGCAGAGTTTTTAGGTCTACAGGGATGTTTTGGATTCGGCAGTAGTCTAGCATGGGTTGCCGATGGGTATTGTGCTGGGGACAATTGATGAGAATGTGATAGGGATTCTCCATTGCGTCGCAGGTACCACAGGTACCCGCGTTCCAATAGGCATTTAATTTTGTGTGTCCATTTCTGAGTCTACGGCTAACTCAAGGCTGCATAAAGAAAACGCGCGAATTTGTCGCGCCACCGAGCACGCTATCGTCTCATATATCTGTGCTGCTCGGAGACGGTGGAACTTTCCGCTTCGCACTGAGCGACGCTCAGATGAAAGGTGCTGGGTAGCACACCAGTTTTTCTTGCCGAGCAGACAATCTTAAGCGTGGAGCCACCGGCCCGAAAACATTTAGTCAATCCGGCAAATGTTTCTTTCAACACTACCACCCACATTAGAGCATAAGCAAAGACAAAGACAAAGACTTTATTCAGAGTCTTCCACGGTCATCCATGGCTTCTGCGACCCCACGTCAGTTGGAATAGTAAGAAGGAGACATACACACGACATTAAAATCATGTAAACAGGATTATATAAAAACATCGTTAAAAAGACAAAGCATACCACACAAACACCACTCGCTCAGCGCACCTGATCCCGCTCTGCTATTACATACTTTTTAAGGGCACGACAAAAAAGCGGGCCGGTAAAACACTCAGCCCCTCAGGCAGCTCATTATAAATGGAGGCCCCCCTGGAGCTGAACCTACGTTGGCCCATTCCAGTACGAGAGCTTGGTACAACGATATTCGCGTCCTGTCTGGTGGTACGCTCCCGTATAGAGCCGACACGCACGAATCCCCGGGCCAGCTCCTCTGGCTCCCCGAGACACACTGTCTTGTGTACAAGTGCAAGCGTGTGGTACCTCACCAGCTCTCCCGCCGACAGCCAGTCAAGTTCCTCTTATAAACCAGAGACATGGTCAAATTTTCTGCGGCCGAAAATTACCTTTGCTGCATAATTAATTATCTTTTGGAGTCGAATATTGTTTATATGAGTTCCGTTGCCAAAAACACTGATGCAATATCGGACACGGGAAATAACCAGTGAACTGACTATCGGCGAGATGACGCTGGGAGGCAAGCAGCGCCTCAGATGTGACAAACCACTCAGAATTCCAAAGCATTGACGAGTGAGAAGAGAAATGTGAGAAAATTCCAGCTGAGGGCGCAGTCGAAGGTCAGTCCGAGATTTTTGACAGTCATAGATGGAACCAGATTAAAGTCGCGAAATTTGACAGTAAAATCACCAATTTTCCGAACGTTTGGAGCACTAAGCAGGCCGTAATTCCTGACAACATGCGCAGGAAGCTCGTTACAATATCCTAAATTTCATGGTTCGGTAGACATTTCTTATTTCAAGCTGTGGACTGATTTTAGCCACCCGGCATTCGTATTTAGGATTTTCTCCATTAACGCGTGCACTGGAGGGGGCCCTCGGAGGCCCCCCACCTGTTTTTCCCAGGTGGCCGGAAAACCTCTCGTAGCCGCAAAACGATACTCGGCCACATTTAACAGAATTTAATGGCACGGCCATTGGTGAAAGAATTTTGAAAATTGGTCGATTTTTTATTTACAGCCTTTCAAAGCCGGACCTGCATTTTGAGATCATCGTAATCGCGCGGTCGGACCAGTTCACTTGCATTGGAGACCGAGTGGTGACGTCATAACACCATATAACTGGGATGGTATGTCAAGGTCACCTTACATAAAGGCCAAGGTCAAAGGTCATAGGTAAAGGTCACATCAGCACTTTTAAGGTCACTGACCTCAGTGCTTCCGGTCAAATGACGTTACCCGGTCTGATGTATATTACGCTATGACGTCATAGTTAAGGTACCTCAATGCAAAGGCCAAAGTCAAAGGTCAAGGTCAAAGGTCATTGGGAAAGGTCAGTCCTCGTTTACCGCCAAGCACTTTAGTTGCTATAATGCTAGTTATAATGTATGTACATTATAAGCTGTATACCATATTGTGACCTAATAGGTCAATGACCTTAAATGACCTAGACACAAAATCTGTAGGGAAGGTTCTTTGCGACCTTCCTCTATGACCCTGGTCCGCCTTTAGATTATTCCCCCTTTTCGTGCATAATAACCGCATTTTCCACGCGGTCCCCATCATGGCCAATATTTGACCCTTATGACTTCGCTTGGCCTTGAAAATATTGACCTAGGTCAATAATAATTGGTCATGATGTAGTTACCCATAGCCCCCACCCACTCCTTAAACGGTGTTTTTCTACGCCTCTTTGTTTCCGAGATCTTGGGAGGCCTATCAGCCCCCCTCTCCAGTGCTTGTTAGTGCCAGACCCCTCTCCAGTGCGTGTGCTATGGGACCAGTGCCCTTCTGTTGCATAAATAAGTAAATGCAGGATACTCCAAGACTTCTCTGACATCGAAATATTTAGTAATGCCAAGAAATAATACAACGAGAATGAAGACAAGCGAAGCAAACGGTCAAAACGCATACTTCCATTGTCTAAAAGGTAGGTACATACGTGTTCCATTTTCCTATGTAGGTATGTACGTAGGGCCGGTTAATCCAGACATGGCCCCTAAAAGCGATCGAATTTTTCCTAGTTTTTAGTATTTTGTTGCCAACTTTCTTAACACACGCAGCGAAGGGGACCTTAAAGTGTCCCACTCACTTTTTCGAGGTGACCGGAAAACGTTCACCGCCGGAAAACGCTACTTGGCTGTATTTGAGAGAATCTATGAGCTGATTGGTTGGTAGAATTATTTTGAAAATCGGTGAATGATTTTTATAAGCTTCCAAAGTCAGACCTATATTTTCAGACCACTGCAATCGCTTAGGGGCACCATCTCACCCGCACTGTAGACCGAATGGTGACGTGATAACGTTACATAATCAGATCATATGTCAAGGTCACTCCACATGAATGTCAATGTCAAAGGTTACAGGTTAATGTCATTGATCCCAGTATTCCGGTCAGATGGCATCATTCAGCATGCCGTATGTTACGCTATGACTTCAGAGTTAAGGCTACTCAAGCTCAGTTCAAGGTCACAGGGCAAGTCCAAAGGTCTTTTTTCAAGGTCAACCCCTCATTTCCCGCTTAAAGGCTGCTATAGTGTCAGTTATATTTTACATTTCATAATTGACTTACAGAAGCAAGGGGTTCACCTTAATGTTAACACAGTCCTTTGCATATTCCATGCAAAACTATTGACTAATACATGAGAACCTGCTTAAGTGACCCAAGAAATTATCAAGTGAAAAGAAAAGTGAAGAGAAAGAAATCAAGTGACCTTCTCAGAATTTATATGTACATTGTCCATGTGACCTACTCCCGGATATTTTCTGAGAACACTGTGTCACAAGGCATTCCTGAACACCGAATGCATTAAATCCTTCTTACCAAATCATGACTACGGATTAGAGGATGATACTGTGGAAGCATGGTATTGACCAAGATCGTTCTTAGCTGGATTTGCAGAACAAAAAATCGATCTGGTAAGGGGGCTCGATCATCCCACCCGAATTGGCTCGAATGGAAAAATACGAGTATAAACGGCAGTAAGTATATGCTAATCGATTATTCCGAGGTTATTTAAGTCCCCTTTTCAACTATTTCAGTCCCCCCCCAAGATGCACTCAACATAGGCTAAAGAGCATGTCATGTAGATGTACGAGAAAATTAAAAACGGGACCATGGTTGCATCATAAGGACTTATGAAAGCACTGCAAAAGGTCAGAACTTATTTTCCTAGATCAATTGAATTTTCTGTAAGATTTTCGATTCGTCTGCAAGAAGCTTAAACCCACGCCACGATGGGCCTACAAACCCACTTTGCCCCGGTGGGGGTGTTTGAACACCCCCTCGATCTCGGCCCTTATGTGGAATAGAAAAATAAAACATGAAGGCTGGTGCGTAGCTCATAAAAATTCATGAAGAAACTAGATTGGTCACTTTTTGGCTCAGGTCAATATTGAGGTTATGACAGGTCAAAGAAAGTGACATTTTGAGAATAATTTTTGGTCTGTAGCGTCTGACAGAGTTGAGTTAGAATCATTTTTGAGACACCATTCGCTTCCTCTCGTCACAGAAAATCTAATGATGTATAATATGACCACATTAGGTCAAAAAACAAAAATAACCTTACCTCAGGTCAGGGGCGTAGCCAAGGGCGGAGGGCGGCAGGGACAGCCGCCCCTCCCTGAGGGTCCGAAGGGCCCCTTTATGACACGGGCCGCGCGAAGCGCAGCTCGCCCGCACTATGCTTTGTGGCCAAATTTGAAATTTCATACCAGACCGGGCCCTCTTAACACTCGCCCCGCCGCTGGGGAGGGAGGGCGAAATTCTCTCCCTTCCTGGTTTTCCCCAAATAGCTCAAAAACGAATAGACGCAGCACAGCGAAACTTGCAGTACCTTATCCCTGATCAATTTTACACATATGCCAAAAATTTTTGAGCTAAGGTCACTTCAGGTCAAGGAGCTATTCAAGGTCAAGTGACACAACCTCAAAACCTAAAATCACGAGTTTGAAGCAGTGCCCAGGGAACATTAGCAAACGGATCAGTTTGAAACTTCCACAACATGATAAGGTCATTAGGGTCTACAAATCTGCTATCTCTGAATTTTGATATTGTTGACCTAAGGTAGGGTCAATTTGTTGGTCACCCCATTATAAGTCTATGGTGAAAAATAGAATGGGCTCGTTTTCAGTAAATAATGGATAGATAAAGCTAAAAATCCTCAAACCGTCTATTATTACCACGATCTTGACCATTGAGTTGAGTTTTTGAGCATCTGACCTCTCAAAGGCTATACCAGGTCACGGGAGCATAAAGTGATTGTTTTGCCAATAAAGTCTCACTGAATTGAGATAAAGCTCCCATTTGATTGCATTGTGTTTATATTGTCACGGGGAGTCAATTGATATGTAACATGACCATACCAGGTCACTCTGTGACCCTGAACTAGCTCGAGGTCAGGTCATTTTGACTATTTAACCTAGCAAGGTCATATTATACATCATTCGATTCGCCGCGATAAGAGGAATCCAATGATGCGTAAATATTTGCTCTAGCTCCTATGAGAGCAGATCTAGAGAGGGAAACGTACACTGCTCTGTTGTAAGCCATTCTTTGACCTATGCTGACCTCAATATTGACCTGACATAAAAGCTCTTCGTATAAAATATATTCGTCTTGTCCAGAGCTTTCGAACACCGCCCGTAATTTTCCTTTAGCTTTCGTGGGGAACGAGATACGGAGGGGAGGGGGGCGAAAAACACCCCCAGCGGGGCGCGTCATGCAAGGGACCCTAGCGGGGCGCGTATTAAGCCCTCTTCAGCACTATTCTGTAACAAGTAGGACCCTTTTTACCCATCAGGACCCTTTTGGCGCTGTCGCAGGGGCCCTTTTTGGGGCGCCGCCCCTCCCTGAGCAAAAACCTGGCTACGCCCCTGCCTCAGGTCAGGTCAAGGTCATTTTTCAACCTAGCATAGTCAATATGCATAGTAATCGACTCACAATAGCAATCCAAATGCAGTGGTATGAAAATAAAATATGTATCATCATGTCATACAAAGCTATTGACCTAGGTCTGAAAACTGCTTAAGTAGCTCCAGATGACCTCTCAGAGATCACAGGTCAAAAATTGCAGCATGAACCTGGAAAGGAGCCCAGGATACTTCTACTTGGAAAATTTGAAGGTATTATCAGCTTTATAACAAATATCAGCTTTATTAACAAATACAGTTAATTTCTGTTTTTCCCATGTAATTCCAAAAGAGAGGTTACAGTCCGTACTTGACCTTAGGTCATTGATATAAAAATCCCGGAACATATTTTGTAGAACTCGGTGGGACCATAATGTGTTATAAGTTTCAATCCGATAGATTCACCCATTCCATACTTATGCCACCTTAAACATTTTTTGAGGTGAGGTCACTTGACTTGTACTGTTGACCTGACCTGAGATGACCCAAACTTAAAATTTTGGAGAAAGTTGTGGCATTATCAAGGATAAGGTGTGCCAAGTACGGAGACGCTTCGCGCCACGGTTTTTTCGTGCCGCTAGAAAAATCCGGGGGGGATGTTCAAACACCCCCACCGGGGCGAAGGTTAACTACTTGCTTGAGTTGGCTGTGACTTGTCGTTAAAGCTATACAAAAGTGTTGTGTTTTGGCTACGTTTATAAGATTTGGATAATGTTTTTGCGATTTTTCCTATTTTAGCCCAGTTCTTCTTTTCTGTCAGCGCTTGATTTGAATTTGTCTAGGGCCAAAGGTGCCCAAAAAGTGATATAAATTAAGATATAATAAGTTTTCTGGCTTTGGCAGATCCAGGAGCAGCTTTTGGTGGGGACCAAACCAAGGCTTGGTGGCTAAATTGAGAAAAATAGCAAAAAAGGTATTTTTGAGACAAAAAAGGCATAAACTTGGTCCTTTTTACGGGGCCAAAATATTCTATTGTAGTCTTTTGAGGGCACCATGGCCCCTTTGACCCTCCCTTGGATCCGCTAGTGTTTTCTGGACACGCTAAAAGTGCCCCTTCTCTCCCGGGATGTCCCTCACAGTGGCGGATTCAGGGTGCAAAAAAAGCATTTGCCCCACCCCTAAACAGAAAAGCTCGGGACAAAACTCTGTTCCCCCCCGAGCGATCAACCTCCTTTTGTCTCCGAATCCTTTTTAGTTTATAAGCAAGAAGTTTGGTACTTCAACTCTCAACTTCAAACAGAACCAGTAAAGTTCAGTGAAAATATTGGGCTTTTGATAGGAAAAAAGTATCTTGAGCCCATATTTTTCGCCCCGAACATTGCAATTTATTTGTTATTGCTTTGCTCTGCTTTTCGCTTGAAATGCTCGAAATTTTGCCGGCAAGTCATATTGTAGCGCAATTTTTCACTGTGTGAAGTTTTTTTGCTTTCCGACTTTAGTTCCCCCAAACCGACCGGCTAGATCCGCCCCTGGCCCCTCAAAGGTGGTGCGTCCCCATACCAAAGTTCGGGCTGTGCCACTGCCAAAGCACCCAGTTTTCCTAAAAATGCATAGTCCTCAAACACCTGACCGTTTGGTTCCCCAAAATGTACATACCTACAGGACCTGCCACGGTAGCGTGGCCTAATTCGTGACTAATGATAAACTCCTTTTGATACCCATTTTTCTAATTGCCACATAGTGCACTGCCAGCGTCCTGCGCTCTGACATCTGACGGGCAGACACATAACTACAGCTTCATTTAGTGCCACCCTGCCACGTGCCTTGTGGACTTTTTGATCCGTGGAGTTTGTGACTTGTGGAGCCATCTATATGTGGGGTTTCCTATTCCTTGCCGCCAGGGGTAAGTGTGGACTTTTTGATCCGGGGACTGTTTAAGTCGTGGACTATCTGTCGTGTGGGTAATATGAATTATGGGTCTTAGAACATTTTGAAGGTGAATTTAACTGTGGACTTTTTGAGTCGTGGAGATATTGATGGCACCCCGATTCCAATTTACCACCACCTACACATTTTAGAGGCCGTATTTGGGGAGTCGGCGAGCAGGGCTTGATGCGCGATGCGTATTTGTCTCGGCAGATAACACGCACTGCCACGTGCGCAGGGGGGACGGTTCATTTTTGCCACAGTTCATAAGTGCAGCACGCTCATAAGTGCCGCACGATCAAAAGTGCAGCATGTTCAAAAGTGCAGCAGTTCAAAAGTGCAGCAAGGTCAAGGAAGGGATGTTCAAAACGCCCGCAGTTCAAAAGTGCAGCACGATCAAAAGTGCAGCACGTTCAAAAGTGCCACTGCTCATAACTGCCGCAGCTCAAAGTGCAGCACCATTAAGGAAGCGATGTTCAAAACGCCCGCAGTTCATAAGTGCCGCACGATTTAAAGTGCAGCACGATCAAAAGCCCCACAGTTCAAAAGTGCAGCGCGTTCAAAACCCCCGCAGTTCATAAGTGCAGCAGACTCGATTATCAAGCACGTTCAAAACACCCACAGTTCATAAGTGCAGCACGTTCAAAAATGCAGCAAGGTCAGAGAAGCGGTATTCAAAAGGCCAGCGGTTCATAAGTGCAGCAAGATATTTTGCGTAGAGTTCAAAACGCCCGCGGTTCATAAGTGCAGCAAGATAATTGTGCTCTGTTAAAAACTCCCACAGTTCATAAGTGCAGCACGTTCAAAAGTGCAGCATGTTCAAAACTGCAGCGCATTCAAAAGTGCAGCACGATCAAAATTACAGCCCGTTCAAGCGTGCAGCACGTTCAAATGTGAAGCCCGATTAAAAGGATCAGGCCAATCATAGATTGGGTCAGAACGCAAATCATTAGAATCGGAGGGTAAGTCCAAAAATAAAAGCAAAGACTGTATCTTCATTCCCACCGATGTTTTTTTAGTTTAAATTATCTTGCCCATACATTTCCAACGGAGAGGCCATGGCTCGTACCTGACCTACAGTCGTCTCTACAAAAAAATCCCGGATTGTCCATAGATTAGCCCTATTATTTCTAAGCCATATCAACATGTGCCCCACCGGGGTCCTCGGCACGACGCGCCTTGCTGGGGAGACGTACATTTCGCCCTTCTTCCGTATCTTATTTCCCAGGAAAGCTAGAGAAAAATTACGGACGGCCGGCGAAAAGTGTGCTCGAAACAAAGAGAAATTATCAGAATTATTTCATTTCAGGTCAATGTTGAAGCCAGCATAGGTCAAAGAAGGCTCCCATAGGCTTACAACAGCGCCGTGTACGCTTCCCTCTTTAGACTTTTACTCAGCGAAGCTAGAGCAAATCTTTATACATCACTGGATTCCTCTCACAGCGGAAAACCGAAAGATGTATAGTTAATATGATATTGCTAGGCCAAGTGATAATAGCCTAACAACGACCTAGGGCAGGGTCACAGGGTGACCCGGTGTGGTCATGTTGCAAATCAATCGACTCCCCGTGACAAGATAAGCGCAATGCGATTAAGACCCTCGCGTTGAGTGCCAGTCTTGTGTCGGTTGTCGACTTTAGATGTAACCTAGGGCGCATGAACACTGATCCTGTCGGAAAAATTATATGTAAATTAGGCCCGAATCTGTTTATCGAATGCATATTATGATGGCTCCTCAATGGGATGGTGGTGCGCATATGTGTCGGCATATGAACATGCGTGTTTGTATTGAAAAAATGTATATATATATATATATATATATATATATATATATATATATATATATATGTAGGGGAGAGTGGGATAAGATGCCCAGGGTTTAGGGAAATCCGGATTATGAAAAAACCGTGGTACCAACAGTGCTGCTTTAGATGTCAAGTCGTAGCATGATCATTTATCTTCCTTATAGAGTCGATGAAATCGCTGATAATTATCATATTTTCTAACTATGATGATTTTACCAGAGGCTTACAAAGGGGCGTCTTACCCCATCGGGTGGGTAAGACGCCCCTGAAGCTTGGTAAGATGCCCCACTCCTGGGCATCTTACCCCATTTTGGTCTATCGTTGATGAAGTAGCTTTTTCGTAGTTCTTAGCTTCATTGGTAATCATTTAAGTATTATTCAGAAGTCAGAATGTATCTAGAAGCGTCCACGCACATTAATAAAACATGTAGGTGGTTTTTCACGTTCCCACGTCTAATAAACTAAGTTACGTAAAACTAACGATAAAACCAAGCATAAAGGCATACCATAAAAGTAATATAAAATGAAACACACACACAAACAAACACGACGAAGAACGAAACGAAGTAAACTGGTACGAGGATTCTGAGCACCCTCCCTGAATCCCCTACCTTGTCTATTCTGTGTTCCCATTGTTTCAATTCACCATTTTAAAAGAAATATGGGCCAGAAGTTGTTAAGTGCAAAAACATTCACTTCAGACAGTAAAAATGACGTGTGGCGACTCGAAGCTTCCTCCCACTAACCATCTCAGGCTCCCAGTCTATCATTTATGGCACAGCCTTCGCAGGCAGTGCACTCGATCCATTCTTCGCACGAGAGAACAAAACTCACTCCGCAGCAGAGATGGCCTACGCTACGTTACGAAACTATCTTTCCGTAGCCGTAGCTCTGGATAAGAAATGAGCGTAGCTGGGCGGATTCTGTAGCGTACTACGCCAAAATTTAGCGTATCGTAGCGTACTACGAACAAAAGTTACGTCATATATGTATACACCTTCTCGTGAACTCGATCGTGGTACTAAGGCTTCTTGGTAACGATTTGCTTTAATTCGAAATTTGAAATAGAAGTGATAATATTTGAAAAAAGTTACGACAACAATTTCACGAAAAATGCAGCAAATCGCTGCAAATTAAGACCGTAACGTTTTGGTGGATAGTGTAATACACGGACACATTTTTGGGCCTGTAAAAATTAGAAGTCGGTTTATTTCAATTTTTTTCTTCAACTGGTGACAATAATTCCCGACCACTGATCACACACATCAGGTCATACACATCAGGCCAACAGGTCACACATCAGGTCAGGTCAAGATCACTATCTAATCTAGCGTAGTCAATATGCACATTAAACAACTCGTAGTAGCAATCTCAACGTAATGTTATCAAAATACAAGTTTTATCGTCATTTCCTTTAAAGTTATTGACACAAGTCTGAAAATTTTCCTAAGTAGCCCAGATGACCTCTCAGAGGTCACAGGTAAAACATTGCAACAGGAACCTAGAAAGAGGCCCAGGATACCACGATTTGAGGAATGTGAAGGTTTTCTCAGCTTTGTCTACACAAATACAGCCCGATTTCTGTTTTTTTTCGTACCGCCGGTTAAACTCGAGGGGGATGTTCAAACACCCCCCACCGGGGCGAGGGTTAAAGTATAGATGTGTGTACAAAATGTTGATATCGCAATACGATATATTCTTTACCGTGGCCGTAGCTAAAATACCGTAATGCCGTAGTCAATGAAATATAACGTAGCGTAATTCCGTAGCGTAGTTTTGGCCAAAATCGAACCGTAACGTAGCGTAATTCGGTAACGTAACGCAGCGTAGGCCTTCTCTGCTCCGCAGATGAGATATCTGGTATCATCATGCCCACTGTCTTTCTTCCCTTATACAGCTTTTGCCTGCCTCGGCACGTCTTTTTAGATACCTTTGCTTTTACAACCTCTTTTACCAGTCTGTCTTCAAGAACCTTTTTTAGACGAATGTTGTTGCAAGTTCGGTTTTTGGAGTTGGAGCCTCACTAAGGTCATCAATGGACTTGTCACGGAGACCCTAGCCCCACCATCGGAGCGAGCAACTCCTGCAATGAAGAGTTAATTGAAAAGTCAAAGTTAAACATCCCACAAATCCCAGGGACGGCCGCCTCGCTCAGGTCATCCTCTCACCAGTCAGTTGCCAGCCGACCTACGTCCGGTAAACTATTGAGCGCCGGAGCGTCTCAGGGGAACCGATCCCAAGCCTGGACATGCACTGCCACTGCATGTTCCTGAGCAGCGGGCCAGAGCCCAACGCTCTACCAACTGGGCTACCGGGATGGCAAATGTAGGGACAACGTAAGAGGTCAGGTACAGAGCTTTGCAGGATTAACCATGTGGAATATTTCAGGTTTAGTTCATTCGTAGGCGAATCCAGTGTAAACAGTCCAGCCATGGCTCCCTCCCAATCGGCCAAATTTAACCGATTTTGGCCAATATTGTTTCGAAATATGTTTTACTGTTTTGTTCATTTCAATTTAATTGCTTTGTGCCTCCACCAAACCAGTTTGATCTGGAAACCGCCTTGAGGTCAGCTCCGGTTGGGGTATCAGGCCAGGTCCGGTCAACTCCCAAATAATTGTCTCAAGGTTTTAATGATTGAGGTGGGATTCGCTTTATCGAATGAGAGCACCAACCACAAAATTTGGCTGTTATGGGATTCCTTGCGTTAGTGGCCTGGGTTCAGGTGCGAGGCCTTCGATTGGAAAGGTTAGAAACAAAGCGACAGATTGCAGTGTGCTCTTATTTAACACGTACAGTCATGCACATCGAAAGCAGAGGACAGGAACCGGAGGACGGATCCCATAACTCGCAAATCTGAGGGGACGTCTCCCAACAAGTTTTGGGAATTGACCTAGGTTTTTATTGTCTCCCTATTACCTACGTAGGTTGACCTACGTAAATTCTTTCATGACCTTCATGGTCATTAGCTTTTGCAGACAGTCAATTTAACACGCGCATTGACGGGGGGCGGGGTACCCGCCCCCTCGGGTTTTTTCGGAGACAGCAGAAAAACGGCGGCGCACAGCGCCGCCGTACCTGGCCCTACCTTTTCCCTCATCATTTTTGCAACTTCTGTGAAAATTTTAAGGATAGGTCATCTCAGGTCAGGTCACCAGTACAGGTCAAGTGACCCGACCTCAAAAAAAGTTTAAGATAGCATAAGTCGGAGCAGGGTGAACTTATCTAATTGAAACTCATATCACATAATGGGCTCACCGAGTTCTCTAAGATATGTTCCGGTATTTTTTATATCGATGACCAAGGTCAGGTACGAAGCATGACCTCTCCATTGGTAATACATGGGAAATATAGTTTTTACTGAATAACTCAGTAACAGATGGTGATAGAGCAGTTATTTTTGCTTCATTAGACTCGCCTTGGCTTTGCGGTTCTAATGATATGCATTTTATATAATTTGACCCTGACCTGACCTCAGGTCAGGTCAAATCTTTTGACCTAGCAAGGTCAAATCATATATCACTCGATTCGGCTTGCTGCGAGGATTCATAGAGTTCAAGTCGTTTTGCTCTATCTTTACTTGTTCAGATGTAATGGCCGAAAAACTTAATTTACATGTTATCCCTATGACGGCATGTGACGGCATGTTTTTGACCTCTGGTGACCTTAAATGTGACCTGACAAAAAAATGGTACAAATATTTCCGATGGAGAAGCGGATGGGATACCCAACGCCCTTTACCGTTTTTCGTTACCTACCGTGGTTCTCGAGATCTTAGGGGGGGGGCGGTACCCGGCCCCCTTGTCAATCCAAAGGTGGCTCAGACCCCCGTCAATGCGCGTGTTAAAGTTCACGTCCCACCCCCATTACCAGTCCAGGGTCCGTAGCCCCCAGTAACAATTCCGTGGCGCTGCCCGTGGGTAAGGCTTAGACTAACCCCAAGTTTAACATATATTTTTTACTCTAACAAATGGCGTTATATTGCTCTGGGGGAAAGACGCCCCCTTTCCACGGGTAAAGTTGCCCATGGGGCATCTTTCCCCATTCGTTGAGGGGGCATCTTTCCCATCAGTACCCAAACTAGATAAAACCTGAAGGAAAAAAGTCTTACAATTAATACACTCAAGGGAAATGCTCAGTTAATGAGTTCAGTGTGCCATCATTCGTAATGGGAAGTCAAACAAAGCACGCATCCAATATTCTTCGAGATATCTGCAACCTATGTGGGCAATTTTTTCTTAGAAAAGCATCGAAACAAAGACTTACCCACCAGCTTCACGCAACTCACAGGAGGGAACTGAATTTTTGCGCAAGAAACAATCAAAGCCTCTGCTTTCGACCAAGAACAATATTATTTACCAGTAGTGGCCCGAATTGCCGGAAGAGGGGATGGGGCGTCTTACCCGATGGGGCATCTTACCCCACTCTCCCCTATATATATATATATATATATATATATATATATATATATATATATATATATATATATATATATATATATATATATATATATACAGAGGTGACGCCGCTACCAATTTCTTTAAACCGCTACCGCTACTTCCGCTACCTTGGTAACATGAAACCGCTACCGCTACTCCGCTACTTTTTTGAAAGACGAAAGCGCTACCCGCTACTCCGCTACTCCACTACCGCTACTTTTTAGTATAAAGCGCTACCAAAGCGCTACTCCGAAAATGTCCAGGTCGATCTAAATAAATTCCACGGACAGCCAACTTTAATTTGTATATTGGAGCCAAAGTTCAATCCATGCCCAAAGCATGCACAAACACAATCATTCACACAATCTTCTCTTTTCGTTGGACCTCCCGTCAGTGTTTTGACCTCCAGAGGTCACCTCGTGACCTAATATGACCTGAGGTCATGAAAGGTCAGAAAGTGACCTTGTTGTATATCAAATGAAAGCCAGGGACAAGACAAACACGATGGTGTTTGTTTCAGCGCTCTAGCTTAATTAGCTCAAAAGTTATTGTCAAAATACTGTTTTTGACCCCTGGTGACCTTGGATGACCTTGGAAAAGTCAAAGGGCAAATAGGACCTCTGGGATCCGTGAAAGGGTGTCTAAAAACGTTGTTCTGAGCAGTCTGAGTATTTGCAATCATTTTTGTGGCTTTTAAATCATGAGACAGCTTTTCCCCATGCTTTTCCAATGGGAGAGGTCGCCTCGTGACCTGTCCTCAGGTTACGAAATAGAAAAATCCCGGATTGACGCGTTGTAGACCCTTGAAGGGTCATGAAGTGTAGCAAGTTTCAAATCGATTAACTTAGAAATGTAGCTCTTATAGAGCTTCAAAGTTGAAGTGAGGTGACCTTGGTTGACCTCGCCTGGTGACCTGACCTTGGGTGACCTGGGATAAAATTTTCAGGGATGGTAGGAAAATGATGAGGTGAGAGATAGAGCCCTCAAACACGGTGCTGCGTTTCGTCATTTTTCTGCTATCTCGAAAAAAATCCTTAAGGGGCATCGATGGCCCGGTGGGGCGAGGGTTAAAACAACAAAAATATACTGAGGCCACGAATTCAATGGCCTTCAGATGACTTGCTTGATATATATTTACCCTTTCACCTTGTTGGCCTCCATTACAGCCCTGTAAATTAATTGACTATGCTACTTTTGAGGACGTTTCTACTCCAAACTCACACATGAATCCCCTCGTTGGCATAGACCTTGTTTTGTGTGCCTAATATTTTGAATTTAGGGATACGCTTAAAAAGCTGCTGGTAGCGGTAGCGCTTTTAATTTTCTAGAGTCCGCTACCCGCTACTCCGCTACTTTTTTGGTAGAGAAGTCGCTACCGCTACTCCGCTACCATTTAGGGAGTCCGCAAGTTGCGGAGTAGCGGAGTAGCGGACTAAAGTAGCGGACTGCCCACCTCTGTATATATATATATATATATATATATATATATATATATATAAATACATCCCCCAAAAAAGATGGAAGCTTTAGCTCAATTCAGTGAGAAGTTATTGGCAATATAATCACTGTATGTTACTGTGACCTCACATGACCTTTGAGAGGCTAGATGGTCAAAACTCAACTTTATGGTCAAGATTGGAGTAATAATACACGGTTTGGGGATTTCCAAGTTGATCTCTCCGGTATTTCCTGAAAATGAACCTTTCCTATTTTTGCCGGAAACTCATAATGGGGTGACCCAAAAATTTATTCCCCCTTGGGTTCACAATGTGAGGATTCGGAGAAAGAGGATCTGTAGGCTCAAACGACGTTATCATATTGGGAAATAGCATTATTGCTCCCTAATAAAAAATAGCTTTAATCCGTCTAATTTCCCAGCTAACACACCTTCGTGGTGACTGCATGGTAACCATATGGGCTCCCCATCACTTTCCGCGTGGTGCCCTCGTGGGGTGACCACGAGGGGCCCACGCGGTTTTGGAAGATATTTCCGCGTGGGGCCCGCGTGGGCCAAACCACGTGGGATGACCGCGAGGTAACCTTGTGGGATAACCATTTTGTAACCGTGTGTGATAACCGTATGGTAACCATGTGGGGTGACCATGAAGTAAACGTGTGGGATGACCATGTTGTCATTGCTTGGGATGATCTCAAAGTAGCCAGATGAAATAACATAACATATATTTTCATGATTACATCATATTGATTACCCTTATGCAGACTGCGTCAGATGACCTCACGGTAATTGTGAGGAATGATTACTTGGTAAGTATGCCTAAAATAAACTACGTTATAACACATTCATCAAGCACAAAAAGGATTACTGCGCTCTGAGTTGTCCAGACACTGTTTGAATGCAAGACATTTTAAATGTTGATGAACTTTTGCTGGCCCCTCACAAAGGTACCAAAGATAGAAATAACACGTATAATTGATGGCTTCTGGTGGTCATTTCCTAATGATTTCTGGTGGTGTTTCCTAATGGTTTCTGGTGGTCATTTCCCGATGGTTTCTGGTGGTCTGATGGTTTCTGGTGGTCTATGGTTTCTCTTGGTCTGATGATTTCTGGTGGTCGTTTTTTATGATTTCTGGTGATTTGATGGTCTTTGGTGGTCGTTTTCTGACAGTCTGATGGTTTCTGGTGATTTGATGATCTTTGATGGTCATTTTCTGACAGTCTGATGGTTTCTGGTGGTCGTTTCCCGGTGGTTTGGTGGCTTCCAGCGTTCTGTGATGGCCTCCAGTGGTCTGTAGTGGTTTCCAGCGGACCACTGCATGAGGTTTTCCGAAGATTCCCCCTTCGTGTCATGTGCCTCCGGTATTCATCTGTGCAAGAAGAAAACCACATGAATATGAAAATAACACCAGTATATTTATAGAGACATTACAGACAGAGACGTAGCCATGCATTTCAAATCCACTACAAGCAAACACGAGTTTCATAATAGCATCAACTAGTCACATCAAGGAACGTTAGGTGGGTTATTCGAATGTGGCTCCAATGGGCCCTCGCACTCACGCCGGAAATGCTCTGCATCAGAATATCTTGGATGTTTAACGAAGGTAGCAGCTCCTCTTGTCGTATCCGCACTGTATTTGTTCCCTTATTCTATCTTAAATCCTACCTTACATTGTCAACAAACGCAGCCTTGCCCTGGGCTTGTTTTTAGCAATGTACCCGTCAGTACATATCCTCAAAATTTACGGACGCCTCACCACAGTATTACCGTTCCACCTGACCACTTACCTCCAGCGACTGACGGTCCCGCTAATGCCAACGGAATGCGGCCATACAAAAGACAGCCGGCCCCCGCGCAAACGCCTGAGGCACGGTCGGGCGCAGAGGGGAGACGCGGCCCCGGCAGCGCGCTCCCGAGCACCGGTGCTAAAGGGGTGGAAACGGAGCGCGGCAAAGCATGACTGCGAACTCCTACCTGCTCCCATAGGCATTCGCTTCTTCGACAAATTATAATTTGTGCACAAACTCATGCTTGTTGAGACCGTGCACATACTTTGCCTGTGTTCATGATACCTGGGGGTTTGAAATTCAGCCGCTAATGGTGCTGTAACAAAGAGTTTAGAACAAAAGCTAACTTAATTTTCATCGATAAGTGGATCCGGGATTTCCGATCAGGACCGCAACACACATGGTTGGGGGTGTGGTTGCGACTTTTGGGCGGTAAAATCTACAGTGAAGGTGTCAATAACCACATCCTGGGTGGGGGGGGTGGAAGTGACATTTTAGGAAGGAGCGGTCCAGGTCAAGGTCGAACGTCCAGGTCAAGGGATTAGCTTAAGATATTTGAAAAACACAGCCGCCAAGTAAAAACAAGCACATCACCTTGGACCTCCACCAATACCGTCACCATACCCTCTAAAACCACGTGGTTACCACATGGTTTGCCCACATCGAGCCCTTGCCCGTCTGAGCCCACCTTCACCCTCATCAGCCCACGCGGGGCCCACGCGGGTGTGTTGACTGGGTTCGGTATTTCAAGGACCTGATGAAGCCCGTTCACTTCCATTTCCGCGTTCACGAGGCTGCAATGATCTCACTATGAACGATCCTGACCATGATTCCATAGTTTCATCCTCTGATACACAGGCGTGATTCGGCAAAAAGGATTTCACACCCACCCCGGTGGGACTCCGAACCACCTTTGCCCTGGTGGGGGTTTTCAAACACTCCCCTCAAAATCGTTTCCTATGCGGACTAGCGAAAAGCGCGAAAGCTCTTGGATAGCTAATAGAAATTCATGAAAAACTACATTGGTCACTTTTTGGCTCAGGTCAATATTGAGGCCATGACAAGTCAAAGAAGGTCGCATGTTAGGGTAGAGCTTTTGGACTCTAGTTTCTGACAAAGTTGGATTAGAACCATTTTGTAGGCACCATTCTCTTCATTTCGTCACGGCAAATGGAGTTATGTATAATATGACTATGCTAGGTCAAAACGCAAAAAATTACCTGACCTCAGTTCAAGTCAAGATCATTTTTTAACCTAGCATAGTCAATACGCATATCAATCGACTCGCAATAGCAATCCAAACGAAATGGTATCAAAACATAAGTTGTACCATCATTTCCTGCAAAGTTATTGACCCAAGTCTGAAAACTGTTTAAATAGCCCCAGATGACCTCTCAGAGGTCACAGGTCAAAATTGCAGCATGAACCTGAAAAGTGGCCCAGGATACTACGGCTTGGAGAATACGAAGGTATTCTCAGCTGTATCTACACAAATACAGCCCTCTTCCTGTTTTCCCCACGTATTTCCAATAGAGAATACAATCCGTGCCTGATTCTAGATCATCGATATGAAAAACCCCGGAATGTATATTATGGTGCTACAGCATACATTCCAGGACTCCCTCGGTGCTCACTCGCGCAGTGAGCGCTCGGTGCTCACCGAGTGCTCACTCGGTTGACCAATTATGTCGTATAAGTTTCAATTCAACAGATTCACCCATTTCTTACTTACATACACCGTCTTAAAACAATTTGAGATGAGGTCACTTGACCTGCACTGGTGGTCTGGCCTGGGATGACCCAGCATAGAAATTTTTAGTGAAGTTGCGAAATTGACCAACGATAAGGTGTGCCAAGTACGGCGGCGTTTCGCAATGTCGTTTTTTCCTGCCACCGGAAAACCTGAGGGGGTGTTCAAACACCCCACACCGGGGCGAGGTTTAATGTATCAAATCTTTAGGCATGCCTTGCCACTGCGATAGTTGCCTGTTTCATTCAAACATCACACGTGAATGATTAGTACTCGGGCTTTTATAGTTGAAGAAAAGGATGAAGTGCAATTTTCGCACTTGCACAGTTTGTTCTTGATTAATTTCGCAGCTTTTCTGAGGTCTAGGTCATCTTCGGTCAGGTCACTAGACAAGGTCAAGTAACTTCAACTTAAATATGCTAAAGCAGTCTGTAGTCACGGACAGTTTCAGGGCAAGTTATAGCACCTGCAAGTTATATCAAATCATAAGATCACCAAATGTGACAGTTCGTGGTGGCAGGTTTTTTATAGATGAGCTAGCGCTAGGTCAGCACTATAGCCTTTCTATTACGATAAAAGTTGAAATTTTGGGAAAATTTAAGATCGGGTAGAAGAAAGGAGTAACAAAGCATGTACGCTGTTGCCTTACACACCTCCTCCGCCGGTACTTCCTTGACACAGGTAGGTATCGTTAATGTGACACCAACCAGCTTCCGACTGCTTCCAGCAGAAGGCAGTGTAGTGGCTGATCTGGTGCTGCCATGGTGTGCTACCACTGCGTACAGGTCAAACACAAGGCTACCAGATATCTGCGGATGCCCGAGTGCCATCCCACTGAGGTACAGGTCGCTGAGGGGAAAGTGACATGACCGAGGGCTTGGCGCGATGTGCTGCCGCTATAGGTAGAACGCTTAAGTTGCATAATCACCAGAGATGGCAGGCACCAGGCATCGAACTTAAGTTGTTAATTGGCCTATCTCCTCGAATCCTGGATGCATAAAATAGCAAAAACACAAGGAATATATATTAGAACACAGCCTTTCCTCAGAATCTTCAAGAAATGTAGTGATTGGAGAAACTCTTGATCATGGTGTGAGCTGAGGCCTCGAATTTCAGATTTCGCTAAATTTCAGAATAATCAATAAGGTTTTGTTTTTTTGGAAACAAAAGTTATTTCTGAATCACATTTTAAAAAATGTGATTCAGCTTTTATTTTTTATCGTTGCGTTTGGATTGCTATTGCAAGTCGATTGATATACAAATATTGACTATGCTAGGCTGAAAAATGATCTTGAACTGACATGAATTCAGGTCATTTTTGTGTTTTGATCTAGATTTGCCGTGACAAGAGGAAGCGAGGAGTGCCTAAATAATGATTCTAACTCAACTCTGTCAGACGCTAGAGCCCAAAAACTTAAACTCAAAATTCCACTTTCCTTGACCCGTCATGACCTCAATATTGACCTGAGCCAAAAAGTGACCATATGTTTTTCATGAATTTGTAAGAGCTATCCACCAGCGTTCACGTTTATTTCGCTATCCCGCATAGAAGCCGAATTCGAGGGAAGTGTTCAAACACCCCCACCTGAGCGAAGGGGCTGGGAGGCCCACCGGGGTGCAGGTTAAAGTAAATGCTCTACCACCATCCATTACTACGTTATTCAGTTTTAGCTATTTTCCCATCTTTTTCCAAAGGAGAGATCATGGCTCATATCTGCTCTTAGGTCATCGATATACAAATATCGGAACATGTTTTGTAGAACTCGGTTGGGTTATTATGTGATATGAGTTTCAATCACATAGGTTACCCTGCTCTGAATTATGTTATTTTAATCCCTTTTTTAGGCGAGGTCACTTGATCTGCATTGGTGACCTGACCTAACCTGACTTAACCTTAAATTTTATCAAAAGTTGTAAAAATGGTCAGAGCGTTTGTATGCCATGTACGGCGGCGCTACGCGCCACTGTTTTTTATCCTGTCTTCAAAAACCCAGGGGGCGGGTATCCGCCCTCTGTTAATGCGCCTATTAAAACGTTTTTTTATTAGTTGACGCAAACACGCGCTAAAGGTTTTTTCTCATCAAATTTTTGCTTTCTTTTTGGTGCAATCGTAGGGACCCTTTTCGGCGCAGCCCTCTCCCCTCTGAGTGAAATCCTAGCTTCGTCCCGATGTTAAGCTGTATTAAATTATCCATAGATTTGTTTTAATATTTTTTTCAAAAACTTTCGATAGAGAGCATAGAAAGCTAATTGGTTAATTATTGGTAGTATGAGCGAAATTACCCTCATTTTTTAATTGGCTTGATATTTGCTATCTTCCAGGATATCGGGAATTTACAATTCGGATTTTTTATTGAACAGCTTGGCTCAGGGTTGACCTATTGTACCGCACTTCGTTTTATGATTTAAACAGGGATTTCGTCAGGGCCCGTTGTTTATTCTGGTTTAGTCCGTGAATTGTTGTTAGCACTTCAGGTCCTGGCCCTGCACTTCAGGTCTTCAGGTGAATTATTGTCAGCACTTCAAGTCCAACCGATCCTGTCAAAAATCAATCGCATATGATAACATCACAATGCTGCCACTCATTGCACAACAACACAAATCCTGGTTTCGGACTGCCGACTGGAGAGAGCGTGGTCCGGACCAAGAGATGTCACTCTCGGGCGGAAATACCCATTAGGAAGGCGACAAATCCTATCGCGGCGGCGCGGCGCCGTTACTCGCATCCTGGGGAAGGGGAGAGAGTGACATTTCAGTGATGCGCCATCGACTTAACAGAGGGGCGTCGCTACCATTTCAGGGGCCACCCAAGGCTGATTTGAAAGGGTAAAGTACTCCTTTTCCCCCTGAATACGTCTAAACAGCAGTGTTATATTCATCTACATATGATCACACTGTACATAAAGTGAAATATTATTTAATAGGTCTATGTCATAGGCCATCAAGTGAACTATAAAAACATCCACATTTTGAAGGAGGAAGGACTATAGGAACTGTTCTCGCTGTATCCCCTACCTATCTCTCTGACGCTGTGCGAAAGGGGTGAGCGCGGCCCTCCCAGCGTGCAGCCTACCACATGGCGTTCCCCTGTACCTCGCTTTGCCGGCTCTGCTGCGGACCCTTCGGGTCTACTTTGAATTAAATTGCTCACTCACTTATTGATGTCACGAAAAGAGCTCATGGATGACCATGCTGTGAACAAGATACCTCAGGTAATGTTCCCGAAGAGCACCGAAGGAAGGGATTAAGGACGCCTAGACTGCGCGGTGACAATGGCCTGTCAGTCGCCGTTACGGGGGAGGGGGATAGGGTGATGGAATCGGAATTCAGCGGTGGGAATTTTTCAAGGCTTGAGACAGTGTACAGAACACTTGCATATGCACTTTCCAGGCAACACGAAAGGGATGGCACCCATATTTAGGTTTCAAACAGCCTCACCAGTGTTGCACAGCAGACGTAGGGGAAACGGGAGAAGCACGAATATTTTACTTTTTAATGCAGTAAATTTGATATCAACATGTCATGTTATCTCACGCTTTCGAAAAAGTTCTCAAAACACACACACAAATATTATATATGTATATATATATATAGGTATATATATATATATATATATATATATATATATATATATATATATTTCATTAAATATGACGGAATATTCGGAGTTGGTTTTTTCTTGGTGAGGCTTTCAACTTTGCGGACTAGGTTTTTTCCTTGGTTGTCCAGATCTGAGTGAATTGCGCTTATATTTTCAACATGTTCAAGTAACGTTTCATCAATCCAATTGACATCCTCAGACGACATGAGAGACATAAGACGCAAAGTTAAAAATCCATATGATATATGTTATAAATCCAAAAGTAATCGCAGATCGGTTCGGTCAGTAATTATTTGAAGAACATGGAGCTGACATGGCTCTAGAATTATTCCTGTGTGCAGGTGCTTTTAACGTGGAAGGTATCTCCATCAATAGCAAAAGAGCAAACATTGCTATCAACTTTTCTGTTATATGATAAACGGCTTAAATAAAATAATGCAGGTATGACGAACTATTTGATCACCATGTCGACATCACTAGGACACATTAACATTACATAACACTCAATGACAATTCACTATTCACGGATATGCATTACACTGTACGGTTTGAGCTAACCTGTTGGGAGCTGTTTATCATGTCCCCCATCAACTTCATCTGTCTGTTGATTTCTGGGTCCCTGTCTCTGATATCAACGGCCTCCAGGACCGTTAGCCTCCTGTCAAAGCATCGCACTATGATGGATATATTATTAGCATAACTCTGGGGAGTTTTAGTTTGTGAGTCGTTTCAGTATGTTTTTGGGGGCGCTGGCCTGGAGGTGGAATGTCATACATCTTGAGAGTGTAGTTGTGCGTCCGATGTATATCGAGTTAGCACGGGGCGCACAGTCACTGATGGGGCAATGGTACCCATCTACATGCATCTAATGAAACTTGCATCAGCGAAAATCTGTTCCCATCCTTTACTAATATCAAACACACCCATACCCACACCCACAACCACCAACACCAGAGGTGCAGAAAGTATGCTGGCTGTCACAAACTCAATGCGACGTATGCCTCCTCTGTCAGAAAAAGCTGGAAATGATAATTGTATACTTGAATACTATTTCCAATATGTTGAATGTCATCTACCTGTCTCTTACTTTTTGCAACAGACAAGGTTCAAGCACCAAGCCATTACTGCATGAAAGTATTAAACTGTGTTTTCATTTTTAGATCATGTTTATGTTTTGGAAGGAAAATTTCCAATTATGGATCATTGTTTCCAGTATTGGAATCATAACTTTTATTGGCAACTCTGACTGCAATTTCCCCTAATGACATGCATTTCCCTTTTTGAAAAAGTTTCCATTTTTGGAAGGAGTGTTTCCAATTATGGTACATTTCCCCATGATTAAATGTGGCAATTATCATGAAAATAATTATTATTGGGAACTAATCTATGAATGGGAGCGTGCACCTAAACACAATTGGGAACCCTGATCACAGCTTCCCCCCCGCCCCCACTGAACTTCTATCTCACATATCAACAAAAGGGACAAAAATGTCAATGTCAACATAGGATTTAGATCTACCTAAAATGTGTTGGTAAAGTGGACCTTAGGTAGCATTTTTATAGACAGATCAAATGCTTAAAATTTTCCCCCAACACCTGATTATCACCTGCCTGTTCATTCCTTCTTGCAGTAAAAACTCTGAGGCAACTACCCTGCATAGATGTAAAATTATGTCTATTGGCCTAATAGGTACCTACAGAGGTATTGGAAGTCTCATACCAAAGAAAGATCCAGTGTAGTCAAAGTCCTGCTCCATGACTCCATGCAGTTCAGGTCCTGTGTGTTGCTTACCACCACTGGTAGTAAGCAACACACCCCCAAACAGCGTTTTTCAAAGTCTCTTTCTTTCTGAGATTTTCTGCGATTTCCTGAGATGAGAAGGGGGTCTACTAGGCCCCCCTCCAGTGCACGTTAGTGTGTGTTTTAACACTTTGTGGAGGACTGCATTGGCACACATTTGCTATCTGCACAATATTGACATGATAATTTGATCATGAAATATCACCTGAATTACTGTTGTTGCCAGTCTGTTGCTGGCGCCAACTCTCCCAACTTCCTCCAGCTCCAAATCTACCTAACCAATCTTGATCTAGGGCACAAATAAGGTAAGGCACAAGCAAGCTAAGGAATGAAAAACCAAGTCTGATATGTGAAAGTGCATCAGTCTCAAAGTAGCCTACATTCATCTTAGATTAGCCATGGGCAGCACTTTTTATTCCAGCCAGTTTTAGCCTGCACTTATCTCAGATATACCCCAAAAATATGCCCTAAAAAAATTGGCTTCCCACCTGTGTACATTTTTTGGCAGGCTCTACATCAAATAAACATTACGAACTTGTCTTCTCGCTGTTGCGTAGTTTAAGTAGAATTGCTGCCCAGCTATGTTTATTTCTTTCACTCATTTAGTACTTTTCTTAGTAGCTTTTAGGCGTACTTAATACTAAATTCAAAGAAATAGGGACCGCTAAATCGAAGAGACTCAAACTTTAAATATTATTTAACGTGACAAAATGGACAGAAAAATACTTGATAACGTATTTGCGTTATCTTTAATGCCTTAAATATGCCCACAATCATGTATTTCTCGAAAAAAATTGACTGTCACATTTCGGGCATCTAGGCGGCAACTTACTGGCAACTTAAACCAACACAGCAGGCAGATGAACGCGTTTCGACAAAAATTGTCTTCTTCAGCATCTATGGTAGGAGGGATAAGGAACCCGTCATCAAGACATTCAGCAGTTTCATCGTTTGGATTTTTGTGCAAAATTATCGTGCGATAGAAATATACAGGCACCGTTTTTGAGGATATTCCAATAATGCTTCTTGAATTATTCTAAAATGTATACAAGCAAGCTTTGATATGAGACAATCTAGCCTTATCACTGTTTTAAATAATGTTCTATTTTTATTTTATCATCATTATTGTTTTTGTTATTATTATATAAAACTTTTTTCTCTCTCTTTGCTTAACCAACTCCTAATACAGCCGCAGATTTTGCCCATTTCATGAAGCCTGGCCTAAGATTAAAAGTATCATTTTTAGCTATATGTGCTGCTTCTGTAGCTTTCCTATTATCTTTGTTTTTACAAACTGCTATAATTTTAGCTCTATCCCAGTTTGGTAGATGATTTGTTTTCATGGAATGTATGACAAATGCACTGAATTCTGAGTTGTTTCGAAGGTCTCTTCTATGTTCTTTTAATCTTGTTTTTAGACCCCGTCCTGTTTCACCTATGTACGATTTCGTACACGACCCGCACGGCACCTGGTACACTACACTTTTTGGTTCTGAGTCACCTGATCTTTCTTTTTTCGCTAAGATGCTACTAAGTTTTTTACCGGAACAAAATGCTACTTTGCAACCCGTTTCTTCAAGTTTGTTTGCAATAATTTCAGCTGGTTTGGAGTAAGGTATCGTAACACATCGTATCTGTTCCTTTTTGTTGGATTTCGCGGATCGTTTTCTTATATCTAGAGCTTTCTTTTTCATATTTATCAGAAATCCTCTCGGATATTTTAGCTTCGTGAACGAGGTCATAATATGTTCTATCTCTTCTTGCAGGTATTCATCACTACAAATACGGAAGGCCCTAAGAAAAAATCCTAATACTACTCCTCGTTTCACCCTATCACTGTGACCTGAGTAATAATGTACATAGCATTCCTTGTTCGTTGGCTTTCGATATACTTTGAATTTAACTTCGGCACTCCTAACAGTCTCTGTGTCAAGGAAAGCTAGAGTTCTCTGATGTTCTTTTTCAATGGTGAACTGGATTTTTGGATCAACTGAGTTTAGTTGATTGAGTTTAGTTTCTAGGTCCATATCATTGGGGACTACAACTAATATGTCATCGACATATCGAGCCCAGATCACATTTGACCCCATTATCTCTAGGTAATGATGTTTTTCAAGCCATTCCATGTATAGGCATGCAGCAACTGGGCTTAACGGTGAACCCATCGCAAGACCACTGTGTTGAAAGTACTCATCCGAGTTGAAAGTGAAACCACCAAAATTCATGCACATTTTTAGCAATTTTAAATAGTCTTGTTTTGGTAAGGGCAGTTGGTCAGGGTTCATGTTCTTTGTTACGGATTCGATAGCTTTCATTGCCCCCTCTACTGAAACGTTCGTAAATAATGATTTAACATCAAAACTGGCTAGAAACTTATCTGAGAAGTCGATGTCCTTAATTTTCATCATGAGGTCATCAGTATTCTGGAGGTGTGCGTCGCTGACGGCACCCAACGAGCTTGATAGGGGTCTTGCTAATACTTTGGCGATACGATGAGGAGCACTGCCAATCCCTGACGTAATGGGACGCATCGGTATATTTGTTTTGTGCAGCTTTGGAAGACCGCGCATTCGTGGTGCGGTAGGAGCCTCTTCCAGAAGGTGAAGGAGTTGTTTTCCCTTTTCAGACTTTTGTAACAGTTTTCTTGTTTCTTGGTTGAATTTCTTACTGAGTTTTTCAATAAATCCAGAAGCTTTTTTCTCATAGGTATCTGTTTCTTGTAAGAGATTCTTCATTTTGTTTATGTATGCAGCCTTATCCAATATCACAACTCCTCCTCCTTTATCCGCTTGAGTAATTATTATTGACGGGTCATTGGCAAGGCTCTTCAACGCGTTCATGTATCTTCTAGGTAGTTTATCAGGTTCTTTGTCCGTTAGAGCCTTGCAGCATAACAGAATGCCTTGTATAAATCCCTTCTCTATATCATCCTCGTAATATTTGTAGTTCCTACGGACATGATCTACATAATGATCTTTGTCTCTGCCTGTATCAAACTTGAAACCAAGAGATAACGCTTCTTTTTCATAATTACTGAGTGACCGTGTTGATAAATTTGTAACTATGTCAACGTTCCCGGCTTCTTTCCATGGACTAGCATCGCACAGATTCTTCAGTTTTTGTTTGAGTTTCGCTTTTTGTTTGTCTTTGAATTTGTTGAGCTTTGTTCGTAATGATATCGACAATTGTATTCCCTTAAGTTCGTCTTTTAGAACATATATCTTGTCTTTTATATCAGCACATGTTTCTTCGAGGAAAGAACGCGCAGAAGCACTAAAGGGATGATCTTTTCTTCTAAGTTGTGTATGCAGCCTTATCCAATATCACAACTCCTCCTCCTTTATCCGCTTGAGTAATTATTATTGACGGGTCATTGGCAAGGCTCTTCAACGCGTTCATGTATCTTCTAGGTAGTTTATCAGGTTCTTTGTCCGTTAGAGCCTTGCAGCATAACAGAATGCCTTGTATAAATCCCTTCTCTATATCATCCTCGTAATATTTGTAGTTCCTACGGACATGATCTACATAATGATCTTTGTCTCTGCCTGTATCAAACTTGAAACCAAGAGATAACGCTTCTTTTTCATAATTACTGAGTGACCGTGTTGATAAATTTGTAACTATGTCAACGTTCCCGGCTTCTTTCCATGGACTAGCATCGCACAGATTCTTCAGTTTTTGTTTGAGTTTCGCTTTTTGTTTGTCTTTGAATTTGTTGAGCTTTGTTCGTAATGATATCGACAATTGTATTCCCTTAAGTTCGTCTTTTAGAACATATATCTTGTCTTTTATATCAGCACATGCTTCTTCGAGGAAAGAACGCGCAGAAGCACTAAAGGGATGATCTTTTCTTTTAAGTTGTTGAGGAGCTGATTTTGGTAAAACTTGTTCAATGATACAGTCTTGAAGGAATTTTAAACGATTGAAACTGCTGGATATCTTGAAATATCTTGAGAAAAAGTTTTATATAATAATAACAAAAACAATAATGATGATAAAATAAAAATAGAACATTATTTAAACAGTGATAAGGCTAGATTGTCTCATATCAAAGCTTGCTTGTATAAATTTTAGAATAATTCAAGAAGCATTATTGGAATATCCTCAAAAACGGTGCCTGTATATTTCTATCGCACGATAATTTTGCACAAAAATCCAAACGATGAAACTGCTGAATGTCTTGATGACGGGTTCCTTATCCCTCCTACCATAGATGCTGAAGAAGACAATTTTTGTCGAAACGCGTTCATCTGCCTGCTGTGTTGGTTTAAGTGTTAATATCTGTCAACCACTGTTATACAATTGTCTGACATGAACATCGAAACCAACACCACAGAGAGACAAGAATTCGTCACCAGAAAAAAGATATCCAGCAGTTTCATAAATGTGTCACAAACCCCAGTAGCCGAGTTGGCAAGTTTCTGCACCTCTGACCAACACACACACACACACACACACACACACACACACACACACACACACACACACACACACACACACACACACACACACACACACACACACACACACACACACACACACACACACACACACACACACACACACACACACACACACACACACACACACACACACACACACACACACACACACACACACACACACACACACACACACACACACACACACACACACACACACACACACACACACACACACACACACACACACACACACACACACACACACACACACACACACACACACACACACACACACACACACACACACACACACACACACACACACACACACACACACACACACACACACACACACACACACACACACACACACACACACACACACACACACACACACACACACACACACACACACACACACACACACACACACACACACACACACACACACACACACACACACACACACACACACACACACACACACACACACACACACACACACACACACACACACACACACACACACACACACACACACACACACACACACACACACACACACACACACACACACACACACACACACACACACACACACACACACACACACACACACACACACACACACACACACACACACACACACACACACACACACACACACACACACACACACACACACACACACACACACACACACACACACACACACACACACACACACACACACACACACACACACACACACACACACACACACACACACACACACACACACACACACACACACACACACACACACACACACACACACACACACACACACACACACACACACACACACACACACACACACACACACACACACACACACACACACACACACACACACACACACACACACACACACACACACACACACACACACACACACACACACACACACACACACACACACACACACACACACACACACACACACACACACACACACACACACACACACACACACACACACACACACACACACACACACACACACACACACACACATACGCACACACACAGATATATATATATATGTATGTATATATAACATTGGTTTAGTTTGGGAAAAGATTTTGATTGATGTATTATTGATTGAAAATGACGGCATATCTGGCATTGATGAGCCTCCGGTTTAGAGTCTCGATTCTTCTGATACGCTTTTTCATCTTTCGAGGACTGTTAAAACAATATTTTCCAAATGAATCATGTATCAACGTTATGTTAATCACATTAACATTTTCAGGCATGTCATTGGGCACATATAATTATTAAAAAACAGTCATTAATATAGGACACATCTAGCCCTCTGTTCGATTCGTCTCGATGCCGATTTATTTCCTTTAAAGGGAATGTGGCACCTTCATAACGTGATTTAAACTGAGATAACCAAATTGTTAAGCAAGTCGGAAAACTCTGTACTCCATTTATCACTTGTCTTGGAACTCGATATTTCCTTAGAAAAAAGCTAAAACCTACCTGACACCAGCCCCTTCATCAGCCCCCGCCGGGCGGCCATTGTTGTGAGCTGCTGGTGTGACGACATATGCTGACGTCACGATGAGCATCAGCCAATCGAAGCCCTTTGAAGCTTTTCAAGCATGGTAGTGGTTGCCAGATCGTGACATCATCCACAGGCTGATATTTATTTGTTTTTATAGAGGAGCATTTTAAAAATAAAAATATTGAGCTTATTGTACATTTTTCAGAGAAATCATGAGTGGTTTCATTGTTTTCGACTAAAAGTACGCCTAATTGCACTGAATTCCAGGATTCGACCAAGGTGCCACATTCCCTTTAAGAGTAATAACACCAAAAAGTAGCTTCAACTTCATGCAGTTGTAATGAAACGGCACCATCGTGAGATAGAAGTTGCAACTTTTTTAATTGCAGAATATTTGATTTTTACGCTTTCGCTTAAAAATGAAAATCATTTATCTAAAACCTACACCCAACATTCTCATAAGCGGTGAGTTTATCGCATTCACACACCCATGCATTCATCACAATGTTCTTCACCGTCTGGGCCCTAGAGGGGGCCCATCAAACAGCGACAGTGTGGAGACCTGGTTCATTTGACGGTTGATGGTGGGGCTCAGGTCCCGGATGAACACAGATTCCAGGGCCTGCAGCTTCTTAAATGTCGGTGTCCTGTACAAGCATAGTCCAGATTAAAGTCTTGTTATGGTCGCGCTTTATGTTTTTTTTCCGGGGCGCCTTCTTGAAGATGCATCGTCATTCTCCGAGAGAGACTTGTTGTTGTTTGTCCAACGTAACTATATTCTGGACGGTGCGCACAGTCACCATATGGAAAATTAAATTTGGATACTACGTTGTTCACCTTCAACTTCGAGTACTCTGCGGACAGGTTGTTTTTCATCACCAGTGTATTCCGATGTTGGGGTGCTCTTGTAGAAAATGTGAATTCTGTCGCCTTCCAGTTTATTGCTAGTTTCGGGCTGGCAGTGATTGCTGAGCTGCATTCGGATGATGTCTTCGAGTTTTCGTTCTCGTAGTTATTGCTTGAAAAGATATTACGGATACGGTCAAGCTCTTGGTGGACGAGCTCCCAGGTGCTGCAGTGCGTGAGAGCCCGAGAGAAATAAGCTCTGATCACGCTGTTTCCGTTGAGACATTCGCTTTTTCCGTTGAGGCAATGGCCGGTGTTAGTCTCTTTGCGGTAGACATTGGTTTGGTACTTGTTGTTGGAGGCATCGACCTTTACATCCAAGAAAGGGATTGTGTTTTCTACGCTTTCTTCGGTACTGAATTTTAGCTCTGAGACCTCTTCAAGATTTCTCTTAAGAAGATTCAGTTGGCAGCGTCCTTGATATCGGTAAAGATATCATCTACGTAGCGGTAGTACAGGTGGGGTTTGGTTTCCATCGTCTGCAGTGAGTTTTCTTCCACACAGCACATATAGCTTCGGGCGAATAATACCCCAAGGGAGAACCAATCGCAATGCCATTTACTTGGTAGATGAGTTTGCCTTCTGGGCATCGGAATGGAGCAGTTCTTGTACATATGGATAGCATTTCTTTCAGAACATTACGTGGTACCCGAGGTTGTGGTATCTCAGGGTGGTTGAAGGCATAGTTGAGGATAATCTGAATAGTCTCATCAATGGGAACGTTCGTGAAAAGACTCTGGGCGTCAAGTGATGCAATTATGCCCTTTCTCTCTCGGAGCTTGAGTATTTCTAGAAATTCCATAGACGACTTCAACGAGTACGTTCCGAGTATAAACGGAGACAGGATATCTGTGAGATATTATAGGTTTCATCGGGTTGCCAGCCTTGTGCGTCTTTCTATTCCCGTAAAAGTACCCAGGGTTAAACTCACCGATGATGCGTTGGAATTTGATGTCTCGGAACGTACTCTTTCAACTCGTCTACGAAATTTCTCCGAGAGAGAAAGGGCATAATTGAATCACTTCACGCCCAGAGTCTTTTCACGAATGTTCCCATTGATGAGACTATTCAGATTATCCTCAACTATGCCTTCAACGACCCTGAGCTACCACCACCTCGGGTACCACGTGATGTTTTGGAAGAGATTCTATCCAGATGTACAAAAGTGCTCCATTTCGATGCCCAGAAGGCAAACTCTTCTACCAAGTAAATGGCGTTGCGATTGGTTCTCCCTTGGGAGTATTATTTGTCTGAAGCTATATGTGCTGTGGGGAAGAAAACGCACTGCAGAAAATGGAAACCAAACCCCAGCTGTACTACTGCTACGTGAATGATATCTTTACCAATATCAAGGACACTGAACAGCTGGACCTTCTTAACCCATTAAAGCCGAACGGCAACTATAGTTGCGGACGGATATTTTCACTCATAGCTTGACAGCCGGACCAGGTTTTTGGACGGGAGATTGAAGGTAGGTAGTCGAATGTTTGCACGTGCAAATGCGGACGTTTTTTTCCCGATGCATCGGAAAGTAAACAGTCATAGGATCGATTTGTCAGAGCGTGTCGCATCACGAGTGAGGGATGGCCGGGGACGTCAGACGAAAAGGGTAAGTGTGAGCAAATATTTTGATTAATCATGCTATTTTGCATATCATTACGTCATTAATCGATGCAGCTATGCGCAGAGTTAAGAACAAGCCAATACAAAATTGTTTGTTTTACTAACATACAATTTGCTTTTAGGCAGCAACTAAAGTTGCGCTTCGTCACTTGAGGGTACAAAATGTTACCATCTCTGGTATGCAGTCAAATATTGGCGGTAGTTTAGTTGTTCCATTGTTTTGAAATAGTAGGAGTGGTGAATCTGGATTTTGAATGAACTGAGGAAATGGCCTTACATATTATTGTAATTTATAATTCAGACAACGAAAGCTATATTCTACTCCTGATGCCCATGCCAAAGTAATCTATCTACCTTGACAAATGCTGTGTAGCATGCATAGTATCTGCATGTATGCTTATATACATATGCATGCTGATATATGGAGGCCTTCTGATTCACCTACAGCTCTAATTTGTATAGAAATCCATGCTCAAATAGGAAAGTATCACGCATTTATTCAAACTTGCAGAATTGAGAATTGGCACTCGTTTGTTTTTCCTTCAGACTATCGCTGAACCATACACTGGAAGAATCGGAGGATGAATGCTGTGAAACATGTGTCGCAATACAGCCTCCGAAGGAGTTTCCGGATGCTATGTGGGATGAACACTCTGAAAAAGCGATGACGAAGCCCAACAAGACCCTGTACACCTACCTCGGCGAGTTCTTGCCGCAGACGCTGAAATCCGTCGAGGTCCAGGGGGGCAAGAACCAAGCATGAACATGCGCGGTCTGCCAGAGCCGACGGTTTCAACAGATGAAACGGCAGTTCTAGACTCAACTGAAACCGGCAACACGAAGAAACGACAAAGAAAAGAAAAAGGAAATAAAATGGGTCACTGACAAGGTTCAGGTTGGCAGATGCGCCCCACACACATGCGCCAACTCCCGACGCCGTAAAACAGTACAACAAGGGCATGGGAGGTGTGGATCTGCATGATCAGTTCGTGGCTAGCTATCGTCACCCGATCCGTTCAAATAAGTGGTGGTGGCCGCTCTTCAGCTGGATCATAAACTCGACGACCGTTAACGCCTGGCTGTTCTACCGCACCCTTGGACACAACATGCCGCTTCTGCAGTTCATAAGGGAATGTGTTCTTGAGCATGGGCGCCGTCACGCTCTGCAGCGAGCGCAGCCCGGTCCTGCCAGACTGAGCATAAAGGGCCAGGCGGGACAAAGCATCCGTTTTGACAATATTGGCCGCTGGCAAGAAAAGGCCAGCTCGAAGTATCGCGTTTGCCGCGAGTACAAACAGCGTTCGTCCTACATATAAGCAAAGTGCAACATCCCGGCTCATCTGGAGTGCATGGCGGCATACCATGGTGCTAGGCGCTGAAACACGAGGCAAAAGCGTCCACGAAAATGGAAAGAAACCTTTATTCATGAGTGTATGTATGCTGATTTACTTGTTATTGTCAAACCAACATCGTTGGGCAATCGGCAGGATTCCTAAAAACATCGTTTTGTGGGAAATACATTGTATTGACAATTATTTTGTCTTTCTGTTTCAAAACTTTTCAATATTTATCGCATGTAATAGGCATATATTTTGTTAATTCAGTTAATTACATTGAAGTGTTAAACACACATTGCAAGTCTGCAAATCTCCAGTTAAGTTGCCGCAGATACAGTGCCGAGCTAACTTGTCAATTTTTGACTACGTATGTGCCGAAGCGCAACTAAAGTTGCGTGTTAAAAAATAATGCTTCCGGTGCAGGAATTTTTTTGAAATTCATACATAACACTACTAAGGCCATGAAAATAGCACCCTCAAAAAATAATATTGATATCAGCTCTGGAAAGTCTTCGGCTTTAATGGGTTAAGAGAAATCATGAGGAGGTCTCAGAACTCAAATTCAGTACCAAAGAAAGCGTAGAAAACACAATCCCTTTCTTGCATGTAAGGGACGATGCCATCAATAACAAGTAACGAACCGATGTCTACCGCTGGAAACCAATGCCGCTTGGGGTAAGTGGTTATATGGCCGCCCGGTAGCTCAGTTGTTAGAGCGTTGGGCTCCGGCCTGTTGCTCAGGAACATGAAGTGACTGTGCATGTACACATTGTGCATGCTTGGAATCGGTTCCACTGAGACGCTCCGGCGCTCTATGTTTACTCGAAGTAGGTCGGCTGGCAACTGACTGGTGAGCAGAGATGGCCTACGCTACGTTACGTTACCGAATTATGCTACGTTACGGTTCGATTTTGGCCAAAACTACGCTACGGAATTATGTTACCAGGGGCGTAGCCAAGGGGGCGGCAGCGACAGCCAGCCCCCACCCCCCTGAGGACCCGAAGAGCCCGCTGAGGACACGATTCTGTAAAAAGCAGAGCCATTTTTACCCATCAGGGCCCTTTTGGAGCTGTCCCAGAAGCCATTTTGCCCCCCCCTTAGCGAAATCCTGGCTACGCACCTATATGCTACGTTATATTTCATCGAGTACGGAATTACGGTACCTTAGCTACGGCTACGGTAAAAATATTTCGCACTACGATATCAACATTGTGTTCACACATTCATACTTCAACCCTCGTCCCGGTGGGGGAGGTGTTTGCATCCCCTCGGGTTTTACCGGTTGTACGAAAAAACGGCGGCGCGGAGAACCGCCGTACTTGACACATCTTATCCTTGATCAATTCCGCAGCTTTCCCCAAAAATTCAAGCTGGATCATCTCAGGTCAGGTCACCAGGTTAGGTTATGTGACTTCACCTTCAGAAATGTTTAAGGTGTCATAAGTAAGAAAGGGGTGAATCTATCGAATTGAAACTGCTAGCAAATAATGGCCCTACCGAGTACTACAACCTATAGGTTCCTGTTGCAATGTTTTACCTGTGACCTCTAAGAGGTTATCTGAACTGCTGGGAGATTTTCTGACTTGGGTCAATATCTTTACAGGAAAGGACGATAAAACTTTTATTTTGATTCCTTTACGTTGACACTGCTTCTACGGTTCGATTGATGTGCATATTGCATATGTTAGATTAAATAGTGACCTTGACCTGACCTGAGGTGTGACCTGATGACTGATGTGTGTCACCTGATGTTTGGGGCCAATGGTCGGGAATTTTTTTCACCAGTTGACAAAATTATAAATCGAAATCAACCGGCTTCTAATTTTTACAAGCCCAAAAATGTGTCCGTGATTTACACTATCCACCTAAAGATCCCGATCTTAATTGACATCGGGGGAATTCCAGGACAAAATGGCCAAAATATTTCAATTTGATGCCACCATGTCTAGAAAAAATATTAAGCTTTGTCTCCGGGGTAGTTTTGGGCCAGGAAAATGCCTGTGAGAATTGTAGCCCCAGCAGACCAACGGTGACCGAGTTATAGCCCGAGACATTTTCGGGAGGTCACCTTGTAAACTCATCTCTGATCCTTCATAACTCAAAAACGCTTTGCCTGATTAACAAGTTTTGTATATCATTAAGCTCGTCTTGAACTATACATTATTTTGAAGAAAAAATAAGACTTCAAGATAAAAAAGAATTCGTTTGAACTTTCCTTTTTGACCTAGCTTGACCTTTTCATACTTGAAATTTCCCTTTTAGAAACCTAGAAAATTTTGTCTCATAAAATATTTTTCGATGAGAAATTTTCAAAAATGCGTTCTTGCTATAAATTCCAAATGTTAGCACCTAAGGTAGGTATGCAGACGGTTTTTACCACTGCAGTAGCACAGTCTCATGTTTAACACCGCAAACAGAGCGACTGCTTTTGTAATCGGTTGCTTACAATGATATTGCATTGTCTTTACGAAATTTTCATCGTGAAAGTGTCAGAATTTATGAGAATTAACACGCGCCCACACGAGGGGGCGGGCTACTGGTTTCGTCAGGTTTCTACATGTAGTAAAAAATACCTTCGCGCAGCGCCACCGTACTTCATCTACCACTAACTCAACATTTTAGCAGCTTCTGGCAAAATAATCTAGGTCAACTGGCAGGTGGTGGGTACCGTAAATACCGTAGGTCAGCTGGCAACTGACTGGTGAGGGGGCGACCTGAGGTAGATGGCCGTCGTTATGCCTTGTGGGACGTTCAACTTGTTTTCCTTAATTAACCCTTCATCGTGGGAGTTGCTCGTTTGGGTGGTGGGGTCGGGGTCTCCGTAAGAAGTCTCTTGATGACTCTAGTGAGACTCCGACTCCTAAAACTGAACTGGCAAAAACTTTGACAGGATTTATAAAAAGAAAAGTAGCAGCCCTTAAAAGTGATTGAAAGGAAAGGGCAAAGAAACTTATTTGGAATGGGCCTTGGAGCCTTGTAAAAGAAAATTTACAAAGATTTCGCGACTTCATCAATAATTGAAACAAGTATGACTTATCCTATAAGCACCACTAACTCACACAATTACATCGTTCCCGGAGATGGAAAAATAGTATGGATACAAGATGCCCAGTGCAGCACAGCATACTTTTGAGAGGATTCATACAATGTAAAAAAACGTGTCTGAAAACCTTTCATTCCCAGGAAATAATTTGAATCTGCTCATATACGCGAAAAAATGTCCTGAAATCATAACACATTCGACTTGCTCACTTGAAGAGGTTGCCGCACATGATATTTTTAAAGGTAATCATTTCATAGCTTCATAGGCTAGGTCTCTTGACCTTGGTTGGCGGTCTGACCTGGTATGACCCAGACCTAAAATTTTTCCAGAAGCTGCAAGAGTTTCGAGTTAGAGGTAGATAAACCTAACAATGCAATATCATTGTAAGCAACCGACTACAAAAGCAATCGCTTTGTTTGTGGTGTTAAACATTAGGCTGTACTACCGCAGTGGTAAAAAAGCGTCTGCATACCTACCTTAGGTGCAAAAAGGAATTTATAGCAAGAACGCCTTTTTGAAAATAAACTTATCGAGATGTTTTTTTATAAATCATTTTTTTTTAGGTGTCTAAAAGGCCAATTACAACTGCGAAAAAGTCGAGCTAGGTCAAAGAAGAAAAGGTCAAACGAACTAAAAGTCAAAATGTTTTTTTAAATATCAAATTTTCTTTTTTCGAAATAATGTATATTTCAAGACGAGTTTAATGATAAAGAAAACTTCTTGATCAAGCAATGATTTTTTTAGTTATGAAGCATCAAAGATGACTCTACAAGGTGACCTCCCGAAAATGCCTCGGGCTAAAACTCGGTCACCATTGATCAGAGGGGGCTAAGATTCTCACAGGCGTGTTCCTGGCCCAAAACTACCTCGGAGACAAAGTTTCAGATTTGTTTCAGTCAAGCCTTGGTCGATCTGTCCTGGAATCCCCCAGCATTTTGAAGCACTTCTCGTGAAATTGGAGTTTGTAATTTTAAAGTAACGGTTTATTCGTTACTTTTTCAAATACTATCATTCAATTTCAAATTTCAAATTAAAGCAAATCGTTACCAAGAATCCTCAGTACTGCGATCGAGATCACGAGAAAGTATTCGTACTTATACAATTATACATATATGACGTAACTTTTTCGTAGTACGTTACGATACGCTAAACTTTGGCGTAGTGCGCTACAGAATTCGCCCAACTACGCTACTCTTCATTTCCAGAGCTACGGCTACGGAAAAATGATTTCATACCGTAGCGTAGGCCATCTCTGCTGGTGAGATTGTGACCTGAGCGGGGCGAGCGTCTTTGTGCTTTGTTGAACGTTCAATTTTGGCTTCTAAATTGCAGAGGTGCAGAAAGTATACTGGCAGTCACAAACTCAATGCGACATATGCCTCCTCTGTCACACAAAGCTGGAAATGATAATTTTATACTTGAATACTATTTCCAATATGCTGGATGTCATCTACCTGTCTCTTACTTTTTGCAACTGACAAGGTTCAAGCACCAAGCCATTACCGCATGAAAGTATTAAACTGTGTTTTCATTTTTAGATCATGTTTATGTTTTGGAAGGAAAATTTCCAATTATGGATCATTGTTTTCAGTGCTGGGATCATAACTATTATTGGCAACTCTGACTGCAGTTTCCCCCAATGACATGCATTTCCCTTTTTTGAAGAAGTTTCCATTTTTGGAAGGAGTGTTTCCAATTATGGTACATTTCCCCATGATTAAATGTGGCAATTATCATGAAAATTATTATTGGAAACTAATCTATAAATGGGAGCGTACACCTACACACAATTGGGAACCCTGATCACAGCTTCCCCCCCACCCCCACTGAACTTCCATCTCACATATCAACAAAAGGGACAAAAATGTCAATGTCAACATAGGATTTGGATCGACCTAAAATGTGTTGGTAAAGTGGACCTTAGGTAGCATTTTTATAGCCAGATCAAATGCTTAAAATTTCCCCCTGCCTGGTCGTTCCTTCTTGCAGTAAAAACTCTGAGGCAACTACCCTGCATAGATGTAAAATTATGTCTATTGGCCTAATAGGTACAGAGGTATTGGAAATCTCATACCAAAGAAAGATCCAGTGTATAAGTCAAAATTCTGCTTTAACTCCAGGCAGTTCAGGTCCTGTGTGTTGCTTACTACTACTGGTAGTAAGCAACACACCCCCAACCAGCGTTTTTCAAAGTCTCTTTCTTTCTGAGATTTTCTGTGATTTTCTGAGATGAGAAGGGGGTCTACTAGGCCCCCCTAGTGCACGTTAGTGCCAGGCCCCTCTCCAGTGTGTGTTTTAACACTTTGTGGAGGACTGCATTGGCACACATTTGCTATCTGTACAATATTGACATGATAATTTGATCATGAAACCTCACCTGAATTACTGTTGTTGCCAGTCTGCTGCTGGCGCCAACTCTCCCAACTTCCTCCAGCTCCAAATCTACCTAACCAATCTTGATCTAGGGCACAAATAAGGTAAGGCACAAGCAAGCTAAGGAATGAAAAACCAAGTTTGATGTGTGAAAGTGCATCAGAATCAAAGTAGCCTACATTCATCTTAGATTAGCCATGGGCAGCACTATTTATTCCAGCTAGTTTTAGCCTGCACTTATCTCAGATATACCTAATAAATATGCCCTCAACAGAAGTAGCTTCCCACTTGTTCAAATCTTTTTGGCAGGCTCTACATCACACAAACTTTGCGAACTTGTGTTGTCGCTGTTGCGTAGTTTAGGTAGAATTGCTGCCCAGCTATGTTTATTTCTTTCACTCATTTAGTACTTTTCCTAGTAGCTTTTAGGCGTACTTGATACTAAATTCAAAGAAATAGGGACCGCTAAATCGAAGATACTCAAACTTTAAATATTATTTAACCTGACAAAATGGACAGAAAAGTACTTGATAACGTATCTGCGTTATCTTTAATGCCTTAAATATGCCCACAATCATGTATTTCTCGAAAAAATTGACTGTCACATTTCGGGCATCTAGGCGGCAACTTTCTGGCAACTACTAACAATCGGCGCCATTGGGCTGCATGTTAAAATCTGGCAACTGTGACAGCGGTTTTCGGGTTTTCTGCAGCGGGGGTCTCTCGTTTTAGTAGAAACTGAACACAGTACCAATATTGTATCACTGATGGTACGCTGTGCAATTGAAGGACAGAGTTGCTAAATTAAAATATTTGCTACACGCCTCATTCTGTATTTCGAAAATGTGTGGTTTGATTTTGAACCATACTGTCACGATCGCTATTTTGTCACACTTATGCACCTCAACTATCATAAATGTGTCACAAACTCCAGTAGCCGAGTTGGCAAGTTTCTGCACCTCTGCTAAATTGGGCCTTCATTGTGGGGAGTTGCTCGTTCGTATGGTGGGGTCGGGGTCTCCGTGACTACTCCGCTAATGACTTTAGTGAGCACCAGACTCCAATAACCGAACGTGGAATAACTTGGACAAAATTTATAATAAAAATATGGGTTTCTGGGATCCAGACTCTCATCGCTCCGACCAAGGCAGGCCACCAGAGTAGCACAACGCAGAAATACAGGTCGGCAGCCAGCATGAGCATTGAGCAGTCGTCAGATCCAACAGCCCAGGGGGCGAGAGCCCGTGGCCTTCACCCAACTCAGTAAACGGTTTGTCGATCGGCCCCTCCAGAAAGCATGGGCCGGCTGGGAAGTCAGCCCGGCGGCCGTTAGAGTCCCTGCCGAGTGGTGGTGTCCACGCTACCGGTCCCACGGCCAGCGCGGGGGCCAGCGGAGACGGTCCAGCGGAAACAACAGCCCACCTCCCCTCCAGTACGCGACCGAACCGCATCAGTTCCTATTAATAGCACGGACCCATAGGCGGATCCAGGGGGCAGGGGAGCACATGCCCCCTCGATCGATCCTCGGCGGCCCCTAAAATGGTCACGGCGCCCCTGAGATGTCGCTTCCCACCCCCTCCCATGATGCAAAAATAGGCGCCCACCGATATAATTTTGCGCCCATCTGATAAGTTTTGCCGGTCCAAAGTGGCGCCCCCCGACCGGATGGTGCCCCTCCCCGGGAAGGTGCCCCCCCGATCGGAAATCATGGATCCGCCTATGCGCGGATCCAATATATCTAATGGGGAACACATGGTGAGGGGGGATTTGGAGCAGAAAACCCTATCAGGTTTGCCCCAAATGCCATCAAGGAGACGTCGATACACTCGTCCTCGGGGGGGGAGTAGGAAGCTACCTTTCAGGGGGGCACCATCGACCTTTCGGGGAGAGGGGAGGGGGTCAAGGATCGATAAGGGGGCAAGTGCCCCTTAGCTGCCTTTTCGTGCATCCGCCTTTGAAACATATGTGTATGATTCCAAAATATTTCGGAAAGTGGGAGCGGGCGTGCTGACTCCAAGCCTTCTTATTCTGAAGTGTATGATATACAACGAAGGTGATAGACATGAGGACTAATAAAATACTGTTAGGGAGATATGATGACTCAACCACGTCTGTTTTTACAAAAGTGGCTCTAAACGCAGCACTGGTGCTGGAGACGTGCTCCGTGGCAATAGCATTCCAGTTTCAATTTGAAAAAAACTGAGCTGTGCATAGGCGGATCCAGGATTGCCAAGCGGGTGGAGGCCCTTACCGGGGGATGGGGCGCCATTCGGACCAGGGGGTGCCACTTTTGGCCGGAAAAACTATCGGGTGGGTGCCAAATCCTATCGGTGGAAGCCGATTTTCGCATCCTGGGGTGAGAGAGTGGGAAGCGACATTCAAGGGGCACCATTGGCCTTTCAGGGGGGCACCGTGAATATTTCAGGGGGCGCCGAGGGTCGACTGGAGGAAGAGGCACGTGCCTTTTGCCCCTCTGAATCTGCGTATAGAGCTATGGAAATTGTATAACATAATGCACTTTAAGCGTGATGGTGTCTTGAATTTGCTGCACTCTTGGTCATGTGCATTTATGAACGCGCTGCACTTTTGAGCGGACTGAAATTTTGATTGTGTTGTACTTTTGAATGCGCTGAATGTGCTGTACTTTTGAACGCGGAAAGAATAGGATGGGCTCGTGTTCAGCAAATACTAGAGAGATCAGCTTCGAAATCCTTCAACCGTGTATTATTACTCCAATCTTGACCATAAAGTTGAGTTTTTGACCATCTAACCTCTCAAAGGTCACGTGAGGTCACTGGAGCATACAGTGATTATGTTACCAATAACTTCTCATTGAATTGACATAAAACTTCCATCTTGCTCGCATTGTGCTTATCTTGTCACGGGGATTTGATTGATTTGCAACATAACCATACCGGGTCACCCTGTGACCCTGCCAAGGCCTTTAAATGTAAAGGTAGAACGCTCCGCTCTAAAAAGAATGGCAACCCCTGTTTCTAGATATTTTTACGTTTGTGACGTCAGCAGTTGCTCTCGAGGTGGAGCCGCCCATTCATTCAATGAGAATTGACTGCGGATCGTGGAATGTTTTACGGTTTCAAAATGCATATGACGAAGGATAGACCCAGTATTTATCACCCCACGTACACAAAAAACAGCATTATTGCCCCCAACACGCAACCTATCTCCTGATAGCCCCGTCTTCTACAATACCCAGCGACAATGCGTTGCTAAGCAGCACTAGGTGATCGATGACGTCATCAGCATGGTGAATGCCAGATTTGAGGTTCCCAATTTTGGCCTAGGCTAAAAAGCCGAGCGACACCCCCTGACCCTACCCTAGGTGGTTGTTAGGCAATTATCCTCATTTGACCTAGCCATGCCATATTAACTATACATCTTTCGGTTTTCCGCTGTGAGAGGAATCCAGTGATGTATAAAGATTTGCTCTAGCTTCGCTGAGTAAAAGTCTAAAGAGGGAAACGTACACGGCGCTGTTGTAAGCCTATGGGAGCCTTCTTTGACCAATGCTGGCTTCAACATTGACCTGAAATGAAATAATTCTGATAATTTCTATTTGTCTCGAGCACACTTTTCGCCGGCCGTCCGTAATTTTTCTCTAGCTTTCCTGGGAAATAAGATACGGAAGAAGGGCGAAATGTACGTCTCCCCAGCAAGGCGCGTCGTGCCGAGGACCCCGGTGGGGCACATGTTGATATGGCTTGGAAATAATAGGGCTAATCAATGGACAATCCGGGATTTTTTTGTAGAGATGACTGTAGGTCAGGTACGAGCCATGGCCTCTCCGTTGGAAATGTATGGGCAAGATAATTTAAACTAAAAAACATCGGTGGAAATGAAGATACAGTCTTTGCTTTTATTTTTGGACTTACCCTTCGATTCTAATGATTTGCGTTCTGGCCCAATCTATGATTGGCCTGATCCTTTTAATCGGGCTTCACATTTGAACGTGCTGCACGTTTGAACGGGCTGTAATTTTGATAGTGCTGCACTTTATAATGTGCTGCAGTTTTGAACATGCTGCACTTTTGAACGTGCTGCACTTATGAACCGCGGACGTTTTGAACTCTACGCAAAATATCTTGCTGCACTTATGAACCGCTGACCATTTGAACACCGCTTCTCTGACCTTGCTGCATTTTTGAACGTGCTGCACTTATGAACTGTGGGTGTTTTGAACGTGCTTGATAATCGAGTCTGCTGCACTTATGAACTGCGGGGGGTTTTGAACGCGCTGCACTTTTGAACTGTGGGGCTTTTGATCGTGCTGCACTTTTGATCGTGCGGCACTTATGAACTGCGGGCGTTTTGAACATCGCTTCCTTAATGGTGCTGCACTTTTGAACTGCGGCAGTTATGAGCAGTGGCACTTTTGATCGTGCTGCACTTTTGATCGTGCTGCACTTTTGATCGTGCTGCACTTATGAACTGCGGGCGTTTTGAACATCCCTTCCTTGACCTTGCTGCACTTTTGAACTGCTGCACTTTTGAACATGCTGCACTTTTGATCGTGCGGCACTTATGAACGTGCTGCACTTATGAACTGCGGCACTTTTGATATAGCGTCGCAAGGAATGCCAAACAAATATTTGTGATTTATTCTTTAGTAGCTTGAGGGCTAGATTCCGTTCCAAGTTTCTCAGGCGTTTGTAATCACGTGGTATTAAAGTGTTACTTATTGTTATTTTTTGTTTTGTTTGAGGTCTTGTTCGTAATGTCTTTAATGCGCCATCTATAGTGTCTCATACTGAATTTTCCGGAGAGGAAGGAAAACAAGGCGAGCGAGTGCTCATCATTATTGACTGTTTTGTTTTGGAGAGAGAGGTGCTGTCTGAATTTGTCGATGCACGAACGATGTTCCAGGGTAGTAAACGGTGTTCTATTTTGAAGCTAAAATGGGAACAGGAATGTGCTGAATATCCAGGGGCAGGAATTGCCGCAGCCAGTTGTTTTGCGGGTTCGTTTTGTCTTTCCGCGCGTTTCTTTTTTGTTCTCTTCTGTTTGCAGTTTTTTTGTTTTTTGTTCTATTCGTTGGTCTGATTCGATTAGTGTCTTATTCTTGATCTCTCCGAACACTTCTTTTTCTGATTACTTGCTGAGATGTGTCTTCTCCTTGTTTCGTTATGTTTTGTTTTGTATTTGTATTTGTATTGACTTCGGTTTGATTACATGGCTTTGGTTTGACCCAGTGGCCTCCGCACCACTGGGCCCACTGGGTCCGCTGGTGTGGGGTAGGCACTGGATTATTCCAGGCGTCTGGGGACAGTTGACCTGCCGGTGGGGACTTGCTTCGCTACCTGGTCAGCGTCTATCACTGAGCGGCTTTTACTGCCCTCCGCGGCCCGGGACCCCCGGGTCGCTGGGTGGGCGCCAGGTTTGAGGCCCTGGTACCTGGTGCCGGACGTCCCGCTGGCAGTGACACGAGCCCTCTGGAAGAAAATATAGTTATGTCCTTTGATAGACCTGGTCCAGAAAATATTTTACCCCTTAGCTTGCTTCCAGGTCCAAGATGTTGCTTGTCTTCCTTGTCTAAATCCACCTGGTCCACTACTAGGTTACCATAGATACCAAGGACTAGTTCCCTAAAATACTAACTGAAGGTGTGAATTCAGATAGCAGCTAAACCCTCTTTACTAGTTGTGCCTTTGTGCTGTAATTCTTTTAAGCAAACTATTGGTAATTTAACAATAATATTAAGCACTACTCTCTATGTGAAATATAAGTCAAGGAGCTATATCAAGGTTACCCTTATTGGCTCCTTGTCCCATCTGTTTTTTTCCCTAACTTAACTTGAACTCCCTCTCTCCCTCCCTCCCCCTCCCCTCTCTCTCTCTCTTCTATCTATTTCTATCTATTTCTATCTCTATCTATCTCTATCTATCTTTATCTATCTTTATCTATCTTTATCTATCTTTATCTATCTTTATCTATCTTTATCTATCTTTATCTATCTTTATCTATCTTTATCTATCTTTATCTATCTTTATCTATCTTTATCTATCTTTATCTATCTTTATCTATCTTTTCTCTATCTCTCTCTCTCTCTCTCTCTCTCTCTCTCTCTCTCTCTCTCTCTCTCTCTCTCTCTCTCTCTCTCTCTCTCTCTCTCTCTCTCTCTCTCTCTCTCTCTCTCTCTCTCTCTCTCTCTCTCTCTCTCTCTCTCTCTCTCTCTCTCTCTCTCTCTCTCTCTCTCTCTCTCTCTCTCTCTCTCTCTCTCTCTCTCTCTCTCTCTCTCTCTCTCTCTCTCTCTCTCTCTCTCTCTCTCTCTCTCTCTCTCTCTCTCTCTCTCTCTCTCTCTCTCTCTCTCTCTCTCTCTCTCTCTCTCTCTCTCTCTCTCTCTCTCTCTCTCTCTCTCTCTCTCTCTCTCTCTCTCTCTCTCTCTCTCTCTCTCTCTCTCTCTCTCTCTCTCTCTCTCTCTCTCTCTCTCTCTCTCTCTCTCTCTCTCTCTCTCTCTCTCTCTCTCTCTCTCTCTCTCTCTCTCTCTCTCTCTCTCTCTCTCTCTCTCTCTCTCTCTCTCTCTCTCTCTCTCTCTCTCTCTCTCTCTCTCTCTCTCTCTCTCTCTCTCTCTCTCTCTCTCTCTCTCTCTCTCTCTCTCTCTCTCTCTCTCTCTCTCTCTCTCTCTCTCTCTCTCTCTCTCTCTCTCTCTCTCTCTCTCTCTCTCTCTCTCTCTCTCTCTCTCTCTCTCTCTCTCTCTCTCTCTCTCTCTCTCTCTCTCTCTCTCTCTCTCTCTCTCTCTCTCTCTCTCTCTCTCTCTCTCTCTCTCTCTCTCTCTCTCTCTCTCTCATTTTTCCACCATATCCTTCTAAATTACTTGGGCCCACATATGTTGCTCTCAGCATGTGTTTTGCATAAGTTGCTTGTAGCACGTGCTTGTGCCACTATGTATGATAGTTGGCCCCTACCAATATCTAAACACCTGTCAGTCATCTATATGCTGTTTGCTTGTTTCAAGATGGAACACTATGATGAGAACCTGCAAATGACTCCAGACCTGTGATGATGTCCGCCACCTCTTCAAAGGCCACATGTAACTTCAACCGACCTTGTCATCGCTCCAGGAACTACATCCGCTGACACCCCTCACTCAGCAGTATGATGGGGCGGTCACCAGCCACGGCTTGAAAAACCTGGCTGCCTCCGCCCGATCCTCTTCGACCAGCCCACCTGCAACTCCAACCGACCTTGTCATCGCTCCAGGAACTACATCCGCTGACACCTCTCACTCAGCAGTATGATGGGGGCGGCCAACAGCCACGGCTCGATAAACCTGGCTGCCTCTGCCCGAACCCTCTTCGGACCAGCCCACCCGGCGCCGTGGTCGCGGTGTTGAAAAGTCCACCAGAACTGTCCAATGTGCAGTCAAGACTGGAAGCTCAAGGAATAGCATTAGCTTTTATATATTCTCAGCCTCAGGTGGTCATGTCGTGGCCTCAGGACCTACCTCCACTACCGCCCCTTTTTTTATTTATAAGAGAAAAACACCCACACGCCACCCCCCCCTATGGGAAAACACTCAGCAGTATGCTGGGGGCAGTCACCAGCGACGACTGGAGGCACCTGGTGCCCCACCTGTCCCTCTTCGGAGTGTCTCAGCCAACCCACCTGCATAAGGTGCTGACCTACTGTAACGTGCCGGCGCCGCGGCGTTGGAAACTCCACCAGCTGTGTCCAGGGTGCAATCAGGACTAGAAATTCAAGCTGTAATAGCTATTCTCATTTTCTCATTCCCAGCTCCACCTGGCCATATCGCCTCATGAATGACCTTTACTACCGCCCTCACTCAGCAGTATGCTGGAGGCGGCCACGAGCGATGACTGAAGTCACCTGGCTGCCTCTGCCCTCTTCGGACTGTCTCTATCAGCCCACCAACACGAACGTGCCGATACGAAACAGCGTGCTGGTGCCGCGGCCGTGGAGCTAACAAGTTGACTAGCACTGCCCAGTGATAGACAGGACTGTAAATTCAAGGAAAATGGGCAGTTCTCAAAATCTCAGCTCCAGCTGGCCATGTCGCCGCTTCTAGAACTGCATCCGCGGCTGCCCTCACTCAACAGCATGATGGGGGCAGCTGCCAGCGACAGCTAAAGCACCTGATGCCTCCGCCCGGCCCTCCAGACTCTCTCTGCCGGTCCACCTACCGGAACATGCCGACGCACAGTACGTGCCATTGCCGCTGCCGCGGCGTCGGCGAGTCCACCTGCACTGTTCAGGGTTGAACAGGACTGGAAGTTCCTGGAAGTAGTAGTAACAGTTCTCATATCTCCAGCTCAAACCGGCCATGTCGTCGCTTCAGGAGATGCTTCCATTGCTGCCCTCGCTTGGCAGTGTGCTGGAGGTGGCCACCGGCGGCGACTAGGGCCTCCAGCGACGACTGGAGACCCCTGGCCGTCCCCCGCATCGCTCTCTTCGTTCTCTCGGCCAGCGCTGCATAAACGTGCCGACCTACGGTGACGTGCCGGTGCCGCGACGTCGGCAGGTCCCCCAGCTCTGCCCAATATTTGGACGGGACTGGCAATTCATGGAGCATCAGTGGTGCGCATAATTCCTGCTCCAGTTAGCCATATCGTCACCTCTGGAATTACTTCCGCTGCCGCCTTCGCTCATCAGCATGCTGAAGGCGGCCACCAACGACGGCTTGAGAAACCTGGCTGCCTCCGCCTGGCCCTCTTCGGACGCTTCCAGCAAACCCACCTGCATGAACGTGCCAATCTACAGTAACATGCCGCGCCACGGTCGCTGCCACCGTGGTCGGCTTGGGCCTGACTCCTGACTCAACCGCGCCTCACTGTCCGCCGGCGGTGAGCGCGTGTTTTCGCCGGCGAAACCGCTGCCATAACCGGCGGCGCGTCGCTCTGCCTGAGCGACCAGTGGCTGGAGCGACTCCAGCGCGAAAAAGGGACCTCTGCCGGCTAGATCAGCTGCTACTGCACCAGCTGTAGTAGATATACGACCACATCCAGTAGCCCCAGCGACCGGTGCGTTCTCTCATCAGGGATAACGACTACGACGCCTCAGCTGACGGGGAGGAGCAGCAACAGCCACACCAAGAGACAGCAGCTGACCTCCGTGTCGGAGCGGCTCTTCGCTGCTCCGGCTCCAGCCTAGGTTTCGGTGACAGTGTGCAAATAAATTAAACTTCTTGCTCGGCCCCATTCCTAACACGTATATTTGCGGTATTCTCCTGCTTTTCCCATCTTACTCTGTTTTGTCTGTTTACTGCCTAATTGTTTTGTTCTGTTCTTGTTTTTGGTTTCTTTTGGTTTGTTCCCACTAGTGCCTTAATTTCATCTCGCCGAACGCATTTTGTCTGTGGTTTAGATATATCCTGCTTTGTTTATGTATGTTATAGCTAGTTTTGTTTTTTGAGATTTATTTGTTTTGTTTTGTTTGTTTTCTAGTTTTTTTGGTTTGATTGATTGCATTGCTTGAATGTTGTTGAGTTTGATTGGTTCCTGCTTTGATTAGATATTTGTCCTTATTTCTTATATTTGTTCTTGCTTCTAATAACTAAATATTTTCTTAGATTCAATATGTTCAATATATGTGGGCCCTCTACGTATCTACTTCTAACTTAACCTTATTAATTTTTGTTTTGTGTCCCGTTTTGTTTACTTGTAACTTTATTTTGCTCTTTCAACTGTGTTTTTGGCGTTATATTTGTTCATTTCGTTCTCTAACGCTCATCTTACTTTGTTGTGTCCTGTCAGTCTCTGTTTTTATCGCTTTTTCTGTTTGTTTTCTCGTTCCATGGTTACTGTTTCTTTGTTAGCTTTCTCACACTCCTCTGACCAGTGCCACTTGATGCCTGACCCCGCGTAGGCGTACAGAGGGGTCGATATTTCAGCCATGCATGGGATGAAAGACCACTAGTAGTTTTGCCATTCCTAAGAACCTGTGCAGTCCTTTCGTGTAAGTGGATCTGGGACACTCCTTTATGGCTGTCAGGTTATCTGGTGATTGGGAGTAGCCATTGGGGGACACCTCATGGCCCAGGAAGGGGCCTCTGCTGTACCCAAAACGACACTTATTCGGTCTCAGCTGCATGTTGGCCTTTTGGAGGGTACTTAGGGTCTGCTCCAGATGTAGCAGGTGCTGTTCAAAGAAAAACAGTAAACGTCACTGATATTTGCGACGGCATTGGACACTCCCTTTAGTGCAGAGTCGATTATTCTGTGGTAGGTACGTTGGCTCTTGCAAAGTCCGAAAGGCATCACCTTCATTTCGTAATGCCCTCGTGGCACAGAAAGCGCTGTCTTGGGCCGGTCAGACGCCTCCATCTCAATTCTCCACTAAGTATTGATACAATCGAGGAATGAGAGTACCTCACTCTCATGCATTTAGCCGAAAATGTCCTTTGCATTTGGAAGGATAAGCGTCCTTTTCAGTCAGTTCGTTAAGCATACGATAGTTTACCACGAAGCGATGCGTGCCATTGCGCTTTTCAATCAGAATTACACCACTACTCCAAGTGGAGTCTGACGGGCGACATATACCATTGTCCAGCATCTCTTCAACCTTCCGATTGACCCCTTTCCCATTGTCAGGGGACATTCGTTGCACTTTGTAATGGGCCTTGTCTCGTTCGAAACTATCTTGTGTTTTCTAAGCCTGCACAGTGATTTTTTTTGGGGGAGCTTGTCGCCCACTCAGTTTTATGTTGCAAGAGTGGAGTGTGCAGCTTTTTTCTCTGCTTGGGACTTAGAGCAGGGTCAATGTAAAATTTCAGGTCCACAACACAGTGCTGCTCGGCCCGGGCTAGGTACATCTCGCCTACTATCCAACTCACTATCACTCAGCATAACATTGTTTTGTTTGTTTGACTTGTGTTGGAAAGCTGTCTTGCTCATCCGGGTACTGAGACTCAGTGATGATTGCAAGGGCATACTTCTTGGAAGTCAAGCAGTCATATGAGACATACTGAAAGGGGGAAAGGGTGATCAGGCAGACGCATACAAGAAGCTTACCAATAGCAACAAAGCAAGCGTGCAAACAAGCGGGCACATGTGGTCACATGCACAGATGGCGATAAGTAAGGCCGTGCATTTCCACATTACAACTGTTCCTACCAATGGTAATTGCGTGTGTTGGCAGGACCAGCTGGTGAAAAATGAAGCTACATGCAGATTTTTGCCCCTTGATTAGCAGTGTACAAGGCTATCTTCTTCAATTTCTGGACGAAGAGAAGACAAAGTTTCGACCAGACTTTGGTAAGTAATGCGACTGTTTTAATGTTATCTGACATTCCATGCTTTGACTTTTAGAAAGCCTCATGATCATCTCTTGAAAGTCGACTACTTGTTGCGTAGTGGGAATCCGAGGCTGTTTAATGTGGGTTTGGAAGAGTGAGTCTGTACAGTAATTCGCTGCATGACTGCTTGACGAAAAGTTCTATAGATTCAATATAATAGATGAAGTGTTCCAAAGAATGCCCATAAACTGCTCAATTGTCGTGACAGGAACAATTCCATACACTTAGCTCCAGCACATGATGCAGCTGATGGTTAATTCTAATTAACCAAAATTTTGGGGAAAAATTTAAAAAATCCAAACAATAGCAACCAAAAGTTTACCATAGGCCTCCAGTCACTCGGTGTGTGGCAACAATTTACCTCAGGTCTCTAGCCACCTCCATCTTGCACTCCTCGCCTGACGACGGTGGAGGACCAAAACGTTGTGTTTACCTCATCTCACGCGTCTTATCTTTACCTCGTCTTAGCTTTTTGGGGGCTTTTGAGGGTTGAGACGTTTTAGTGGCTGGACGTCGGCCTTTTGGGCTGCCTTTGTTGTATGATTTTATATTTTAGCTTTTTTGCCCTTTTGCCGACGGGTGGGTTTTAAGTATTTTAGCAATTTTACTTGTTTTCTATTTTATCATCTTAAAACTATTTTTTCAAGTTAAAGCAAGAGCTTAAAAAGTTCATGGAACAATTGGTAACTGATCGAACAGAAGCGAATCAATTCTCATTTGTCCCAGAAATTATCGTTTGCGTATAAAAATATAAAATGTCCTGTCTATCGACCCGCACTTCCCCGGCTGGTCACGTGGTATGGGGTGACCAATACCATGGGAACATGATATAAACTCAAGCCCCGCTGCGCAGACAAATATGTATTGTTTGAACTCTTAAAAAAACTACGTGGTTAACATGCCTTTGGTACTGGTGGCGTGCAGCTTTCTTCAATAACTAGTTCGCAACGTTAAGTATGTTTTTATATCAATGTAGAAAAAAAGATAAATAGAGAAGTGTCACTTTTTCTCCCTCTTATAAATCCCTTTTAGCTATACACGCTTGATTTATATTCGTATTTATTTGTGTCGTAAATTAAATATGGGGTTTAATTCGGCACAAGGCATTACCATATCGTACGCCAATTTGAAGTCACGCCGATTCAGACTCTTGTTACCTATTAGCAGAGGGAAATTAAACAAAACGAAATATGAGGCTAATTAGCAATTCTTTTCAGCAGAAATCAGGCCAGATTCTTTGGGTTAGATAAAGTTGGCCCCAAAACCACTACAGTCTGGAATTTCACCAAGGTGCCACATTTCCAGAATATCCACAGCCCAGAATATCAGTTCTCCTAAGCATATGCCGATGTTAAGCTCCCGGCAGAGTTGGAGGCCATCTGACACTGCGTTGCTACTGACAGCGGAGAGCCAGCTGGGCGAGTTCGCCAGTTTCCTGCGAGCCCATCTACCCGGAGCCTCTGCGTCCTCCGTATGGAGCCTGCATCACATGCTGCTGCTCAGTACGCGGGTGGCGCCTGTGGCCGACTCGGAGGACGTGCAGTCAACGCTGGCCATACTCCGCGGCGCCACGCTGCCGCCAGCCGCCTACCTATATGCTCTGCAGCTGCCGGAGATGTCTGACGTGCTGCTGAGTCTGCTGATGGTGGACCCTACAGAAGCTGCAGCAGCTGCAGAGCTCTGCTCTGCCCTGACGGCAGTCTGCTGCCACTCGCGTGAAGTGGCGTGGTCGGCGGTGCCGGTCCTGATGCGGGGGTGCCTGGCTGTCTGGCGGGCTGGCGACGGGAGAGCTGCCGGGTCGGCTGAGGCATCAGCAGGCCGGCTGCTGGACTTTGTACGGGCCGCTGTGGAGCCCGACCCTCCAGCCGGCCGCCCGGCTCTGGCGCTGGCGCAATCCCTTCTAACGCTGCTGGAAGGCACGGATGCTGGTGACTTCACCAGTCCTCACCAGGTCGTCGATGACGTCACAGTTGTCGACGCGGCGGCAGGCGAGCGGCGCAGTATGTCTGAACTGGCTGGTGTTGCGTTTGAGTCCACGCTGGCACTGTTCCGGCGCGTCACGCTCAGCGTTTGGCTGGACTGGGCAGAGGAAGGCCCCGGACCGTCGGCAGCAGACGGGGAGAGCCTGCAGGCGGCGGTGTCGGCCAGTCTGCTGGACCTGCTGCACTGGCAGGAGGAGCGCCGGCTGTGCCAGCCGCCGGGCGTGCTGGATACCGAGCAGCTGGTGTCGGTGCTGTCGCCGTTCGCTCGCAAGGAGCTGCTCTCGGTGGAGGAGCGTGCGGCGGCGGTGCTGGAGAGTGGTAGCGAGCGCACGCGGCGCCGCCACTTAAACCTGCTGGTGCCGGCGCTGGATACGCTGTCGGAGCCGGCGGTGCTCTGTCTGGAGCAATGTCGCCACCAGCTGACAGCGGCTCACCTGCGGGCACTGGTGAAGGTGGCGCAGGTGTCAGCCGACCGGCCCTGCCAGCTCCGCGACCGGCTCATCGAGGTGAGTCCGCCGCCGCGTGTATTGGTCCGGCCAACTCCCCGGCTGGCTCGTCGAGGCGAGTCCAACGCCGATACTCCCATGCGGTTCTGCATCATCTTGTAGATAAAAATAATGTCGTTACGTCTTCGCTTATGCTGTAGAAGCGGAGTTTTCGAGGTCTGTTCCCATATGGTAGTTGTCTGAGATGAGGCAATAAGCGCGTTGCTCGCTGTTGGGCCCTTTCAACTAGGAGCTGATCACCTAGAAGCGCACCCCCACTGTCGCCGGGTAGTATCTCGCACTTTGGGAAGTGCAGTAATAATGAAGAGCTATTGCTCAGTAAAAGGTGAGATAGATGAAATATTAAACCAGGTGTTGTGCGAAGTACTTTACGTAGCTGATAGCTTAGTACAAATCCCATGGAAGTGTAACATTTCCCTCGGTGTCAGCGTCCGCAGTGACGGCCGTGCCGTTGCGCAGGTGGTAGCCGGGGAGCTGGTGTCGCGGCCGTCCAGTGTCGATGTGCAGGATCTGAAGGAGCGCGTGCTGACCGCTGGTGTGGGTCTGGTCCGCTCCGACTGGGACCAGCTGCTGCGCACCACCACCGCCCAGATGGTGACCGGCGACGACTCCGCGCAGGTCAGCCACTGGTCCCTCTGGTCCCAGGTCCCCCAGTGCTGCACTGTCCAGAGGGGGGGGCTACATTGCTTCTCTTGTGTTACTTGTTTTGTGCAGTCTGACACGAATTTAAGTCTGCTTTCTAAAGGGATCTTTTTATTGAATAATGTTTTTTTTAATTCTGATACCTTGCTTTGTATAACTGCTGACTTATCTTATTAATAAGGCTTTCCTATTCGTTATCTCAGAACTGGTGAAATGGAAGTGCCCATTGTAACCGAAGGCGATTGTCAATGGTCAAAATCGCTATGCTTTAGCATTGTGATTTTCCATTGAAAATCGACTGAGCTACATCTCTAGGGGTGCATTTTTGTATGTGTCGGAAATAACCGCAACTTGATCTCAGCCCAAACGGCTCGTACGATTTTGGTGATTTTTTTCTAGAGGTGGGGTTCTGGTGCTGGCCTACCTTGTGGTGTGGGTCACCACCCCAGGAAAGTTCCGGGGCACGTGAATCTGCACGTGAAATTCACGTGTTAAGTCTATGGGAAAAATCGAAAATTTAGAAAACCAAAAGTTCTCAAAATGGCTCTGACGATTCTGTTCAAACTTCTTGAGGTGTTAGTGGACACCCTTGGGTACTACTGGGTATGGGTGGTATATCTGGGAAAATTTGGAGTCACGCGCTATATGACCTTCAAAATGACCTTGCAGCCCAAAAATCTCGACTTTGCCCCCTTGAGGGGTCCTGGTGCACTACCGGTGTCACATTGGGCCAATAAGAGCATGCATGTGTGGTAACAAGGTCTGGGGGCAACTGGTGGGTGCTTGTTTGGAATCATTACGATGGCTGGGGATCCTCCGCTGCGAAAAACCTTTTAAAAATATTTTTCCTCTTGGGTCAGATTTGTGCCCCCTATAGCACCCAGAGCTTTCCAGATAAGGCCAAACTGACACCTGCGGTGCAACTGTCGCCGGTAGGGTACCATACCCACCCGACACTTGTTTCGATCAAGGTCCCTTGTTAAGGGGATTTTTAGATATTGTATAAATTTTCTGGAGATTTTGCAATTTTTTGAGTTCACAAGCCCATGGCGGCTACCGTAAAGGAACCGTTTTGATAAAACCCGCATCGATGGTAGCCAAGGGGGTTATGTTTCAGATGATACCACTTTGACCCGTCTCGCTGACCCCTGGCGCGTGCCACGTGACCTTGAGTGCGGACCGGCACCCCTTCAAAACTAGGATTTAGCACAGTATAAGGCTGCTGATGGTGCAGATACCCGCTTTAAGTCCTAAAACCACGATTTTGGGTACTGTCTGATTGAGTTATAGGGTAAAAGTGAGTTACGGCGCCCTCCCGTACACACAGGCACCCCCAGTTTGAAGATACGCTATGAATTAGTGTTAAGGCTATGGTATACTTGGTTTCTACCGTATGGGAACGTTTTAGATGAAACCCGCCTCGATTGTAGCCAGAGGGATTATATGTTAGACGACATCACTTTGAACCATCTGGATAACCCCTGGCGCGTGCCACGTGACCTTGAGGGGGACCGACACCCCTCTAAAATTGGGTTTTAAGACACTATTAGGCTGCTGGTGGTGCAGATAGTCTCCTTAAGTATTAAAACAAGGATTATTTGTACCGTCTGATTAAATTATAGGGTAACAGGCGCAAACGGTGCCCTCCCGAACACACGGGCACCCCCAGTTTGAAGATACCCGATAGATTAGTGTTAAGGCTACGGAAGACCAATAATGTTATCATGGGCAAACAAATGAAGCTAGGCTTACCGTTTTCGGGGAAAGTGACCCAGGCTGGCCACTGCACTTCTCTGAATCAGCCAATCAGTGATCTGCGGACTGCGCATGCACAGTAGCTGCATAACCTCTCAAGCCCTATCTCGGAAACTATTTGGCCGATTGGGCTGAAATTTGGCATGTTGGTGTTAATTGATGAACTGAGGTCAGCATGGTGCAAGTTTTGCACGCGCAGACTTTGGAAAACTAACACATCGGGGGTCTTCCGTTCCGGAGATGTAATGTTTTAATTTTTCTTATTGGCACTTCAGGTTATGTTCTGGACTTAGATCATCGAGGTGGAAGTTCTGCCCGTGCAGACGTCACGTGACCGGTGTCTATCGAGGCTCTTCCATTCCGGAGACGCAAAACATTGCTTTTGCTTAAAAAGGTGCTCGAACAATCGCCTTCGGTTCCGCGATGCCCCTAAAGGCGTCGCCCCACGTAAGACTTGTGGCGAGTTTCTCGATGTCTGGGACCCTGCTTCGGCCCCGCTCCGCTAACAAGTAAACCAAAAGCTTTTGGTTGCATTGTATTCCGCGAATAATTATCTCCTCTGTCATGTCGGTTTTAAGCCGCGCGTTTTAGCACATGGAATTTATTTGCGATTGGATACATAATCTAGGTGTATAGACGACTGAATTTCTCGACTGTTGGCTTGTCGTCCGCGCAGGCAGTTGGTTGTGCCCTGCCGTTTGCTTCCGTGTCGCTGAATGTTAACCAGCTCAGGCGTTTCAGCGTGCTGTCTCCTTCCTCCGCAGTCCCTGGCTACACTGCTACTGCAGTCCCCGCGGCAGCTGTTGCAGCAGTTGGTGCTGCAGACCGCGGAGAGCGCCGGCAAGGCAGCGCTACTGACTGCAGCACTGCCAAGACTGCAGCAGCTGCTACCACTGCAGCTGCTGCGTGACGACAGTGCCGGACTGCTGGGTAAGGCTGCAGCAGCGCTGTTCTACTGTCCTGCAGCAGTGCTGTCTTATGTGTGGGTCTGTTTTTTTCCGTTGCTGCACTGTTACAGTCATGCCCTTGCAGTGTGCGCACTTGTAGCTGCGGTGCCATACTGGGGCAGTGTGCGTACCGGTTGTGTAACTGCTACAATGTGCGCAGCAGTGCTGCACTGATGCATTGCACGCAGGAGCAGTCAGTATGAGCTGCTACCTGAGGTACAACCAGGTGGTACCATAGGCCCCTGTGTCCTGCGTAAGGCCTGACTGACCTGCGTTCTACAGGGTGTCTGTCTCTGTGACGGATGTCCTGTGTGACGCCCGGTCGGCCTGTGTTCTACAGAGTGTCTGTCTCTGTGACAGATGTTCTGTGTGACGCCCGGTCGGTCTGTGTTCTACACAGTGTCTGTCTCTCTGGCAGATGTCCTGTGTGACGCCCGGTCGGTCTATGTTCTACAGAGTGTCTGTCTCTCTGGCAGATGTCCCGTGTGACGCCCGGTCGGTCTGTGTTCTACAGGGTGTCTGTCTCACTGACAGATGTCCTGTGTGACCCCCGTCGCCTTTTCCCGCAGAGAGCCTGATCCTGGCGGCGGTGTCTCCGGAGGCAGGCGTGCAGCAGGTTCAGCAGCTGGGCAGCCTGCTGGCGGCGGCCGTGGCCTGCGGCGCTGTATCTATGGACGCCGCCCTGGCGGAGAGATTGGCTGCGCTCCCAGCCACCGACGCCGCTGCTCAGGGCGGCGTGCTGCGGCTGATTCAGGCGAGTGGTGAAACCGCGGCCTGGTGCTAAACGGGTGTGGATAGCCAGGTCTTGATGCGCTATGTATATGTTGCTAAGCTTTGTAGAGAAAATTAGACTGTTTCATTGTATTTTTTTAGAGCAGGTTCCACGAACGGCTCGCGTCCTTAAGGTGGTTCAGTGATGGAGTGTAGTGCACAGGCAGGCGGCGAACATCACAGCTAACCCCCGCGATAATACACAGGCTCGTCATCACAGCTGTGATCTATCCGTGTCTCAGGCGGTGGTGGGAGCGGCGGCCGGCGGCGCCGCAGACTGGTGCTGCCCTCTGGCTCTCTGCTGCGGCGTCGTGCTGGACCGCACCCTGGACCTGGAAAACGCCTGGGGCGCCGACGCCGCCGCCACGCTGGAACTGCGCTCTCTGGCGCTGGGCTGCCTCAGGACGATGCGCGACCTCGGCTGTGGGGGTAAGGGACGCCGGTGCTGCCACCTGTGGACGAGTTTTGCAGACTGAATCGGCCTGAGGATATCTGTGGAGGGAGTGTTTCACCTTTACCATGGTATTCGAACTAAGATAGCCAGGCGATAAGCAGTACTGAAAACCACCGATTCAGTATTGCGATCGCTCCATAATTCAAAACGTAGGAAGACGTAGGACGTATGGAAAGTGGACTCCATCACCGACGGTCACCAACCGGTCACAGTTGCCAATGAAGAGTTAAGGGTGGTGGGTAGACTCGTGAATGGTGGTAGAGGGGAGGTGCGAGAATAGTGCGTGCAAAAAGAAGTACGCGCGTGAAACGCTGCTCTGGAAACTGCTATTTTCGAGACAAACGAATAATGACCCCAGGATTTTTTCCGCATGACTGAAAGCTCAGTTCTAACCCCATTGAGGTGCTGTATTCCCTTCAAGCTTTGTGAAACAACGGCGCGGAATTCGTTCTTCGAGCCGAGTGTTTATTGTAAGAGTAATATTTATAGAAGAAGTGGCCTGTGTCCATGTCTGTGACCCTTTGGACCTGTCTGTACCTGTCACCTCTGACCTATCAGTGCCTGTCTCCTCTAACCTATCTGTGCCTATTACCTCTCTGACGTGTACATCCCTGTGACCACTCTGACCTGTATGTGCCTGTAACCTCTCTGACTTCTTTGACTTGTTCCTTGACCCCTCTGACTTGTTCACCCCATGACCCCTCTGACCTGTCCGTTGACCGGCAGACCCGGAGGGTCGTCTCTCGCGGCTGGCAGACAGAGTACACCCGGTGACGGAGCTGTACCTCTGACCTGTCCGTTGACCGGCAGACCCGGAGCGTCGTCTCTCGCGGCTGGCAGACAGAGTACACCCGGTGACGGAGCTGTACCTCTGACCTGTCCGTTGACCGGCAGACCCGGAGGGTCGTCTCTCGCGGCTGGCAGACAGAGTACACCCGGTGACGGAGCTGTACCTCTGACCTGTCCGTTGACCGGCAGACCCGGAGGGTCGTCTCTCGCGGCTGGCAGACAGAGTCCACCCGGTGACGGAGTTGTACCTCTGACCTGTCCGTTGACCGGCAGACTCGGAGGGTCGTCTCTCGCGGCTGGCAGACAGAGTACACCCGGTGACGGAGCTGTACCTCTGACACCTGTCCGTTGACCGGCAGACCCGGACGGTCGTCTCTCGCGGCTGGCAGACAGAGTACACCCGGTGCAGGAGCTGTACCTCTGACCTGTCCGTTGACCGGCAGACCGGAGGGTCGTCTCTCGCGGCTGGCAGACAGAGTACACCCGGTGCCGGAGCTGTACCTCTGACACCTGTCCGTTGACCGGCAGACCCGGAGGGTCGTCTCTCGCGGCTGGCAGACAGAGTACACCCGGTGACGGAGCAGTACCTGCGCCGCTGGCTGCTGAGCTCGCCAGCCCCGGAGGACCTCGGTCTGCTGCACGGTCTCGCCGATCCGCACGCGCCGGCCTGGCAGTCTGACCAGTACACCCTTCTCAAAGCCACCCTAGCCTCGGTACGGAGCGGTGACCAGAGGCGGGGAACGTCCGGGGTGTTGGTATGCAGTGTCTCAGGGTCGGGGGCTGAGGTCTGAAATGTCGCGGCAACTACCGCCAGCTCCATCGCCGTTTCTGCGCCAATGACATCGAGCTTTCGGTTGTTGGCTAAGAATGTCGGTAGGTCATGCTTGGCTTGATCATCTTAGTTTAAATTTGGCTACGCCATTACGTTGTGAACTTCATCTTCCGCCCACCAGGTATCTTCCCGGGAAGTGCATCTTCCGCTGTGGCTCTTTGATGTCGCTGGAAATGAAGGTTGAAAGCACTATAATAAAATACAGGGTCATGGATAATGTATTTTGGTCATGTTAGGGTCTTTGGCTCAGGTGTGGTATAATATCTCCAATTTCCTCTTTAACAAGTATTTGGGAGTATATGACTTTGGGCAGTTAAAGCGCTCTAAAGCCCCAAAACTTTAGGGGGCACAGATTACTCTCGATACCAGCAGTCGATGCATTGCTGAACCCGAACCCATCCATTACTTCCGCTTTTATTGTATATTTTTCTTTGAATGTTTTATTAATCACTTGTGATTGGACGTATGGCGCAGATGATTTAGGTGATTTGAGCTTTGTGCCGACTTGAATGTTATTTCCAGTATATTTTGTCGCTCCTGTGCCATGAATAAATATATAGATATATAACTTGGCGCTCGCTACGTGCCACAGTACCTGCCCTACTTCTGTGACGAGGAGTGGCGTCTGCCGCACTCCCGTGTGTTAGTTTGACGTTCGTCCTCGTGCCGCAGTACATGCCCTACTTCTGTGACGAGGAGTGGCGTCTGCTGCACTTCCGTGTGTTAGTTTGACGTTTGTCCTCGTGCCGCAGTACCTGCCCTACTTCCGTGACGAGGAGTGGCGTCTGCTGCACTTCCGTGTGTTAGTTTGACATTCGTCCACGTGCCGCAGTACGTGCCCTACTTCTGTGACGAGGAGTGGCGTCTGCTGCACTCCTGTGTGTTAGTTTGACGTTTGTCCTCGTGCCACAGTACGTGCCCTACTTCTGTGACGAGGAGTGGCGTCTGCTGCACTTCCGTGTGTTAGTTTGACAGTCGTCCACGTGCCACAGTACGTGCCCTACTTCTGTGACGAGGACGTCTGCTGCACTTCCGTGTGTTAGTTTGACATTCGTCCACGTGCCGCAGTACCTGCCCTACTTCTGTGACGAGGAGTGGCGTCTGCCGCACTCCCGTGTGTTAGTTTGACGTTCGTCCACGTTCCGCAGTACCTGCCCTACTTCTGTGACGAGGAGTGGCGTCTGCTGCACTCTCGCTTGCTGGACTACCACAGCGGCCAGGCGCCGCTGGCGCCGGAGCGGCCCCGGCCCGCCGAGCACCGTCCTCTGGCCCGTGCCCTCTGGTACTACTGTGACCTGGTGACGCTGTGGACGACGGAGATGGACGGCCAGCCCGAGTCCGAGTCTCTGACGCTGCCCGCCGACCGGCTGCTTCACTGCCTCCAGATGCTGTCTGCCAACGCCAAGGTAACTGTCTGCCAACGCCAAGGTAACTGTCTGCCAACTCCAAGGTAACTGCCTGTTGACTCCAAGGTAACTGTCTGCTGACTCCAAGGTAACTGTCTGCCAACGCCAAGGTTGATGTCTGCCAACGCCAAGGTAACTGTCTGCCAACGCCAAGGTAACTGTCTGCCAACGCCAAGGTAACTGTCTGCTAACGCCAAGGTAACTGTCTGCCAACGCCAAGGTAACTGTCTGCTGACTCCAAGGTAACTGTCTGCCAACGCCAAGGTAATGCCTCAACGCCAAGGTAGCTGTCTGCCAACGCCAAGGTAGCTGTCTGCTGACTCCAAGGTAACTGTCTGCCAACGCCAAGGTAACTGTCTGCTGACTCCAAGGTAACTGTCTGCCAACGCCAAGGTAACTGTCTGCTGACTCCAAGGTAACTGTCTGCCAACGCCAAGGTAACTGTCTGCTAACGCCAAGGTAGCTGTCTGCCAACGCCAAGGTAACTGTCTGCTGACTCCAAGGTAACTGTCTGCCAACGCCAAGGTAACTGTCTGCCAACGCCAAGGTAACTGCCTGCCAACGCCAAGGTAACTGTCTGCCAACTCCAGGTAACTGCCTGCTGACTCCAAGGTAACTGTCTGCTGACTCCAAGGTAACTGTCTGCCAACGCCAAGGTTGATGTCTGCCAACGCCAAGGTAACTGTCTGCCAACGCCAAGGTAACTGTCTGCCAACGCCAAGGTAGCTGTCTGCCAACGCCAAGGTAACTGTCTGCTGACTCCAAGGTAACTGTCTGCCAACGCCAAGGTAACTGTCTGCTGACTCCAAGGTAACTGTCTGCCAACGCCAAGGTAACTGTCTGCTAACGCCAAGGTAGCTGTCTGCCAACGCCAAGGTAACTGTCTGCCAACGCCAAGGTAACTGTCTGCCAACGCCAAGGTAACTCTCTGCCAACGCCAAGGTAGCTGTCTGCTGACTCCAAGGTAACTGTCTGCTGACGCCAAGGTAATGCCTCAACGCCAGGACCAGGTAGCAGCGACAGGGTTTTACCAACCTCGCCCACTGTCCTCAGAAAGTAGCTGAATGTACCACTGAAAATCACGTTCTTATCTTATCCCGCCTCATGATCATAAAACAAGTTCGAAACATGTCTTTTGATGTCTATTAATGCAGGGGTGTAACGATGACCCCGCGGGCTACCCCTGAGAGAGCCGCCGTGTGCCGGCAGCGCACTCTGGAGCCACTCTCCGAGGGCGGTGACTCTTACGGCGAGGACCTGGCCGCTGCCTTTCTGCCGCTGACGCACGTGCTGGGCCTGGTGTCGGATCCTCCGCTGCGGCAGCCCCTGGAGATGCTCTGCACCTTCATCACCGCACAGTTTGTGCAGCAGGTGGGTACGGCTGGGCCCAGCCCGCTACTGGCTGCTGAGTGGCTGGATAGACTGATGCGCGGAAGGTACACTGACGCCCCTCCGGACGGCACGGTGCCAGCATTGACACGGTACTGCAGCGTGGCTCCCGAACACCACCAGGGATTGGAACATCTTGGCGAAATATGTGATATTCATGTAATATTCATGATATTATTCCAATATTAAATATTATTTATTATTAGATGGGGTTAGATTTGCGTCTCAACAGAATACACGAAGTAGGGAGTACTCTATCAAACTTGTAAGGGCAGGCATATTGGAACTTTGTTGTTCCTGCCATTCATTGAGTATCGCTTCTGCTTTGGGTGTGCCGGCGTGGAAGCTCCTGCACGTCCTGACCTCCTCTCCGGTGGGGAGGCCCCTGTGAACTTGGTTCCTCCGCAAGCCGGGGGTCCTGGCTCGCCGCACATACCAGAACCAGATCAGGAGGCGTCCGGGACACTGGTGACCGGGGCGGGCGCTAAACCACCCGCCGCCCTTTCTGGTCTGGTGTGGCTTGTGTGTTGGGTGCGATTACCGGAGGTCGCCTATCGTGAGGACCGCCAGGAGGGGGAGGCCGGAGCCTGCTAAACATCCATTACGTGGGGCTGAGGGCTGAAGGGGGCGGGGCATACCGGATACGGATACCATCTTTGTCGTCAAATTTTGCAATATTGAAACTCCACTGGATATGTAGAAAATGTAACTGTGCGGCCAGAAAATGTAACCAGCGACCCCGCCAGGTAGTATCCCACCTTCCTTTACCCTCATCCATCCTGATCCTTACCGTCTCCTTCCATAGTCTCCATCACTTCACGTCTATTACGACGGCGCTTGAAAAAGCCACCGTATGTGTGGAAGTGTTCGTAACAATTACAAATACGGATGGAATCTACTTGTTTCCAGCAGTTACTGGACACCCTGTGTGTTGGTGACGCTCGAAATAGGTGAACGTCTCTCCCGTCTGGAGCCGCCGTGACGTGCTGCGTTTGTCTCCGGTGATGACGCTGCGCGCCGGTGCCGGCAGATGTCGTCTCGGTCGGGTCCGACCGCCCCGCCCCCAGCCGAGCCCCACAGACCCGAGTGGCAGATGGACCAGATGGACTCGGCTGCTGGCGTTATCTCCCAGTTCGTAGTCGGCTGCTTCAACATCCCCAACGACTCTCCCATCAAGAAGCGGGTGCTGCAGAGCGTGAGCGGCGCTGTGGTGACCGATCTGGCGCCGGCCGGGTGAGAGGCCGGTGCCAGGTCGGTCTGGCAGGGTAGATACCTAACTTAGTATTTATTGAGTGAAGGCTGTGAAAATGAGTCTCGCAACACTGCCTCGTTATCGTCTGGGTCAGATAGAGAAGGAGGTGAACATAGGCTTTTAAGGCGTGCGATGGAAAGAATATGGGGCTTCCGTGTCCGATTGAGGTAATTGTTATGCTTTTGTTTTGATGGGGAAATTCGGACGTTTTGTCTGTACAAATATTTGTGTTTCTGCGCGACCTTAAACGTGTGTGAGTGCAATTGAATGTCCAAATCACTACATTCTGTCTGAAAACAGAATTTAAAAATCCGAACAACCTATTATGGAACATGAAAAATCACGTGTAAATTTATCGGTAAACATTGGTTTAAGCCCATGTATGGTTCCAAAACTTCACCAGGATGACTATGAAAATCCAGAGACGCTCCTTTTTGTTTTACTTTATTGTCTTGTTTGTTGTATATCACACGATTATATCGACAGAATCTGTTCTTCCCCTCTGTTTGTGCTATATGTTTACTTCGGTCTCGCGGTCGTGAAATCATCACAATGCATCGCCAGTGCTACAATACTCTCGCAGAACAATGTTTCAGCGCCTAAGAACAGGCGTGACATAAACCACGCGTAACAAAACACTGCTGATGAACACTGCTGATGAACACTGTTCTCACAACATTGCTCTCTCAAACCACTGTGCGTTCGTTTGGCCCTCTGCAGTTACACATATCACTCGCGCGCGCGCACGTGCACGCTCATTCTCTCCCCCTCATTTAGCTGCCACATCAGTGATGCTCACTCTCCGCTACATCAGTGACGCCCACTCTCTTACTGCCGCATCATCACGGTCGGCTTCTCTGACACCCAGCCCGCTCGCTATCACCGCCGTTGGCACGTTCGGCACTCGTCGCCTCGCGGTTCGGCACTCGTCGGCTCGCGGTTCGGCGCGTGCGAGAGAAGGCACGCGTCGCGCGACTCTGCGTTGAGACCTGTGTATGGCGGGGCCGACGGTGTGGAATGCCCGCCTCTGGGGGCTGACAGTCCGCGGGCCTGTCGCCGGCGGCTCAGCTCGTCTATAAGTTAGTGGTGTGTGTGTATGTGTGTGGCGCTCAGGGCGGGCTGACCCCGGTCCGGCCGGTCCACGGGTACTTCTCCGGACACGGCTGGCACGTGGTCATGTACCGCACGCCCGACTTGTGCCACAGACTGCACTTGCGGGCCTTGGTGCAGCGCGCAGGCCGCTCCTGACGACGCACGGGCAGGGGTGAGAGAATGGGTCAATCAGCTCCATACATAATTCAATCTGCTCCCCACCATGAGTCCCCACAATTGAGCTAATGCTCTGCTTAGACCGTGTGCGCTCTCACACCATGCACACTGCCGAACCATACACAGTGCATACGGACGGAGCATACACTCTGCTGTACTATGCGTACTGACGGACCATGCACACTGCCGGAGCACGGATACTGACGGACCACACTCACTGCCGGAGCACGGGTACTGACGGACCACACTCACTGCCGGAGCACGGATACTGACGGACCACACTCACTGCCGGAGCACGGGTACGGACGAACCATGCACACTGCCGGAGCACGGGTACGGACGGACCACACACACACTGCCGGAGCACGGGTACGGACGGACCATACTCACTGCCGGAGCACGGGTACTGACGGACCACACTCACTGCCGGAGCACGGGTACGGACGGACCACACACACACTGCCGGAGCACGGGTACGGACGGACCACACTCACTGCCGGAGCACGGGTACTGACGGACCACACTCACTGCCGGAGCACGGATACTGACGGACCACACTCACTGCCGGAGCACGGGTACTGACGGACCACACACACTGCCGGAGCACGGGTACGGACGGACCATACTCACTGCCGGAGCACGGGCACTGACGGACCATGCTCACTGCCGGAGTACGGATACTGACGGACCACACTCACTGCCGGAGCACGGGTACTGACGGACCATGCACACCGCCGAAACACGGGTACTGACGGACCATGCTCACTGCCGGAGTACGGATACTGACGGACCACACTCACTGCCGGAGCACGGGTACGGACGGACCATACTCACTGCCGGAGCACGGGCACTGACGGACCATGCTCACTGCCGGAGTACGGATCCTGACGGACCACACTCACTGCCGGAGCACGGGTACTGACGGACCATGCACACCGCCGGAACACGGGTACTGACGGACCCACACACACTGCCGGAGCACGGTACTGACGGACCATGCTCACTGCCGGAGCACGGGTACTGACGGACCACACTCACTGCCGGAGCACGGGTACTGACGGACCATGCACACCGCCGGAACACGGGTACTGACGGACCACACACACACTGCCGGAGCACGGGTACTGACGGACCATGCTCACTGCCGGAGTACGGATACTGACGGACCACACTCACTGCCGGAGCACGGGTACTGACGGACCATGCACACCGCCGGAACACGGATACTGACGGACCACACTCACTGCCGGAGCACGGGTACTGACGGACCATGCTCACTGCCGGAGCACGGGTTCTGACACACCATACATTATACACTGCCGGAGCACGGGGACTGACGGACCATGCTCACTGCCGGAGCACGGTACTGACGGACTATGCACACTGCCGGAGTACGGATACTGACGGACCACACTCACTGCCGGAGCACGGGTACGGACGGACCATACTCACTGCCGGAGCACGGGCACTGACGGACCATGCTCACTGCCGGAGTACGGATACTGACGGACCACACTCACTGCCGGAGCACGGGTACTGACGGACCATGCACACCGCCGGAACACGGGTACTGACGGACCACACACACACTGCCGGAGCACGGGTACTGACGGACCATGCTCACTGCCGGAGTACGGATACTGACGGACCACACTCACTGCCGGAGCACGGGTACTGACGGACCACACTCACTGCCGGAGCACGGGTACGGACGGACCATGCTCACTGCCGGAGCACGGATACAGACGGACCACACTCACTGCCGGAGCACGGATACTGACGGACCACACTCACTGCCGGAGCACGGATACTGACGGACCACACTCACTGCCGGAGCACGGGTACTGACGGACCATGCTCACTGCCGGAGCACGGGTACGGACGGACCACACTCACTGCCGGAGCACGGGTACGGACGGACTATGTACACTGCCGGAGCACGGGTACTGACGGACCACACTCACTGCCGGAGCTCGGGTACTGACGGACTATGTACACTGCCGGAGCACGGGTACTGACGGACCACACGCACTGCCGGAGCACGGGCACTGACGGACCATGCTCACTGCCGGAGCACGGGTTCTGACACACCATACATTATACACTGCCGGAGCACGGGGACTGACGGACCATACACACTGCCGGAGCACGGGTACGGACGGACCATGCTCACTGCTGGAGCACGGGTTCTGACAGACCATAAATTATACACTGCCGGAGCACGGGTACTGACGGACCACACTCACTGCCGGAGCACGGGTACTGACGGACCACACTCACTGCCGGAGCACGGATACTGACGGACCACACTCACTGCCGGAGCACGGGTACGGACGAACCATGCACACCGCCGGAGCACGGGTACTGACGGACCCACACACTGCCGGAGCACGGGTACTGACGGACCATGCACACCGCCGGAACACGGGTACTGACGGACCATGCTCACTGCCGGAGTACGGATACTGACGGACCACACTCACTGCCGGAGCACGGGTACGGACGGACCATACTCACTGCCGGAGCACGGCACTGACGGACCATGCTCACTGCCGGAGTACGGATACTGACGGACCACACTCACTGCCGGAGCACGGGTACTGACGGACCATGCACACCGCCGGAACACGGGTACTGACGGACCACACACACACTGCCGGAGCACGGGTACTGACGGACCATGCTCACTGCCGGAGTACGGATACTGACGGACCACACTCACTGCCGGAGCACGGGTACTGACGGACCACACTCACTGCCGGAGCACGGGTACGGACGGACCATGCTCACTGCCGGAGCACGGATACAGACGGACCACACTCACTGCCGGAGCACGGATACTGACGGACCACACTCACTGCCGGAGCACGGATACTGACGGACCACACTCACTGCCGGAGCACGGGTACTGACGGAACATGCTTACTGCCGGAGCACGGGTACGGACGGACCACACTCACTGCCGGAGCACGGGTACGGACGGACTATGTACACTGCCGGAGCACGGGTACTGACGGACCACACTCACTGCCGGAGCTCGGGTACTGACGGACTATGTACACTGCCGGAGCACGGGTACTGACGGACCACACGCACTGCCGGAGCACGGGCACTGATGGACCATGCTCACTGCCGGAGCACGGGTACTGACGGACCATGCACACTGCCGGAGCACGTGTATTGACGGACCATGCTCACTGCTGGAGCACGGTACTGACGGGCCATGCTCACTGCCGGAGCACGGTTCGACCACCATACTTATACACTGCCGGAGCACGGGGACTGACGGACCATACACACTGCCGGAGCACGGGTACGGACGGACCATGCTCACTGCTGGAGCACGGCTTCTGACAGACCATAAATTATACACTGCCGGAGCACGGGTACTGACGGACCATGCTCACTGCCGGAACACGGGTACGGATGGACCATACACGGGTACTGACCGGGTAATCACAGCCAAACGGCCGGAAGCTGCGCACTGTGCTGAGCGGCTGGGGGTCCCGCATCCACTGGATCGCCTGCCAGTTGGTCACCAGCCAGACGTCCTCCATCTTGCTGATGGTGTCGAGGAAGGCCATGAAGCCCTCCTTGTGGTGTTCGGTGGTGAACCACGCGGCGTGGAAGTACAGCGGGAACACGGCCCTGCGGCGGTGGCCAGGTCAGCGCGTGGGGATGGGTGGGAGGGAACACCAGCGGAGGTCAGTCTCATGGCCCTGCGGTGGTGGTCATGTCAGCGCGTGAGGGTGGGTGAGGGGAGAGTTAACTCCAACGGAGGTCAGTCTCATGGCCCTGCGGCAGTGGTCAGGTCAGCGCGTGGGGGTGGGGGGAGAGTTAACCCCAGCTTATGTTAGTCTCATGGCTTTGCGGCGGTGGCCAGGTCGGGGCGTGGGGGGTGTGGAGAGTGGTAATCCCGGCTCAGGTCGGTCTCGCGATGCTCCCAAGGTGGAACAGTAGCACACTTTGGCAGATGCTTGCGTCTTAATTAGAAAGTATTAAACTACATTCTCGGAAGGAGCAGTACTCTGAGCGTAATCACGCAGATATTATTGAACCATGAACGGTCTGAGCGCAGCTTTTGGAGGTCACTAGATACTGGCCCGGACTCATGCCCAGATAGTGTATCGCTCGCTTGGCAGACAGGAGTAACGCTGCTCCTCTGTCCTGTCTCCTCTTAGAACGATATCGCTCATAGAGAAATTCGATGACCTTAAAACAACGCGAAATTTTACGAATTTAATTTAAACCAACCCAGGCGCACTGACATTTAACAATCGTTCGACTCCGCCTTATTGCCTGGAATCGATTGCAAGCTCTCGTTTGAAGTCTGAAAATAGCATCTGGCTTCTGTCTTACCTTACCTAAGATTCTGTCTTACCTATTGCTGTTGTAGTGTCGCTCGAAGTTCTTGATGAGCATCTTGTAAACCTCCTCGGCGGTGGGCGGCGCGGAGCAGGCGTCCACCATGGAGCAGCGTCCTCCGCTGAGGTCTTGCCACATCACCATCGGCACCTCCCACACACCTGTCCGGGGGTTCACCAGTGTCACTCAGGCGCCTCCCAGACACCTGCCCGGGGGGTGGGTTCACCAGTGTCACTCAGGCGCCTCCCACACACCTGCCCGGGGGTGGGTTCACCAGTGTCACTCAGGCACCTCCCACACACCTGCCCGGGGTGTTCACTTTAGGTCTAGTGTCACTCACGATCTGGTTAGTTCTGGTCTGGGTGGGCCTTCCTAAGGCGCACTGACCTGGGTAGGTTTTGTTTGAGTAGGGAGGCACTGATCTGGGTAGGCCTTGTTGGAGTGGGCGTCATTGACCTGGGAAGGCCTTGTTGTAGTAGGGAAGCATTGACCTGGATAAGCTTTGGAATATGGAGGCACCGATCTGAGTAGGCCTTGCTCAATATACATTTATTTACAGGTACGTTCAAGAGGGATTCCTCCACGCTCGAGTGACGTCACACGGGCGTGGATGAATTCCTTCACCTTTGGGTCGTGTGTCAAACTGCCGCTAAAGGCACTGCTCGCTTACGAATTTGTGAGAATACCCGGTAATCAAGTTTATCGCAAATGCAATAAATAAGCATTTCATCTTCGATTCTGGGCCTCTTTTGCAAAAAAAATGGATATTTGATCATCTAATTTTCCCATCTTACATGCTTCTAGGTGTGATGTCACATCTGGGGATCTGCGCTTGCTGTTGGAGAGGGGCTGGGCCTCGTTGGGGCGTCACTGACCTGGGTAGGCCTTGTTGGGGCTTCACTGACCTGGGTAGGTCTTGCTAAGTCGTCACTGACCTGGGTAGGCCTTGTTGGGGCAGGGCGGGATCATACAGTCGTGGTGAATCTTGTAGTCCAGCGTGTACGGCCAGCTGGGCGGGTTGTTCTCATACACCGGCATGGACGAGTCGTACGTGAAGTTGTTGTTGTACAACATTTTGAACATGCGGTTACCGCCGATCTGAAACCGGTCGTTATTAGTCGTGATTTTGTCGTGTAGATACTTGATGTACGTCCTCTCGCTTCCTGATGTTGTACCAGTTACTAAGACACTACAATTCTCACAAGATTACGGAAGTCTGACAACCTGAACCGCAAAGAACCTCAGTTGGCCTTCACCGCTGGAATCTTATGACGGTGAAATACGTCTGGGTCTACCTGGAAAATTATTAAAACGAACAAAGCCGCGGTGGTTTGCATGGTCTCCGGCACCATGGTGCCGTCTTATGCATTACATGCATGCTGATAATATACAGTTACAGGATATTACACTTCACAACGGGCAGAAACAGGTGAAATTCAAACCTATCATGAAAATGCGAGGAGACGTGATGAAATAAAAGGAAATTAGCAGGGACGTGCATGTGCAGCAACAAACCATACCAAACCGGCGCGAGTTTCCACGGTGACACGACTGTGTGACTCACGGAAAGGAAGGGGGCGCGCATGCCGCGGATGTCGTCCATCCGAACACCTCCGTACGCGGCCAAGATCTCCCGCTGGCCGGCGATCTCACGCTCCCACTTTGACGTCGAGAACTGCTCACCGAAACTGTGGCTGAACACACCGCACCCACGCCAGTGGTTAAGCTCGGCTACCTCGGGCTCACATACGCGCGCCGCTACTGCAGGTACGCCAGTTATCCAGCCAATACTTGATCTCTCAAGACAAGACTCTGGTAACTAATGTAACTATCAACGTCTGCAGCGTCAGGTTTCAGTACAGTCTGACCTTTAGGAACTGAAACGCCCGCAAACGCTGCATTTTATCATAGCACAGTATTTCCATCTCCTCGACTGCAACTCCAAGATCAATACACAGTGTGCCTGTTAGATGTGTGATGGGATCCCAGCTAAAACATGCATGCTTTTAGTGACGTGAAGCTGCACATGACCGTTCGGAAAGAGGTACAGAGACACGATTACAGTAGATGCGAAACGGAGACCTGTGAAATGCCGATTGAGAATTGTCTCGGCCATGAAAGAAAGAACCAGCAACAACGTCCGTCCCAAGATTTGTGAATGATAATGTAAAATGTGCTGTTATTCATCCATTTACCACATCCGAATTTATTCACTTGCAGCCTGTGAGTAACGGTAAAAACGGGATGCACATTTGTACAATTATAGCCACACGTTAATCAAATGATATCGGTGAAGTTGACCAAAGTCTGCTGTCAGTTCCGCTACGGCTCGCGCTATCGTTCCCGCCTGCAGCGAAGCACCACGTACGGCGGCGTATGCTGACAGGGACTCCACCTAAGCATACGCACCTGATGGAGTGAGACGCGATCTCGTGACCGTCGGCGTACAGATTCTGCACCTGCTTGTAGTCGGTCCACTCGTGAGACACGTAGAAGGTGGCCGCGATGGGACAGCCGTTGGGGTTCACGCGGCCGTTCTCGAACATGTCCTTGTACAGACCGCGGTTGAGGTCGTTGACCGAGTCGTCGAAGGTCAGCAGCACCAGCTGGGGCACGCTGCGGGTCTCCAGACCACCTGAATCGGCCACGGGAGCCGTGCGGGTCAGGGCAGGTCACAGGCGGCGACAGGCCATCGTGGTCGGAAAAGTCCGGAGTTTGTGGTTATACGAGAGTTTATAGTCGTGTTGTCGTGGAGGTGGTACACGCGGATTGCTGTAAAATGGAAGTGTGAGGACTAAGCGATTTCTCGACATGCCCGATATGCTTTCGACCGTCATTCAAAGCAGTTCTACCTTCTGAAAGTCCGGCGGTTAAGGGGCAGATGTTTGGCTACGTTTCCGTCATTGGTAGTTGGTGGAGGAAATTGACGGAATAGAATCCTTGACCCGAACTTTCAGCTTGAAGCACCGATGATCGTGCATTGTAGCCAGAAACGATGGCATAGGAAAAGCCGAGACATCGAACCTGCACTCGCCACACCAAGCCACGTTGTGAACTGAGTCCCGTTTGTCGACACGTCTAAACGCAGTAGAAATGTGACCCCTGCCGGAAGCGGTTCACCGGTGATTGGGAGTTTGAGAACCACACCTTCCCCGTTTCGTGGTTTTCGAATGCAGCCCCAGCGTGTTGGCAGCCGGCCGCGGGCGATTGCAAACTCCCAGGTACGACCGCGCGGAGTTCATCACCAGCTGCTGGGGAGTTTCTGAAATCAACTTAATGTTTACCAGGCCCTAAGGTGTCTTCAGAATGTTCTTGCGGTCTCTGTACGCAGTGAGCTCATCTACGACGACGCTGACAATGGAAGGTCAACCCAACCCACGCTCTAAAAAGGAACGAGGGACGGAATAAAGCATTCCTGCTTAAAGTCCACTCAGCCGATCCATGACCAAGGGTGAAGGTCCACTAGAGCTTCATCGACTTCAGAAACTCCGTCTTAGATGGCTTGATTTTTCTACCGACTATGTTACAGCTGGATCAGAGGTCTAGGAGTCCATGAAAACATGGACATCTTGTTTCTTGGCCTTTTTCTTCTGGCGAGGCGGATGTGAATGACCGCCATATGCACGAATGCTTAAATGACCAAGACTTAGTTTCCATGGCCAAAATACGATGCGTATCGGACCGCCGAGCAGGGTACATAGTGGAGTCGTAGAGTTCATCAAATGCTATTTTCCCAGCGCTTTAGCACGGACCGTGCCATAGTGCCGGGAAATAACACTTGTTGGACTCTGTCGGCAGTCCAATCCATATTGCATTTTGGGCATGGAGACTATGTCTCTGGCAGTCTTCAGAGCATGCAGAACATTTCCTCTTATGCTCTTCTCGTTTGATTTACTTCATGCAGTGCTCATGATGACATATATATCTTATACTGGACCTTGCAAAGTTTACGTGTTCATAGACCCTGCTTTCCACCGGAGCGTTGAGAAACTCCCATGATGCTCGTACAGAATATAGTTTTCCCCGACGCCCCATTCACTTTCTTTCTATGCTCTATGGTTAAATCGGCATGCATTTCTAGTCCCAACTGCCCAGTGATTGGTCCCGCTCCGAGCCGAGCGAGAGTGGACCGGTTAGTGCACGACGAAGACAGGACGAACGAGGAGCACGCGGACGTTCGGGCGGACGGACAGACATGCGATCCGAGATTGACCAGATCCTGCCAGAGCCGACGGCTCAGGCGGCAGGGCCCTGGATCTGGTCAAGTACGTCCCCTCTGGGCCGGCGCGCCCGTGTGCGTGTACTTACGACACCGAATGCGAGGCGATTTCGTGTCCGTCGGCGTACAGGTTTTGCACGTGTGCATAGTTGGTCCACTCGTGTGACACGTAGAACGTGGCTGCGATGGGGCACCCGTTGGGATTGAGTCTGCCCTCCTCAAACATGTCTCTGTACAGGCCTTTGTTGAGGGCGTTGACGGCATCGTCAAAGGTGAGCAGCACGAGCTGCGGCACGCTGTCAGGGTGGAGTTCACCTGGGCACACCATCACCGTCATCATCGTCATCATCGTCATCATAGTCATCATCGTCATCGTGATCATTGCTATCGTTATGGGTATCAGGGCAGGAGCGATTCGGCAGAAGCACAAACGACAGATGGAGTTAGTGAGGTTATCCTGGTGGGCTGTTGCTTATTATGTTCGGCTGTCGAAGTTGGCGGAAACTGCCCCGGGGCGAGAAGGCTGAGAGCAGCTCGCCTTGTTCTGTTCATTGGTGGGCCGGGAAGATAGTGGTGGTGACTGGGATGGCCAAGCAAGAAGGTGGGCTGGTGATTGTAAAAGTTTGTTGCTTCACACATTTATCAGTGATGAGAAGGAATACTTCGAATTATTCATAGGAGAAAGGGGTGTCGGTATCATTTTGCTAGTTCAGGGAGCGCTGACTGCTAAGGTCACGTGGCCTTATGACGGTGGCCCGGCGCGCGGCTTTCCTGGCAGGAGAGCGGGTGAGATCAAACACTAAAGTCTGGCATCGTCACACGGGTAAGCACATTGGGTTCAGACCATTTTCATGAAGCAGCAAAGTATTACGCATGCTGTGTCCAGTAATATTCCGCTTCACGCGCGCAAAACTGTAGCATTATTAATGGCGCGAGTCATTCGTATGTTGCCATTAAAATCTAGCCGTAAACAACAGACAACTCGTTCTCAGACATTGCTGTCTACGTCTGCTCTGCCTCGAGCTGCGGCGACAGCCTGACCGCTCTGCCGCGAGCTGCGGCGGCTGCCTGACCGCGGGCCTGTCATCGGCTGCGTACCGGGAGTGGCGGTGCCGCCACAGTAGCAGTCCGGCAGGCGGCAGCGGGCGTCACACCTCTCGGCCGGCTCGTCAGGGAACGGCTGAGGGTACAGCGGCGCCGGCCTGCCGAGCACAGACAGCTGACGGTCACGGTCGGCCACCACGCAGCCGGATACCGGCCCAACAAACAGCCAGTACCGGAACATTCGGGGGTCAGCCGGATACCGGACCAACAAACAGCCAGTACCGGAACATTCGGGGTCGTCGGATACCAGACCAACAAACAGCCAGTATCGGGGCATTCGGGTCAGCCGGATACCAGACCAACAAACAGCCAGTATTGGGCATTCGGGGTCAGCCGGATACCAGACCAACAAACAGCCAGTACAGGAGCATCGGGTCAGCAGATACCGGACCAACAAACAGCCAGTACCGGAACATTCGGCCAACCGGATACCAGACCAACAAACAGCCAGTACCGGAACATTGGGGTCAGCCGGATACCGGACCAACAACCAGCCAGTACCGGAACATACGGAAACAGCCAGTATCGGGACATTTGCCAACCGGATACGCCCAACAAACAGCCAGTATCGGGACATTCGGGGCCAACCGGATACCGGACCAACAAACAGCCAGTACCGGGACATTCGGGGTCAGCCGGATACCGGACCAACAAACAGCCAGTATCGGGACATTTGGGGCCAACCGGATACCGGACCAACAAACAGCCAGTACCGGAACATTCGGGGCCAACCGGATACCGGACCAACAAACAGCCAGTACCGGGACATTCGGGGTCAGCCGGATACCGGACCAACAAACAGCCAGTATCGGGACATTTGGGGCCAACCGGATACCGGACCAACAAACAGCCAGTACCGGAACATTCGGGCCAACCGGATACCGGACCAACAAACAGCCAGTACCGAGACTTGGGGTCAGCCGGATACCGGACCAACAAACAGCCAGTACCGGAACATTCGGGGCCAACCGGATACCAGACCAACAAACAGCCAGTACCGGAACATTCGGGGCCAACCGGATACCAGACCAACAAACAGCCAGTACCGGAACATTCGGGGCCAACCGGATACCAGACCAACAAACAGCCAGTACCGGAACATTCGGGGCCAACCGGATACCAGACCAACAAACAGCCAGTACCGGAACATTCGGGGCCAACCGGATACCGGGCCAACAAACAGCCAGTACCGGAACATTCGGGGCCAACCGGATACCGGGCCAACAAACAGCCAGTACCGGAACATTCGGGGGCCAACTGGATACCGGACCAACAAACAGCCAGTACCGGAACATTCGGGGCCAACTGGATACCGGACCAACAAACAGCCAGTACCGGAACATTCGAAACAGCCAGTACCAGGAATACGGGGCCAACCGGATACCGGACCAACAAACAGCCAGTACAAGAACATTCGGGGGTCAGCCGGATACCGGACCAACAAACAGCCAGTACCGGAACATTCGAGGGGTCAGCCGGATGCCGGACCAACGGTTCGGGGTCAGACGGATACCGGACAAATAGTAATACCGGAACATAAAATCTCACATCACATTGCCCGACTAGGCTGATTTATATTAATCTATATATAGATAAAAAATTTTTTGTTAAGTTTTTACCGGTCCGATTTGGCCATGACCGACTGGCGGCGGTTAAACAGTCAGCCTGGCTGGGGTGCCGGTGGACTGAGAGGAGGGCGTGAGGCGCGTGGAGCGTACCTGCTGGCTGGGTGCTCCCAGATGTTGACGGTGGGGCGGCGAGAAGAGCCTCGGCTGGAGCTCTTCTTATTCTTCTTCGGGAACGTCACCGAACTGACATCAACACGAACAGTAAATCGTTTGAGATTTTCGTGCCGCTGAATTTGAGAGGCTGTAACCAGTGTATGCTTGCACGAAGAACCTTAGTTTGGCGATAAACAACACACACGCTAAGGCGCGACTCCCATACTATTTATACAGCATTTGACCCTTACGTCTGCCGTGCTGCTTCGGCCTGGTCCGACATGCTTGCTTATGGTTCTCAGTGGAATTCTTATGTTCCAGCTGGTTTTTTGCGTTTTGCATCGGTCGAGGAAGAAGCGGATTTATGTCAATAGCCATGTTTTAAACACCATAGCACTGGGGTGCTGTCCCAGGGAGTCTACGTTGACTTCTGCACCTTTGCCGCCAGGAACACTCGGGCAGAGGCTCAGTACAGCAGCAGGCAAAGAGCAGCATTTATCGCCGCCGATAAACAAATACTGGGAATATTTTTGACACAGGTATAAGTATGGTTTTCAAATGCAGCTTTTGGTATCAATCCACTTCTCCCTCAACCGATGGAAAAAGCAAAAACCAGCTGGCACCGAACAACTCGTCATAGGGCCGTACATACAGATGAGAAAATCGACCCGGACCCCACCCGCACGGCAGACCTAAGGGCGAATGCTGTATAGAAAGCGTGGAAGTCGCGCCTTAATGGCTGCCTTGAAACTCCTCCACATTTAACGGGGCGTGTAAATGAACTCCGATAACGCACGTGGGTTCTGATGAAACATTTGTGCTCTCAGAACTGTGCGCTTTTATTCAATATTCAACAACCCATAGTTATATAACCGGAAAGGTTCTGAATCAATGGTCAAATCTAAAAATTAGAAAAGTGGAAATTGTGAGAAAAACTCGATAAACAAATGAAAAGTTTATATTTTTAATCAGCCTAATCTCAGCTTTTCCACGATGTATATATGTCCCTTGAGGTGACAAAATTGTTCCAGTGAACCGTGCTATAGGTAGCGCGAGCTTGAACTTAAAATTCACCTGTTCTCTTGGTTTGAATGGCAAGCGGTGACACTATTGTTTTTGTGCTGGTACAAAGATGTGTTACACGCCGTCGGAATCTATTTGTTCTTTATTGTAGTTGATGAAGCTGAAACCTATTTGCCTGTTTGACCTATTTAACACATTTATTTATTCGTTGTAGCGTGGTAACGACTCACTTGCTGGGCCTGCGGGATCCGGTGTCGTCGATGGAGCGGAGTCCGTTGGTAGGAGCCCGTCGTCTACCGCTGGGCGCTGCATTCTTCGACACAGACAGCCGGCCTCCCTCAGTGCTGCCGCGCGTGGATCCGCGGCTAGATCCCAGCGTCGATCCAAGAGTGGATCCGCGTGTTGAACCAAGCGTGGACCCTAGCGTTGATCCTCGTGTTGATCCGAAGGAAGACCCACTTGTCGATCCCAGCGTAGATCCACTCGTTGATCCGCGAGTCGATCCTGATGTGGATCCTCTGGTGGATCCAAATGTGGATTCACTTGTGGATCCACGCGTCGATCCACGCGTAGATCCTCTGGTCGATCCAAATGTGGATACACCCGTCGATTCGCGCGCAGAGTCGAATGAGGAAAGGCCAGTCGATCCACGCGTGGAGCCGCGCGTGGTGTCGGCACTGACAGAGCCACGAGTCGATCCCAGAGTGGATCCGAATGTGGGAGCTCCTGTGTCGAAGGTGGATTCGACCGTGGATCCACGGGTGGATCCCAGGGAGGATCCGAGGGTGGTGACGCCGCGCGTGGACGAGAAGTCTGAGGCGGGTCTCTTGCTAAAGGAGTCGGTCGATTTGAACCTGCCGCCCGTGGCTGTGGTTAGGGAAATACGCTATCTAACAATGTCGAAAACGTGACGTGGAAGATAGTTTTGCGCTGAGATTGAATGGAAGTACCGCATCTCCTAGCAAGCTGAAACTATTGTCAGTAGCAACATAAGGATGACTTCCGCTGCCGTTTCTTGGTCCTTAGAGGATCGATCCGTTCAGCGTTTCCGCATGCGAAAAATCGCGTGCGGAGACGAAATACATGCATGAATAAATAATATCGAATAATAGATACCGAATAAATATCGAAATGCTTGGTGAATAAATGGTTCGACTTGCACCGATTTCACATTCAAGTCTTCCACTCCCATCATCCATACATCTCGATACCCCCTTTCTAAACTGAGTGGGATTGAGCTGTGAGTGCTGAGCTTTCTAAGATGGTTTAATGCGCATGCTGCTTGCGAAATACACTTCAGTAACATGTTTTTTTAGATGTATGTAGCAAGAAGTGGACGGACTAGCTTAGAATTTCATAAGGTTGTGATTTGTTATTATTTCGGGGATGTGGAGGCAGAGCACTCGACTTTTCCGCCGGGACTCGGGTTCAAACGCCCGCGCGGGTATTCTGCATCAGTTTTCCGGTCCCCATAGTAACCTCCCAACAGGCTGAGGTGGCGACACAATGTGATCTAAGCAGTCGGCGTATCGTAAAACTCCAAAGTTGATTTATTCGTACTTTACATGCGTGATATTTGGTGCGTGATAGCGGATTGTGGGTGGTGAGCTGTCGTTCAGCTGATACTGGGTGCCACGTGCGAGCGAAAATTGCGTGCGGAAACGCTGTCAGCGGACCCAGAAAGTAGGGGTATTTTACACCACGCACGTTTGTACTGGTGGCAGCACAAGTGACAGAGCTGCTCACAAGGTGTGTGTGTTTATGAGGGTTAGACAGTTTTCGTAATGGAATACTGCCTGGAATTACTACTGCGCGTGTAAGTGTACTAAAAATGTAAAATATCTTTCTTTTACACCCCTTCGAACATTTTTTTACGCATTGCGGGTTGTAATGATGCTTAAATCTGAAAACTTAACAGATAAAGAGCAAAATGAAAAGTAACCGTCGCAGCCTGCGATAATCCAATGAACATCGATGTAACCCCGAAACCACTTCAGATGTCCTAACTGAACAGTTTGAGGCAGTGGTGGATCCAGGACTTCTTTTGGGGGCTAGGGGCTAGAATCTCCCCCGACATTGCCCCGGAACAGCCTCCGGCTATGTATAAACTATAGTCACTCGGACATTTAGGGGGCTTGAGCCCCTTAGCCCTCGACCTAGTATCCGCCACTGCTTCAAGGGCCATTGTTGAACTGAGCTGGGGCTGTAGCTAAATATGACGATTTGAGAGCGCTATAATTTCGCGGATGTGACCTGGAGAGTTCGATGCAATATAGATAGATGATATGGGACGAACTCGATCATTGTTTTGCCTAATGCGGATTGAGCTTGGCGCTCTTACACCTGTACAGATTTTCGACTTACACTTACACTCTTACAGAGCCAAGATAAGAATATCTGGGCTAATCTTACCTGACGTTGCACTCTATCTCCCGCTGCCGGGACTAAGCGGCTGACGGGCATTCCGAGTCAGACAGGCCGTGGACTGACGTTTGGACGTACATACCTGGACCCTGCCGACCTCCGAGTGGTGGTGGTGGTGGTGGTTGAGGTGGTGGTGGTGGTGGTGAAAGTGCGACCCGAGTTCAACCGGGTTCGAATGATGGGTCGGGTCCTCCGGTCTTTTGACGGGCCCGGCGTGCGGCTACCGCTAGAACGGGGCATGCGTCGAACTCAGCCGGCGGGGTTCCATGCAGCCACAGTGGGATCAACAGGCCGCTGCAGGGTGGGGCCTCGGTACGTACACAGGCAGTGCTAGTACACATACAAGTATCACGGAAGTTAGCGAGAAGGCGGTTCGCATAAAGCCGTCACTGGTCAACTTGGCGCACCAGAAGTGAACACATGGAAACTTGCATGCAACCGAAGGAAACATTTGTAAGTTAGTCAGTTCATCAGACGTCATGATACAGCAAAGCATATGCCTGCCCGACATTTACGCATGCGTTGAGGCATTCTGGCTTATATAATCGTGGACAGACATCTGGATTGCAAAGGTCATTGAGAGGGTGCCGTCCAGCCCACAGAAACCCAACAAGAATGGTGCGGATACAGAAATAACCACAACGGATAAATATCGTCCTCAACCTTGCGATGAAAAGGAGCGTATGCGCTTTCTATTTTTCCTGAATCTTAACAAGCACAGGATACAATACAATACACACGTGGTTTTCCAAGTCCGGTCGGATGTCAAGCCTTCTGAAAAGCTCCGTAAAACTCTGGGCTTTATTGAGAGTAACTGTCTCGATTTTTGTTTGCTCTCATGAGACTGTTTGGCACTATTAGCTTCAGGAGCTGTTTTGCAGCACAGTCATATAAAGGGAATGGACTGCTTTGTCGAAATTCAAAAAAAAAATTATGAACGAAATAGGTCTGAAAACCAGAGAAACCAATTTTTCCCCACTTCTATATGCTGAAAAAGAAATATCTCCTCTTTTCTAACGATTTGTGAGGTCATCAAAATAACACTTTTGATAATCGTGGATCTCGTCGACTTCTCCCGGATATTGGGTCGGGTTTGTACTGTTTCGTGTTGTCGGATGTCGTTCGGAATATAATGTATATATAATCGATAGCATGCATTATATTCCGAACGATCATCGCTGACAAGCACTTAATACGTCGCTCCCCCCATATCTTCTTAAATCCACATCCTCAAATCACTGTGTCTTTAAGACTTTTGATAATCAGTGAAATCCCAAACCTTGATCATAGACTCGCTGTAAAATGGACATGTCAAGTCAATAAACATGGAAGCATCCATAGAATAAGCGAGTACCCAAGGCCTTATAACTTAACATATAACTCCTAATTAGCGAGTGCCTTCTCCTCGGAGGAGGATTTCTTACTTAGTTGGGCCCGAATGAAATGATTGTGCTGCATGAGCTTTGTCGCACTGCCAAACAGGCATATTGCAGGCTGGTTCACTCGCTAGCATGCCATTTTCAGCGAGTGGGCGGGGCTTAGGGCTTACGACCAATCGGATTATTGCAGCCAAATGTAAAGTACTCCTCTAGGCTTTGAAATAAGGTATTAAGCCCCTTTACTTTGAAATTTTAAGCTGTTGAAAACTTTGTGCCGAGAGCTTTGGGTGAAACTAAATATGCCACTATGGTGGTTTCTCAACACGCTCTACAAAATCGCTATACCTATCAGCTCAAAACCCATTATAAAAGCTGGACACTCTTTGAGGCTGTCGTCCGATAATTTCTCTTACCTGGTGGCGGGTTTAACACGGTTTTTCCTGCAGTCTAGATTTTGATATATATATATATATATATATATATATATATATATATATATATATATATATATTATATATATATATATATATATGTAAAGTGAGAACAAGGCAATACAGATTTTAAGAAAACAAACATACATAAGACTTATGTTTTCGTGCATAAACGAGTTTCGGAAATATCTTCATCTGTATACAGAAAAATGAAGAGTAACGTGTACAATGACAGAAATGTTGCACTTGACTTTGAATTTTAACAAAGATGTCATACCAAAAATCGTTCAAAAGAAATTAAACAAATTTTTCTATCACCTATATGTATCCTTATCAGACGAAAAAAGCAGGCATTATTTACTCCAGAAGCATCGTAACTAAGTCTTGATGTTGGGAGGGTTGAGGCTTATAAAACCCGCTTTCTGCGTAATGAAATTATTGCTTTAAATATGCAGTGCTTCTATTGCCTTCTTAGCTCTTTTGGTCATATTTTTCTCTATAATATTTAACCCTCCCATGTCCGGTAAATGATAACCGTCCATACCGTGATTTTCTAAGGCATGGCTGTCTATGTTATCAAACAATCGAATAATATATGTAATCTAATAATCTAATATGTAAATGGGAACTCCAAGTAAAAACTTGAAGGAGTAGGTATTATATAAATCAAAATTTCAGCGAGATAAAAAGTGATATGTTCAGTAACCTCTGTAAAATAAAAATCGTCATGAAAACAGTAAAGTGTGCAAAATGTCATGCAATGGTTGTCAATAATCTTATTACGGTGAAACAAATAGGGGTTTGAAGATTACGTTAGATAAACGTAGGAAATATTTGAGGCATAATCGAGACCGTAATGCTTTAATAAATCACAAAATAGAGTGTTGTGATTTATGACAAATGTTGCGATTTATGGCAAAAAGTCTGAGCTCCACGGCAACAATACTCATTACGAAGGTGAATAAAAATCATCGGTTTGGCACAAATAATGCCCGTGATTTCTAAGTGTGATAGAGTGTTTGTAAGTGATGAAAACAGTCTGTTGAATTATTGATGAAGCATTGCTGAACGATTTTTCCCATGAAATGGTTGTTAAAAGTCAAGCCCAAGTGCAATACTTATGTCACTGTACTTGTTACTTCGTATTTTTCTGTATATTGATGAAGCGGTTTTCAAAACGCGTTTAAGGAGGAAAATATCAGGCTTTTGTTTTTATCTTTATCTATGTATATGATATATTTATCAATATTACAGATATTTCCGTAGTCAGGTGGAAATTCCCACTGGTGCCTGGTACAACATGTACCTGTCCTCATCTGATGCAGTCTTTGTCGTGGAGGTCGGCTTCTTGCGCGGTCGGATCCGACGCCGCCGGCTCTTGGTCGGCTTTGTCGTTGGTTTGGTCACGTGTTTTGTCGTGTCCTTAGTCAACTGCTCCGTTTTTGTCTCGTTCGCCGGCTTCTCGACCACCTTGGTGGGCTTGCGAGCCTTGCTCCTCTGTCGTTTGCGAGTCCTGGTCCTGGTCCTGGTCTGAGTCCGAGTCGGAGTCCGTCTGAGTATGAACACAGAGTCATTAAAGGTCAGCAAAGTCAGCTGGTACATGCATCAGTGGTCAGAGCCGCATGGCGAAATCCATGGAGCGAAGCGGATTGGGATTTCTCAAGAGGCTCTATTCTGGCCGCTTGGCGGTTCTGACAGTTGATGCCAGGGCTCTGCAATTGTGTAGGGTGATAGCCCTTTTACGCCAGACGCCCAAACTAAGGCCCCCAAATCTAAATTCAAGATAGTTTTTGAGAAATTTTAGAACAAATGTTTTCAATTTTGCATGTTTCTCATTTTTATTTCTTAATCGACGAATTTGAAATTTTGCTCTTTTTGAATAAGCAACAGGGGCCACCTAAGAAAAAAATCCAAACTGGTCCGACAATACTTATTACGCCAAAACGGAGTATTTCTGATACAAGCAAAAAAGCTATTGCAATTTGACGGCTGATTTATAAGCTCGAAATGTTAGAAGGCACGCTTCAGCTAGTTTAACCGCCCCACCGGGGTCGGCGCCACCTTCGCCCCACCGGGGGCCATCGATGGCCCCTCTAACTCCGAAATATGGGCGTTAGCGCAATCGCAAGTGCAATGAAAGCTCGCGTGAATTCAGTAAGAATTACTTCGCATGTTTTAGTGCTCAGGTCAATGGTTTGACCTCCAGAGATCAATTGGGTCAAGATCGGCTATTTTCACTCAAATATGCAATGATTAAGCAAACTGGGCATAACTCTTATGTCATTAGAGCTATTGAGGCCTGGTAAGTACATTTGATAGAATTGCCAGTACTTTTCGCTATGTGGAACATAAAGACCTCCCGCCAGTAGTTTGACCGCCAGAGGTCCCTCGTGACCTAATATGACCTGAGGTCACGAAGGTCAAAAGTGACTTGCGTATATCAAATGAAAGCGTGACAGGACAAATACGTGGTGTTTGTTTCCCGCTCTAGCTCAATTAGGTCAAAGTTTTGTCAAATACTGTTTTTGACCTCTGGTGCCTTGGATGACCTTGGAAAGTCAAGGGCAAATATGCCCCTGGGATCCGTGAAGGGTGTCCAAAACGTTGTTCTGAGCAGTCTGGTATTTGCAATCTTTTTGTGGCTTTTATATCATGAATAGCTTTTCCCATGCTTTTCCAATGGGGAGGTCGCCTCGTGACCTGACCTCGGCACGAAATCGAAATCCCGGATATACCTTGTAGACCCTGAAGGGGTCTGAGTGTGGGAAGTTTCAAATCGATCGACTTTGAAATGTAGCTCTTACGGCTCAAAGGTGAAGTGGGTGACCTTGGTTGACCTGTGGTGCCTGACCTTGGGTGACCCGTGGTAAATTTCAGGGATGATGGGAAAATGACGCGTAGAGGTGGCCCTCAACCGCGGTGTGCGCCTGTGTTTTGTATCCGAAAACCTTAGGGGGCCACGGCGGGGGGGGTTAAGGACAGCCACCTGGAGGCTGCTAAGTCAATTTTATTGTGCTTGGGCATAGTTTCCAGTGAAAAACGTCAAATTCTGACCTAGTTTTTACCATTCTGCCGGAGGACTACATTTTTACTCTTTTCATTCAAATCTTAATATCTCGCGATATAATGCGCCGACTTGAATTTTCATTTCAGAAAATGAACAAAAATTGCTTCTGCCTGATCATATTTGAAGATGGATATCGTGATATTGAAATTCATTGTTTTATATGTATAAATATAATTTTAGTAGAAAACATTTTATTTGTAGCTTCTCAGTTCCGAGTACATGTCACCCACAAGCTCAGAATTAACATGACTGAATAGGAAAGTTAATTGCAGTCATTTCATTCATTTACACTTCCCACTTATCTTTCAACAGCTTTCGAGTAATTAGTCCGAAAATGTATTACAAGGTGCTAAATTTATCGGACCATCTTTGATTCTCACCATGGTTTCAAGTCCTTAAAATAAATGGAAGTGGATGAAATGTGGCATGAAGCTAGCTTACGGCCCTGGGTTGCCGGTACAAGTAATTCCAGGCCAACATAATGTTTGGTTCGTCTTCTAGAAACAGCTTTATACCGTGCCTTTTCTATACGAACACAGCACCCGGCGCCACGCCACGGCGCTATCCTCGTTTGAGTGATACCAGCCAGTGACCTCTGGACGGGTCACAGGTGTAGGGCTAGTGGGAGGGTGCGGAGTGTGGCGCACTGGTATAGTGGTTAGATCCTCTGGCTCTTGATCAGATATTCCGGGTTCGAATCCGGGAGTGACCGCGCGCTCTTTATTAGTTATTTCTAAGAAAAGAACGATAACACTGACCTACAGGCTTATGAAGAGATACATTGCGAAGGAAATATGGTTTGCTCTCAGCACATTGTCATGCGGCTCTCCTGCGCCGGTGGGGCGTTAGCCCAGGTCGCAGACCGGGGTTTAAATGTGGTTAAGAAAATTTACAAACAAAAGTATTGGGGATGTCAAAACATGTGTCAGAAAACCCGAGGGACGCAGTTGGCCAGCTCCTGCAGCATAGTCCCGACTACATAGTCCTCCCCGACTACATAGTCCCAGTTCCGACCACATGTCCTCCCCGACCATAGTCCCCGACTACATAGTCCCAGTCCCGACGCCAGCGCCAAATCCCCTGGTATTGAGCCTGATCCCTGGACCTGGCTTCAGTCACTTTGCGGGCTCTGGGTTGGGTGCGTTGAAAAGGATTCCAGATAAAGAACCGTTCAAAGTCGGGTGGAGCCGGGGTACTCTACCGACTCTGCTGCAGCCTACAAATTCTACTGGCCGCCTCAGACTGTGACTTAGGAAACAGTTTTCAGGGCCCTGCTATATGATTTGATCAGCACCTGACAAAATAACTAAATGCTGCCAGAATTCCTATGTCTTCGCTGGGGAGCACCTTCTACTGCGGCTCAGGCACCAGCCGCGACCAAGCACCCGAATGAAAGGCCTTGTCGAGCCCCAAGAGCAGCATGCACTACCACCAACGCATCCATGTTGTGTTCACCATGCACGCCTGTTGGCCCGGCTTCAGAAGCAGTTGTTATGCTATGTATGTAGATAAAACTGGGAGCTGTACCAGAACCCCGGACCAGGGTGCTTGTACTGTTTTCACCAGCAGAAATAGATACTTTGTGAACTAGTTTGGTAAAAATACAACCGTTCACAAGGGTTTTGTTTTACTTTCAACACCAAAGCATGGGGATAGTACAGCAAATAATTTTTACCTTTAACTTCGTCGGCGGCTTTAGGCTAGAAACATTCAGACATAAAACTTTTACAACTCGAAGAACTGCAAGCACCCTGGTGCGCATAGATTTTCCCAATCCTTACCGCCGGGGAACGTTGTTTCGTTCAAGATGCATTCCAGTGTTTCGCCGGGTGTAGTGTGTAGCGCATGGCGCGTATGCAGGAGCATATTTGGATCATATTAAGCAGTGTTTTTATGTGTCCGCTCCCACGCAAGAAGCCTGGAAATCATATTCAGACCAACAGTAGGGAAGTCGCTGTTTTTTCCTATCTTAACCTCCATACCTGATCAAAGTCATTCAAAGCAGCTACATTCACTGGCTGACGCAGAGGAGGGGGGCTAAGGGGCCATGCCCCTCACAATGGCGTAATTTTGCCTTTCTTTAAAAAAAAACACTATGGTTTTCCGATTTTTTTCCGAGTTGCTCCCCCCCAACGGCACTCCTGCGTCCGCCCCTGGCTACCTCCATGGGGATTACAAGCATTGTCAAGGATTTCAGCAAACGGTTACATACCAAAAATTGGGTGTGTTAATACCAACAAAGACTTCGGTTCGGTCACAAATGATACAAGTCACGAACAAAAGCCCGGGGGGTGGGAGTTTGTAACGTTTTGTGTGAAACTCTGCCGCTATTGTTTGGGTAGGGGGAGACACCGTCGCGTGGCGACCCCGGGCAGGTGGCTCAGGGTCCGCAGTACTTACGCCGGAAGACTGGCAGCGGTAGTTTTCCGCAGGTCCGAGCTCCTCACCGTCGTCTGCCGACAAGTCATCGAACGGTCATCGATCTGTCGTCAGGATTAAATCAGAGTCTGCCAACATAGAGAACGGTCACTGGTCTGTCGTCAGGACCAACCCAGAGTCTGCCGTTGCCGACCAGTTGCTGTGGAGGAGGCTCTGGCTCTTCCCTGCAGTATGGATTTGCTGCTCTCTCAGCCCTCTAGCGGGATGAAATACTTGCCTTCAAACCAAAAACATTAATATTTCATCACGAGCACTAATTGTGGTTAAGTGGTATTTCGAGAAGCCTGGGCCCTACGCTTTTGTGCTCCCTCAAATATAGCAATGGGTGGACACTGAGGCGGTCACAGTTTTTTTGCTGGTGCAAGCAATAGGGTAAGTCATCTTCCGATTTTAAAGTTCAGATTTACGTTTTTTGTTGTTGTGAAATTTGCATCTCCACAAACCACCGCTTTCTCGATGTAACGACGGTTAGCTGTCGAACACAGACTGCCGCCGTCAGCGCTCCGTGCAGGAGTCCATTTGATCCGAGACGCTCACCGTCTCGGACGGGGTCCTGGCTGAAGAGCCGCCCCTGGTGGCGGCCGGCGCATCCTCCGAGCCGTACTCGTCCTCGTACAAAACCTCCTCATCGTCGTAGATGTAGTACACGTCGTAGATGGTATCGTTGACGTAGGCGACGTAGGCGGGCTCTGTGTAGGACTGCACGCTGGGCACGGCCGGGGTTGGCGTCGGCTGCCGAGTCTCCACGGTTCGCACGGTCACCGCCTCGGGCGATGGCGCCGCCGGCCGTGGCCGAGAGGAAGATATGAACGTGGAGGGCGGGTCGCGAGCCACGGGGGAGCGAAGGTGGGCCGCGCTGGTGGTTCCCGCTCCGGGAACCGAGTGCCGGTGTCGCCAAAGGAGAAGGAGGAGAGGGTGGAGATGCGGATGGGTGCGGGAGAGGCGGGCCCCTTGGTGCGGCGCGACGGCTCGTCCCTGAAACGTGGAGGGGAGCTTGTAAGGCAGCCGGTCAACTCGCGCTTCCTGCAGGGCTCTTGGATGAACAATGTATCTTCCTTGGAAGTACTAAGAGAAAAGATCGTGGAAGGTGAAACTCGCAGCTTTAATATCAAATACAAACTGGCTATATTTAATTGACGGTCTTAACTGTCTACTCTCTTTTCATATGTAGGTGTTTCTGCCCGTATGTCCATAGAAACTGGCATAAGGAACTTTGCAAACAAACTGCCGTTTAAACACATCAATTTCCCTTATTGTGTGGAAAATTCGTCCGGACGTCAGAATACACAATAGCCCCTTACCAAAAGTATTTTGGACTATACATTCGTAGTCTGCGCATACATTTTCCCGTGAAATCCGTTTGTGTTTCCATGTACACACAGCCTGGGCCCGTCTCAACATATCTGTCTAGTGTTATGTTTCCGTTCTCGATTAAGCTTTCTCCAACCGTTACCTGATTTTGCCGTCGCTTGGTGTCTCTGTCGTCGGGGCGGAGGTGTAGTAGCTGTCAAAGTCCGTGAATATGTCGTAGGGTCGCACGGGTCGGACATAGGGCGGTGCCGGCGCGCTGGGTCGGAGGTCAAAGAACGTATCGCCGTAAGTCGGTGAGGTCACGTTGGTGTCCGCGCCCGGCCTGTGTGGCCGCCTCGTGCGACCAGGCTGCTCCGAGGGCTTCTGTTTGTCCGACAGGGCCGGCTTCCTGGGGTACTTAGGTTTGTACGTCGGATCCGCTTTCTGTCTGTACTTGGTTTTGCTGGGGAAGTCTAGGGTGGCAGAGTGTTCGTACTCTCTGGGGTCCGTACCTCGATGGTCCGGTCTCACAGTTCGTTGGTACTCGGGTCCGTCGCGCCTTCCAGGGCTGCCGTACTCCACTTCCTCTGGCTCTGCGTACTGGGCCAGATCCGGCCGCCGGACTCTGTGCTCCGACTCTCTGGGTCTCTCGTAAACATCTGGCCTCCTCGGCCGCTGGTCCTTTTCGGGACGAGAGTACCGCTCGTGTTCCCGGGGGCGTCCCGGCCGTGCTGGATGCAATGCCGCCGGCAGAGACGAAAACGACGAAGGAAACCAGCCGCTGTCGGAGGGGTCGAAGATGGACGACTCGGGAGGGGAGGACGGCCGCTCCTCTGGAAGAGTGGAGGGCCGCACTGGCGGCAGCGGAGGCGCCTCCTTGACCGCAGGCCTGTAGGTGGTCACGTGGGGCGGAGGCGGGGCGGCCTCTGGTTCGTAGGCGGCGTGTACCGGCTCGCGCGGGTACTGGTTGTACGTGAACGGGCGGTACGTGACGGGCCTGTAGAGCGGCTTCTCCCGGGTCTTGTACGGTGGCTGCGGGTACGACGGTCGGAAGTCGTTCTCGAAGCGGAACGTCGACGAGTGTGCCGGAGGGGGACGGCGAACCACCTCCTTGGTTTTACTGTTGAATATCTGTGTCTGGAAGGTGTCCTCGTACACGTCGTACTGGTGGTGGCGGGGCGGGCCGTAGTAGTCGCGGTCCAGGTACTCCTCCTGACTGCCGTAGGCGCGGTCCCGGTAGCCGGCCGGTATGAAGGGCGGAGGGAAGCCTCTGTCGTCGCTGTAGCCTGCGTGGGGACGCGCCGCCGCCGGACGCAGGTCCTGAGAGCGACGTGTCAGCGCCGCGAACGGGTTTCCGCGCCTCAGGGGCTCCGGGATGAACGGGCCCGGGTAGAGCCGGCGGCTCTGGCGGCTGCTCTGGGTGCTCTGCTCCGGCGGAGGTGCGAACGTCAGCCGCCGGAAGGAGCTCTCCGCCTGGGCGGTAGTGTTCCCGCCGCCGCCGTCTACCGGCGGCGAGAGAATGCCCAGCATACGGGACTGCAGTACCGCACTGCTGATCTCTGTCGTGGCACTGTCTGTGGTGGTCACGTCACTGTCTGTGGTGGTCACGTCACTGCCTGTGGAGGTCACGTCACTGCCTGTGGAGGTTGCGTCACTGTCTGTGGAGGCTACGCCACTGTCCTGGGTGGTGACATCACCGTCAGTGGTAGGGTCTGTGCTAGCGTCACTGAGTTTCGTCTCCTCTTCATTCTCTGTCTGTGTGACGTCACTGGACACTGTACTGACGTCATCCTGTCCACCATTGTCGTCTGTCTCAGCCTCGTGTCTAAAACAGCGAATGACAGTTGTTAAATTGCAAGCGAACAACAGCAGGAAGATTGTGATAATGTGGTACGACCTAAATTCCAAAAGCTCTCAAGAGAACCTAGTAATGCTATTTTTAGAGGGAGAGCGAGGAATAGAGAGAGAGAGAGAGAGAGAGGGAGGGAGAAAATGAAATCATATCTTTATGACAGACAGCAACGTACTATTGTTAATGGTAAATGCTCACAGTGGTCCCATGTTAAGTCTGGCACACCGGAAGGTGGGCTGTTGTCTCCCTCTTGTTCGCCTTATTCATTAACGATCTTCCTTCAATATAAAGTCACATTGTTTAATGTTTGCAGATGATGTCAAAATATTCAGAACGATAACCTCTCCAAACGATTCGGCGCTCTTGCAAGAGGACTTGTGCAGACTTTGCACTTGGTCTCAAACCTGGAAATTACGCCTAAATCCTTCAAAATGTAAATCATTTCGGATGACCCTCAAGAAAATTCCACTGAGAACCACATATTTTATTCAAAACACAGCTCTGGAACATGTCAATTCAATTCGGGACCTAGGTGTCATTCTTGACGAAAAATTAACATTTGGCCCACACATTGACAATACAGTAAAAAAAAGCAAACAGGGCCCTAGGCGTTTTATTTCGATCCTTCCAAAAACTTAGAACGAGAGGACACTTCAGCCCGTCTTCCGTGAGAACTTCCTACTACGCGCATGTCCGCTCAGTACTTGAATATGGATGTGTTGTCTGGGCAGGTGCAGCCAGGGTACACTTAGAAAGACTGGAGAGAGTACAACATAAATTTTTGATATGGCTCAACCATCACTCTACATCGTGCTGCGTCCCACACCCTATCATATTCTGACCTTCTCCAACATTATCACATATCATCTTTAAAATCTCGTAGAAATTATTATGATCTTATGTTCTTGAGAAACCTTTATCGCGGACGCATTGACTCTTGTTTTTAGTCAGCTCATTTTCACTGTCCACTCCATTAAGAATCAATCGCAATTTGTCGCTGTTTAGAGTTCCGTGTGCCAGAGTGAACACTGTTAAGAACAGCCTTTTGTAAGGATGCCCCGTGAAGTCAACAGTTTTCTACAAAACGCCCAACGTCTGACTTCTTTCATGACGATTATTGCACGTTTCGGAGAGAGGTTTTTGAATATTTAAGAGCATTGTGATTTAGGGTCTGTTTTAAACCTCCACAGTATATTTTTAGCGTTGTATTAGATTTTATTATTCCGTATGTGCTGTTTTTTATAAATGTATACAATATGTTTTAGGGCGCACTTTTAGCGATGTGAGCATGATGTTTTATTATTCTGTAAGTGTTGCTATCATTCGTGCATGTATGTATATAATTTTATCACAATGACTTCGTCCATAATTGGGAATACCGTCGACGATTGAATAAATAAATTGAAATTGAAATTGGAGGAGAGAGAGAGAGAGGAGAGAGAGAGAGAGGCAAGTATTTAAGCTAGTTAGGTGGGCTGACATTGGGATCAGTGTGGCGTCCGTTGAAAATGGCCGTCATTTGGCTGGGCAGGTCTGGTCTCTGTAGGTCAACAGTGGGCGGCGACAGGGCGCAGGGCCTCCGACTGAGGACAGGCAGTTAGTTGCCTCATATCGGCTGTTGCTGACACAGTGGAGACAGCTCCTCACACGAGGTCAAGCGCCGATTCTAACACCATTTTGTAAGAATCAGAGCTTTCTTTTGTTTATATTCTTGTACGAGAAAGGGGCTTACCTATCCCCATTTGCAAGAGGATGTGCGACTCTTTTACAATTACTATGCAGTTGCAGAAGAGTCGCTGTAGTTCCATCGTTGTGCCGCATGCGTGCATAATATTTGAGGATGTATAGTACACACGTTAATTCCGCGTGAATATCTTGGCACATACATAAATTATATCAGTACTTTGCCTGTATATGTCATTCCACACCACTATCATGTTTCGGAATGGCAGTTTTTGTCAGCCTGGGACCCTGGTTCTTAACGTCTTTGGGAACCTCTGCCGTTACTCTAACTCCCACCGGTACAAACTTGTGAACTCGTTGCGAATGACCCGTTGAGTTCTCACAGCCCTTGCTGGCGCCTTTGAACTGACTTGGCCTGGAAATAAGTATCTATCAGTGGACTGCCCCACTCACTCGAGGCTCTGCTGGAACCGGCCGCGGGTTCCGCCGGAGTCCGGACTGAGCACGCCCTGCTGCCGCCGCGCCACCAGCTTCTGCGGAACGCACCCACGCAGGCGGTCAGCACCAGCGTCTGAACCAAGAGACCAGAGTGGCGGCCCAACCCTCTCAGAAATGGCAGGAATCCAGTATTTTTCAGGAGAAAAGGGCTACTTCTGTCAGGAGCTTGAGTGAAAAGTAACAAGTCTAAAGAGTGTGAGCTTTCTGAACACTCGCACACCACCGACCTCTGTGCTCGCGGATCTCCTCTGTTCATTATCACCTGAAGCTGTGTCGTTGACACCCTGGAGCAATTTAATTGTAAGGAACAGTTAAAGGAGATTACTGATACCGAGGCTGGGGCGGCCCCCGACCGGCGCGGACACTCACGTTTTCGACGCCCTCGAAGCGTGCGTCGACGTCGGCCGGCCGGCGGGCGAGCCCGCTGAGGAGGCGCGCCTGCTCGGCACGCGCCGCTGCGCTGGGAACGCCAGCGGACGATGGAGAGCTGGCGAACTGCGACGGCGACGACGGAGCGCTGGCGAACTGCGACGGCGACGACGGGAAGAAGCGATCCTGGCCCGAGTTTTCAACAAGCGGCTGTGGTCTGCGGAACACGCGGGAGAGCACACACTGAAGAGATAAAACAGTCTAAATGCACCCTGCTGGGGGAGAAATTCTCCTTCCCCGCTCGTGACTCCTTCCTAAATAACGCGCAGATAAAAAAGTGCAGAACGCAACTTGTAGTACGTTATCTCTGATTATCACATTATTATTAGATCGGATTATCTCAGATTGTCTCTGATTATTTTATCTCACTTCCCGATTTCTAGGTCAGGTCCTATCTCTGGTCATACCAGACGAACTTGGAACCTTTAATCACGAGTTTGAAGTAGCCCCACGTCGACATCCCTCAACCATTTCCTAAGTGGCACCATCTAATGATGCTACCATTGGTTACAAATTCGCTCTCAGAATTTTGCATTGCTGACCTTAATAGCTTTATGGAGAAAAGGTCTCGTTATTGGTAGATATGGATTAAATAAAATTGGAAGTCGTATACCTACGTAATAGTAAACCAGCAAGTATGTACTTGTACATACGTACCACATATGTTTTAATATACAATAGTTACTTGCACATTTCTGAGCATCAATTAAGCTGACGATTTGGACCTCTCAGAAATCGTCTTGGGTCACCTGATGAGTATATGATTCTTTGGCTAATTACTTCGCACCGAATCATTTAGTTCCCATCCATGTTGATGCTGTTCCTGTCGGCCTGCTGACATACTGTACCGGCGGACACGTCCTGCGCAAAACTAGGTATACTGTGCCGTCGAACCTGTGCTGCCGGGATTGACGCTCCGGCGACCGCCTCTGCACTGCAGGGAGCCCTGCTAAGTCAGCTGGGATCTCTCACTAGCGTCCTACTTAAAGAACCAGGGAATCATTATCTCCCTCAACTTTTGTTCTTTTGTCCGATTTATCCGGAAAAACTAAAGCACATACATGTTTGCCTAAGATCACTGAATAATTTCACCAATGCGCCGTAGCATGAAAGCGCCAGAGAATTTCAATGAGATCATTCGACACTTGCAGGGAGATATTTCTTGTATTATTGGCGCCCCCCCCGAGGCGCCCTTCCATGGGAGGAGCTCGGACTCACCTGACAGTGGATCTCCGGGGGCTGGCGGAGCGCCCCCTGTGGCGCCCCTCCCCCGGAGGAGCTCTGACTCGCCTGAAAGTGGATCTCCGCGGGCTGGCAGAGCGCCCCCCCGAGGTGCCCCTCCCCGGAGGAGCTCGGACTCACCTGACAGTGGATCTCCGCGGGCTGGCAGAGCGCCCCCCGGAGGGAGAGCGAGAAGAGCTTGTGGACGTGGCGAGAGATGAAGTGCGTGAAGAAGTGCTGCGGAATGAACGGGTGTGAAACGGACTGCGCTTCCTCAGTGGTGAGAAGAGAGCTTCGGCAAAATATTGACTAAACGACCAAAATATATACAGCTACTGCGAGCGGACCAAAGGCGAGTGTATGGAAATACTTAAATATATGTCAGATGAAAAAGAACAGATTATTGGAAGCATTATCAAAGCACAGTTAAGAAGGCATTAGCCGGTTCCCTGAGTGCACCCCTCCGTGACTGGTTCGCACCTGGTGCGGGGTGAAGTGCGCTGTGAGGAGGAGGGTGAGCGAGAGCTGGGTGCACTGGGAGAGGAGGCCCCTCCAGAGTCTACCGCGCGGGCCTGGGCCGCCCCGGAGCCGCAGGTGCCAACATTGCGGGGCCAGTCACAGGTCAGCAGGTAGTCACTGTCGGTCATAGCGAGGACTGTGCGGTCACGCAGCTGATGCCATACCTAGTCATGTACAGCCGGTTCACACTGATTGGTAGGTATTAGTGTCAGTTGTTTTAAGAAATATATTAAAAACGATTACACTTCTCACAAAAATTGCGTCTCTAATTATGTATATTGACGAGTCTTTACATGTGGGCCCCTGCGAACTGCATGATACGTCGATTTGGAAAATTATGGACAAAAACTGTTTTCACCGATCGCAATGATTTTCTGTGTTTTTTCAATTACTTCCGAGTTTTGGACCCAATGCAATATTTCTTGCGCGTCAGTTCATGCACCCAGTTAACCCGCGCCCCACCGGGGTCCGGCGCCACCTTCGCCCCACCGGGGGCCATCGATGGCCCCCCTCTAACTCCGAAAATATGGGCGTTAGCGCAAATCTGCAAAGTGCAATAGAAAGCTCGCATGATTCAGTAAGAAATTACTTCGCATGTTTTGGTGCTCAGGTCAATGGTTTGACCTCCAGAGGCCAAATTAGGTCAAGATCGGCTATTTTCACTCAAATATGCAATGATTAAGCCAACTGGGCATAACTCTTATGTCATTAGAGCTATTGAGGCCTGGTAAAGTACATTTGATAGCAATTGCCAGTACTTTTCCGCTATGTGGAACATAAAGACCTCCCGCCAGTGGTTTGACCGCCAGAGGTCACCTCGTGACCTAATATGACCTGAGGTCACGAAAGGTCAAAAGTGACCTTGCCGTATATCAAATGAAAGCCAGTGACAAGACAAACACGATGGTGTTTGTTTCACCGCTCTAGTTCAATTAGGTCAAAAGTTATTGTCAAAATACTGTTTTTGACCTCTGGTGACCTTGCATGACCTTGGAAAAGTCAAAGGGCAAATATGACCCCTGGTATCCGTGAAAGGGTGTCCAAAAACGTTGTTCGGAGCAGTCTGAGTATTTACAATCATTTTTGTGGCTTTTATATCATGAAATAGCTTTTCCCATGCTTTTCCAATGGGAGAGGTCGCCTCGTGACCTGACCTCAGGGCACGAAATCGAAAAATCCCGGATATACACCTTGTAGACCCTGGAGGGGTCATGAAGTGTACGAAGTTTCAAATTGATCGACTTCGAAATGTAGCTCTTACAGAGCTCTAAAGGTGAAGTGAGGTGACCTTGGTTGACCTCGTCTGGTGACCTGACCTTGGGTGACCCGGGGTAAAAATTTCAGGGATGATGGGAAAATGATGCAGTGAGAGGTAGGCCCTCAACCGCGGTGCTGCGCCTCGGCGTTTTTCTGCTATCCCGGAAAAACCTTAGGGGCCATCGATGGCCTCCCGGTGGGGCGAGGGTTAAAACGCAGCAAGTGCAGCAACAATGGTGTCGACAGGAAACATCAATTGAGAGATATTTCGCAAAACGACCGCGGCCTAATACCTACCAATCAGTATAGAACCGGTTGTACCTGCTGTTCCAGCTTTACATGCTTTGGCGACATCCGATTGCCAGTCATAGGCGCGTACTAACAAAACACTTTAAAGACATTGTAGCCAGAGTAGCACACTGAAAGCATGAACATGGGATTTGTGTGGGAGTGTTTATGAGAAGGGAAAATAAAAAACTTGTCGATTAGAGAAAAAGGCGCATGCATGCTGTTTCAATGCGGCTCAAACAATGGCTCTGACCTGGACTCTGATTCTCCTTTTCGTGAAACTCGGAACAACGTTCCGCCAAGAATGATGTGCTAGAAATCTGCGGCAGCCATAGCCAGAACGACCTTTCCAGCGCCAGGCGAATCCTGCCTCAGTTAACGTACCTGTAGACAAGTCCGTCGGGGCAGATCTCCTCCAGTGCACCCCCGAACACACACACGTAGTATTTGGAGCAGTCTGTTGGATGGGGATAGTATCCGAAGTCCTCTGTGCAGTCAAAGTCTCCAGACGCCTTGCGTCCTCCAGCAAACGGTCTGAACTGGGCCGCCGCTGCGCCTGGAAACAGAGGGGTGAACGTTGAGCGGCGCGATGGCACTGCATGTGCTCAGGTGTTACCACGGTGTCGAGGAATGTACGGACGGGGGCGGAAGTATCGCCTGGAGATAGAACACATGTGGCGACGAAGCATGGCTAGATGTTAAACATGATCCTGCTGGAGCAGCAGCGAGCATGGACGAATCCAGAGGGGAAACTACCCCCATCCCCTGCGACCCTTGGCGCTCCCTGAATTAGTCACGGAAACCCTCCTGAAAGGTTGATGACGCCCCCTGAAATATTGTTTCTCACCCTCTCTCTCAGAATGTGCGGGCATGTAGGCCCCCACGATAGGATTTGACGCCCACCTGATAGGCTTTACTCGTCAAAAACTGGCGCCCCTGGTCCGGATGGCGCCCTGGCTATGTGCCTGCTACCCTCTCGTTCGGTAATCCTGGATCCACCTATGGCAGTGGGTGCTACACTCGGGCATTATAAGGCGGAGAAATAATATCAGTCTTCAAAAGCATTGAGTCAGTGTAAGAAAGATGAGAAGATTAATGGTGCAAATTCACGGGTCTGAAGCCGACGTTTTAAGGCTCTGCGTCGGTGTGCAATCGTGCAGCCAGTTTAGCAGAGACTCGGATCTTGCACGTCTTGTATTTCACAAGGATCAACACGACCATGTATGTACCTGCACACCGTAGTTCGAAATACGGGGATCAGTGGAAAAATAATATTCATATTCGCCATACATTCGGGCAAGTGGGTATTTCCTAAGCGTGAAGCCACTAAGAAAAACTCGAAAGCTACTGATAATGGTATATTCTGAACTAGAGAATAGGTATAAACAGAGGCTGGTGCCTGCATTTCTGATGGCCGCAGTGCGTTTCCGACATTTCCTAACGGCACGTCACGGCAACAGGACTCACCCATGGATGGAGGTTCCAGCACGATGGCAATGGTGACGCCATTTCAGCGTTAAAACCTTACGCACTGTATCATTTTTGTATCGTGAATCGATTGTGAATCGCCTCGCAGCTAATACTTATGTTGAATTTATGGTGTGCCCACAATCTCAGAGCCCAGGGTGAATGTCAGTTGGATATACTACTCTGAGATATGTCTGCTTATCTTGTTCCAATTGCGAGCAAATAATCATATTTCTCTTCAATAACTACACTGTTGGTTGTTTCGTGTATGTATGTAGGTACGCTCATGAATCCCAGTGGAGCAAACAACGACACACGCATGGCCCGGGCGCAATCTGGCGACTGTGACACAGCGACCCATTTCCAAACAGGTCCGGTCAACGCACCATTGTTGGGGCGCCAGCTGCTGCACCCGCCTGCAGGTCACTCCGCCGGGCCCTGTAGGCGTGTGGCGAATAATAAATAATAAATGGGGTCGAATAGGTGGTTAATCTCAATCAACAACAGCCGGCGGTAATAATGTTTTGGGATCCCATAATTCTGGATTTCCCCCCCCCTCCCAACCATGTAAGGGTCAACTGGGTACCTTGGTTTATTCGGGTGGCTGGGACCAACGTACTGGCCCGCTGAATTTCCAGCGGCTGTTAGGTGTGGCTGGTGGTGCTGCAGTCCTGGTGTGTGCCCCCCGCCCCAGACCGGGAACAGCTAGAGTGTCCAGGCACCCAGTGGACTGTATTAGCAACATTGCTGTCCGTGGTCAAACAAAGTCAAGCTTCCCAAGGAAACAGCCCAGTTTAGTACTCTGTGCGGAGCCTGGTCCAGAGCATTGTTGTTCCATTGTCGCGTGTCCAGCATGACTGCGAATACAGGCTGTAATTGAGCGCTGACAGCGGCCGGGCGCGGTAACGCCTCGGCAGGCGTCCGCCCATCACCGCGCCCCGCCTGCGGACATCTGGCGCTGCTTTCCCATTAAGAACAGAGCGGCGGCGAAAGTCTGTGAGGGCGCTCTCCACACCCGATGGTCGATCTGTCGCCGTGTCCACTCGCTAGGCCAGTTGCGGGCCGCGCAGTGGCGACAGACGGCGCGGAACACAAACCGGCGCAGAGTCACCGTAACCGCCTCAAACCGTACACGGAGATGATGCAACCGCCCACACGCACGGCCAAAAACTCTGATTCACTTGTCTGTGGTCATATGTTTAGCTGTTATATCAACGAATACATCACAAGCTGCATTATTAGACGTAAATTACCCTGTCTTCAGTGCGAGCCATAAATATGGTTAGCTTTGGACTATATATGGGCTTTGTTTTCCATTAATATATCTTGGCAGCTCATTTAGAGACTGCAGCCTTTCATTTCCTGCGCAAGCATCAGCGCAAACAAACCTTGGAACACCCACAAAGGAAGAGGCTTTTTGTTCAGGACCAGCTATCGATGCTTTCGATAGCAAACTACTTACTCCGGATCACGCAGGTCATTAGTGGGAGCACGCACGAGTCAGCCTGGCTAGAGAGGCGGACAGCGCAGAACTTAGCCTCCAGACAAATTCAGGGACAAAGGGACGGTAAGTGGCCTGCCCTTCCCCGATCGAACACACCTCAACGCCACTTGATACTCCCCATCCTCTCTCGCGAGATGCACGTGGCGATGACCCCGTTAATCAGGCGCCCCTGAAACCTCTCCCTTCCCCTTTCCCAGGGATGCATGTTGTTCAGTATACCACCAGAACATGGTGTCCCTCAGATCCCCCGCCAGACTGCTGCCGCGGATGTTCGGTCTCTCCCGGCTCTTGACCGCGGGAGAACAGCGCTCGGCCGCCGCCCCTGGATCTGAGCCCTGGACCGCTCAGGTGACGGGTCCATTGACCCTGGCTGGCCCTGCCGTTTTATCGTGGATTAGCGCCGATCTCATCAGCCACGGTCTGCGGGCTCTCTCCGTGACGAAGCGCCGCTCTCGCCGGATGGTGAGCCGTGCGACATGGCGCCGACATCACGTGCTCCAGAGGACGAGTAAACGGCGCCGGCGAGCTCCGCGTGACTGGCTCCTGCGTGTGAAGTCAGCGGCTCCCAAAACCTACTCATCTTCAGATTTGGTGCAAGTATAGCCATTGGGCAGCAGAAGTGGAGCGCTGGTGCAGCCAGGCTGGCCGGGTGACGCTGTGCTGATCCAGAGACAGACCCGGGACTGCACACCAGCGCGACAGCACCACCGGCTGACAACGACACATACGCCATCAGCTCCAATTTACTCGTGATGGCTTGGGATATGCGAGCTAACTGCTGGAAGATATTTGTATGGTTAGTTGTGGTTTTCTGGCCCGCAGTGATGAAGACTGTGAAGTCTGTCTCAGTCAGAGAAACTCTGGCGCCGTGGTTCGTCACCATCCAACAGTCATTAGCTACTAGTATCACTTCTGGTCTTTTACAGCGTCTGTGAATAGTCAGCAGCTATTGGTGAGAGGAGAGAGCTTCTAAATCGTGCCCTGAACCTGTGTGGATGGTGTGGGCTGTGATTGTGGGGACATGCCTATGCGGCATAAATGGGGCAGTGGTTGTAATTCACGCCCGCATAGTGATACCCGGCAGCATTTGATTCATTTTAGCTTTCTGAGATTGAACGTGTTCGAAACAGCCCAGGTCCAAATTCTGTTGTCATTATGTGGGCATGTGTTGGGTTTACCGGTGCATCAGCTAAAAATAGCCGTAGCTGCTGCCGGTTGACTGCCAGACATGCTGTGAGAGACAACCAGCTGTACGACGAGACGGCCGCCCCGGTTTGAGCCTGCATTCGGAGCGGAACGGTTTGTGTGGTGGACCTGGGTGGTATCAGTATCCAATACTGAGTCAAAGTAAGACAAACCTCCTCTGCTCTGTCCCACCTACCAGGCTTGAGCATCGTCAGCGGAAGGTAACGGAGGTCGGTTGGCACGTTTCTTCAGTGTCAACTATGAGAGATTTTACCAAACTTATTATGCTTGACGTATTTCGTATTTACCATATTCATTTTCTAAATGGATAGAAAAACAGTATTCCGCCACATTATGTGATTTGGTATTTTTCTAGAACAGTATACATTTCAGATTAAACGTTAAGACAGCGTAATCTCCATCTTTCGCACGCCAATAAAATGGCCGCCGCCTGGCAGCGCGGACCGTGCAGCGTTAACAACAAAGCTTCTCATCGGCGATCGGTGAGGAAACCGCCCCGCCTCGTGACACTGCACGTCACGAGTCGCGTGACTGGTGACGTCGTGACGGAGCGGCAGTCCAGAAACTGCCGAGTCCGTGTCTGCGCCCGGCTCTGTCGCAGCCGCTGAAAGGCTGCAGCCACAGTGTGCAATAGCTCCTTCGACTGCCTACGCGAGCAATTAGTAGTGAGTTTGAGACGCCGAGACACCTACTGTGTTTGAAGTAAAACACCGTCAGATCGTGTTGCTTTACAGTTTAGACTGCCAGTTGGGCATCGCCCTCGGGAAGTGTTGAACTCCGCTCAGTTGCAAACTGAAAGTGGGCAATAGTGGGTCATTTACACATAACATGACAGAGGCCGTAGATTTCAAAGAATTATTGGAGTACCCAAATTTGAAACCACGTCAAGAGGCATAGCATAATATAAGGCGTGTTTGAGCCTTCCCTGATGCGTGTTATGCTACTTAAACCAATTCAAAGCCTTAGGGAAGACCCCAAAAAATTAATGAATTTTTAACACTAAATCGACGTTTCCCTGTGGGTGCTTGGGCGCCCTATAAGAAGTATAAATGTACACCCCCGAACATGATCTTATTTGTCAATCTTGAAAACGTTATTCCGTTTTGTTATGATCTTGTTTGTGCGTGAAGTTAGAAATAGATTTCTACCCGGATTATTGATACCAGATATTCTTAGTGACAGAGCAGCGGTCGATTTCAAACGCACTTTCAGCATATTTTAGCATATCTGACCGAGGTAGGCTTGGACGTCATCTATTACCTAAATACAGCTAGACAGAATGGTGGTGTGTAAACTATAGACGGCTGTGTTTGCGGGATTAAACATGGAAATGATTTTTAGCACCTGAGAAGTGACTATAACGATGGGCGCGACATAGCCTAGTCGCTGAGGCGCCCTTAAACTCCCACACACATACACTCACACAGGGACATTTTTCGCCTCCCATAATCTTCTGGTGGATTGACAACGTTTTCGGAGGCATCAGCAACTTGGTAATTGCATATATGTTTTATTGATTGGTCCATGTTTCACAGAAATCAACTATAAAATTCCCTTTCATGGCGTGTAACCAGAATTAAGTCACAAAAATGAAGGCCTAAAGAACGGAGAAGGCACCAGCTGGCGTTTGTCCAACACGCTGCTGCCGTTTTGGCGCGTCGGTTACGGAGCATAGCGCAGCCCTGCTGGCGGCGGCCCTCCGCGTCGGTCCCATAATCGCCGCGTCTGATGGAGCCGACACTGGATTCTGACCCTAGTGGGGAGTCTGCTGGTAACGGTGCCGCACGACTCACCCGGTGTGGGGCAACGTCTGATCAATAGGCCAGCTCATCGGCCGCTTATCAGCCAATCACGTCCCGCCAAATCACCGGCCAAAGCGCGCCAGATAGGCGTGGCGGGTTCTGAAGCAACTGTGCGTGTGTGAATGCGAGGAGCCGAGTGGGTGTTGGGATGACGGGGACTGCTCTACAGTGTGGTGGACTCCACTAAATACCGCAAATCTTCTAATTTTAATGACCTCAAACTAAGAGTAAAATTGTGTTATTTATCCTAAGTCTGGAGGCCTGTCGTTTTGGCAGCGATGGGAAGCGTCATGCTGTGTGTTGGTTGGACCGTGAAGCAGTGGCAGTCGGTGGCCCGCTGAGTACTGAGATCGCTCTCCTGATGTTGTCTGCTGCAGTCTCCGAGTCGCGAACTGAAAGCGAACAGCACCCAGGGACCAGGATTTCCGGCTATACGACTGGTGTACCTCACCACTGGCTACACGACTGCTGTAGCTTACCACTGGCTACACGACTGCTGTAGCTTACCTCTGGCTACACGACAGGTGTAGCTTACCACTGGTTACACGACTGCTGTGGCTTACCACTAGCTACACGACCGCTGTAGCTCACCACTGGCTACACGACTGGTGTAGCTTACCACTGGCTACACGACTGATGTAGCTTACCACTGGCTACACGACTGGTGTAGCTTACCACTGGTTAGACGACTGCTGTGGCTTACCACTGACTACACGACTGGTGTAGCTTACCACTGGTTAGACGACTGCTGTAGCTTAGCACTGGCTACACGACTGATATAGCTTACCACGGCTACACAACTGGTGCAGTTTACCTGGCTAACGACTGGTGTAGCTTACCACTGGCTACACGACTGGTGTAGCTTACCGCTGGCTTCACGACTGTTGTAGCTTACCACTGGCTACACAACTGGTGTAGTTTACCCTGGCTACACGACTGCTGTAGCTTACCACTGGCTTCACGACTGTTGTAGCTTACGCTGGCTAACGACTGGTGTAGCTTACCACTGGTTAGACGACTGCTGTAGCTTACCACTGGCTACACGACTGCTGTAGCTTACCACTGGCTACACAACTGGTGTAGTTTACCCTGGCTACACGACTGGTGTAGCTTACCACTGGCTTCACGACTGTTGTAGCTTACGCTGGCTAACGACTGGTGTAGCTTACCACTGGCTTCACGACTGCTGTAGCTTAGCACTGGCTACGACTGATATAGCTTACCACTGGCTACACAACTGGTGTAGTTTACCCTGGCTACACGACTGGTGTAGCTTACCGCTGGCTTCACGACTGTTGTAGCTTACGCTGGCTACACGACTGGTATAGCTTGCCACTGGCTTCACGACTGCTGTAGCTTACCACTGGCTACACAACTGGTGTAGTTTACCTGGCTACACGACTGGTGTAGCTTACCACTGGCTTCACGACTGTTGTAGCTTACGCTGGCTACACGACTGGTGTAGCTTACCACAGGCTTCACGACTGCTGTAGCTTACCACTGGCTACACAACTGGTGTAGTTTACCCTGGCTACACGACTGCTGTAGCTTACCCTGGCTACATGACTGCTGTAGCTTACCCTGGCTACACGATTTCTGTAGCTTACCACTGACTACACTACTTGTGACAACATCGAATGTTCATCTCTCACGTGTGATGCATATTTTTTATGAATACATATTCCACTAACTTCCATTTGTACCCATTAAAGACTCAATGTCAGTTTGACGCGAAGGCGAGGGCTTAGGAACACCTCAATGATTGTTTGTTTTTTGCTTGTTTTTTTGTGCAAAAGAGTGGCATAATCACTTGTCTATACCGGTTTTGATGTCCAAACAAATGCGATTGTTACTTAAGGGTATGTTACAGTTGGGTCACTTATGTGTACAGATAGCAAAGGTAGGGACCAGTTCAGTTACACCTCGCCTCTTTCATCACAGCGAGCGACTCAGAAAAGCCAGCTCTGCGACACGTGCTGTCGCTGTACAGGTGCCCGGGCCGTTGTCGCAGTGACACCCGCTGCCGGTGGGGGGGGCTGTGGGGACCGGCGCCACTCTGTTTGCGACACTGACCGCCGGCTCAGGTCACACCATTCAAGTTCTTGCTGGGGTGGGCCAAGGTCTTGTGCCCTGCGTTTTACGTTATACGGGCCGTCGGTAAAAAGACACCGGGCTGGTTTGGGGCCCGGAACCGGTCTGGAGTGATATGAACGGTACCACAACACGGCACCAGAACAGAACACTACAACACTGCAGAGCCGGAGTGGAACCTCCAGCTTCGCCCAGATCATTAGGACCAGGACCCCTCGCTCCCTCCCAGTCAGGGACCGGAACCCCTCAGCTTCGCCCGGATCATTAGGACCAGGACCCTCGCTCCCTCCCAGTCAGGGACCGGAACCCCTCAGCTTCGCACGGGTCATGGGGACCAGAACACGCCAGCTTCGCCAGTGAGGAGTCATAGTTTCAGTGGCAACGCTCAGGTTCCTTACCCTCGGGTCGCTGACGAAGCCTTCACCCCGGAACATTTACCAGAATTGACAGCCTGGTTCTTCATGTATAACCGTTCGGGTCCCTCAGCATACCGTGTGCTAAGCCCCTTACTCCTCGCCGACTCGAGGGGAGTGGCGCATGACCGCCGGCACAGAACAGCGCCCGAGGGCCAGGGGTCACGGCTGGGTCAGCTGGCGGCCGCCCGCAGCACAAACGTCACGCCTGACAGCAGAATGAAGGGCGGCCGTCGCAAACTGTGCTGATGGCGGCGCACGTGCAAGCAACAATGACCTGTCCGACCTCCAGCACTGTCCACCACTGCGCCTGCCGCGGGGAGAACAGCGTAGCGAGGAAGAGACGATGGGTGTTAGTCAGGTCTCTGTGGCGTTCTCTTGGAAGTACCAAGAACTTGTCAAAGGCAGGTCCAAACCATGGATGAACATCCCTTTGAATCCAGGGTCGGATGGAGGGATCTGGACCCAGTTGATTGTGATTGTGTAGTCCTCTGTTAAAGGTGAAAATAATTTACTTGTATTGTACAGCCGGTTCCACACTGGTTGTGAAGCATAAGTCTTGGTTGTTTAAATACCTAAATATCTTAAAAACGATTACACTTCTCACAAAAGGTTTTGTCTCTAGTAATGCATTTTGACGAGCTCTTTAAATTTGGGACCCTGCAAACTGGATGAGACGTCAATTTGGAAAATTATGGACACAAAATTGTTTTCGCCGATCCCGAAGATTGTCTGTGTATTCTCTCAATTACTTCGGAATTTAAGACATGGTTAAGTATTTTTGCACGTCAGTTCATGCATCCAGTTAAAACGCAGAGGTAAAGCAGCAATGGTGTCGGCAGGGATCATGAATTGATAGATATTTCGCAAAAACGACCGCGGCCTAATACCTACCAATCAGTATTGAACTGGCTGTACGTGTTGAGTTCATGCACATTGCTACCTTACTGGCCCGTCGTAATAATGTTTGTTTTCCCACAAGGAGCAGGTCTGGCTACCAGTGGTCTATTGTTTAATCTGTGGATGCACGTGTTTGCATCAGTGTTTCAGGGTGCCTTAGCGTCCACCGCGGCAATATCTCACCCGTAATCAGTCTGTTTTAGTGAGTTCATCTGGGTACAGTCTGTTTTGTATCGTTCATGTGCAAGATTAGCTTGCGACCACCTCTGGTCTGCGAACTTCCCGGTATCATTGTTTCATCTGGCTTGCCGAGAGTTGACGATTGTCTGGTATCAGATCTCTGCCGTACTTTTTACGAACTGTCACAGGCTTATTTCACAGTTTTTTTGTCCGCGAATCTGGCATGACATACAGCGTTTTAAATCGGCCAGGATCCTGGTGACAGTTGCTGCATGGTTCGCATTGGCGGAATTTCCCGGTGTCTACCACATGTCTCCAAACATCAGGCCAACAGTGCAGTACAGCGACACGATGTGGCGCCTTACATTCCAGGTGGCCTACTCTACAGGCACCGCTCCAATCTGGGAAGAATATCAGTTCACCGCTGGGGAATGAATGAAATTTGCATTCATAGAAGATACAGACCAATTTGTTGTCTGGTATCTACATGAATGGGTATAGACTCATAGATTAATGGTTCATACTCTGAGGGTTTACATAATCACGTTTGCGTACTGTGCATTGTACAATCTCACGTACTCTGGTGTATGCCGTATAAAGCCCGAGTTCGTCATGGGTCGAGCTTAAGCCACCTTCTCCATGAATCTTGCCGCATATTTCTGCAGGCATGCACGTTTCTAGAGATGTTGCAGGACAACATTAAGAGAGAGTAGAAGAAATCGCAATAGAGCGGCTTATTGCATTGGACCAGACCGAATCAGGTCATTTCGTGCTTGTTTACAGCTCCTAATGAGGTGGGTGTATGCGGTTCTCGGCCCCATCACTGAGGCTCCTTGCAATGGCCTGAGAAGAATAGGTCAGCACGTTGCATTTTTCGGATGCTCGATAATTGCATGAGACGGCGTTTTTGGAATTCGCACAGCCTTGTTAAAATAAGTATTTGTACTTTGTACTTATTGTAATTAGAACGGTAGTGTGTAAAAAAAAGACATGGTATTTTAATGATAAAATAATACCGTGCATCAATGGCAAGTAGCGCGCCTGTTTGTTTAAAATTGTAAATAAGACATTTTTGTGTGTTTGTCAACCATAAGTTTAAGGGTGTTTTCTTTGTGCGATCGATCCGATATTACGCATAAGCTCACGTGGTACTTTTTACTCTCTTCTCTACATGTACTTTTTCTAGCAGGTGTTTCCAGTTTTCCACCCTGGCGCATTTATATTTATTGCAAAAACTCTCCACTTTAAATTAAGGGTAATAGCTTCATATTGTAACAGTTGATAAAGTTCAAAAATTGAATGTGTGAGTGGGGGGTCACATGCATAGGCACCATGGCTCCACTGACGTCGAAACACCCAACGATTGCCTTTTAACCTGTTTTAATCCTACATTGGGTGGCGTCTATATTATGTCAAAAAGGAGATGGGCAGAAGTTTAGATAATCTATTAAATAGGTCCCAACACAATTGCCTTACTCATTATAGTCTGTCTCGGACAAGCGGGCGGGCCGCCTCACACGGCTCCTAAACATAATAATGCATAATACTCAAACGATAATGATAATAATCATCATCATCATCATCTCAATCTTCTGTGCGACTGTTTGGGTCATGTGACACCTAATGGCCTAAGGCAAAGGGCTGGAGATCTCTTCTCGACCCAGCGGGCGGGGTAGAGGGTCCTGGATGGGTTAACGCTGGCACAGCATCCCAAGCCCTATACAAAGCCTAAGGGAGGCCCAAGATTTAGAGGGGGCCTGATCCCCAACTCCCCGCGATCTCGACCCATACAAGGCAATGTTACTTCCGGAGAACACCAGTGCATGAGAGAAACGCCTCCCACTCATCACGGCTTGTGGTCTCCTACCAGGCAGGCAACGCCCGCCATCATTCAACTCGACAAACCAAAAGGCGCTCCGAAGGTTACGACTCTGAAAAACCATCGGCGGTGCCGTGCTTTCCAGACGGGCGTTGGCGGGCAGATCGGGCCTGAGCTGCCGTGCCACCCCCAATGGGGACGCTCCCCGGCTGACCTTGCTCGGCGGCATCTCCGGTGACGTCACCACCACCTGAGGCACCAGTGACGTCACCAGTAAACTGCCTGTGGCCAGGGCGGCGCCCCGCCTGCAGCAATCCGCCAGTGCGCGTCAAGGCTGCGTGCCGCCATCCTTCCCGGCGTCTCTTCCTTGTCCACTCGGACACAGCTCTGCTCGTCCAATCTGTTCAGGCGGCTACCGGACTACGTTGCCGACCTTCCCTGTAGCTGGAACGCCTTCCGATCTAAAAATAAGCGTGGTAACTGAAGATGTAACATCTACAATTGGGAAACCAGATTTAATGCCTCACTGGTTCATCAGTGTCACCCTCCAAGGACGTCTAATGGTTCTAAGCACTCATAATTGTTTCTTCTATCGTTTTTTAGACGATCATTCTTCAGAGTGACATTCCACCGTACGAGAAAATAAGACCGGCCGGTCTTTGCGGCGCTCGTGATGGACCCCAGAGTAATCTGCATTTGGACATAGTTGTGCGGCCGTTAGCGGCGTTTATCCCGCCCCGGGTGGTGAATCCGCCACTGGCGACGGCGATCCAATTGGTAACGGCCCTGGGGATAATTACGACCTTGCGCGCAGAACGGGGATGCAGAACGGGATCCGGAACGAATTCGCGGCTGGGTACCGACTCCAGGGCAGACAGCCGTCAACCGAGCCCGAACCCACGCCGCCTGGAGAAACGAGGCCTTGCGATGGTGTACCCAGATGTACGTGGAATGCCGGTCATATCCAGTGTTTAAAATGGTATTTTTTAGACCGGACTAGTTTTAACCGTTAATTATAGTTGGGATGTGAGGAAAATTATTGCGTGCAAACATTATATACTTTCGCTACAGGTTATTGCATGGGCATATGAGCTTTCTTTCGGGCCCGTGTCGCATTTATATTGGCATTGGTTTTCAATCTATCAATATTTGCATGCTTTGAGACAGAAAACAATGCACCAGCCTTTCTTTATGAGCATGATGTAGCCAAGTTTCTGAATGTATGTACATACCCTATACCTATCTAAAGCATACACGTATGCTCTGTGTGGCATCTGGCTGCGGGACTTGTGAGACAGATTTACTTTCATAATGTGAATATGCTCGAGTTTCTCCTTCAATCTACCTGACGTCATCCTTCATATGGCAGTGAAATGTTAGCACTAATGTTCACATGTTTACGCGCAAATAGTGCAGCTGTCACCTGCTTTTAGTTTCACTCCTGTAAATATGGAATCTTTCGGGCTTCGGGAGGATATGGAACGCTTTAATGAAGACTATTCTTCCAGAAAATAGTATTCCACGGAACGTATTTGTTTTTACAAGGCACTCAAGAAGCAAAGAAATTTTTCATATTAACAAGAAAACTTAAAACGACAAAGTGCAAAAATATAAATATGTTTTGCAGCTCTGAGATCGTGAAGGCTGGTGCTCAAAACGATATGTAGGTACCTACTTATATAACAGGGCAACTTGTCGAACTGTCGAGAAGCCATAGTCGACTTAGTGATGCGAAATATAAGCTCTTTAAAAGGTAGATGTTAAGTGCTCGTTAATGAAAACGCATTGACATTGCAGTATCGCAATTGGGCATTGCAGCTACATAATTGCACGCTAATTTAGCAAACTCTTTAAGTGCTATAATCCCACTTTAGGAAACGACACAATTGGAAATATAATGTGATCAACGAATAGACGTAGGTGATAATTGGTTCTTCAGTCAATGTCGCCGTCAAACGCTCGTAAAATGAAGGCTGGGGACCTGCCGCGCGCCACAACTGCCTCCCGTGCCATATCATTAGTGGAACAACTTCATACCTTACCAAACAACGCGGCCCTTGGCCTAGAACCGACGGAGCGCTCATTCCCGCCGGAGCTCCAGCCACCTGTGGAATGTCTAATTCAAAGCTGAGTGCCCAGGATATGTCATCTAGTGGTTCCTGGCGGATAATTTTACAATAGTCACTGAACCTCAAAACCACAATGGAGACCATTGTTTTACCGCTCAGTGTTCCCGCAAAATCAGCTACACGCGTCTGATGTTGTTCGACGGCTAGGCATTCAGTCCCGCTCAAGGAAACTGTCTGTCCACGGAACGCCGCACTGTTTGGTAAACGTTTCTAATTGTTCTGCTAGCTGGCCCTCTAATGGGTGAAATACCGACACGTAGCGGGCGGCACGCCCTGGCAGAAACGCGCACGCAAACGTGTGCACCGGAGCAGCTAACGAGCCGGTCCGGTTGACCGGAGCCGTTGCACAACAGCGTGCAGGGGGGCAGGACGGGGCGCCGTCGGCTGCGGCTGTGACAGCAGCGCTGCGCCTGAGTGACCGCCTGTGACGTACTGGGAGGAGAGACGTCGGCAGGCGAGGGCACGCGCGACGGCTGGAGGCGGCGTAAACAGGCGCGACAGAAGCGACGCCGCATTCCCGCCCGGTTATCGCTGTCTCCGGACCGTGCCAGATCAGTGATGCCAGATCAGCGATGCCAGATCAGCGCCAGGTGGGAAAACAACGGCAAAAAGCCGGAGCTGGATAAGCCAGGGCAGCGGGGCTCGCCCTATAGACAGCGGCCGATAGAAAGGCGTGCCCCCGTCGCCAGCACTGGGACCAGTTTTTGCTGAGGGATTGGTCTGCAGTTGTGAACAATAGGCTGGCACGCCGGCCATACAGCGGGGGCGCAATCACGGCATTTTCCTGCGGCCACGCCCGGCAAAAGCGGGAGGGTCGGCACGACCAGTGTCCTGCAAATAGCAACGCCGCACCGAGGTTCTGGAGGCAAGAACGCTGAAATGCATTAGCGTCAGCTTGTTAGATGTTCTGCTTCACAAATTCCACATGTAAGAAACATCATTAAGCAGTATTTGTAAATGACTTGTCAATTACCTACATCTAGAGCTTTGATAAGCTTCCACTGACAGCACATGATTGGATTTTTGACGGGGAGGAAGCCGCAGAACAAGATAAATACTTCAGTTAAAACAAAAACGACGCTCAGTTCATGCCCTATTTCGTTTTATGATGCGCCCGCTTTAATAATTAATCAGAGCCCTGGGCAGTCAGAAAACCGTAGAATTACACGTAAACATATATCTGATCAGTTGTGTCCCCTAATCTCTTTCCACCATATTTCGGAACTACGATTACACGAGGCTCTAGCCATTGTGTTCATACAATCGTTACGGCTATTTCATTTAAGAGCAGCGAGTTGCCCTGATCCGGTCTCGGTTCTCAGACTGCGCGACAGCCTGTGCGACTGGTCGCACGCCCACCAGTACTCACAGGACGGGTTGGCGGGGGCAGGAAGGGCGGTCTCCGTCCAGGCCCCACCCATGGCTCTCAAGGTCAGTGGGGTGGAAGCTCAGTCTGGACAGCGCGCGCCGTGCTATTAGCCAGGTAATGGTGCCACTGACTCTGCCTTGGCGGGGGCAGAGTCCGTGTTGCACGCACCTCAGCCCGCGGGGCGTCTCAGGCCGCCGCCCTCCCCGGCCTCTGCCAGAGACCGTGACGAGGCCTGACTCCTGACACCCAGCTGAGGTCAAAGTCGCACCACCCGTCCACGTCTGCTGTGTCCCCATAAGCCCTGGATCAGGACGGCAGCCCGCTGGCCTCTCCAAATCAGAGCACGAGACAGAAGTGGGTGCTGAGACTGCCTTCACTGTAGAGTAAAAGAGGGACCGGCGGTGAACAGAGAGGCCTCAGCTCTAACTATACAGAAGCAGACAGAAAATCATGGTTTGCGTCTCACTTTTCAATAATTTGTGAAAGACGTTAAAGTGGAACTTCAACATCTATGTATATGTATATATACATTCTATATTCCATTTCTTTCAAATCATGTAATTTTGTTTAGGGGCTCAGAAAACTAAGCCCGGATGGAAAATGGAAAGTCCATTCGGCCAACTGGTGAACCATGAGGAGACGAGTATGGCATCTAATTCAAAATTCAATGTCAAACGGGGCCCCTCACACTTTTTATTCACTTATTCTGCATTGTTATCATTGGAGAAATATCAATGGAAAGTGAGCATACCGTCGGAGAAGCAAGGCATCGGAATGTTCAAGTTTGGTTATAACGGTAATCAGGTCTAAACTTATGAAATACAAACATAGCTGTGGGAGCTGGGTCCTATGCTATTTGGACGACAATTCTGGCTCCTCGTCACAAGTCAGACCCGCACTTTAGTCCCTCTAAAGGAAGATTTTCTTTTCAGGAGCCGCCAAATTTCTCCTAGTCCCATTATTTCTCGATCAGCTATCCGGTGCTTCCTCCGCTTCGTTTGAGCTACATAACCTGCACGACTGGTGCAGCACAATAATCAGGATGGCCAATCAGCTATCTGCTGTTGCTCTCCTGCATGAATACGGCCGACGTCGCAGACTGATACCGAAACTGCCCGGTCAGGTCAGCTGGCATCCCACACGGCAAGGCCACCTTTCGCTTCCGCTACTGCGGAGCCGCGGCGATGATTCGCACTTGACCGTGAACCGCGGCGGGCCCCGCACAGGGTCTACTGTCTGGCTGGCCGAGTGCCAAACCAACTGACCGGTGTCAGGAGTGCGGACTTCCCCGGCAAAGGTGACTCCGGACCGGGCCTCACACACGCTGACCTTCCAGATTTTGTGTGAAAACAATGTGTAGTTATATAGCTACAGAGACTTGGGATCCAGATCTCCGCATAGGAAGGGAGGTGGGTCAGAAATTGCGGAATGGGGTAGAATGGAACAAAATAGGATAGCATTTTCTAGGCATCATTCGGGATGGAAAGTGGAAAGGGAAGGAGTAATATTGGTGAGTTAATATGAAAATGTTACTGGAAAGTGGACCAGACTGGGACAAGACCACTAATTAGGTATATTATTTCTCGGAATAAAATGAAGCATGGATGTGACCTGTGTGCGTATGTAAGCGTGACAGAATAGAATGGAGATGACATCTTCTCTAGACTGAACTCTTATTGTGATTCTCACCGACAACAAGCCATCGCCGCAGTACTAGGGCCGATATAGAAGAGAGGTAGATCCCGAGGATGTCGCGCTAGCAGCCAGACTCAGCTCTGGGGTAGGACTGTTGACAGCTCTACACCTCTAGCAGCGGTGCTAGTGCCAGCCTCTTCCCGAGGCCATCAGGCAGCCATTTTGTATTTTTCCTACTAAGATTTGATGCAGATTTATGTCTATGGGGATGTGAGCGCCAAGGTCAGTTGGGAAAACTTAGCCAATCTGCACAGATCGTGTACCCTTCGGAAGAACTTGTATCGCCATCCCAGCGAGGGCCGTTGGCCTCGCCGTCAGAAGTGGCAGCCCGCAGTCCATATTTGGTTGCTCATCAGAATAACAAAAACACCCGGTCTCTGGAGCTGCACTATACATCACGCCGCGCTTGGTATGTTTACACTCGACAAATAGGAAAGACCGAATGAACGTGGAAATTTTCATGTAAAGAGGAAAACAGGAGATTTGAGAAGCTGGGCCTGATGCAGTGGAAGGTGCAGTCTGTGGAGTTTCGCCGTCGCCAGCGCTGCTGCAGTCGCGGGAACGGCGGCAGGCAGAGGATAGAAGCGTCACTAATTGTGGGAACTGCTCGGACCACACGCTCGCACGTACCCACCGCGCCTGAGCGCTCGTGAAGGAAAGCACCCGACCGCCACAGCTCCTATGTCTGTGACTATAGGCTGGAGTTCAGAGTCAGCTGATGGCATAGTAAACCGATGAAATTCAGTGTTTGTTATTTCCTGCAAAACGTATTGTATTAGTAGCGGGAAACTCTTTCTGTGACCCATGCGTAAAGTAAAAAAAACTGTGAGTGGGCCAGAGCAGGGCCAGAGGACCCTTTGGACCAAATTTGTAGGTACTACTTTTCAAAGAAGCGAGGACTCAAGGACTCTTCCAAAGTACCAGGAGGGTTCAGTCCGTCCCAATTGGCTTAGTTTATTCCCAATACACATACACTGTTTTCTGAACCCTCCGTCATCTAAGAATGAATTAGCCTAAGGGTGGAATAATTTTTCACGAGACAAAACTGCACCCTCACCACCAGCTTAAGCTGCTCCAGATTTCTGGCAGAATGAAGACATTGGCATCCCGACCATCAAAAGAGCGGTGTCGCTGTCTGTCCACGGCTGTTGACTCAGCTCCAGTTTCACAGCGGCCGACTCGGTTTCAGTGGGCGGCGGCGGCTCTCGGCTGAAGTCCAGGAGTGCGGGAGTGCGTCTATGAGTGCTTTAGTGGACCCATTATCGGCGCCGGGGTCAGGTGCGCCGCCCGGTGTCTAGGTCAGCGGGTCGTGTTTGTGTAACGCCATCGGGAGCGTCGCCCGGTGACGTCACAGCTGGGGCGGAGCGGCCGGCGGCAGGGTGGCCGGCGTTGGGAGGTGCTGAGCGATTGTCTTGAGAGTAGCTCCCGCCCAGAGGGGCTTCAGACCGGTGCTTGTTGTCTATTTACCAAATCCGAGCCAGTTTGAGCCCACTTGCGCAGTTTCTGTACTTCTGTTATCGTTTTGGAATCGTCGAGTACAACGCATGTAGTGGTTATCTCGTGGCCTAATTTAGTCCAGTTTTACGCTATGTGTGTAATTAAATCAGGCTCTAAGCTATGACTAACATGGATTTGAATTTCTCAAGTTTTCTTTAGAGGCTGTGTCGCCTTTTTCAATCGGCATCACTGATGTCATTTCCAATATTCTCACCGGAATCATGCCTAGAAGTAAATTCGCCCGCATCGTAAACTGGGCCCACAAGAACTGTATTTGACTTGCGTGCGATGCATTTGACATTATCTCACGTGTTATACCCCAGTCCACTGCAGTACTGTACCTGTCAGCGTGACCAAGGTGAAAACGCTGGTGGTCGGACAAGCCCGTCGTTGGCACGTGACGTCACTTCAAGGGGTGGGTTCGACTGTGGCGACCTGAGTGCTCGTCAGCGGCAAACATGGGTGCCGAGAGGGCATCAGCTGCGAACGCGGCCGCAGCCGTGTCGCAACCGCCAGCCGCCAAGGTAGCCGCCCTGGGAATCTTGCGCCCGCATATTCAAGGGTACTGGTCGCAAGGGCACTCGCCACAAAAATACTGTTCACAGTGTTGTTTGAAGCGTTGGTCTCTAGGGAACCAGTAACAAGGTCTGTTGAGGGAAATAGCACTAGCAACCTGGATTTCAGTCACAAGGAAGCAAGCTGAAGGCGTAGCGGCATAGCATAAGCAGCTCCCTCCGGTGGCGGAAAAATGAATCCGACTAAGGCAAGAAGAACGTTGTGCTGTACTGGACGAAACCAAATTCCAAAAGGGGGAAGGCGTGAATCGCTTAGATAATGCACGGTGTCTTCCAGCAGATTGGTTATCAGCTCTGTGACCTCAGTGGATATATGATTTGGTTGTCTGTTCAGCGTTCTGCGAGGCCCTTTAGGATAAGAACTGGATTGCATCCACGTTTTCTTGACTATGATTTACTGTGATAGGAGCCGTCAGTGGCAGGGATAAGGAGTTGAGTACAAGGCGCAATGGCTTCTGTTGATATTGCTGTAAAAATACCTCCAATATTTCGGGTGTATTACTCTGATTGTTTTAGCCTTAATTCCCCTTCAAGCGTTGTATACTATGGATTTACTCAAATTATTCATTGTTACCTGCAATATTCTGGGTAGTGATACCCCTATGAACATCAATATGCTTCATGAATACCATATTAGAGCAGAGTGGTGACAAATCCTGCGAGAAATCAGAAGTGATGCTCGGATTGATTGTTCACCGCCGGGAATTAACCCTTGCCCCGGTGGCAGGTACGAGCCACCTTCGCCCTGGGTGGGGGGGCTAAAAAAGACCCCCACGATCTCAAAAACTAAGAGAGCTAGAAAAAGCGCAAAACGGCAATCGAAAGCTCTTCGAAAATGATATCGAAAATACTTCAGTCATTTTTCTTGTCAGGGCAATATCAAGGTCAGCAGAGGTCAAAATAGGTCAAAATCGCTAATATGAGGTGTCCTAAGAAAACCTCATATATCTCAGAAGCTATGATAGCTAGAAACATTTTTCTAACACCATTCGAAAGCTCTTGAGATGCGCTTTCATTATAGTGGCATTCATTTTTGTGTCAGATTAAAGCCTAGGGAGCTACAGGTCACTAAATATTGGGCATGTTCTCGGGAATGTCCATAGCCACCCATGCATAAGGGCGTATACTTTTTCGCTAATAGCTTCCAAACCAAACAAGATACAGCCATATTTTATGCACCATTGCAATCCTCTCGTCAATACAAATCGAATGATATATGATATTGCTATGCCAGGTCAAATTTAAGAATTTGAGCTGACCCAGGTCAACAGTCTGACCCAACTTGACCTGGTATAATCATGATGCATATCATTTGACTTCCAGTGACTATACAAACACTTTGGTGACAAAATAAAAGCTCTATCTTAGTTTATTCAAAATTTATAGAGAAAAAACACCAAAAAATGCTTATTTGACCTAAGGTGACCTTTTAAAGGTCACAAGTAAAAAACTTTGGCATCAGCTTCAGAAATGGGCTAAGAGCAAGTCGCAACCGATGTTTGAAGTTGATTCCATCCATACCTACTGAGAAAAACTCATTTCGTGATTTTCCCCATGTATTGACAATGGGGAGGTCATGCTCTGCACATGACCTTAGGTCACCAATATAAAAATCCCGGAACAAATGTTGTAGCCCCTGGTGGGCCCAATATGTGGTATGAGTTTCAACTTGATCGATTAATCCTTCTTTTAGTTATGCGGTCCTAAGTATTTTTTGAGGTGAGGTTACTTCACCTGGCCTGGTGACCTGACCTGATATGATCTTTAGCCAAAATTTTCAGGAAAGATGTAAAAATGATGAAGGAACAGCTAGACCAGTTTGGCGCGCTGCGCGCCGCCGTTTTTTGGTCACTTCGGAAAAACCCGAAGGGGGTCTAAAAAGACCCCACCCGGGCGATGGTTAATTGTCAGCGATTTATCAAGTGATACGAAATGTTTAATTCATTATGATACCCTTTTGTCGGTTCCAATGGTTGGATAGTCAGAGTCCACACGTGCTACCTTCAGCTGTTGGTTCCCCCGCAGTCAATGTTTACACGAAAGCTTGCGTATGTATGCGGCTCCCTCTCTGATCGAACAGAAAATACTGATGGCTTTTGCATCTTGTCAGGGACAGCACTGGGCTTGGTTGTATCGTGCAGCGTTGACGAGTGATTCATTCTTGCCAGGTCAAATTTCTGTTAGATTGAAGGGAATGTGACACCAGGGGCGTAGCCAAGGGGAGGCGGCAGAGACAGCCCCCCCCTGGGGCCCGAAGGGCCCCCTGAGGACACGATTCTGTAACAAGCAGGGCTCTTTTTACCCATCAGGGCCCTTTTTGCACTGTCGCAGGGGCCCTTTTCGAGGCGCCGCCCCCCCTGAGCAAAATCCTGGCTACGCCCCTGTGTGACACCTTCGTGTGTTTCCATATTGTGTTGGCTTTGGGGGCAATCAATGTTGAAAATAGTGGATTCGGCCTTATTTTGGCTGCAACATGGCTAATAAACCTAATATTTCGGTTCTCCTCTGTTAGTAATGAAAAGTCTCCAAATTAGCATGACGTCAAATCGGCATAGGTCTGATATGATCGGATAACCTATGATCTGATAGCACTTTGTGATAGAGTGATTTGGGCCTCAAATGAAAACAGATGCAAATGAATCGTTCTGAACTAAAAAAGGCTACCATTAGGAATTAAAGGGATGCTGATCGATTTCTTATTTTTCTCTTGATACATTAAAACACATTTGAACGGGACTGAGTTACTGACGTGACGAACATAAATCTTCAAAGAATGGGTGTATACAATTTGTGCTTTAAAAAATACAAAGCAAGAACAACGGAGAGAGGAGACTGCATCGCCACAATTTGTTTAGATCGTATTACCACCTACAATCGTCACCCCTCTGCCAGTGTTTGCTCCCACCAGGGGGAGGGGGAGGCAGGGCAGGGAGCCGCCGAGGTCATGGGACCCGGGCCGCAGGCGAGCGGCGACCCGGGTCAACAGTGCGTGACCCGGCCTGTGCCTCCACCAGGTCGGCCAACGCCGCGTGAAGCCATTTGCTGCGGTTCAGGGTCAGGCGGGCGCCGCTGCTGTTGGCTGGGTGCCCGATGAACCGGCGCCTCCAGCTGAAGACGGCGTTGGAACTGCGGAACGCCCGCCCCCCCACCCCACCCTGGCCACGGCTGTCATCAGAGCTACCGGACAAGAAAGAACGAACGAACGAACCACAGACGCAGCTGTGATCGGAGCCACCGCTCAGGAACGACAGCGCGGATTCTGCTTGAGTCATAACCTAGATACTTGAGCTCGCTTATAGTGGGAGCCGGGGCCGGCTGGGGGCACCATCGGCACCATGGGGGAGGGGAGGGCATGGCCGCGATGCCTGCCCTCTGCACATACATAACTGGTCCTGCAGTCAATTGTCTGCGACGTGGGGCCGCCAGCTGGCTGCGCCCGGTATTTCCCTACTGCCTGGTATGGACCGGCGACCACCGGCCTCCACTGACTCACATACTGACGCCCGGTGGTCCCTGCTGCCTGGGATGGAGCCGCGAGCACCGGCTGCCACTGACTCACATACTGACGCCCGGTGGTCCCTGCTGCCTGGGATGGAGCCGCGAGCACCGGCTGCCACTGACTCACATACTGACGCCCGGTGGTCCCTGCTGCCTGGGATGGAGCCGCGAGCACCGGCTGCCACTGACTCACATACTGACGCCCGGTGGTCCCTGCTGCCTGGGATGAACCGGCGACCACCGGCCGCCACTGACTCACATACTGGCGCCCGGTGGTCCCTGCTGCCTGGGATGGACCGGCGACCACCGGCCGCCACTGACTCACATACTGACGCCCGGTGGTCCCTGCTGCCTGGGATGGAGCCGCGAGCACCGGCTGCCACTGACTCACATACTGACGCCCGGTGGTCCCTGCTGCCTGGGATGGACCGGCGACCACCGGCCGCCACTGACTCACATACTGACGCCCGGTGGTCCCTGCTGCCTGGGATGGACCGGCGACCACCGGCTGCCACTGACTCACATACTGACGCCCGGTGGTCCCTGCTGCCTGGGATGGACCGGCAACCACCGGCTGCCACTGACTCACATACTGGCGCCCGGTGGTCCCTGCTGCCTGGGATGGACCGGCGACCACCGGCCGCCACTGACTCACATACTGGCGCCCGGTGGTCCCTGCTGCCTGGGATGGACCGGCGACCACCGGCCGCCACTGACTCACATACTGACGCCCGGTGGTCCCTGCTGCCTGGGATGGACCGGCAACCACCGGCCGCCACTGACTCACATACTGGCGCCCGGTGGTCCCTGCTGCCTGGGATGGACCGGCGACCACCGGCCTCCACTGACTCACATACTGACGCCCGGTGGTCCCTGCTGCCTGGGATGGACCGACGACCACCGGCCGCCACTGACTCACATACTGACGCCCGGTGGTCCCTGCTGCCTGGGATGGACCGGCGACCACCGGCCGCCACTGACTCACATACTGGCGCCCGGTGGTCCCTGCTGCCTGGGATGGACCGGCGACCACCGGCCGCCACTGACTCACATACTGACGCGCGGTGGTCCCTGCTGCCTGGGATGGACCGGCGACCACCGGCCGCCACTGACTCACATACTGGCGCCCGGTGGTCCCTGCTGCCTGGGATGGACCGGCGACCACCGGCCGCCACTGACTCACATACTGGCGCCCGGTGGTCCCTGCTGCCTGGGATGGACCGGCGACCACCGGCCGCCACTGACTCACATACTGGCGCCCGGTGGTCCCTGCTGCCTGGGATGGACCGGCGACCACCGGCCGCCACTGACTCACATACTGGCGCCCGGTGGTCCCTGCTGCCTGGGATGGACCGGCGACCACCGGCCGCCACTGACTCACATACTGACGCGCGGTGGTCCCTGCTGCCTGGGATGGACCGGCGACCACCGGCCGCCACTGACTCACATACTGGCGCCCGGTGGTCCCTGCTGCCTGGGATGGACCGGCGACCACCGGCCGCCACTGACTCACATACTGGCGCCCGGTGGTCCCTGCTGCCTGGGATGGACCGGCGACCACCGGCCGCCACTGACTCACATACTGGCGCCCGGTGGTCCCTGCTGCCTGGGATGGACCGGCAACCACCGGCTGCCACTGACTCACATACTGGCGCCCGGTGGTCCCTGCTGCCTGGGATGGACCGGCGACCACCGGCCGCCACTGACTCACATACTGACGCCCGGTGGTCCCTGCTGCCTGGGATGGACCGGCGACCACCGGCCGCCACTGACTCACATACTGGCGCCCGGTGGTCCCTGCTGCCTGGGATGGACCGGCGACCACCGGCCGCCACTGACTCACATACTGACGCCCGGTGGTCCCTGCTGCCTGGGATGGACCGGCGACCACCGGCCGCCACTGACTCACATACTGACGCCCGGTGGTCCCTGCTGCCTGGGATGGACCGGCGACCACCGGCTGCCACTGACTCACATACTGACGCCCGGTGGTCCCTGCTGCCTGGGATGGACCGGCAACCACCGGCCGCCACTGACTCACATACTGGCGCCCGGTGGTCCCTGCTGCCTGGGATGGACCGGCGACCACCGGCCGCCACTGACTCACATACTGACGCCCGGTGGTCCCTGCTGCCTGGGATGGACCGGCGACCACCGGCTGCCACTGACTCACATACTGGCGCCCGGTGGTCCCTGCTGCCTGGGATGGACCGGCGACCACCGGCCGCCACTGACTCACATACTGACGCCCGGTGGTCCCTGCTGCCTGGGATGGACCGGCGACCACCGGCCGCCACTGACTCACATACTGGCGCCCGGTGGTCCCTGCTGCCTGGGATGGACCGGCGACCACCGGCCGCCACTGACTCACATACTGACGCCCGGTGGTCCCTGCTGCCTGGGATGGACCGGCGACCACCGGCTGCCACTGACTCACATACTGACGCCCGGTGGTCCCTGCTGCCTGGGATGGACCGGCAACCACCGGCTGCCACTGACTCGCATACTGTCGCCCGGTGGTCCCTGCTGCCTGGGATGGACCGCCGACCACCGGCCGCCACTGACTCACATACTGACGCCCGGTGGTCCCTGCTGCCTGGGATGGACCGGAGACCCCCGGCCGCCACTGACTCACATACTGACGCCCGGTGGTCCCTGCTGCCTGGGATGGACCGGCGACCACCGGCCGCCACTGACTCACATACTGACGTGCACACAGCAACTTCACCGGCGGGGACCAGCTTAGCTAGGAAAGACGAAGCTCAGATTTATCAAGTGTCTCATCTGCGTTGAATATTCCTAAAAAAATATTCCCGGAACTAGGCTTGCGATTGCGCTGGTAAAGCGGCCACCGCCAATGATATGTGTGGTGTAAATTTCATGGCATGCACTGGGTCTACGATACAGATTCATAATTTCTCCGAAGTGGTGACTTTTCTCTACTTCAACTGGAGCGCCAGAGTTACATATACGAGTTCATTAGCTTTCTCATGGAGGTCCGTGGGTTCTAGGTCTGGCCAACCTCTTGTATTGCTTTCCTTCCTGTGCGTTCTCCTGTGCTCGATTAGGGAAGTCACGCCTGGGTACTAACAGTGAGGCGTTGAAGGTGGAGGTGCTGGATGTGCTTGTGTGCTAGCGATTGGTGGTGTGAAACAAATGCCTCGCATCAGAGCTGATTCGTGGGAACTGGGCTCTGTATCCGAGTAAACATGCATGTAATCCCAGCTGGCAAATTTGACAGCGGCTCAGCAAAACGGTATCCGGTATCATGCGCCAAATAATTTGGCTATAAAAAACGTCACAATACAGTCAGAACAGCGCCTCAGGCTTGTCTAAGTAAGCCATGGATAAGCTCACGGCTATGTTTCTGACAGCCGGCTGCCGCCGTCTGCGTCGGACACAGGCAGTCCGTGACTTCTCACGGTTCCGGCGCACCGTCCTCGCTCGGCTAATGCGCCTCCGGGAATACCGCTGGCAAGGTCGGGCGATCACCACCGGGCCAATGGGCAGCTCCCAACCAATATGGAAGCGGGTACTGAGAAGTCGGAGACAAACACGCCTATCACCCTCAGTCTGCACCAGCAGTGTTCACAGGAGCAGGGGTTCTCACGAGGAGCTGCAGTGTCAGACTGCGATAACGGGCGGACAGTTGGAGTGTCGTTCCGCTGCCACGCTGCGCAAACTTTGTTCTCTTATTTTAACCATACTGCGGGTGAACTGACTGTCGACCCGAGTCCACACTGAGAGAAAGGCTGTTTCTAGTGATCTGTTTGGATTCGGCAGTCATCAGACTCCACAACCTAATCAACCGTCAGCTTTAATTGTTGTTACCGAGTTTATGGCGTGTTAGCGGCCGTGAGCCAATGGCCAGTTCCTGTTCTTGTTTATCCAGTTTAGCACGTGATCACTGCTTTCGCTCTGCTGGAAAGGGAATTTCTAGCTTCCTACTGTTTTTTTCAGCGTTAGAACAGTCATATATATAACAGTGTAGGAGCAAATTACCAGGGTGAAGTTAGGGGCGCATGTACTAAGCCGTTGGTGGGTCGTTACGCCCCAGCAATTACTATGAACAAAAATATATTTTTATACCCATACTTTTTCAGGCTATGAACAGGAAAGTTTGAAAATAAAACCTTATCGCCTCAGGTATCGTTAAATTTGATGCGTGAATCTCATAAGAAACATAATGCAAGAGGAATAAAAATGCATTTTCAATTAATATCGAAATTTCGGGAACAGTTCAAGGTAAAAAAGTTAAAGTTCACGATAAGGCTTCTAGACCAACATGTTTTTTATTTCTACTTTGCTCAAAACTTATTTCACACCATTTATCGCCTCTTTCAAGCGAGATGACACGCAAAATCACTGATGTTTTTTTCGACGTGCGCGTTCCGCCGCAGGTATATTTTTGTCACGTGACTGCAGGGAAGACTACCTCCACAGTACTACGCCAAAGACCACGGCTGCGTTCGTCGCCAGTGATTTGGGTTTGGCTGTTGCCGCCGTGTTAGCGTTTGGGGTTGGCAGGCGTTGCAGAATTTGTGAATGTGACTGGCTGTTCCTGCAGGGCTTGTGTTGGGGTAAGTTGGCGCCACCGTGTTGATGTTTTTACCCTGTTTGTGTTGGGTTAGTTGGCGCCGCCGTGTTGATGTTTTTACCCTGTTTGTGTTGGGTTAGTTGGCGCCGCTGTGTTTATGTTTTACCGTGTTTGTGTTGGGGTTAGTTGGCGCCGCCGTGTTGATGTTTTTACCGTGTTTGTGTTGGGGTAAGCTGGCGCCGCCGTGTTGATGTTTTACCCTGTTTGTGTTGGGTTAGTTGGCGCTGCCGTGTTGATGTTTTTACCGTGTTTGTGTTGGGGTTAGTTGGCGCCGCCGTGTTGATGTTTTTACCGTGTTTGTGTTGGGGTAAGTTGGCGCCGCCGTGTTAATGTTTTTACCGTGTTTGTGTTTGGCGTTGGCCGGCGTCGCCCGGGGGCCAGCCTTGTCCCGGCCATGCGCCGGAACGGCCGGGAAGTGGCGGCAGACAGCGGCAGCGCCCCGGCCGAGGTCAGGCCAGCTCCGCCGGCGTGACCGCACGCTCCCTCTGGCGCTGCCGACTGACAGCGAGGCCCAAACGACGCTGGGAACCCGCCCCCTGGCTCCCAGATGCTGGCGACCATGCGGCCTGCACGTCAAACAACAGGCTCGATGCATATCAGTCACTCACGGTCGCTATCGGCAGTGAAATCAACCGCCAGCTCGTGATAGCTGGTTCCAGCCTGACTCGCCGCTGAGAGTAACGCGGCAAATGCTTCCCACTGTGTAGAGTTTCGTTCTGAGCATCAAGTGAAGAGTGAGAGTCAAGCCCATGAGTGGAGTGGAGTTCTGGCGCCGATAAAATGAATATCAGTCATTCTAGTTGTACTGAGGGTCGATTCAAGCTCCTATAATGAGCCAGACTTGTCTTTTGAGTCACTAGACACACATTGTACACCGGACCGTGCACAACTCAAGGTGCAGCAGTCTCCAGACATCACAAACGGCAGCTTCCCACCTTTTGGGCAGTTTTCCTTCAGGGAGTGTGTGATAGGCCGGTATGCAACAGCGAGACCGCAGTGCTGCCAGGTGAGGCGTGGGAACCTGGCTCCTGGTGCCGGAAGGTCAACCAGGCAATAACTGGCCGCCAGCAGCCTCATTTAACTCCACCTTGAAACAATCAACTTCCCCCACTTCCCGACTCAAGCAAACAAGGGAACACTGGATCACACCAGTACGGTGGTAGGCAGCGCGGTGGGAAGAATTCTAGGCGAGTGTAATTAAGAAGTTTGCTTCTAACTCAGATCTTGATTATAAAGCTTGAGCACTTCATTCCGCGCTCTGTCAGTGGGCCATGAAGGACACGTGATACAGAATGGGTTGAAGTAATGGGCGCCCTGGGCCAGATGTGAAGTGAACTGTGCGACGAGGTGATCAGTGCGTGGACATGTGGCCGATGGATTTGGCTTTTCTGAAGTTTGGAGCGGTTTTTAACCAGGTCATACTCGCCCATGCCAAATATATAGTTTGTTTTGTCCGTGAGCTGTGAACTTGGTGAATAAAGATGACACGTTTTGATCTGCGTGCGAATCTGATCACCTCACTGAAAGGCCATGGTTGATAATATTCAAGATGATTTAAAAGGATCTGTTTTCAATGCACATTATTTTCTGAACAAAAACTTATTGTGTTTTTCCTTGATGGAAATTTCCGAAAACATTTTTAGCTTGAAGGCCAGCTTGCAAAGAACAACTGATATTATGCCACTGATAACAGAGCGCATATCTAAGGTGGAAAACCGTGTATTTCTAGCAGTATAGTAGATTCCAGATCGCAAATGCTGGAACAGGCAGCTAGACATGCAAGCAAATATATTTTCCCTCAAACTGAGATCACATTTGAATTAGCTAATGCAGATAGGTAATATTACCTCTTCACTTTACTCCAGTCGACCCTACGTTTGTTCTTCTGAATGTCAGCAGAAAGAGTTCTCGTAAGGAAAACTCTGGTAGCCTGTGAGGTTATCCACTCAGAAAAATATTGTCTCCATGTACTGCACCACTGCTAGCTCCATTGCTTCAAGCTTGGCTCTTGCAGCAACAACTGGCTCCTAAACCGTCTCTTTTTTTTAGGGAAGGGTGAGCACACCCCCGTCAATGCGCGAGCCAGCCTCACACGAAGACACTGGCGTTGAAAGCAGGAGGATGAGTGCTCCACAACTCGAAAAATAGGGGGCCGTCTCCTAGAATTTCGGGACTCAACTAAGGTTTTTATATTCCCCCTTACTAACTGCGTGGACTTGCATGAATGTGCAGCTGACGTGCACCATGGTTATTGTTTTCAGCCAGCCAATATAGATGTTTTAAACTCGCCCTGACATCGCCGACACCTGCGCCTCTACTGTGCTTTGCCGTGCCGTGACATTAAAATTAAGGTGTAAGCTGCACTAGTGTTCTTCATGTTTAGCTATATGATGCTGTCACTAACTTTCTCGAGTTATCACACACTACTACTAGTGAAAGTGATAAATGATGACATCAATTATCCAATCGCCGCAATTTTCACCGTCGGATGAGACACATGGCCATCTTAACCAAAACGGCCTAGCTTTTCGCTCAGTCATACCATTATCCAGTGGTGCCCGGCTCGTTAGTGGCAGAGTGCAGTGTCTCACTCAGGTGCGCACCCTCAGGAACCGAGAGGTGCGGGACAGGGGAGATGATGGGACGTGGGACGCTACCCCAAGATGTCAGATGTATGAGCAATAACATTTTGGAAGTTATGCAAACATACATCGACGTTGCGGAGGACACTTCCAACAGAAAACCTTCACGTTTGCTGAGACGCCCCGCTGCCGTCTGCCCAGCACACGGGCGGCTGCACGGCTGAGTCCACGGGTCTGTATTCTGTACGGGTGAGTTCACCCTCACTCTCGGTCACGTGACCCAGTGACCGACCCGGGCGGCTCCCGCTCAGCTGACGGTCCGCCAGAGGTCAGGGTCAGAGCGGCGCTGGGAGATCGGCGCACGGGGGATTACGCAGCTCCGGAGCGCCCCAGTACCGACGCCGCACCGTCCGGCCCGCTCCCAGGGTCATGTCAGGGGTCAGCCGAAGGAACCCAGTCAGCTGGCGAGGCTTATGTATCGGCACAGCCACGCCAAGGCATGGGGCGAGGGGTGGAACGGCTGCACCCAGTCCCCTTACCGACCATTCCGGCAGAACTGACTTCGGCACGTTTGCTCTGAGTTTCTGGTTTCGAGCTCACTGTTGCCATGGACGTCAACTGGAGAAGCAGTGAAACCTGGCGAGGCCGATATCTGTCCGACCGCACCGTCGGACCACAGAGGCGGGCCAGCCGACCGGCGCTACGGCGGGCAGGCTGAAACTAATGGGCTGCTTAGGCAGCACTTTCTCTGTGCGTGAGCTACGGGCGTGAGACAGTCTCTTTGTCCAGTTTTGGCCGAACGTAGGAAAATATATCGGGCGATTGGTGACAATTGGTAAGGTAAGACTTGGAAACAGCGAAGCTACCGTTTGATCGTGCATTTAGAGTGTCGAAAATTCACTCTTAGAAATAGGGTGTTACATGAAAAACGACATTATCTCTTCGAATAGGAAGATCAAACTAATTTTCGTGATAAGGGACCTATACCAGCTGCGCAAAGAAATAACCCGAGCCAAAGATAGGGAGAAGTGCTCAAGCAATTCAAAAACATCACATGGACTTCAAGCTTGTGCCATGAAAATCAACCAAATTTTTAGGCGACTCAGAAATTTAGGGTCCTGTGGAGTGTACAGTGTACTAACAAATCCAAAAGAATAACACTTCATTTCCCACACGTCTCCATACACTAAATTCTGGTAGGAAAACAAGCCTGGGATCTCTGCTTGGAATCTCTCCAGTGTCCGGGATCCTATTGTGATACTTCTGTCAAAACAATGTCTGTTAATGATAGTCCCTGGGGGCCTGCTATTGTCACTGAGCACCTCCTCCCCGGCGGCTGCGGCAGGGTAACAATTATCGTGAAATATCGCCTTCGAAATGTGTCGAGATAACTGCAACTGCTCCGCAGCTGGTGCTATTGAAGCGGCAGCCGGAAACCGTCTCTGGCCTTAGGAGAGTGTGCTGGGAGCTACAGGCATTAGCACAGTTTGAGTATCTGTTATACATTGTTATTTGGAACAAAAAATTGTCGTTCTTCAGCTCCCACTGATGCGGAGATTCACCAGTGAATCAAAAAGATGATAAAGTTCACTTATTCCCTTTCACCAATACAAGTTTTTCCGTGTAGACAGCTGACAAAATTTCGGACATGCTTCTCCCGCAGGCGGCTGGCTTATTCTCAAAGGCCTAATCTGCCACAAAGCACCGACCCTTCACTTCCAGTTGACTGATGGGGCAATGGCGGCGGGCAAACCCTGGCATAAAGAGTCCGCCTCCCGGCCAATGGCTGGACGATGACTCACTGACTCGCGAAGCAGCTTACCAAATCCCGGGCCAAGTGAGTCTTCCGGCGGGGTGCTCGTCCGCCTGTAGTTGGCTCACCTCCGAAAAGCGGCCACCCTGATGCTGTCAGTGGCTGAAAGGGGGTGAGGCGTGCCACGTCAGACCAGCATCTATGGCCGTGAGCGAACATCGTCCTTCCTCGGCTCATGCTGAGCGGGTGTGGTGAAATACCTGATTTGAACGACGTTACCTGTCGCTGGGTTACCTCACTCTGGCTAAAAGATGCTCACAAATTCACTAATTGTGCGTGGCAGCCACATGTCCGTGGTAAAGTAAGCAGCGGGGGAGGAGGGCATCAGGCGCTCACGCTGAAGTTCGTGGTAAAGCAATCGGCGGGGGGTGGAAGGAGTTTGGCGACCTTGTCAAGAACGCCGTGCAGGTCAGGGTTCCCGACGGGACCGCTGTCAGGGCTCCCACTGGGAGGGAAATCAGGGCTCCTGCCGAGAATAAAGCCAGGGCTCCCGCCTGTAATAAAGTTAGGATTCCTTCTAGCGTGAACTCGCTTTCAAGCCGCATGTCTAAAGCAAGAAGATATTTCCGACAAATATTAGAGAGGGGTGTTTTGAAGCCAAAGAGCAGTCTCGTGACTTATTCACCCCTCCCTTACATTATGCATGCATTATCGGTGTTAAGTGTGTTAAAAAGTGTGGCAAAGTTGCACTACTTTGCGCTTCTCATTCTCTCCATTCCTCGCGAGTTTATAGCGAGAAGATATCCCATACATTAGCCCGTGAGGCGCCAGAACCGGGCGACACGTGTGGTCTGACTCCGGTCTGACTGGATGCTGATCAGCCTTCGATTTCTCGAGAGATGTAACACACGTCAAAAGAGAGGGCGAAACTTGTGTCACGCAGTGAAATACCGCATAGATTATAGGCTTGAGCGGTCCCAGCCCTGCCAGCCTCGGCTGAGCGAAAGTCTACAGTGGGGCCGGGCCGGCTTTCTGGGCCGGGCGCCCGGCTCTGCGCCGCAGAGGCGGTCACCCGTGAACAAACACCAGCTGTGCACGTGCAGGGATTGCCGTGCAGATACGGGCAGATGAGCGGGAAGTGAAACACAATACGGAGTGACTGGGAAACTCTGTCCCACTCCAGTGGACCATTCCTTGTCTAGATAAAAAGGCAAGAGTAAACACCCGTGGATAGATATACACCATTTATGTATACGGTGTAAACTATATGTGTTTCACCTCGAATCTAAGGAGGAACGGGACCATGGGCAAAAATGAGCGGGAAGTATTTACAGCTCAGTTTGGCCCAAACATTATTAGACTCACGCAAGACAAGCTCTCCAAATTAATGAAAGGTCAGCCGTAGAACCTCTGGCCATGTTGTTATTGAAAACCAGTTTATCAAAAATACAAAACAGTTAGCAACATTTCATAACACCACCATTATCTATGCTACATTGGTCTTTCAGCTGGTCTCTGAGCTGGGCCTGGCTGAGCTCCCCGTCCATCGCACCAGCACCTAGCCGTATTTTCTAGAGGGCTGTGTCGAAACTGGAACGGAGTCTGCTCACTGTCCGCGGCTCGCTCAGCCCGGACATCTATACTAATGCTCCAGCATTCGGCTCTCACAGATACCGTCATAGCCAACGGTGTCTAATATGTCATACTGCCATTTCTGTTCGAGTGCCATTGTGGGATTACAAATTGTACTTTTAACAGTGCCCCGATTTCCCAGAACTGTTCATATCTGCCTAAGTTCAGTGACCGTGTGGATGATTTGATTGCTGGCCCTAGCGAACCAACTCCAGCAGGCATGCACCAGCACTCTACAGGGCCGGCAGTAGTTTTAATTTCAGTGAAGCTCTCTTGTCGAGTGGGTGGCTTCATCTCTGTTCGGTCTGAACCACCTCTTCCAGAGATGATGACAGGAGGCTCCAACACTACCATGGCTGGATTAAGTCGTCTTCTCCGAGAGCCAAGGCCGTTTCGAGGCAGGCGCTCATTTGAACGGCACCGTATGGAAAATGAGTATTCTTGGGAGAAGCGACTGCATGACAAATGAGAGTCACCGAAGCTATTACTGAACGAAGGGAGGATTCCGAATAGCAAACACAGCAGCCGCTCATCTCCGACCGGTATCTATGGCATCATATGTTCATTTGACCAAAAATGAAACGTGAGGGCTGAATGAAGAAAGGAGCATGAGGTAACTGATCAAACTTGATTTTGTGTTAAGTGTAGTAAGTAACCATTTGAGTTTCAGAGATTGGCTTACAGCTGGATTAACATCGATTTCTAAATGCTGAAAGCCAGCCAGTCTCTTCAAATGAATACATAAATATCTATATGACAAGCACGAACAGCATAGGGGCAGGAGAAACAAAAAAGTTGCTAACCACAGGCTGTTTAATGTCGCTGATCCTACTTTATGATGCAGTCTCAGTAAAGAAAAACATACATTGTGAATGAAATTAGGAAACACGTATCGCCAACTACCCTGGTAAAGGTAATTCCTGGGAATGTCCCGCGCTGCAATTGGTGAAAATAATTGAAGGTACCTATTACGAGCGCACATCACACGTCCGTGCTCCGGTCAAGACTGTATGTCCCCAAACTTTGGCATACACGGCAACATGCTGCCCCCGGCTATCACGTGACCATACAGTGGCGGTTGAGCGCAGAGGCACGCTCAGGTCATCACAGTACCCAAACTTGAAAATACGTCAACAACGGAAAAATTATAAAAATAAAATAATACGATTATTGCATTTGAATTCCCACAGGGCTCTTCAAATGCTTGAAAACAGTTTCAAATCTCTTCAGCAAAACCACGGAATTTTAAATGGTATTTAAAAACTATCCCGACGTTATGCGGGTGGTGGCCGGGAACCTCCAAATAAATATAGATAAAACCACCCACCCCATGAGAACACTGTTTCAAAGCAAGTTCGTGGCTTTCATTTACTTGATACAAAACAATGGGATCTCCTTGCGTGTGAAACGTTGTTCCGATGCTACACCGCTGTCAAATGGGTGAAGATGGTGCGAGATCTCCCCGCATTTGTCTCTGCCCTCGACAGTTTGCGGTGAACTGATGGAAGGCAAGAGCGCACAAAAGCGCAGTGAAGCAAGACCGGGTGTAGCTGGACGGAGCGCGGCGAGAGTGAGCGAGAACGTGATTGGGGCTGAGATTAGCGAGTTTGAGGCAGTAGCAGTACATTTTGTTTTGCATACTAACTGGGGACTATTTTGGTCCTCCCATTGGTCCCCAGCCCTTCCGATTTTCCTCCGCTGGGGACCAGTGCCCTTCTAGTACCAAAACCTGAATGCATGTTCGTCGTTCAGCGAAGGCCTTTGTGCCCTTCGCTAAAGACCACCATCGTCCACCAACAACGTTAGCTGTGCGGAGTAGTATAACGGCGTACTCACTGAAGAAAACAAGGGTGCCGTTTCGACTGTCGAAGTGTTCCCTGTGAAACCCTAAGTGTGCCCTTTTCTCTTTGTGGCCCCCAATAAAATCGTCAGAAAAAATGCACCGGACAGTAGGAAGACTGAACTGAACGGGAGGGAATAAAGTGGTATGAAAACTGTGACGAGAATGAGGCTGGGTGAAGAAGAAGAGACTGACTTTGAGAGTGAGTGGGATTGGCCGAGGCTGAGTGAGGAGAGTGAGACATGAGCCTGAGTGTAACGGGAAAGATCGAGACTTACTAGTGGAATGGGAGTAGACTAGCGAGGTTGAGTGAAGGGGAGGCGGATGCTGAGGGCAACAAAAATGACGGAGACTGTGTGAGAGTAAGACTGCAGCGAGACTGGATGTGAGACCGAGTGAGACGTACGAGACTGAGGCAGCGAGAGTGGGACGGTAGTGAGGCTGAGTGTAGCGAGAGTGAGACGGTAGCGAGGCTGAGTGTAGCGAGAGTGAGACGGTAGCGAGGCTGAGTGTAGCGAGAGTAAGACGGTAGCGAGGCTGAGTGTAGCGAGAGTGAGACGATAGCGAGGCTGAGTGTAGCGAGAGTAAGACGGTAGCGAGGCTGAGTGTAGCGAGAGTGAGACGGTAGCGAGGCTGAGTGTAGCGAGAGTGAGCGCTGCGGTGCCGGAGGTGCGCCAGGACACAGATGTGCAGTGAAGCGAGACAGGCAGGCCGGTGGTCGCAGACAGAGCCGCGCCGGCAGCCGACGCTGCTGGGAGAGTGCCGCGCTGACGGCGACATCGAGGGCACGAGGTGTCGGTTTCACCCGGCCGAGAAATGACCACTGTCCACACTTCAGCACAGCCCGAGTCAGGGGCCGCCAGGCCTGCAAGCCAAACCCGACCTGTGCGCCTTTATAGAATTCACCCAGTTCTGAGGCTGCATTTCCAATGAAATATACGTTAAAAAGAAATTTAGTTTATACCAACCCCAACGTACCAAGGTCTTTATTTTAGCATGCATCAATAACTATATAAGCACTCAGAACAGCCGGCAGACGCTAGTAAAAACATCTAATTTGCTGTATTTGAGTTGTATAGAGACTGATTTTAGTCCCCCTATCGCTTCAGGTCTTACGACGTGTGACGATTTTTGAGCGGCCACTATCAGACCGGCCGCTAAGTCAGACCATTGACGCTGTGGTGGCCGCTAAGTCAGACCATGCCGCTGTGGTGGCCGCTAAGTCGACCATTGACGCTGTCGGTGGCCACTAAGTCGACCATTGACGCTGTCAGGTGGCCGCTAAGTCGACCATTGACGCTGTCAGAGTGGCCGTAGTCAGACCATTGACGCTGTGGTGGCCGTAAGTCAGACCATTGCCGCTGTGAGTGGCCGCTAAGTACATTGCTGCCAGACCGGCCGCCAAGTCAGACCATTGCCGCTGTCAGACCGACCACTGAATCAGACCATTGCCGCTGTCAGACTGGCTGCCGAGTCAGACCGTGGCCGCTGGGCTGTTGTGCTCCCGACTGTTTGACAAATGAACCATCAGATACTGGTGCATCCAGCCATTTTCTCATGAGTCAGGGTCATGCGACCCGAAGAGCAATCTCTCGCGCGCATGCGAACAATTTATCCCAATTTACATGATGCAATTCCCATCGGCACCCCGCGTCTTGATGTATTGCTCTTCAGAGTAATTGTGACGTTAATCGGAGAAATATCTTGATTTGACCTGACGCATTATGCGATGCCAGTGCGTTTCCCAATTAGGGGAAAAGTACATAAGTTGGCGTTTGTAATATCACAAGAAAATATCAGTATTTTAACTTTAGAAGTGGTAACGTGGCTGAAAAAGCAGGGACTGGACAAGTGAAAAAGTTTATATTAGACTGGATATGTTTTTTTTTGCATCTGGAAAATAAATGAACTATGTGATACAAGACCATGACGGCGAATATATCACCCCCAAAACGTGCTCACCCCATCCCCCTCCCCTTGTAACGGTCACTGGTATAAAGCAAAATAAGCCCCGGAGCTGAGGGTAGAATATAACATGGTTTCTTCGGTGAAAAATGTCACCAATGAAGTTTAAATTGAATGCAGCTCAATGAAATGGGACCTGAAATTTGAGGTCATTGCACCTGCACAAAGCAAAGAAAATAAATCAGCCGGTAATTTCTCGTTAGGTAGCTGTCAATGTTATCGGGCATCGCCCGGGTCATCCACCACAGCCAGTTTTTAGTGCTGTGTCAGCCACACTGAAACCAGTAGCCTGCAACAACAGCCCCGTGCAACAAAAACAAAGTTGACTTCAGCATAGAACATTATCGCCATTATCATCATCATCTTCTATATTTCTTCTTATAATAATAGCATATAAGTTCATAGAAATAAATAAATACGACGGTAAAGAAAGTTTAGGAGTAAAAGGAACAGATGGCAAATAATAATCTAATAATTGAATATGCGGTCGGTAAAAACAAATGATGTGGCTAGTGGATAAGGAAGAAATAAAAATTAAACAAACAAAGCAAGAGCAGCCAGAAGACAAAAAGAACAAAAAGAATAAAAGAAGCACCCAAAAACACGTCTGAAGAAAGCTAAAGATGAAAAGTAGCAAAGTATTGCGAAAAATATGCCATTGAAGGCTGAAAAGCCCATTCGTGCATGAGAGCAGGGAACATCGGCTTCTGACAATAAATAAATAAAAAATTCCTGCCTCATTTAGAATTTAAACGGAATGCAGCAGTTTTAACATTATATAATTATAATTAGGCGTTCATATACAAACATGTCGGTCATAGCCGGAGAAATATATGAGTATACATATAACTATTACCATCTCGACGCTATTTAAATAATTTTGGCCCACAATAAGAGCCAAAATCCGCCCCTTCTCCCCCTCCCCCGAAAGTCCCACGGCATGATCGATGTGGTAGCCACTCAAACCAGCGGGAAACATCGCTCGCACATATTACTTTAATAAGACAGGAGCCTTTTTATTTGGAGTTTGAGTTATATTGAGAGATCATATCTTAAAGGTGCTGCAGCCCATTCTTTCTTTCCGTCACCTGTCTTTAACTCTCGCCCCAGTGGGGAATTCGAACACCCCTCGGGGCTTCTCCGACAGTGTCGCTGTACCTGGCACGTCTTATCCTTGATCAATTACACAGCTTTAGAGAGACTATCCAATTCAGGCTATCTGAGGTCAGGGCACCATGCCAGGTCGTATAAACTCATCTTAAAAATGCTTCAGGTGGCACCAGTAAAGACAGCTTTAATCTATACATCTGGTATTTTTATCACATACTGGTCCTGCCAAGTACCATTAGTTTTAGCAGCGGGGTCATTTATATTGATGACTTAGATTCAGGTAACTCCCGATGGGAAATGCATGGCAAAAACGGTGGTTGGTCGAAAAATGACCCTATTTCAGTAGATACGGCTTATAATATATTCCTATTTCAAAATCGTGGTATATTCAGCATCTCCCCAGTGTCATGCTGCAGGATTGAACCTGTGACCTATCGCCTGCTGAGTTAGCTACGGCCAGAACCGGAATTAGCAGGCTGAAAATTATTAGTCACAACATTTTTTTCGAGCACATTCTCTGGAGGAGTATTCCCAGCATTCTCACAGAGAGGCATAAATATAGTGTATACCGATTTCTTGCGAAAGGAAGAACATGTGATTAGGCAACCGAAAGATGATGTTCCCCTGAGAGCGTCGGTCGTGGGAACGCTAACTCTGCACAGGAGACTAGCCTTGGCAGCGCGGTTCAATCGACGGAGACTGCATGCGAGCACAAGAAACTATCAACGGCTGCATCTGGGGACTGCATTTGGGAACATAAGGCAGTCACCTGCTGGTGCGTCAGCGGTGTAAGTGTTCACTATGGCGCCGGCGGCCGAAAGGGGAGGGTATGACATCTACTCACTTTTGCTGACGAAGGAGAGAGGGGTATCTAATTTTTACTGACGATTGCTGCCGGGGGAGGGGAGGGGAACTGGTGGAGTATCATTAAAACATGGTCTCTTTTTAACGACTCAACTCGCAGTTGTGTCAATTTTCCCGTTACGTGACATTACACGGTATATGATGATAAGGTGATATGCAAAGCAAGATACAGAGCAAAGCAAGTTTTCAGTCAATAATAAATTGAACGATTGAGCGGCATTTTTGTAGGGGAAGACAAATCGTCGGCCGACCTGGAGTTATTTTATTGAACGAGAACTGTGCAGACCTGACTAGGGCTAAGAGATATGGGTTGATCGTTTTAATTGACCAGTTGGTAAAACAGTCTGAACATTTGATCGATATTAAGCGATTCCTATTTTAACAACATTTTTATCTTGGTGCAGAAGGTAGCTGTGTTTTTCCCGATCATCTGAAACTCATTATTGTAGTAGTGTACTCAGTGCCGGATGTCAGTGCCGATACTCAGTGCCGATGATTTGGGGAGGGGGGGACGGAGCAAAAAAATTATGAAAACATAGAGGTTTTGAAGAAAATCGGAAAAATGAAGGGTTCGAGAAATGCAGTTCTCCACATCCCTGAATCCGCGCCTGAATGAATCACGGAAAGAAACTTTCGCGAAAATCTGAAATTGAAATTCTCGTTAACATTTTACGGTTTGCTTTCTGCACCTTTACAATTTTTCACTATAGTTTTTGAAGTGTAGGAAAGTATTTGGACAGAGAGGGAGAGAGGTCTTTCAATTTCTGAAGATTGCTGACGAAGGGAGTGGGGAGGGGTTCAGCCATTTATTGTCGAATTCTGACATGATGATTGGTGTTTTAGGGCACGACAGCTTCTTTGGCTATATGTGCCAAGCGACTACGAGGGGATCCGGACTCCCCAAGTTTTGCTGACTTCATATGTAAACAGTATCTAACCGCGGTAACTGTGGGATCTGTGACGTCCGTGAATTTCACAGTGTCCCTCGAATAAGCCGGATGTGTTCACTGCAGATAGTTGTCTGAGCATCGCCCGCGGGAGGTGTGTATCAGCTATCTGTCACGAGCTGACTATGCCACGTTCTCTCGATTTCTTACCTAATTTTCATGTTACGGATGCCTGGCTACCAAACATATCACATTTTGTTGAGTTCCGCGGCCACAGAGACGGACGACAGATTTTGGAGTAGAATTCACCAGGTGGGAGCTGGGGGCCAGGTATAAAACTGCTGCTAATGCTTTGTACGCTTTTCTGGGGTTAGCCCGCCCTCCAAAAGCCCATACTTGGACAGTGGACTCGCATCTGCCAGACACCACAAACCAGCGAGACCACCCCGGCCTGACGCGGCAACGCAGTGGAGCGAGCCGCCGTCGCCGCAGTCAGGGTTACCAGCTTGATTAAACACCCAGCGCACCTCCCTCTCCCGCTGACCGGGTTAGACTGCTCCGAGTATTCTTGTTGGGATACTGCTGTTGTTGACACGAACGTGACCTCCAAGCATTAACGCTATCTGCCCCGGCAAAGCACAGTTAGGGTCACACTGATTAACTGCAAAGGGCATAGAGTGATTTTGAAAGATATTTACTGTTGCTTTGCCAGAAAACACTATTCTTCTTTTCGAGCTTAAGCAGTTTTAAGATACTAGAGCTTACTGACGTCAAAGAAGCCACATTACATCCCACAGTTTCGGGCGCGAAATGACCGAGCATTCGAAGCGCCCTAAAACCCCAAATAACAAAAAGCATGCGATGGCTTATGGAGCTAGCTCTCTTTACGTGTATCAGACTTATGAAAACAGGTATATCTTTCTCAATTGCTCTTTTTCCTCGCAATAAGGAAGTACGAACCCTTTGTAGACGTGAGAACAATCACCCATTTAGTGTCTCAATTAGTGTGACTATGCATTTCCTGGTCTAACATAAAACATGGTCAGTTCGTAAAACTGGGAGACACCATGGTCAGTCCGTGAACTCCCTAAGAAAGCACAGTCTATTTTGTGTTTCAATCAGCAAGCAGACTGTCCGTGATACGGAGTGAAGCGCTTCAGGTACTCACCGAGCGCGGCCAGAATCAACGCCGCGGACAACCGGTGCATCTTCAAAGGCTTTGCCGCCACCGGGAGCGCGGGCGGGCGACCTCACAGTACCACTGACGCGGCCGAGACTGGTCTCACGTGTGACCTCTGACCTGGGCTGCGGTCGGGCGCCGCCAGTGGCAGAGCGCGTCGTCTCAGCTGTCGTCCCCTGAAAACAGCGCGGGGGTATTAATAGCGGCAGAGTGCGTTGTCTCAGCTGTCGTCCCCTGAAAACAGCGCCAGGGAGTTAGCGGCAGAGCGCGTCGTCGCAGCTGTCGTTCCCTGAAAACAGCGCGGGGAGTCAACAGCGGCAGAGCGAGTCGCCTCAGATGTCTTCCCCTGAAAACAGCGCGGGGAGTTCACAGCGGCAGAGCGAGTCGCCTCAGCTGTCGTCCCCTGAAAACAGCACGGGGAGTTCACAGCGGCAGAGCGAGTCGCCTTAGCTGTCGTCCCCTGAAAACAGCGCGGGGAGTTCACAGCGGCAGAGCGAGTCGCCTCAGCTGTCATCCCCTGCAAACAGCAATGGATTCAACAGCGGCAGAGCTAGTCGCTTCAGCTGTCGTCCCCTGAGAACAAGGGAATAGATTCAGCAGCGGCAGAGATGATTATGCGAAATTGTGTGCATACATACAGCATCCATGACGACTCATATGAGCGTGGCTGTATCGAAAATGTTCAGGGCACGAGCCATTGGTCTGACTGAACGTAGATGCGTAACATTCCTGGAACCAATTCGAAGATGCTTTTCATTATGGCTAAACCTTTATCCGCCCATGCCAATCCGGGAGGGGGATTTGGAATGATCTTGTCTCCTTGAATCATCCGCTCATTGAGGATTTTTTTCTCTATTCGCTCTAGGGATCAAGTGCATGCCTAAGGTGATTGTCACATTCATTGTACTAAGTATTTTAAAATATGCCTGCCCATGCGTGAAACACCCTTAATCAAAATACCTGGGCACGCCTATGTCATCTTAATATTACATAACATAGGATTGGGAGTATAGTATGGCTAGTTTTCCTCCTCCCGGCTGCCCTGTAAGCTTCCTCTCCATTCTGCAAGAGTGCAATCTTATCAAATTAGAAATGCCCATTTTAAGTTACTGAAGCCTCATCTGTCACAGAATTGCATGAAATGTAAATGAATTATACCAGACATTTTATCCATAACATTCAAACGTTCTAACCACTGCCAAAGCTGCTACAGATGGCTTTGTTGTAGGAAAGACGCACTGCACACGATGGTATTCGGTTGGCGAATTATTTTCTCTAAATATCGAGCCCCAGCTCCGTCTCCGGTAAAGATAAGACTTTGAGGGAATCGGCCCAATTCAGTTTTCAAAAGTTTCAAAATCCTATCGTTAACCACTTTTGAGATATTCCAGAAAATCAAGAGAGGTGGGCAAAATCTGCCCGCTGATGGGAGTAGCGTTAAACCCATGTTGTGCGGTTCTATCAATGAGTAGCATTTCCTTAACAATAGAATGAAATTAAATATATTTAGATCAGATGTTCATTTTAAGATAACGTGTTTACATTAGTCTTAAAACTGAGCATACGTAATTCATCTTGGAGATAAAGCCTTGATGTTGAATATCAGCAAGGCTTATAACCTTGATACTATTCTTCAATCATTGCTCATTTTGAATAAAAGAACGTTAATTTCAAAATGCTGGTTCTGAAACACTTCAAAGAACCGGTGACATCCACGCTGTGTTCAGTGCACGACGCGTTTTCCTAACTCACAGCATGGTTAAAAACTTCGTCGCTCTGTCCTAGGAATTTTCTAATTTTGTCTGTTTCAATCTTTAGCCATTTCGTTACACCGAACATTAGTCATTGTGACCCAAAACACATCACTCAAAGGAGTGAATCACATCGCTCAAATATGGAAAATTGCGATTGGGTACGGCTTATGTAGTCGCGACAAGCTTGCAATGAGTACGTACTTTAATTAACAACTGTGCTTTGATTATAAGAAGAAGTTTTGAATTTCCACCAAAAGATACCAATTCGAGTATATGAGACATGGGAGCTATAACCGAATAAGATATAATTCTGGCATAAATCCTCAGCTCGGACAGATAACCAGAGATCACGGCAAGACCGGAAGTGTAGCCAGATTAAAGCCACTGTGAGAAATACTGTTGCGCTGCACTCCATGCATTTCGTCAGGTGGCTCTGGCGATAATCTCCGGTGCAACAGAGCAATTAATGTGTACAAAGGGCTGCTCTATTACAGGAGGCCTGGAAATATTGCGCAAAATTCGGATGAAGTGTTGAACGCCAGCCGGATGAAATTCGGGTGAAGTGATGAAGTGTTAACACCAGCCAGATTTCTTTCTCACAGGAGACTTAGCACAAAGTTTGTTTTGTATGCAGTGGTTAGTTCATTCAGAAATGAAGCCTCTCATGGCCTCTGTTTATTCTTGAAAATACATCAAGGAGATAGACGTGAGATTCACATATAGATACAGTCAATGTCAATGCAGGGCAAAAACCAGCGATTACTCATTCAGGGACGGCTTACGAGATCATCACAATATTTTTATTAATAATTCAAGGGGTTCGCCATAAGCTTATGAATAATTTCTCTGATCAGTGTTAAGTGTATATTTATCTTCATCTGGTTACTACAAAACTTTCATTATAAATAATCATCTTTTGATAATTGATCGTGTCAATAACATTTCCAAACCAATTAATCGAGAATGGAAAATAAGCTGCCCGAGCTATAAAAACTGTTCCTGTGGTGAAACTTCATTCCTGAACCTTAAATGTTACATAAGCTTCTAGACACAGAGATTGTATTACCTGTAACTTACTTAATTTTGCTAGCTGATGTATAAAACTGATAAAACGCTATGAAAAAGAGCAGAACTACCATGGACACCAAACATCCTTTCAGAAAAGACTTTCCTCTGAAAGTGCATATTTGGGAGTGCATGCTCAGGCTAAGAAAAATGGTGCTTTCATTCGTTGCCTTTAGCACCAACAGCTGCTAATTTTATTTTGAAGTAGAAAATTTCCCACTTCCCAGCAGAAGACTGGCACGAACATTGTATACCTGTATAACGTTTTTCAACACCTTTCCCTGCATGTTTTTCACATCCAGGACTGGAAATTTAAACATAAAAATCTTAAATCTGATGATATCTCAAAATTATTATTGGTTCAGAGGTTACAGCTCTGACACGTCTGGTATCTGCTCAGTCTGTTCTATGGAATCCACAGGTTTTCTGTCTTGTGAACGTCACTTCGCAGCATGTCTGTAGCTTTTCTCGGAACACTTGCTTCTGAACTATATTGGCTAGCGAGCCCTTGGGCCAAAATAGCAGACTAATATAAGTGTTAATCATTAAAGTGTTTATTAAGCTCATGTTATCGCATCTATTCCTGGAAGCACAGACAGCTGGATTTTCGAGGAGTTCTATTAGCAGCAGAGAACTGATCCTGAGCTAATTTATTTCCTTCTGCCGAGCTAGTGCATTCCTCGCGCTGCTTTCTTGGGGAATCCACCGATGGTTACATGTTCAAAAAAAATCGAGAGCTAAATCATTCCTCTGATTATAAACTCAAGCTTTTAATCTAGTCTAAATCTGATACCCCGATCACCAATTTTTCTAGCCCCCGAGCACATCAGTCTTCCACGCTATTGCGTACATGCTTGCACGAGGCCACGGTATACCACGGCTTAGTTTTAATGTCTATAGACATTAAAACTGCGCACACACAGTGTCGGTAACTTCCACGTTAGTCGGCTGTCTGTGATGTTACGGTGCCTGGTACGTCGGCCGCCGGCGGGCGTCAGGCTCGTCACACTCACGGTGGGTAGCCCTGTCGTGTGGCGCGCCGTTCGCGTCGCTGCGGCAGTCTCCTCCGCCTGCTCTCACCAACAGACCCGCCACACGACTGCCGCTCCACAGAGAAAGGCCGCTGGGCTCGCCTGCCTGCGTCCTTCGTCGTCGCCGCCGCTGCCAGGGTCAGTGCAGGAGGCAAGGTCAGAGTTCCGGACCTGCCCCGGGACCCCGCCCCACGCGTCTGCAGCAGCGGCGGCGGCAGGAAGTGTCCGCCGGGCCGCCGGCGGCGGGAAGCCACAGCGGTGGTCATACCAGAGCAGGGCGGGACAGGACGGGTCGAGACGGGCGGAAGTACAGCAGGGCGGGACTGGACGGGCGGAAGTACGCGAGCCGGGACACTATCGCCAGACGAGACCGCACCGGCGAGAGACGACCTGGAAGTACATTCCAGGAGTGTGTGCTGGGGCGCGGATTTAGTACACCCGACTGGATTACCTTTATGTATGTGCCGAGAGAAGTGGGACTGGATATGTGGGTCAGTAGTGTACGTCTTTCGTAGTGCTCATTTTTACCCTTGATGAAAAAAATGCGTACACTGCAGAGTTTGAGTGGCATCCTAAAAGTAGTGTTAATAACACAATATGTTTGGAAGGAATTGTTCTGAACATACGCCTGGCGGGGCGGTTCGGAGAATTCAACAGGTTATATGGTGCCAACAGGAGCCCATGCTTCTCTCGTCACAATTAGAGTGCACCTCAGCACAGGTTTCTAACCTGTCAACACGCCTGACCACTGCTGGCTGAGCTATGGTGCTAGATATTTTCTTACGCTAAGTGTCATTATCACTGCTTGAGTTCTCACGGAAGCCGCGGTGTTGCTCTCCGGAGTCGACTTTCTCACACTGCACCACCGCTCTGCTCATGTGAGAAGCAGCATTTAGGGAAAGCTGAATGAAAGCCTTTATTGTGACTGAACACGCTGGAAAAAACAGACCCGTGTTACCACCAACTAAGTATGTGAACAGATAGCAGGCCGGATCTTCTGGTACATGGCCCACTCATATAAAGGCAGCAGCACCAACAACCGTTGGGACAATAAGCCTGGCTCAAACTGCAGACTTATCTCGGACGCCCGCCGAGCCTAGTGTGCACAGATTTAATTGCAAGGGGTTATGTTACCTCACCTGTTACCCCAGCTATGTTACCTCACCTTCACCCTGCACGGCTAAATTTCTGCGATGCGATTGTTCAAGAAAGCTGTTCAGTAATTATCATTGAAGTTATCTTTGATTGATATCTAATGTACCAGCCTCCTATTGACACAATGACACGATGTGTACCAGCATTCTTGTCTCACTCAGTCATTCCAGCCATGTGCTGCTGCGTGCTGAGCTGACAGTTGTTGTTCAGACTTTATTGCTGCCAGTAGTTCAGTAATGTGGCTCCGTATATGGAACCTGCAACATTACCCAGATTTATCGCGCTCGCGTGCATTTTTGCGGTAGAGCGGCGACTGGTCGGCAGATGTGATATTGACTGTTTGTCTCGTGCATGTTGTGAGGGATCAGATTCCATCGAACGAATGAGGCCATCATTTTAGATGTAATGTGAGAATAGCATATCCCGTTTAGATACATTACTGTTTTCTCTTACCGTTCAAACCCACATATTTAACACGCGCATTGACGGGGGCGGGTACCCGCCCCCCTCGGGTTTTTCGGAGAGAGTAGAAAAACGGCGGCGCTACGCGCCGCCGTACTTGGCATACCGTTTCCCTCATCATTTGTACAACTTCTGTCAAAATTTTAAGGTTAGGTCATCTCAGGTCAGGTCACAAGTACAGGTCAAGTAACCCAACCTCAAAAAAAGTTTAAGATAGCATAAGTCGGAGCAGGGTGAACTTATCCGATTGAAACTCATATAACATAATGGCCCTACCGAGTTCTCTAAAATGTGTTCCGGTATTTTTTTAATCGATGACCTAAGGTCAGGTACGAGGCATGACCTCTCCATTGGAAATACATGGGAAAAATATTTTTTACGGAATAACTCAGTAACGGATGGTGCTAAAGCACTTATTTTAGCTGCATAAGACTCGCCTGGGCTTTGCGGTTCTAATGATATGCATTTTATATAATTTGAACCTGACCTGACCTCAGGTCAGGTCAAATCCTTGATTTGACCTGGCAAGGTCAAATTATATATCATTCGATTCGGCTTGCTGAGAGAATTCATATGGTTTAAGTCGTTTTGCTCTATCTCTACTTGTTCAGATGTAATGGCCGAAAAACTGAATTGACATGTTATCCCTATGACGGCATGTTTTGACCTCTCGTGACCTTAAATGTGCCCCGACAAAAAAAGGTTCAAATGTTTTCGATGGAGAAGTGGATGGGCAGCCCAACGTTATTTACCGTTTTTCGCTACCTACCGTGGTTCTCGAGATCTTAGGGGGCGGGTACCCGCCCCCTCCGTCAATGCGAAGGTGGCTCAGACCCCCGTCAATGCGCGTGTTAACCATGTTGCCGTGGAAATTGACAAGTCACGATTGTATGGACATTCGCTGAATATATTCAGGTTTGGACCTAACCACTCCCGATTAATATGGTTATCTGCCAGCTTCCATGCTCGTACGCATGTATGAATGCAAGCTACATTTTCACAAAGTGCGGCCTGAGTCAGGGGCTGGAATGCCGGGTCAACTCTTCCTCATTCTTGACATAGTTCATGGCGAGGCTGAGGGTCAAGCTGGAGATGGAGGTTCAGATGCATAAGGAGTGAGCGACCCTCAGCCCCAACTCTTCACCAACGGCAGAAGCACAAACTGCCGCAGACGGATGTGTCAAAGGAAATGCTGCTTCAACTCAAGCTTGAAGAAGCATAAAGGCTCCCGATATTTTATCATTCTTTTTTGAATATTTTACTTCACGTACGGTGATAAGGGATCTGAAAGAGGCCATTAATTCCGCAGGGCAGCCTTTACGAGTACAACTGGCGCGGAAGAGCTCGTTAGCAGCGTTCATCCAGGGCTGCAGAATAATGTATACTTTGAAAGTAGTCTGGTTCCGATCGGACTGATCCCGTTTCCACCTCCTTGGAGCGGTCAGCTGTTAGCTGTCGTCAGCCACACCAGTAGTGATGACGTCACGACACCATCACTCTCACTGCCGCGGTGCCGCCTGAAGCCCTTGTCTGACGCCGGCACGGTCTCGGCTTAACGACGGGTAGGCAGACCCGCAGTTCGGGCACAGCCGAAACACAGCGCGGGTGCCCCGCCAGCCGGAGCAGCCTCGTGTCACACGCTCTGGTGCCTCGTCTGCCTAGGGTGTCTTATAAGTAGCATCTGTACAAATTTTGGAAACATTTCATATTGAATTATATGCACCCTGCACCCATTGAATTCTATTTTGAGGCTGAAGCTATTTCTTTTGAAATTTCGGAAGGCATTCTAACTAGATTTGCATTGTAGGGGGAAATTAACTAGCAAAATAGGTAAATGTGTGGCATAACCACAGCACGCCATCATAAAACAACAAAACCAAACATATGCAGATCACATTAGAGTGGGATGCAAATTCTTAGCTAAGCTTGGATGCAAATTACAAGCTAAGCAAGGCCTGAGAAGCGCACGACACCAATTCCAGATTGTACATCGATACATGAACATAATTGGCTCAATCGTTATCGAATCCCTCCAATAAAAGCTGTGGGACCATCAACCTGACAATGAGCTTCCCACCCGCGTCAATGGGTAATTTGACAGGCCGTGAGAGCTGCGGCTCAGATAACCAGACGTTTCGTTCCAGATGTGGATACATTTTCCACGAACATCCTTGACTGCGAAACATTCAAGCTAACAAGGCAAATGCATCCGTTCTGCTCTTGCCTTTTCTTCATTGATTTCACTGATTTTCCATGGCAGTTTGAGTAAAGCTTTAGGACATCATAATCAATTTTCATCTGAATCCAGGTTAGTCTGGTCTGAAAAGTCTACTAACCAACCCGTTACTAGTGGCAGAGCCGGGTCAGTCCAACTGGTCATCATCGTCTGGAAGAGCACACATCCGTGTACTTAGAGCGGGGTCGGCTGAGAGGAGGTGCCCGGGTGCACCTGGTGACGTCACCAGAGCGTGCCGACAACTGCGGCGCGGCCACGCCCGGCAACTGAGCCGGAACTGCGGCGGTAAGGCTGGGACACGACCCTGGCTGGTGTCCCTGCGGCCCGCGCCCATCACGTGTTTCGAGAGTACAGCGCTCTTATACCGCAGCTGCACGCGTCCACGAACACCGGAGATTTGCACTGTGTACACCTACATGTTTGCAGAAATTATTTATAGAGTAGGACTTCAATAGATGCCATCGATAATACGTATTATGTAATTATGCAGAAGAGGGCGCCATTCAAGCGGTAACTGTGACGTCACCAGCTAGACCCGGGGCCCGTGCGTGCTCCTCTCGGCTACTGAGCCCACTGTTTCGTCCCCGTTTTGAACAGACATTCAGGGAGGTCCGGAGCAAAGTGGACACTTGAGCTTTATTCTTAAGCTCTCTGATATCATCCAACCAGATTTACTGTGAGACAGAGACATTGTTTCAGAATGCAATGCCAAAATGCATTGAGGCTGCTCGTTTCGTTCCGATAGAGTTTGGTCATGATTTTTTTACTAGACAGAAAAATATAAATTTTGTTTAAAGCTACTAGATGAGCATGGAAGTCTTTATAAACATTCCAGGTACAAAATATAACAAAATCCAGCGTTAAGATCTTATCAACCATATCAATCAAACATATCATATCAATATCTCATAATCATATATCATGGCATCTGCCAGAAGCCCAGCGTCCTTTGTACTGCTGACCTACCCGCAGCAGAGTAAATACCGATAAATAATCTGTCAAGCACTCAGACATTGACGCTGCGAGATTGTAATCACCTCACTGAACGTCAGACTGAATTGGCGGGATTTGCAGCGACCGGTGATAAACCGTGACAGTGCGTCGCGGAGAAGTTACTCATTATGCTAAGCATGGTAAGCAGTGGTGGGTTCAAATTCCATTCTCACCGTTTTGTAGTAGGTCAATATCCATTTCATCCGTTTTACTTCCCAACTAGCTTAAGTCAGTCGTATCCGTTTATGCACAGTTGACGGCACTGTCATTGAGGCCTCTACTGCAGTCGTGAGGTAATCATAGCCCATGTGTGACGCATTAAGACTCGCGATGCCAAAGGCTCATAGGCGTAGGAACGGGGTGGGCCAGGGGGCCATGGCCCCCAAATATTCATGATTCTTAACCATAAACCCTATGGCGTTGACTGGAAAGAAATGACTCCAAAATGCCCGCTGCCCCCCCCAATATTTTGGACATTCCTACGCCTATGCAAAGGCTAGTGAGATGGCTTGCTTTGCCCGCTCCGATACACGAATGAAATGATTGTGCCAAATGGGTCAAGCAATAAACGCTGGTTTCCATAAGTTTGCCTACACAGAGACAAATCCGTTGTCCGAAAACGAGTATTCTCGTCGAGGATTGTTCGGAAGCTTTCTGGCTCATTCATCTTAAATGTGATTTTGTGTCTCATCACAGTTATATGTATTGGGACAAATATGCATCCAATAAAACCAAAAAATGCTTTGGATTGATACCTTAGCTACTATGTTTCATAACTTTAAGCAAGCGAGCGAAAAAAATGGAGAGGAGAGAAAAAAGAGAGTGCGAGAAGGAGGGAGGAGGGAAAGGAGGAACAGGGTGGAAACGGACATGCTTATGGATATCTAGGAGTAGCTTACTCGAGCCTGGAAGCTTCTTGTACCTCTGAAATGACCAGCACGTTTACGACCAGTCTCACTTTACCACTTTCCAAGATAGTGATAGTGGACATTAAACACTGTAAGTGAAAAATCTCCCGGCCGGCAGGCACTATAGCGTCGAGAGACCAGTCGCGACAGTCGATTCCAGTCGATCACTCAGCTGGTAACCTTTATTTTTAGGTCACCGTGTATATAACTTATCACTGCTGATTAAATGTGTAATAATATGTAGGTCTATATTGACCTTGACATCAGCTTAGGTCCGGTCAGTTTAAGAATCTGATCTGATAAGATCATAAGGTACATGGTTTGATCAGGCTTGACGAGAGGAATTCAATGGTGCTTACATATTTTCTATACTTCTAGTCGTTCAGCCCTTATGACACTGAACGTAACTGTCCATTGCATTCCTATGAGAACATGCTGTGACCTTTAGTGACCTCAAAAGTGACTGACCAAGAATTTTCTATACATTTTTTGGTAGAGATCAAGACGGGCTTTCTGACGCCAATTTTTTTACCTAGCATGGTTACTGACATCGTAGAGGAAGAGGGGATTGGTTTCCGCTCCCCACACCGGTGAGGGTAGCAGAGGAGCGGGGATAGGTACATACAAACCTGCTCCCCACACCGGTGAGGGTGGCAGAGGAGCGGGGATAGGTACATCCAAACCTGCTCCCCACACCGGTGAGGGTGGCAGAGGAGCGGGGATAGGTACATACAAACCTGCTCCCCACACCGGTGAGGGTGGCAGAGGAGCGGGAATAGGTACATACAAACCTGCTCCCCACACCGGTGAGGGTGGCAGAGGAGCGGGAATAGGTACATACAAACCTGCTCCCCATACCGGTGAGGGTGGCAGAGGAAGGGGGATTGGTATCTGCTCCCCATACCGGTGAGGGTGGCAGAGGAAGGGGGATTGGTATCTGCTCCCCATACCGGTGAGGGTGGCAGAGAAAGGGGGATTGGTATCTGCTCCCCATAGCGGTGATGATGGCAGAGGAAGGGGGATTGGTATCTGTTCCCCATACCGGTGAGGGCGGCGCAAACCCCCATATCGGTGATTGTTAAGAAACGGGTGTAGAATACCCTGATCAGAGTAACAGTGGATGGAATATCTTCTTGGATGAGTGAAACAACAGCAAATAGTGGTCATAAACTGTAATTGGAGTGCAAGGTATCGCTTGGCGTACCAGTTTCCTTGAACTGTTCTAGCTTTAGAAATGTCAAAAAGGCTAAGCCCTGAGGTCCTTGAGTACCGAATGCCAACCATGATATTTCATTCATGAAGAAATGACACGATATTTCAAAATTCGAAACTGCTTTCCCTTCCCTGCAGCTGTTGCAGCTCAAAACCAGATCTGAATGAAACCAGAGTACAAAATCAGGTGGCAGAGATATTTCTTAACTAGTTCGCATCATGGTATCAGTGAGGCCTTGTAAATTTGCAAAACATTTGATATTTTCCAGCTTGCAGGGTGTCGGCACGCCCGACTTTATCTAGCGGTACAGCTGCACGCTTCTGTGTAAGAGCCTGCGCAGCGCAACGACTCGCCGAGGTGCAGAGCCGAACGCAAAGTCTAACGTAACTACGGGAGTGTGTGAAAACACGCCTGCACTGAGTTGGCTTTGGCCGCCTATCGACATAAAAATACCAACTCTTCTAAAAATGGGAGAGACAAAGAAAAAAGGTAAAATAATGTAGATAAAGTAAACATATGTAAACCCTGAGGATCTCTGACTCTGTCTTTTAACCATAAATATGCCAGTTCTAGTCAGTCAGGCGAATTTATAACAAAAAATCACTATCGCAGAGGTGAAAGTACCTATCGATGGCATCAGAAGCCTCATCGGTCCCTACACCTGTGCCCTCGGTGGAATCTGCTCCGTTGATTAGCATTCAGACCAGAGGGGCAACCTCAGCTGGAAACGAGGCTACAACCCCATCAGTCTCCCGCAGTCTGGAAATAATTCCAGGCATTGTCTGCGACCTCACCCTTCGTTTACCCGAGGAGGTGACGGAAGCATCTCATATGGTACACAGGTATTTATTCTGTTTTGATGGCACATTAGGTGGGTTTTCTTACCTTATCACAATTTTTACACGCACGGTGGGCCGGAGAGAAAGGGGTGTGGGAAGTCCCGTTCAGGTCCCGGTGGGTTCTCTGAATAAGCGTGATTTGACCTGCGAAACCCCTTCCAACAGAGTGTGCTGGAAGCACCATATGACCTTACCACTTACTGCAGCGTTAAGCTCGAAAAAATATCGACATTGGAAGGCTGACAAACAGACGCAGTATCCAAAGAAAAATAGCAGAGCTCTCAGAATGCTCTCGGAAATATACATCAGACAGTTCTTTATTGTCAGCCTTCCAGCGAGCATAGTGGAACTCCATATAAATACTCTCTTGAGGTACATACTTATAAGCTGTTGGTGGGGATTGCTACGACGCATACCGCAACCGATGGATACCTGATATACTTTGTCTATGACTTGGATGTTGACTTGTTGGTTCAGGTCCACTGTGTGGCGACTGCGATCACAAGCTGGTTCGCTCCGACAACCCGGATGCCGGGCACGGCTCGGAATATGGCCGACAGTGAGCCCGGCCATCCAGAAGCCGGCTTGACGGTCTGACATGTGACACCGCTCCACAATCTGGGTAGAATGTCAATGCGTATCTCCCAGGCAGTATGGCGACTATACACCAGCTAGGTATTCTGCATGGCTGTCTTAGTACTCAGCGCGGCATCCCGGGGATCCCTCGCTTCCATTTTCCCTATGCACATCCAGAATTCCCTCTAAAGATTTCAAGTCTGACAGAAGGTGATATATTGGCTTCTACAACCAAAGTTATCCATCCCACGGTTGTAGCTTCCGTTGATTTTTAACATTTTTATTTGTTTCAAGCCCTGTCTCAAGCTCAAAGGAACAGCCAGGATGTCAGCAGTGAGCCTCCACTCAACGCTGGGGTTGGGAATTTTGTGACGGTCAACCTATTCTCTATGCCTGTTTTGTTCAATAGTTAAATTGAGCCGATGCCTTTGCTCTTTAAAACCCTTCTTGAGTGGATAGCTGGTAAAACGGCTGCCTTCACTAGGTTTTCACTATTTTTTCTGAGGACAGCCTGATATTCCAGCTGATTCATAATTATACTCGCTCGATGATGAATAAGTATTTTCCTGGAGAAGATTTTGAGGGAGGCCCGATAAGATCGTTTCTAAGACCACGTGTACTTTTCTCAGTCATCTTCCCTCTGCCACGGTGCGTGTTGCGTGGACAGGCGTGTCCGATGTAAAAATTTTAGGTCAGCTATGATTTGCAGAAGTTCTCCGCATCATCCGACTATCAGGTCAATTACTTTTGACCATTAATACCATCATTCGTCTTGTATAATCTCCTTTCCTTTCATACTCTTTGCTACATCCTATGAACTCTACCGGCAGGCCTGTGTTCGTTATAAATGATGCAGCTCCACTTCCTCTTCGATTTATGGCGAGCCCTCGAAAGCCCATCCGGCTATGGTCCATCCTCAATGGAAGTCTGATCCGCACCGCCCATGGTGGCCACCGCTTCCTTTAAAGACAGGACGGTGGCGACGGAGTGGCCACTTTCTCGCTCCCTGGCGTGGTTGATTCCACACTTTTCACTGTCCGCCCGCTCCATTTGGCAAGCCATTTCGATTTCCCTCACCATTTTCAGTACCTAGAAATCAACCCGTGATAGATTGGACCTGGCGTTCGAAAACATTCTCTCAGCAATGTCTAAGACTGTGCTGCAAGTGAAAAATTTAAGAAAAAGCTGAACTAGTCTGCAACATGTAATCTTTAAAAGAACCAAACAATACCATAATGGTATTTGCGGTCTGATTTGCGGTCAGTGCCTTCTTTGAATAGATGCCCATGAAGAAGAGGCCCAACAAGCAAATTAGTTTTTTCTTCCGCTTGTTATATATATATGTTTTTTAAACCCGGGCTAGAAATCTCACTTACACTTCGACCAAATAATCCGCTATCAGTACACATAACTTGCATGACTTAAAGGTATCAGTGATGACCGCTCAGAATATTTAAGGCGAGGCTTGTTTGTCATTCTCCAATGTCTCCAATGTAGACCATTCCAATGATGCACATGAGCCGAGCTCTCCTTATATATAGCTACTTTAGATTATAGTTACTTTCCAGTGGCGGAAAACATAACTAGATGAAACATAACTATGAAACATAATTAGTGTGAGTCGGGTTGGCAGAATAATGCACGGGGAACATACCTACAAATGCATAGTGGTGATAGGGCCGTTGCCAACAAATGTCGCCTTACAAAAAAATATTCAGATAAATATATTTCTTTAAAACCTGTTACGGGTGCGCTGTGCGCCTCCTGCAATTTTGACCCAAATCGGATGATTAAAAGAGCAGTGTTTGTTTATGGGATCAAGGGGACCACCAGCCCCAACCCTGAGAAAATTGAGAAGGAGATTGAGGAAAATTGATTCCCCACTTAAACAAAACAAAAACATACTGAACGAATATTTCTTCCTACATTATTTAACGGTATGAGTTACGATATACTACTTATGCTTATAGTTGGCATCACAGGTGATTCGAAGTGGAATCAAGCTTCAATCATTTGAAAAGGGTAGGATAAACCGAAGATACGGCAATTTCCATATACGTAATGGAATATTTGTCGGTTTGATTTTGTTTGCATACCTTGCAAAAACACTGCTTACTAATGTATGTAGGTAAGCAATATACAAATAAGCAGTAATTTCTTTTGGAGTTTATTTTAAAAGAGTGCAGCCGTCGCTGGAACCATCTTATTGCTGGGGGAACTGCAGACTACTCCGCCATCGCTACTTTTTATTATAGAACGCTACCAAATTGCTGCACCAGAAACGAATATTTAGTATCCATTTTTATTATTAGTTTTTGGTGCAGCACTTCGGTAGTGCTTTGTAATAAAAATCATCGATGGAACCATGGCTCCAGTGATGGTTGCACCATGGGGCGGAGCATTGCACTATTTCAGGGCAAATCAAAGGCTGTTTGAGGGAGGGGACGACGCGTGGCGCTGCGAGGATCCTGAGATTATTTGCACGGCATGTGCAAGAAATATTTTTGTGAGTAAAATTGCATACAGCGGCGCTCGCGTGCAGCTAGAATACGCGGCACTTGCTGGAGGTGGTGAACACCTGGTCTGTTAAGTGCTCTGAAGTACCACACTCGAAAAGGTCGTAATTTAAGCCTGGGTTAGTTTTTTCTGAAGACAAATGGTCCAAGAAAAGTTTTAATATCTGATAAAGAGATAGCTGAATTATTTTGTTATGAAAGAAATAGCACATGTATGAGCCTAGTGTTTTTTGTCCTATGTATCTTTGGACATTTCTTATCTTATAATAACATTGGTGCTGAGCAAGGGCTGAAAATATATCAGGCAGAATAAAACGAATGGGTAGGTTAGTGATGTGAAATTGAGTTAGTCTGCTAAGCAATGACAAGGAAAGTTTTTTTGTGGAAAAAATGATGTTGGTACCTACTAAGCGCTACAGACCTCGATTTCAGCGCAGGAAATACACATTCCAAGAAAGATAATTCCAAGTCTATTTTGACAATCAAACACACCCAACATTGGCGGAAAATCATTACTGATAAATTGGGAGAACTTATTTTCAATATGTACAGATAAATAAAGCTCAGTTGCACTACGGTACCGGAACACGAGCTCGAGTGAGTTGCACCAATTCCCACGGACTTGTTTGGTGTTTATGATTATGACCTCAGGAGAGTCGTGCCTCGAAGTAACGGAAGGTAAGGCCTTGGTTAGAAACTGATACACTTGGGTCACTGCTACGTGGTAAGAGTACAGAAAATCAAAAGAGAGCTCAACAAGAAATAATCCAAATGGCTTAGCAATAATGATAGGTGCAGCAGGAAGTCATCTTCCTATAGCCGTAGTGAAGGTAACGGGTCAATAAGATGGTAAGAATGAGCTTTTAGAATACGAGTGTTGATCAATGACAAGGATATAAGTTTTACAGCTCTAACCAATTTAAACAGCTTTGGTTAAATGATATTCTACCAATTTGCTTCATTTGTGTCCATGGGACTTTGATGAGCCTGATGATAATCAGATAATACAAACAAACAAATTGTCTGGTAACCGGTCCAGCTAAGGCTAAAAGGCTAAGTGACTTGCAGAAATAACACGCGCATTGACGGGGGCGGGTACCCGCCCCCTCAGGTTTTTCAGAGATAGCATATAAACGGTGGCGCGTGGCGCCGCCGTACTTGGCACACCTTTTAACTTATCATTTTACAACTTTTTTTCTCAAAATTTTAAGGTCAGGTTATCTCAGGTCGGGTCACCAGTACAGGTCAAGTGACCTGACCTCAAAAAGTTTATAAGTCGGAACAGGGTGAACTTATCCGATTGAAACTCGTACCACATAATGGGCCCACCGAGTTCTCCAAAATATGTTCTGGTATTTTTGATATCGATGACCTAAAGTTAGGTACAAGCCATGACCTCTCCATTGGAAATACATGGGAAAAATGGTTTTAACTGAATAACTTAGTAACGGATGGTGAAAGAGCGTTTATTTTAGCTGCATTATATTTGCCTTGTTGTCTCTGCGGTTCTAATGATATGCATTTTATGTAATTTGACCTTGACCTGACCTCAGGTCAGGTCAAATCCTTGATTTGACCTAGCAAGGTCAAATTATATATCATTTCATTCGGCTTGCTGCAAGGATTCATATACTTTAAGTTATTTTGCTCTATCTTTACTTGTTCAGATGTAATGACAGAAAACCTTTATTTACATGCCATCCCTATGACGGCATGTTTTAAACTCGAGTGACCTTTAATGTGACCTGAAAAAACGCTTCCAAATATTTTCGATGAAGAAGTGGATGGGCTACCCAACGCCGTTTACCTTTTTGCCTACTTAGTGTGATTCTCGAGATCCTAGGGGGGGTGGGTACCCGCCAACCCCCGTCAAAGCGAAGGTGGCTCAGACCCCCGTCGATGTGCGTGATAATCCAGGAAATATTGCGTCTCGGAAGAGATCTTCTTTGAATATTTACAACGCCTCAAACATTTCCTTTGAATTCATCAAGCGCAGTTAACCACCGCTCCCCCAAAACATGGGAATTTTTACACAAGAAGCTAGAAGATAAAAGCATCGACTTGCATATGGACGAAAACTATACATTTTACTAAACACAACCATGCCTTACGGGAGCTTGAGTTAGAAAACTTCCTGCAACGTGAATAGCCAGTGTCCTGTTGTGATTTGGCCTGACTGAACTTGGCCGATATTAATCCATTGCGATACGAGCTGAGGGAAACCTGCCCATGGGCGTTATCAGTACTTGCAAATACAGGGTATACCAAAAAATTTAAACTTTCCAATTCCACCTTAAATCAGGCTGCAACAATCACAGCTATATAAAATTACCAGCGAAAGAAAGCAGAGTGTTGCACTAATTGTGCAGAAGAAAAAAACTGTTATCCCAGCTCATTCATGGAGAAGCACTGCAACCAGATATTCGCCCATATTTTTGCCGTTTTCAAAGAAAAAGAAAACGCACGATCTGAAAACACCAGGTGCTAGACAAGAAAACAATGCACGTGCCAGTTCATCGTGACGGAAGTCTATCAGTCAAAAGGAACGATTCAATAGTCTCAAAAATGTTCGGTACTTTTCCCAGTCCAACTGATTTCAGAGAACTAAGGGCTAAGTTTGGGACAATAGCACGAAGGTAAAAATAGTATCAAAATGATATCACACCTCAAACATCGACACCCTCTGCAGACAATTCGAACAACGCTATTATCTCAGTTCTTGCCTGGCCCTGAATCGGCTCTTACGTCACAAAATTACACCAATCTGGATTTACATCAATCTGCAGACTGATGTAAATGTGCAGATTGCACTGGAAGTACTACTAACACCGTGAAATTTTTCTTGAATAGTAACAAAAAAACTCTTGCTTATCTAGGTTATTTTCATTATATAATCAGCCTGATGACTTGTTGACACCAGGCCGTACGAATTACCGATCCCCAACCATCCTTATCTTACACTGCACTCCTCCCGTAGTGTTCTGATAATCATCTTCTTAGCAACGACGTTGGAAGAGCCTCTGTGCTGAAGCTGAAAATATTCGACAAATACAAATATGGTGCCCCGCTTCGTTCATGCCCTAAGAAATCACTGACAGAACAGCATGCAAAATATGAGCACCATACAGGCTCAAAATGGGGGTGCCAAGTTGCATGTGTCTGCCCCTTCTATTTGAGTTGAATCCAAGGAAACTTGCTTTCACTCGATGCTATCTAATGAGGGCGCGTACCTTCTTTAAGCAGGCGTTACTTCAGGAGCAGGATTTTCCTCGGCTTGCATTGCCCCAGAAGGCCGTCTTGTCCAGGGCGAGGGTCTCGTGACGTCAGACTGTCCTTGGCAACCAGCACAATCACCCGCGCCCAGCGCTTCACCCAGTCTGCTGAGGAGCGCCTGAACGTGCCGGACCCAACACTCAGCGCCCATCTAACGCCAGCCCCGAACAGACACCAAGACTGAGAAACAGCAGCGGACGGGCGCTGCACCGGGTGCTGCAGCCTGACCAGCAGCGGCTCGGAGACGAGTCGCAGAGGGGCCGGCGCACTGTTCAGCAGGAAGTCGGCTACTGGCGGCTCCGTTTCTCCTTTGGCGTCCACGACCCACTGAGCGGCGATCGCTCTCAGGAAAGCGGCGTGCGGTGCAGTCAAGTGTGACACTGCTGCAGCGGTGAGACTCCTGTTGCAGATATCGGACTGTTCCCTGCGATGGATGCGCTGGCCTGCGATGGATGCGCTGCCGGGATACTGCCGGCCTGCGGGTCACACCACTGCAGCCCGCGGCCTCACACACCAGGCTCTAGCTGCTCCTGCTGCACCGCCAGGAACAAGCTCTGCGGCTGTAATAACTAGTTACCGGACTTAGACGTGCTGTTTTAGTTTGTCTTTGCCTCAAATACTGAATCTATTTGAATTTTTTATAGGATGGCTTGTTTTTCTCACCTTTGGCAAATACCCCGTTACACCCCGTCTCACTATGGGAAAAAATTGCTCCTCAGCTGAAGTAATAGATGTTTATATGGATTAACAGAAACAGGGTGTTGACCAAAAGCTGGAAGCTCCTCCCGGCTCCCCGGCACATGCTTTGATGCTGGAAACTGACCCACACCAAAAATAGGTTACGGATTAAGATCCGGAGCCTAGCCGAGATGAGGGAATTCAAACTCTCTTCATCCTATCCCTAGCTCGGAAAGTGGGAAAAAGTGCACTTCAGCTCTAGAACAGATGACAGTTACGCTTTGATATTCGTTGCCACTTAAGACGAATATAAATGAAATAAGTTAGATTAAAACTGAATAATTGATAACGTAATGATGGAACGAATGCATGGTGAAATGAATTCCCCAATGCATAATTTCATTTAGCAATATTTGTCCGCAATGATTATCTGATGTTAGGTCAACGGCGCTCTTAGCAGTAACTATAAACTTTTGGGTAAATACAAAATAACCTAATTTTTCTATGGAATTGAGCATACTGAATAGTTTCCACTGAATTGAATCTATGAGCCAGGAGTATTGCCAGCTGCAATGGTAAGAATCTATGAGCAACACATTTCAATTGATCTACTTTAAAATAAAATAAAAATAGGTTATACGGGGTTATGCAGGACCAATAATATTTCCCTTTTCTGTTTAAAAAGGGAAATGTCACAAATATGCATACACAGAATATTTGTGTGCGCTTTAAAGAAGCTAAGTATGTCTTCACGCACTTCAATTGACCCGGCTCCGCCTGGGCTCATTTCGTACCCACCACCCCTTGGGGGTCCGATCAGATCCCATGCGATCTCAGGCACCGGAAGAGATACGGGGAAAACGGAAACGGTGCTGAAAGCACCTTATCGTCTCGTACTTCGCAGCCGAGTTTGAAGCATATCCGTTGACATGTGACATCACAAAAGGCAAAATGGGTCCAATTTAGGCTCCTTTAGGAAATGCCTTCAACCTCTGAAACCATTAGGTCTAGAACAAAACTAAAGGCATCAATATGTTTATATTGCTCCCAGGATTTAAATGGTATGCAACATAATCTTTTAGGGCTACCTGCGACCTTGACCTGGCCTTGCTTTAGATTAAGGTTAAATACTGAACTTTCAAGATCATATTGCATACCATTCGAATTGTGCATCATACTCGTTGCTATGATGCCAAATGCATTATTATATTTTGTTTTGGTAAGCAATTATAGACACAAAAATAGAAAATCACCACATTTGGTGACCTCTGGTGACCTTGTTCTTGACCTGACCTAAAAATGGACGAGAATATGCAGATTTTTCTGATCAATAGCTTTCGAATGATATTCACAAACTTTATTTACCTCCTCTAGAAGCCGAGTTACATCCTGGTTTTGCCAGTCTCATTTTAGACGAACAGAATCGAGTAACACGGGAACTACCCCATAGAGATGCAAAGTGACGCACATCTTATTTAAATAGGCTCGGAATTATTTGCGAAAAACCAAAGTGGGTCCGATCGGACCCCTCAGGAGGTGAAGCGTTAATGTAAAATACTTCCAAAATCCTATGCCCCAAAGGCGCAGAAAACACGAAAAATGTTCCAATTGGAGGCGAGTGACACCTTGAGAAAGTTTTCCCGGTGTTAAGTTCATACAATCACACTATTCACAGCACGTCACGGAACTGCCACCAGCTTTCCTGTCAGAACACGGCGTCAGCTGTTCTGACAGCGTAACTAAGCGCCCTCTGATGCACGAGAGCTCAGTTACGGCCGCTGGTCATGAACTGGCGGCTCCGGCCCGGTCCGATCACCCATGGGAGTCCGGGCTCGGGTGTAGGTCAGAGAGAAGCTCAACAGCCCAGTTCCCCAGGGACGTCACTGAGCGTGGCCTGTCGATTTCTCAGAGTAGGAAGGATTGGTGCTCAGCTTTCCCCAACCATACGTGATTAAGACAATCAGATAGAAAAACAAAACTGAGACGCTAGAAATTAAGTGGCACATAATAAGCTTCAGCTTTTGCTTGCAAAATTTCACGATACATATCCGCGTCCATCGAACTGGAGCCATGTGGCGGAAAATTCGAAATTTGGTGGTGGCTCCAGAGCCAGGACTACGGCGTACAGGGTGAGGTAGGGATGTATATTTTCCAGCTTGGCGATAACCCCATGCACAACTATCACAACTCCACAATTTTGTCTAAAATATATTTTTATTGCAGCTTATTTCAGAACTAAGTAGCTGAAAACCAATGCCAAATTTCTCAGCTCTAAGAAATGACGTCACGATATAGAAATCACCAATGAAAACATAAAAAATATCATATTTTGACAGAACAGTTTTATAACATTTCGTTTGCATTTAGACGTCATCTGCCGACCCTATCTCTATTATTCGTGCACCAATTTTTGGGGTTTTAGGCTGCACCGACAGTCAGGGCCATATTCTCATGCACCAATCCAGGACCGTATAACAATGACAGATAGTAATGACGTCATCAGAAAGCCTCCCATGGTGGGTACTCTGGCTGTGATTGGTAACAGCCTCCCAATGACTGCATCATGTATGTGTGTACCTACGCTCATCGCAGCCCACAAAACAGGCTTGGGTAGTCTCCTGGCGGTTTTCGGATAAAATGAGTCATGATATTAACAAATGATATTATTATGATGCTTTGTCAGAACCACATGACGAAATGCATGGAGCGCAGCGTAATAGTATTTCTCAGAGTGGTTCTAATCTGGCCGCTTTACCGGTCTCGTCGTGGTCTGTCAGAGCCGCATGACGAAATCCATGGAGCGAAGCGCATTGAGATTTCTCAAGCGGCTCTATTCTGGCCGCTCAGACGGGTCTCGTCGTGGTCTGTTGTTGTTGTTGTTGTTGTTGTTGGCGTCTGTCAGTCCTGAGAATTGATGTCAGAGCTCTGGAATTTTGTAGGGTGATAGCCCTTCTGCTCCAGACACCCAAACTGAAGCCCCGAGTCGAAATCCAAAATAGTTTTTGAGAAATTTTGGCTCAAACTTTTCTGTTTTATATTTTTCTAATTTTTACTTCTTAAGCTACGAACTTGAAATTTATGTCCTTTTCAAAGGATAACAAGGGCCAGATAGGGGAAAAATTGAGCTGATCCGACAATATTTATTGCGTGAAAACGCGGCATTTCTCACGCGAGCAAAAACCTGCTAAAAGTTGATGGCCGACTTGTGCGCTCGAAATGTCAGAAGACAGGCCTCAGTTAGCTGAAAGACAGTTACATAGGGGTAGCTAGGAAAATTTTGTAGTGCTTAGGCATAGTTTAGAGTGCAAAACGCAAAATTTTGACCTACTTTTTACAGTTCTTCCGGAAGACTGAATTTTGGTTCATTTCATTTCAACGTTAATATCTCACAATCTAATTGACCGATTTAAGTTTTCATTTCAAATAATGAAAGAACATTGCTTCCGCCTGATAATATTTAGAGATGGAAATTTTGAATGTGAAATTCTTTGTTTTATAGGCATAAATAGAAATGGAGTCAAAAACTTTTTATTTGCATCTTCCTGGTTCCAAGCTCATGTCACTCACAAACTCAGAACTGACATGGCTGAATAGGGAAGTTACGTGCGATCATTTCGCTCACTTATACTACCCACCTATCTCTAATGGCTTTCGAGTAATTAGTCCAAAATGTATTACAAGATGCTAAATTTCTCGGACCACCTTTGCTTCTCACCATGGTTTCAAGTCCTTAAAATAGATTGAAGTGGAAGAAATTTGGCATGAAGCTAGCTTAGTATCTTAGCTCGACGATACAAGTAATTTCAGCCCAAAGAATGCTTGGTTCGTCTTCTAGAAGCACCTTTATATCGTGCCTTTTCGGGACAAGCACAGCACCCGGCGCCAGCGGCCCGGCATATTCGGCGGAGTTGTCCAGCCAGTGACCTCCTGACGGGTCACAGCTGTTCAGCTAGTGGGAGTGTGAGTAGTGTGGCACGGTGGTCTAGTGGTTAGAGGCGCCGTCTATTGATCAGGTAGGTCAGGTTCGAATCCGGGGATGGCCACGTACTCTTTATTGGTTATTTCAAAGAAAAGAATGATAAAACGGACTTACAGGCTTATGCAGAGATACATTAAGAACGAAATATGGTTTGCTTCCGGCACATTGTCATGCGGCTCTCCTGCGCCGGTGGGGCGTTAGCCCAGGCCGCAGGCCGAGGTCTGTCTGTTGTTGTCGTCCCGCCTGAGATTGATGCCAGAGCTCTGCAATTTTGTAGGGTGATAACCCTCCTACGCCAGACTCCCAAACTAAAGCCCCGAGTCGAAATCTAAATAGTTTTTGAAAAATTTTGGCACAAACTTTTTCTGTTTTATATTTTCTAATTTTTATTCCTTAAGCTACGAGCTTGAAATTTATGTCCTTTTCAATAGGTAACAAGGGCCAGCTACGGAATAAAAGTTGAGCTGGTCCGACAATATTTATTGCGCGAAAACGCGGTATCTCTCACGCGAGCAAAAACCTACTTAAAGTGGATGGCCGACTTGGACGCTCGAAATATCAGAAGGCACGCTTCAGTTAGCTGAAAGGCAGTTACCTAGGGGTAGCTAGGTCAATTTTCTTGTGCTTAGACATAGTTTTGAGTGCAAAACCTAAAATTTTGGCTAGTTTTTCCGTTTTCCCGGAAGACTGCATTTTTGCTCATTTCATTCCTACGTTAATATCTCGCAATCTAATTGACGGATGTGAGTTTCCATTTCAAGTAACGAAGAGCATTGCTTCTGCCTCATAATATTTGGGTTGGAAATTGCGATATTGAAATTCTTTGTTTTATAGCCATAACTAAAATTTGAGTAAAAACTTTATATTTGCAACTTCCTGGTTCCGAGCTCATGTCACTCACAAACTCAAGTGACATGGCTGGATAGGAAAGTTCCTTGCGGTTATTTCACTCACTTATACTACCCACCTATCTCTAACGACTTTCGAGTAATTAATCGGGATGTTTTACAAGGTGGTAATTTTCTCGGATTATCTTTGCTTCTCACCATGGTTTCAAGTCCTTAAAATGAATGGGAAGTGGATGAAATTTGGTATGAAGCTAGCTTGGGATCCTAGCTCGACGATACAAGTAATTTCAGCCAAAAATAATGTTTGGTTCGTCTTCTAGAAGCACCTTTATATCGTACCTTTTCCGGACAAACACAGCACCCGGCGCCAGCGTCCCGTCATATTGGGCTGGTGGTCCGGCCAGTGCCTCTGACGGGTCACAGGTGTTCGGCTAGTGGGAGGGTGAAAGCTTGGGACGGTGGTCAAGTGGTTAGAGGCACTGTCTCTTGATCAGGGGTGGCCGGTTCGAATCCGGGGGTGACGATGTGCTCTTTATTAGTTTTTTTCAAAGAAAATAATGATAAAATTGACTTCACGCTTATGAAGATACATTGAGAACGAAATATGGTTTGATTTCAGCACATTGTCATGTGGTTCTCCTGCCCAAAACGGCGTTAGCCGGGCTGGGCAGGTTTTAGTTTTGGACAGGTATTGATTCACAGGGAAAATAGAGCTTGTTTTATATATTATACTTTTTTGAACATGTAAACTTGGAAAGACATGTCCTGACATGTCATATGTGACATTATATTTTTTGAACATGTTACATGCTCAAAAAATAATAATATATAAAATAAGCTCTATTGTCCATGTGAAACAATATTATGATGACATTAGTATCATAAGAGCTTGACGCGATGTGCAAAGCTCTAGCTTCATCTGTGGGTATTCGCAGTAAACAGCAATGCCTTTGAATAAGTATGTAGGTATGTATCTTCACTTTTTAGAGATATATTAGCCCTGGGATAGAAAAACAAATATTATTACGTCATAAAAATGGGGCTACTCACACAGCCAAATATTACACGAATGCCTAAAACCTATGCCTAAAACCACCTACAGGCCTTAAGCATGCAAGATTGCACTGAAACGTGCGTTGTATGAGTTTTAGCGGTGTTTATGATGTCATTGATTTACTTTTCTTTATCAAACGACGTCATAAAATTAAGCAGTGCTTTTAATAAGTCTTCACAGCTTAAGATTACTCATGACCCTCTCATCTTAGGAAAGGAAGAAAACAGAAAGATGAATTCGCAAATGTAAAATTTCGTGCAAAAAGATACTTGTGACGTCACTCCGTATGCGAGTAACACGCATATGGTCTCCGAAAACACATTTCCAGATATATTTTTGTTGCTGATTCCGATGGTGTATTAGTTATTAAGATGTTCCTGGCCTCCTCGATCCGGAATTTAAAACACTGGATTTATATTGGGGCCCATGATCGTGAGTAATATCTATTTGTTTTGCCGACCTCGTTTCGGGTTGGCTTCTGACAATATTGATATTTACTCCCATCTGATGGTTCCAATTTAATCTTCGTGTTTATTTCGATTCGGGGAGGTCTTATAATTCTCTCTGTCCTCGCCGTTCAAAACTTATCAACATTCCGATGGTGTAGTTGATTTTTCGCTATCTGGCCAATACAATTGCCGAAATGTATGAATTACACCAAAAAGTGCATTTTTGGAAAAAAAGCAATCGCATTTTACACTAAGTATCGCTAATGATGTAAAAAATTAACATGGGTGTAAAGGCAGTTAATAATGCAATATGTCTTTATAAGAACTGCAAATACGTGTCAAAAATGAAGGCAAACATGTAAAAGTGTAATTTTCCAAGAGCTCCAAACTTATGATGTCACTATGACGTATAGCGATAAACTTGTTCTGTCTGGCTGACTTTAAGGTATGAAGAAATCATGTTTTGACAGGTACTATGAGTTACGTTTTTCTGCGCATAAGTACTAATGATATATACTCAAAAACGTGACAGGGGAGGGGCTAAAAAAACCCAGTGCCACGCTTGGGTTAAGCACCCAATTTAGGCGTTGTATTTTTGAAACATGTCATTCCAATGTCTTGATTCATGCTACTGCACGAGATTAACCACGGTTTGCGAATAGATCCTCAATAAAAACAAACCATAGATACTCCCCGCTCAAGGTATTTGAAAGTTATACGAACCTGCCCAATTAAATGACATTAAAACGTTCCAGAGAATGGTCGTGCCACGTTTAGGAGATATCTAACGAAACATGCTGTAGGGACATCATCCGGCCCTGCCTTGACAATAATAGGGCCTATTTGTTCGGACACACAGTGAATCCGTGGTTTGAGGTACGATGATAATATATTTTACTAAAATTGCTTTTGTCTCTCTCGGATTTTGTTTTGCCAGTTTCATATCCCGCGCCCCACCGGGGTCCGGCGCCACCTTCGCCCCACGGGGCCATCGATGGCCCCCTCTATCTCGAAAATATGGGCGTTGGCAAATCTGAAGTGCATGAGCTCGCATGATTCAGTGAATTACTTGTGTTTTAGTGTCAGGTCATGGTTTGACCTCCAGGGTCAATTAGGTCAGATCGGCTATTTTACTCAAATATGCAATGATTAAGTCACTGGGCATAATCTTATGTATTAGAGCTATTGAGGCCTGGTAAGTACATTTGATAGAAATTGCCGTACTTTTCCGCTGTGTGGAACGTAAAGACCTCCCGCCAGTGGTTTGACCGCCAGAGGTACCTGTGACCTAATATGACCTGAGGTCGAAGGTAAAGTGACCTTGCCGTATATCAAATGAAAGCCAGTGACAAGACAAACACGATGGTGTTTGTTTCACCGCTCTAGCTCATTAGGTCAAAGTTATTGTAAATACTGTTTTTGACCTCTGGTGACCTTGGATGACATTGGAAAGTCAAGGGCAATATTACCCCTAGGATCCGTGAAGGGTGTCCAAAACGTTGTTTGGCAGTCTGGTATTTGCAATCATTTTTGTGGCTTTTATATCATGAAATAGCTTTTCCTGTTTTCCAATGGGGGGTCGCCTCGTGACCTGACCTCAGGGCACGAAATCGAAAATCCCGGTATACACCTTGTAGCCCTGGAGGGGTCATGAGTGTAGGAGTTTCAATCGATCGACTTTGAATGTGCTCTTGAGCTCTAGGTGAGTGAGGTCCTTGGTTGACCTCGTCTGGTGCCTGACCTTGGGTGACCCGGGGTAAAAATTTCGGGATGATGGGAAATGATGCAGTGGGGTCCTCACCGCGGTGCTGGCCTCGTCGTTTTTGCTATCCCGAAAACCTTAGGCCTTCCGGGATATCTAAGATTGTTTAGGCGGCATCTCTTTTGCCCCCTTATCTCTTGTCAGAGTAATAAACAAAAACTCAGGCGAGGCTGCAAAACATACGCTGTACACGACTAAGGTGACAAAAAGCCCACAGTAACTCCCAGAGCTCAGACGTCATCAGTGACGTCATAGAAAACTCGAGGTCGGCACTGCACCAATTGTCGTAGAAGGCGAGAGGCTGGCTGTAGCGGCGCCAAAACACGGCTGTGAGAGTGCTGCTAAAGTACTTGTGAGGTGGCACAGCATCACTGACAAAAATGGTTCCAGGGTCAAGGATACATCCACAATCATACGCAACAGTCGTGCCTCGGTTGGCGAGCTACCTCCACCCCCCCCTTCTTCGCTCATTACAGTATGTCTGCAACCACCGCCACCAAATCTTCCAGATGGAGACCCAATCAGATATGGCTGTCATCTAATAATTTTAGGTTTATCGACGCACCAACAGCCTGGTTACTAAGGCATTGCCAACTCTTTCCTTGTTGGAAGTATTTCTCGGGAGTCAGATTGTTCCTTGTTCAGGGAATCCGCCGGGCCTTGAGCTTGGGTCGTCTGCGTGGAAAGCTAGCGTGCCAAATATTGCACTACCACGCCCCCGTATAGCTCTCATCCTTGTATAAATGCTCTATCATTGCTGTATGGCCTGCATTTCAATCTTCCAATTCCGTTTTGAACGCGATGGCTTTCATCAAAACTCTACTGTGTTATGATGTCTTGATTCGCTATCCCACCCTTGGGACAGGTTGTTTGCTTGACGCGTTCCTTGAGCGAACACATCTTGAGAACGCTGTCGTCCAATCGTCCAATCGCCAAGGACAAGGACTTGAGCTGACTTATTCTGGTCCTCCTTGACTTCATTGTTACCGCGGTTGACACCCACTGGGGCGTTTGTAATTTGCTTCCGCATCTTATAACAACTGCTCAACAGCACACTGACATTTATCGGTGCTCAGAAGATGGATTGTTTGTACTGGATGGCTTCCCATTCACACACCAAGCCGTCTCGAAACAATAATCACAAAAGCAGCCGCAAGAAATTGCTCGTTTTTTGGCGATATATCACTCAGTGTCGACCTCAGGCTCTGAAGGTGCAAATAAGGTGACGTGGCAACGTGGATGGGTGCTGATTGAACTAAGACGTCTGTGCGCCCTAGAAACACACAGACTGTGCTGATTTCTAGAGTACTATCTCGGGACCACTATTAGTGAAAGCAATCAGCCATCACCACTATTTTTTATTCATAATTTCGCTCCCTTTTAAGAGAATGTCCGTCAATTTGTATACGAAAAAAATCCGTAGTTCATATTACTCATGTTCATTAGGAGACCCGGCCAAGGAACATTGGAAAAACGATATACATGAAGCAAAATACCGAGCGAGGCAATGTGACTGCTCTGAGTGGAGCAAAGTTCAGCAATGAGCATCCAACCTGCATAATAAGCAGTCGCGCGGGACTTTTGACCAAGTTTGGGGGCTAGGTTATCACCTCCAGTGGGGACAGCGGTAGCTGGCGCCTACGGTTCATCCAAATAACTTGAACGTTTTATAAGGGCAGGGTCAAAATATACGAAGAGTTTAAGATAATTAAGAATAGTTTTAGACAGGTAAGAGTAGATTAAGATTATCATAAGGATTGTTTGTGGCAATATAATTTAGAAAAATTGTTGAACATGCTCACATCAATTGTAAGAATATAATATAAATATATATACTAACAAAAATACACAAGAAAATGGGACAATATTTGAGAAACGACACTATCACAAGGTCCAGCCTAGCAATAAAACTATTGCGGAATTGTTGTTTCTTTTCTGATATTTTCTCTAAAATCTATAAAGTAGCATATAGATTTAATAAAAGAATAAACGTTTCAAAGCAGAATATCCATAGGAGGCCATAGAACTGTTTTCCAGTTTTCCCCACTTGAGGAGTTCGTGTATTACCAGACTAGTGATTACCGGGGAGCAGCGATTGGAATACGAAGTTTGAACACATTGGTCGTCTCTGAAAACGCCACTGCAGCACTTAAACAGCGCATCGGAAAGATTGCATCATATCCAATGAGAATTCGTAATTCACCAATGCATTGCAATTGGTGGATAAACATTCCTTGAGCCATGTTTTCCTGTTATGCTATTTAGTATAATAATCCCCTTTATCATCTTCATAGCAATACTGCATAGCTTCTGTAATAGAAACATACATGCGCCCTCAACCTAGATAGGTGGCACAGATAAACAGTTTCCGCTGGGCAATGCAGAGTCCGCTTTAGCTCAGGCATTTGAAGAGAAGACGTGCACGGCAAAAACTCATTTATCGGAGACGATCAGATGTTCCGTGCAGTGTTTTACTACGCCATTCAAAACATTTCGACCAAGGGCAGCCACTTCAGCGCTCGCGGAATGCAGGAATGCCACGTGATTATTCCAGCAAGACACCTCACCAATCCGGAGAACGTCCCAGTAAAAACAAAGCCACTCATGATGATCGAGGTAAGTTGTCAAGAAGTTTGTCGTGCGTGAATGCAACTGTTGAACTCACCCGTTTACCATGAAAACAAACTACATATATTTGCTTTGGTATATTCAATATATTATCTCTCAATTTTCTTTAGTATAATTTGACCCACTTAGGACATTGCACATAAAGATTGCACTTGAAGGATACCCTCGCAAGCTCCAGAAGGGCCGCTATATGGAGAGGAGGAAGGGCACAAATAGTAGAAGGTAAGTCTGCGGCTGGCAGTAAACGGGCAGCAAATGACGAAAGATGCCGGAAAACAAAGCGATTGCCCTCTATAGCCAATTTTAAGACGTCTGCCCCTGCAGTTCTCATCGCCATAGCGTTTATCGCGCCATCGGAGCCCGTCATGAGCGTCCAACGTCCGCAGCCGACAGCTTCAGGGACTTGAGGGAGTCCCCTTTAACCCAACCCCTAGGTCCATTCCAGGACCTCGCCAAGCGAACACACCAAACCGTGCACAGCGAGAAGAGCGCAGTGTCTTACCGGCAATTTTTCAGAACCATTCTGTGTTCACATTGTCACCTTGGAGCTGGTTGCGCGAGAGTGTCAGGTCTGTGCCTCTGTTCTGAACCCACCACAGCCAGCAGTGATCCTAGCAGTGCAGTGACCTGTCTGCACGGTTCAGAGCTCGATCGCCGCAGGCAGTCGTCCACCGGCGCGCTGTGCGATACGCCGTGACATGCACTGCGTCAGAGGACGGCCGCAGGCGGCGGCGCACTGAGCTGTCTCTCAACAGGGCACCGCGGGGGGCGCCGCGGGGGGTGCTGGCTCCTATCTCGGCCGCTGCCTGCGGCCAGCAACAACAGACTATTTGTCGCTGGGATACAGGTGCACTGCTCCCGGCGCATTCAAAGGCGGCTCCAGCAGCTTACCGGGAGGGCATCGTCCTTACAATTCTCCAGTTTGGGAAGGGCTGCGAGCTGAATAATCAAAACACTGGAGAGCTCCATTCGCTACCTTCCTTACCATAAAGCAGAGAAGTCTCTGAGCGGGGTTGGCACAGGGTCCAGACTCTGGACTGATGTTAGGGCTCCCCAGGACTCCTAGGTGAACCCCTCGGATTCACTAGGCTGCAGTGACTTGGCGCCCATTCCCGCTACAGGCACTTATCGTTTTCTGATGCTTCAATGTCTTTAAAAAAATGCACTCGCAATACCTTGAATCTGCAAGCAGCACTCACATCTGATCTCTACTCCTGTAGACGGGAAAATAGCTGAATAAAGTAATAACCCCAGAGGGACTCCTTCAACTTGCTAGGACATCTTCGCTGAAATCGATAATGTTTTGCTTGTATTAACCTCAGGGATGGCACGAGCCTCACAGAGCGACGCTTTTATTTTCACCGTGTATCTATGGTACATGGCTCCATATTTGGCTTGCTGATAAATGCGATACCACTTCAATATTTTCGTAAACACCCATCTCGGCTGGAGCGCAGGGATTTCCGTTATTCCTTAGCGGGAATTCCTCATGAACTCGGTCCGGCCGGGCCGGACCAGACTCGGTCCCTCATATATGAAAATGTATCCATAAGTAGAGGTACAACTCGTGGGCAGCACTTCACCCTCTTTCGGCAATCGCCTAAGTTCAACTTGATTTCCTTTTGCCCGGGGCTTTACGATGCACTTATCACTTGTTTGTTCCGTGCGGGGAAAAGAACATGAATTGAGGTACTTATAATTAACTTTGACTGCAGGTGTGGAAAACCGATGAAACGGCAATTCAAAGACGAGACCCAAATAGACACAAGAAAACTTGATGCGACCTTTTCTTCGGTGGTTGACCTCTCTCCGACATCATTGCACCACTGCATATGCCTATCATTAAGCTCGCCCCTGAAGCAGATCTCTGAGAGCGCCCCTGCACGCTGGGGAGGGGCGGGTAGCTCGGCACCACCGGCGGCAGCGGCGCCATGCGTCGGCGTCAGATGCGCCGATATGATTTTCGTCCACCAGTGCGCGAGGTCAGATGGCACTGTTTCCAGAGAGCGCGGCCACCGCGGAGCGGCACCTCACCGCCAGCGTGAAGCAGCGACACCGCCGGCAGGGCAGCGTGCAGACCCGTATCGGGCGGTCGGAGGTGGTGTTGGGGCGCATTCCTAGTCTTGTGATGACTATCATCTCTGTGCCGCTAGCACTGGAAAGCTCATGACATTTATCAGAGTCTTTAACTTATGAAACAGCGTGCTGCAATCACTGCGTCAGCTGGATAAGCACCTTGAAATATTTTGGCCGGGTTACAAATCCAGTGCCCATGCAAACCTCAGCACAAGAACTACCAGGAGGCGGAGTTACATTGGTGGTCTACTGTTTCCTACCCGCAAAAATTCGCCATATCCATGAGCCCACCCCAGCACAAAGGTGGTGGAATATTTTCCTCCAAGGAGAGGAGCCACTTCAGTTTTGCCCATCCTGTTGATAGAATAAGTTCTCGTGGGCTGCTTTACGGATGACGTTTCCAAAATATTCATCTCTGAAATATATTTCCTTTAATCCTGATCAACTAATATTTGTTGGAGCTTATCGACACCCCAAACGCCAGGATTATACGGCGTTGCCAACTCTTTCCCTGTTAGAAGAGTTTCTCAGGTGCCAGATTGCACCTTGTTAAGAGAATCCTTCGGGTCTTGAACCCGAGTCAGCTGCGTGCAAAGCGAGTGTGCTAACCACTAATAAACCACGCCCCCAATCCTGATCAAAATTGGTCTACATTGAGTACCTACCTAGTGAGAGCTGCTTATCAACAAATTCTCAGAGAAAGATGAGGCTTCGGACAAGGTGCTTAGTGGAAATCAGACTTCCAGCCCTCTTGGTTTCGTTTGTTTTGGGATATCTTAGAGAAAAAAGTAGCTATGTGTTTTCACAGATATCGTGTTTTGAAACGCATATCCACCAGAGCGAGTCATCGAGAGTTCATTTCAAGCGGACATCCAACGGAGAGATGTTAGTGCAAGCACAAATTGCATTGGAAATAGGAAATGCCGAGAAAATAGCGTTAGCAGATGCTGCCTGGCGTCAAAATAGGCACTAAGCCTGAGCTCCGGGCATCCCACCTGCGCTGTGCTGGGGAGACGAACTCAGATAACACCGGGCGGCGACCGGCGGGGACACACGCGGCTCTCCGGCAGACTGATGTCAACCCATTCAACATCTGCTGAGTTCATCGCTTCGAAAAATGGCCGTCGTCAGTGTATTTTTTTCGGGAAGAATACAGCTAGTGTTTTTCTTACACTTAGAGCTGGTAATACCAAACAAGCTGTCAAACCGATTTGGTGATTCAGTTTAGTCTCAGTTGTATGACTAAGCCGTCTTAGATTTTGTTTTATTTCTCTCTAGCAGTTGGTATTTCTTTCACCCAGCTTCTCCACTCTTCTCTTCGAGACCGCTGGAATCTAGGCACTGCCCCACAGCGCTAAGACAACAGTTATATATTTTTTTGCATATACATTATACATTTGCGCCGTTCAAGGCGTGTAATCTCCCAGACCTTCCGGGGTCTTATGTTTCCAGCTTTCTGTTGTGTTCATCCAAATTTATACATCACGTGCGATACAGTTTTGATCCGTTCTGAGTTAAGGTAAGTAAGAACGCAAAGAGTTGATGATACGCAAGGACTTAATACCTTGTTGGGCTTATCAACGCACCAACTGTCAAGGCCATGTGGCGTCGCCATCTCTTTCCCTAATAAAGGGGTTTGCGAGGGGTCCGTGGATGAGATGCTATCTCTGACTTTGGCATGGCATGGACCACTTCACAATGGGCGGAATCCCCGCAGTGAAGGTAGCCTTCACCCATCACTCCGGCATTGACCCGTTTTTACAGTAAAGTAGACATGCAAGGGCTCGGTCTACCTTCAACACCAGTGCAGGCCGCGCGGAACCTCCTCGCGAATGAAGCAGCATGGCTTTGACGCCCGAGCTTTCACAGCCCGGACAGCTGCACAGCGGGAGCTTCGGGAGCTTCCACAGCTCGTCTGTAAAGGCCTTGGCAGAGACTCGCACGCACTGAAAGGGAAACCGAACAGCTAGCGAGATTGTGTGAAATAGCACTGGGATACTGAACCTAGTCTTCAGTGGAAGTTCTTACTTTGATGTTTCTGTTCACTAATGTCCAAGGGTAAAAGAAAATCAATAAAAAGGTGGAATCATTCTAATTTGTTGATTTTCATCATCTGCTTCTCTTCTCTCTCACCATGTCTTCATAAAGCTCACTATCGCTGTTTCGGTTTGGCTTAACTGTTCCAGACCACTTGAATGGCTTTCCTTCAAGGCCATCCTTTTACACGCAAGGAACTAAATCTGCGGCAGGTAATAATTCAAGACCACACGCATTGTTGAACGACCGAGTAGGCTGGTGAGCTGTTTCTTATTATCACTTGGGGGCAATACCAAACGGTGATTTATTCCACCTGTGAATGCGAACTCTCAAGGAAACATTAATTTACGAGTGGCGGGCGAGGTCACAGACGGAGTCGTAAAAAAGGTTAAAGTGGTTCCCAATTTAGATAGGCTATTTTTTTAACTATGCACTATTCAGTTTCCCACATAAGGACAACGCACGGGCGAATGATTCAAAACGTCGCTATATCTACACATTCACTCACTTGATCTAGAGAATGTATTTTTTCTAAGGGCTGGCACAAATGTACTGCACTTGATTGCTCTGTTCTGTGAACCGTGCTAAGAGTCAATCAGTAGGATTCCTGCGCTCTCCCCATATACCTTCGAAATTTACCGGAGTTCTCTAGAAACTGGGTGAAACTCTATAGACTTTGTTGGACTGCAGGGTCTCTGCAACAAACCGCCAATGTGTTTTTGTCGAAAATATTTTCCTCGGCAACAGGATGTATCTAAGATATTAAAGTTAGACAACATTTAAGACCTCAGAGAGAGAATATATCTGGCTCTTTAACAGCAAAAAGAGCGTTTCTGAAAACAGAGCAATCTATGCGAAGAAATACGAGCCATAAACATAACGATATGAGGCAATACCCCGTATTTCACTCTCTCGGAACATATGTTTCGCCAAATTAGAGGCGTGTAAGACCGAGTCGCAGATGATGGTCAAGGAACGTCACATCTATTAGCGGGAAATCACCGTCAGAGTTTCTCTCTCCACACGGGCATCAAAACGAAGCGAAAGTGGTGAACGGAAAATCGTAAAATTAATGCGGTAGTCAGTGGAGTGAGCTCCTCCTGCGATAGACTAGGAAAAAGGATAGATTTCAGAGACAGTAAAGCAGAGCGCTGATGGGAATAGATGAGAAAAACAACCCAAATGATTGATCAACACGAGGCCGAACAAATGACTAACAAAATGGCCGGAGACAGGAAAACTGGCGCTATTTTCCATGACGAATGCTGAGTGATGACACCACCGTGATTGGTTTTTGACAAAAGCATAGATGCTGGCAGTTTATTTGGGGGAGAGGAGCACAAAACGACTACTGGATTCTGAGAACGCTCAATGCCCTATCATTAAATCACTAAATATTGGCCGAAGCAATGCTTTTGATAACTTTCAACACGTGACAGGGTAGTGTTGACATTCCCTGGGTATAATGCTCGACTTGTCGCTACGGATTTGCGAAATTTGGCGCCAGAGACGATGCTCACAAAAATAGTTTGAATGCGCCTATGTTGCCAAATATATAGGAGACATTTCTTATACGGCTATTTTCCAGACCAATGGCAAATCAATTCCCCAAACAGAATACTGTGATCAAGCACAATTTGCTCAGTCATGAGTCTAGCCTGCTCGGCCGTGAGTCATTCGGAGTGCGCGCATTGCTAGTTTACCTAGTTTCTAAATAGGAACCTTGACAGGCCCGTGCCTGTGATTATTGATCGTACCCTGTTTGAGCCAGTCCACCAGTTTTATTTGCGACACTTTTAAATCCCCGATCCAGCTGTAAACTTATACAGTCGAGAGACTGGACCACTACATGGCCTTACCCTCGCCGCGCCCCAGTTCAAATAACGAACTAGCCACTCGGGAAACCAAGCCTTCAGTAATCAGCGTGAACAATCATTCCGATGATTATTGAGCAGCCTGGTGGGAATCTGCTTGTAAATGAAAATATCAATCGACAGGGTCGTACACAAGTTTGCAGGTAACAAGCACAACCAGGCGAATTGTGTGTTTTATAAGGTAGCAGCAGTAGCTGGTCACGTTTCCCTGCGTATTGAATTTGCAGCGGCTGTTTCTTCCGCGAATCACCGGTGATATTCCAGACAGAGGCGCGTTTGGCCCCACGCCCCGTCGCCGTCTGTTGTTGGGTGGGTCAGCTTGCCCGTCACCATCTGTTGGGTGGGTCAGCTGACCCGTCACCGTCTGTTGTTGGGTGGATCAGTTGACCCGTCACCGTCTGTTGGGTGGGTCAGCTGACCCGTCAGCTGACCCGTCACCGTCTGTTGGGTGGGTCAGCTGACCCGTCACCGTCTGTTGGGTGGGTCAGCTGACCCGTCACCGTCTGTTGGGTGGGTCAGCTGACCCGTCACCGTCTGTTGGGTGGGTCGGCTGACCCACTCAACAACGGGACCTGTCGCCGGTGCTCACGTTACCGGTGCCACCCAATCTGCGGACTCGCTTCGTTTTTTGCGGGGCCGGTTGTAAAAACTGGAGCGCTCGCGTCTGACGGTGCCCAGACGCCACGTATGGGCGCCGTCAGACGTTGTGTGCCGCGGAGCCGACCTCGGCGCCGCGCTGGGCGCGGTGGTGCAGTGGGACCGCGCGCTAGCCGCGCACAGTGCGCTCCCGTGAGCTACGGGCGGAGTGGCGACCCCGCCCTTGTCTCCTGCCCCGACTCTTCCCGCAAAGACGTAGCCAGCAAGAAAAGAGCTTCTCCACGCTACCTCTTCACTTTTTGGCCAAAATGACTCAACAGTTGGAGAAGGAATACCCTAAGACTAAACAAATTGGCGTCAGTAGGCGATAGAGTGGTATGCATCATTTAAAACCTTTCAAGGACTCATAATGCGCCCAGACGTGCTTATAAGAGTCGTCTCCATTATATGAAAATTAATATATGAAAATCTCCATTATATGAAAAGACAGCCTTCCCGTTATGAAGTTCTGGTACCGCCCCTGATTATCCACGTGAGGAAAACAGCGTCTGTGAGGACGGATGGGCGCGGTCACTTTGAAGCTGACCCTGGCCGCGATCGCTCCACCTCTTCCCTAAACATGGAGGGCCGCTGGTGACAAATCAATGATTTGTTGAGACCCAGAGATTGTTTTCCACGAGGCTCAGATCAGGGCTCCTGTCACTGCGCAGTTTATATGGCCGAACCTCACGCAGTGCACAGAGGAGAGGGCTAACGTCTGGAGCAATCAGAGACTCAATATGCTGCATAAGCAACATGCCACGTAATACAGCATGCAGTATACTTTTTATAAGATTCACTGCGGTCTAATAAAACATTGCAGAGGTTGAACCACATTGTGCAGGCCATCATTAAAATCAATATATTTGCACTCGAAATCAGAAGAGCTTACACCTGCAGTAATATCTTACTGGATATTTTGTCTAACACGCGCCCCGCTGGGGGCGTATTTCGCCCCCTCCGAATCTCATTTCCCAGGAAAGCTAAAGAAAATTTACGGACGGCGTTCAAGAGCTCTTGAAAAGACGAAGAGAAATTATACGGGGTATTTTTATGTCCGGTCAGTATTGAGTTCAGCATAGGTCAAAGAAGGTTCCATAGGCTTAAATCAGGGCAGTGTAGGGGAAAGTGTGTGTATTGCGCCCCCTAACTAATTGCATCCCCTAATAACAGAGAAAGGTACAAGTGGCAGTTTTGTTTGGGCACCTTAATCCAGTTCCCACCTCTAATCAATACATTTTCCCAACGGTTCGAAGAATTCGTCCGTAAGAATGTATTTTAGCCAGTCAGCGAAGTAAATTCAGTACTTCCTTAAATCTGCCCGGGTTTATGAACCCAAAAAATAAAAATACGGTTGTTACATTCCGAATTCGATTGTTTTAATGTCAAAACCAGAAATGTATCGTATATTCTGAAATCAAAATTTATAGATTATCCCTGGTGGTAGAATTTTAAAGCAGATATCTCTAATTTAAATGCAAAAAGTAATTGCGCCCTGGGCAAATGCGCCCTATCAAAATATAGGTTGAAAAATCAAACCCAAAGCCTTTCTGTATGAGCGTGAGTTTATTATTTCAAGTCATAATGAATGCAAGAATACCATATTAAAATGACTTCCAGACCCTCCGGATGAAAATCTTGGAAGACAGCCGAGCCCCATTTGCTCATACAATAATGCTTATTTCTGCCGTGCCATTGACTTAACATGGTATGAGGGAAGGACGCAATTGAATATAAATGCGCCCTCCCCGGGCGCAGTTATCCTCACACTTTGGCAAATGCACCTTTGCATAGTTTCACTTGAATCGGAATTCACTCTTAGAATAAGCTATTTTCAGGTCAGGAATTTTTTGTCAATAACAAAAAATTCAAATTTTGTAATTTGATCCACACTAGCGAGATCAAATAGGAGACATTCGTCTAGCAAGTGATTTACCTTAGGGGGCGCGATACACCTACTTTTCCCTACATTTCCCCTCTAGATTTTTACTCAGCGGAGCTAGAGAAAATATTCATGCATCACTGGATTCCTCTCACTGTGAAATATGTATAATATGACCATACTAGGTCAAATTGTGAAAATGACCTAAACTCGAGCTAGGTCAGGGTCCTAAAAGTGACCTGCTATGGTGATGTTGCATATCAATCGACTCCTCGTGGCAATATAAGCACAATGCAAGTCAAATAGGAGCTTTGTCTCAATTCAGTGAGAAGCTATTTGCAAAAAAATCACTGTATGCTCCTGTGACCTGACATAACCGTTGGGAGTTAAGATGGTCAAAAACTCAACTTTATGGTCAATATAGTGGTAAGGATATACGTCTCGAGGATTTTCAGCTTCATCTATCCAGTATTTACTGAAAACGAGCCCTTTCTATTTTTCACCATAGACTTATAGTGGGGTGACCAAAAAAACTGACCGCACCTTTGGTCAACAGTATCAAGACTCTGAGATTGCAGATTTGTAGACACTAATGACCTCATAATATTGTGAAAGTTTAAAACTGATCGGATGGCTGATGTTCCTTAGGCGCCGCTTCAAACTCGTGATTTTAGGTTTTGAGGTCGGGTCACTTGACCTTGGATAGCTCCGTGACCTGACATGACCTGGCCTAAAAAAATTGGTCAGATGCGCAAAATTGATGAGGAATAGGATACTGTAAGTGTCGTTGTTCTGCGTCTCTTCGTTTTCGCGTTATCTTGGGAAAACCAGGAAGGGTGGGCGAATTTCGCCCCCCAGCGGGGCACGGGTTAAATAGCAAGTTGCTTGATACAGCAGACCTTATGCATTATGTGTGACTCACTGTGGACTAACCAAGCAATGCCACAATGTCAATGTCAATGTCAAACTAACCAAGCAATGCCACAATGTCAATGTCAATGTCAATGTCAAACTAACCAAGCAATGCCACAATGTCAATGTCAATGTCAATGTCAAACTAACCAAGCAATGCCACAATGTCAATGTCAATGTCAAACTAACCAAGCAATGCCACAATGTCAATGTCAATGTCAAACTAACCAAGCAATGCCACAATGTCAATGTCAATGTCAATGTCAAACTAACCAAGCAATGCCACAATGTCAATGTCAATGTCAATGTCAAACTAACCAAGCAATGCCACAATGTCAATGTCAATGTCAAACTAACCAAGCAATGCCACAATGTCAATGTCAAACTAACCAAGCAATGCCACAATGTCAATGTCAATGTCAATGTCAAACTAACCAAGCAATGCCACAATGTCAATGTCAATGTCAAACTAACCAAGCAATGCCACAATGTCAATGTCAATGTCAATGTCAAACTAACCAAGCAATGCCACAATGTCAATGTCAATGTCAATGTCAAACTAACCAAGCAATGCCACAATGTCAATGTCAATGTCAAACTAACCAAGCAATGCCACAATGTCAATGTCAATGTCAAACTAACCAAGCAATGCCACAATGTCAATGTCAATGTCAATGTCAAACTAACCAAGCAATGCCACAATGTCAATGTCAATGTCAATGTCAAACTAACCAAGCAATGCCACAATGTCAATGTCAATGTCAATGTCAAACTAACCAAGCAATGCCACAATGTTAATGTCAATGTCAAACTAACCAAGCAATGCCACAATGTCAATGTCAATGTCAATGTCAAACTAACCAAGCAATGCCACAATGTCAATGTCAATGTCAATGTCAAACTAACCAAGCAATGCCACAATGTCAATGTCAATGTCAATGTCAAACTAACCAAGCAATGCCACAATGTCAATGTCAATGTCAAACTAACCAAGCAATGCCACAATGTCAATGTCAATGTCAAACTAACCAAGCAATGCCACAATGTCAATGTCAATGTCAATGTCGAACTAACCAAGCAATGCCACAATGTCAATGTCAATGTCAAACTAACCAAGCAATGCCACAATGTCAATGTCAATGTCAAACTAACCAAGCAATGCCACAATGTCAATGTCAATGTCAAACTAACCAAGCAATGCCACAATGTCAATGTCAATGTCAAACTAACCAAGCAATGCCACAATGTCAATGTCATTGTCAATGTCAAACTAACCAAGCAATGCCACAATGTCAATGTCAATGTCAAACTAACCAAGCAATGCCACAATGTCAATGTCAATGTCAAACTAACCAAGCAATGCCACAATGTCAATGTCAATGTCAATGTCAAACTAACCAAGCAATGCCACAATGTCAATGTCAATGTCAAACTAACCAAGCAATGCCACAATGTCAATGTCAATGTCAAACTAACCAAGCAATGCCACAATGTCAATGTCAATGTCAAACTAACCAAGCAATGCCACAATGTCAATGTCAATGTCAAACTAACCAAGCAATGCCACAATGTCAATGTCAATGTCAAACTAACCAAGCAATGCCACAATGTCAATGTCAAACTAACCAAGCAATGCCACAATGTCAATGTCAATGTCAATGTCAAACTAACCAAGCAATGCCACAATGTCAATGTCAATGTCAAACTAACCAAGCAATGCCACAATGTCAATGTCAATGTCAAACTAACCAAGCTATGCCACAATGTCAATGTCAATGTCAATGTCAAACTAACCAAGCAATGCCACAATGTCAATGTCAATGTCAAACTAACCAAGCAATGCCACAATGTCAATGTCAATGTCAATGTCAAACTAACCAAGCAATGCCACAATGTCAATGTCAATGTCAAACTAACCAAGCAATGCCACAATGTCAATGTCAATGTCAATGTCAAACTAACCAAGCAATGCCACAATGTCAATGTCAATGTCAATGTTAAACTAACCAAGCAATGCCACAATGTCAATATCAATGTCAATGTCAAACTAACCAAGCAATGCCACAATGTCAATGTCAATGTCAATGTCAAACTAACCAAGCAATGCCACAATGTCAATGTCAATGTCAATGTCAAACTAACCAAGCAATGCCACAATGTCAATGTCAATGTCAATGTCAAACTAACCAAGCAATGCCACAATGTTAATGTCAATGTCAAACTAACCAAGCAATGCCACAATGTCAATGTCAATGTCAATGTCAAACTAACCAAGCAATGCCACAATGTCAATGTCAATGTCAAACTAACCAAGCAATGCCACAATGTCAATGTCAATGTCAATGTCAAGCTAACCAAGCAATGCCACAGTGTCAATGTCAATGTTAAACTAACCAAGCAATGCCACAATGTCAATATCAATGTCAATGTTAAACTAACCAAGCAATGCCACAATGTCAATATCAATGTCAATGTTAAACTAACGAAGCAATGCCACAATGTCAATATCAATGTCAAACTAACCAAGCAATGCCACAATGTCAATATCAATGTCAATGTTAAACTAACCAAGCAATGCCACAATGTCAATATCAATGTCAATGTTAAACTAACCAAGCAATGCCACAATGTCAATATCAATGTCAATGTCAAATTAACCAAGCAATGCCACAATGTCAATATCAATGTCAATGTTAAACTAACCAAGCAATGCCACAATGTCAATATCAATGTCAATGTTAAACTAACCAAGCAATGCCACAATGTCAATATCAATGTCAATGTCAAACTAACCAAGCAATGCCACAATGTCAATATCAATGTCAATGTTAAACTAACCAAGCAATGCCACAATGTCAATATCAATGTCAATGTCAAACTAACCAAGCAATGCCACAATGTCAATATCAATGTCAATGTCAAACTAACCAAGCAATGCCACAATGTCAATGTCAATGTCAAACTAACCAAGCAATGCCGTGTCACAACTGCGCAGAACTAACCACCATATCCCATTGACGACACAGTTTTAGCCGCCCCGTTTTTGCTATTCTCGTGTGAGTAAATATATTGAAATTGTATCGTTCGGCAATCTGCGTATAATTCAACACTGTTAGCAGACTTTACTATAGTTTCTAACAAACATTTCAAACGTAACCATTGTGTGACGGAGCTGCCCTGGCCTGTTTTTCTTCCCGGCTGGGTTGATATCGCCATTTTCGACTTTAGTATTCCGAACTTAGTATCCTGATTCACATCCACAGCAGCTTAGTCTCAGAACCATGGGCGCCGAAAGCGGGAGGGGGACGGGGAACACGTCCCCCCTGTTCGCCAACCAGGATGGACGTCCCCAAAAAATGTTTTGGTCGATCGTCATTAATGCTGTCAGGTACCGAATATGCTCAAAATTCGCCTCTCCCGGTCAGCACCAGCCCGGGTCCCCCCTGTAAAAATTCCGTGGCGGCGCCCTGCTCAGAACTCAGACTACTCTGCATGATTGTTTTATAGTTTTGCGACACTACCGAGCCGAACTATCGCTGCAGGCAGTTGAAAGGTCATTTACATGAAACGAACCAATGCGTTCTGTGCAAAAAAGACATCAGGGCTCTCGTAATCAGCGATGTCCTGACGAAAGGCTCCGCCCATCTAACGTGGCGCTATCGATAAGTTGAAGCGACGCCGTGTTTCACGCAAGGCCTGAAAGTGCTCTTCAGCTGCACTTCCGAGTAGAGTACCGATGTTACCTTAACCCAAATCGCAGCCTTTGTTCGCAGACGGCTCTGCACGTCAGCCCTCAGACAGCCCTTCTCACTTTCACTATTTGTTATATAGTCCTTACAGAAGCTGTAGGATATATCATAGGTGGTATGAACTTTCACCCTTTGAAAACCAGCCACCCCTTGCAAATCCGGCGGTGAAAAATCGTTGATTGTGGCTCAGCACCCTCGGCGAGAGGAAGAATACGTCAGGTAGGGGACAGCTGATGGTCGAAATCTCGAGACTCGCCCTAATTTAGTAAACCACAGAAAATGATTTAGTATACGAATAAGTCTGTTGACGGGGATAAATCGTAAGTCCAACTTGCCAAGCAGCTGGTAGCTTTTAGTGAGAGGGAGAGTACCTATATAGGTACTCTTCCCTTTCACTAAAAGCTATCAATAGGTACTGAAAGCTCAATCTATAGATTGACTTCCTAGTGTGAAACGACTAAAAAATGTTCAGAGTTTTCTGCGGATCAATCGTAAGACCAACTTGCCAAGCAACTGGTAGCTTTTAGGGAGAGGGGAGAGTACCTAGATTGACTTCCTATTGTAGAACAACTAATAAATGTTCAGGGTTTTCTGTGGATCATAATTGAAGGGGTCATCGCAGTGCCAGTAACGCCGTAAAACTGGCACGATGTCTCTCCGCCGACACTGAAGAGCTGTAGTGGCGGTGATGTCATCGAAATCACGCCGTTAAACAGCTGTCATTAAGAACTATGCCAGTGGGAAAACGGTGCGAAAACGGACGCGAAACTTCTGTCATTTACGTATTGGGCTCCCACATTTTTCAGCTCTCACTCTCGTTCGTACCGTTTGCATCTGGCCCCTGAAGATCCCTCTCTCTCTCTCTCTCTCTCTCTCTCTCTCTCTTTTTATCATTATTTGTGTATTTATTTACTTATTTGAACATTGATGAGGGGTTCCTAAGTATGGCCGAAGATGTAAAACATGCATTCAGTAAGGACAGTACTGTCAAAGGAATACATATTCACAGACCCCTCAGTTCTCGCGATGATTCGGGAATAATATTTAATTTAATTCCGGAATTTTATTTAATAGTTTTAAACTTTCAAGTCACTGCTTAGGAAAAATAGGACCGGTTTTTGGAGAATTTGATAGCCTTAGCCGGGGTACGTCATTTAAACCGATAAGAGGTGTACGGTAGTCGTCTAGAAATGTTGACTTTGAGAGCAATTTTAAGGCATTTGCAGGCCGAATTCGCAAAAATGAGAATAGGACTTCTGAAACAACTTTTTGTGACTTTTTGATCCAGCCAATAAATTTTTTCGCGTATCTCCCTTTAAAAACTCATGTTCTACGCGGCTCAGTCGATCAGTGTGGGATGCAGCCGCTCCGTTCCACACAACGCTACAGTGCCTACTCCATGCTCGACCGCACACACGCAAAGAATGAAGTTAAGACAGACAAAACATTGATATATTCTCTCGGGTTGGCTTTCTGAAATAATCTAATAAGAATGCCGAGCGCACGGTTTGATTTCTTCACGGTTTGATCAATGTGTGGCCTGAAAGTTAACCCGCGCGGGGCTGGGGTCTCCAGCCGAACGCGCGGGGCTGGGGGGTGTAAATTTTACCCCCCTGTTATCTCCCGAACTAATGGTCCGATTTGGAAAATTCAAACGCCAATCGAAAGATCTCATCACGAACAACTAAAAACATGTACTTAATTTAAAGTTTGAGGTCAAGGTCAAGGTCAAACTGAGGTCAGCTGTCAAAAGCGTGGTTTTTGAGGTTGCAAGGCTACGGAGATCAGGCAATGGAAGCTATGAGCTTCATACTTCATGAAAAGCCTTCACTTGAATGCAGCAAGGTGCTTTGAGACCGTTAGGCTGGTGGCATGACCGGGTCATGTCAAGATGAGGTCACTAAAGGTCACCATATTTTTGTATCCAAATGTGGTCATGCGATACATGTTTTTTAGCCATTTTGCATGCAGAATTCAGCTATGATGTTCAGAGAATCATATCTGAAATACTCTGGTCTCAACTTGCACAGCCGGGGTCAAGGTAGGTCATCAGAGGTCAACTTTTTAAGTTCATACTTTTTGCCAAATGACACATGATTTTGGACCTGTTTTGTCTCAGGAACACTATAAAAGTAGTGTAAAGCGTGTACGAGGTCATCCTGGGTCACTATGATTCACTAAATAAAGACAGTATTGATCAGCCCTAAAAATCAGAGCGTGAGTCGCTGAGCTTTCGCAGCTCTCCAGGCTAAAGTTATAAAGCTAGAGACTCAAAATTTGTCATGCATATGCACTGTATGGTGTTTTACCAAATAAATTCCGGTTTTTGAAAAATCTTGAAAATTTTAGAAATTTTGTAACTTTTTCCAAAAAAAATATTTTTTAAAAATATTTTTTCCAAAACCAAAATTTTGAAAATCCGAGATAGCCATTTTGAAGACCACAATAATGCCTATCGTTTGATGCAAGAAAATTGGAAATCGGTTCAGAACTGTAGCTTCAGCAGCTCTTTAAACATTGCGCGATTTTGGTACAAAAATCGACTGTAGTGACGTCACATTTTTGCTTATTTCTCAAAAAAGTTTTCAACCGATTTTATTTTTATTTGGCAGAAATGTGTAAAATTTTTGTAAGAAAAGGTACTGAAAATTTGGCGGCGCTGCGCGCCGCCGTTTTTGTTATATCGCAAAAATTCGCGAGGGGGGGTAAAATTTACCCCCCAGCCCCGCGCGGGTTAATTTTGTGTCCAGGATTATGCCTAAATCACGAATATGTTCCACTTGCTCTAGAACAGTGTTTTCATCAACTTTAAGGTTTTTTCGGGATTTAGTTTCTGGTAATGCATAAAAGTTATTTAGAATATATTTGACGATTCTTTATCAACGGATGGTATGAGACAGTCTCATACCATCCGTTGATCAAGAATCGTCAAATAGATTCGAAATATCCGATAAATAACTTTTTTATACATTACCAGAAACTAATTCCCGAAAAAAACCTTAAAGTTAAGTCTCTGCTCAATTTAGTTTTAAACGTCTTTATAAAGCTCTTGAATGGAGACATCTCTGTGCTGGAATTCAATTTGAGTTTAAGTCAATAAGAAATTCACCAGAGGTCACCAAACCTGATAATGAGGCGTTTCAGGTAGCTGAAATCATGGGTGGAAATCGCCCAAATTTTTAAGGTTGGGTTATCTCAGGTCAGCTCACCAGTGCAGGTTGTGACCATAGGCGGATCCAGGGGGCAGGGGGGGGGCAGGTGCCCCCCCCGATCGACCCTCGGTGCCCCCTGAAATGGTCACGGCGCCCCCTGAAAGGTCGATGGCGCCCCCTGAAATGTCGCTTCCCACCCCCACCCCCCAGGATGCGAAAATCGGCGCCCACCGATAGGATTTGGCGCCCACCTGATAGGTTTTTACGGTCAAAAGTGGCGCCCCCTGGTCCGGATGGCGCCCCCACGGGAAGGTGCCCCCTCCCGATCGACAATCCTGAATCAGCGTATGCAAGTGACCTCACCTCAAAAAGTGCTGACAGTGGTATAAGTAAGAAATGCGTTAATCTATTGGATTGAAACTTATACCACATAATGGGCCCACGGAGTGCTACAACATATATTCCAGCCATATAGATGACCGACCTCTCCACTGGAAATACATGGAGGTATTAGGCTGTATTTGTGAGGATACAGCTGAGATGGTAAGGTTTTAGATATTCGCATAAAGTCCGTCTCTGCACATTAAACACGCGCAATGGAGGAGGGGGTCCTGAAGTACCCATCTTTTTTCTGGGGTGGCCAGAGAACCGTTTGCCACCGGAAGACGCTACTGGGCCACATTTGAGAGAATTAATGGGCGCGTCGATTGAAGGAATTTTGAAAATCGATCAGTAACTTTTGGACTCATAGGCTTTCAAAGTCAGACGTATATTTTGAGACAGTCGCAATCACGCGGTGACACCGGTTCACCTGCACTGTGGACCGAATGGTGACGTCATATAATTAGGTTATATATTAAGGTCAACCCCATGAAGGTCACAGGTCAAGGCTATTTACCCCAGTATACCGGTCAGTTGCCATTATTCAGTTTAATGTTATTATTGTTATGCTATAACCTCACAGTTAGACTATCCAAGGTTACAGGGCGACGTCAAATGTATTTTTTAAGATCAAACCCTCATTTTCCGCTTAAAAGCTGCTCTAGTGCCAGTTATATTGTACATTATTGGGAGTATGTCATATTGTTACGTAATAGGTCATTGATCTTGTATGACCTTGACCTCAAATTTTCCAAGAATATGGTGTGGGACCTTTCCACTATGACCTTCGTCCACTTCTGGTTTATTCCCGGTTTTTCCGCACAATCACGGCATTTCTCAATAGGTCTCCAGCACGACGCAGATTCGACATTTACGACCTCGTTTGACCTTGAAGATATTGACCCAGGACAATGAAACTGTGACATAAGGTTGATGACCAACACCCCTACTCACCCCCCCCAACGAGCGTTTGGCTAACCCTCTTGGTTTCCGAGATCTTAGGGGGGCACTTTAGGATCCCCTGCACTGCGGGTTGACGTCACACCCCTCTCCACTACGCGTGTTAACGTACAGAAAGCGGGTTAATCAGAACACGGACGCTGGTGGCGAACATTTTGAATGGCGGCAGGCGGCAGTAAGACGACGCAGAGCAGTTGTAAGACAGAGAACCTGCCGCTGCAGAAGGGTGCTAACAGCTGGAACATCAACATGGTTCGCGCCTACATCGATGGAGGTTTCTTAAAGGGAAGGTGGCACATTCATAACGTGATTCTAAAGGGAATGTAGCACCTTGGTCGAATCCTGGAATTTAGTGCAATTAGGCGTAATTTTAGCCGAAAATAATGAAACCACTCATGATTTCTTTGAGAAATGTACAATAAGCTCAATCTTTTGATTTTTAAAATATTCCTCTAGAAAATGACATAAATATATGCCTTTGGATGATGTCACGATCTGGCAACCACTACCATACTTGAAACGCTTCAAGGACTTCGATTGGCTGATGACGTCAAGCTCATCGTGACGTCAGCATATGTCGTCACACTAGCAGCTCACAACAATGGCCGCCCGGCGAGGGTTGATGAGGGGTTGGTGTCAGGTAGATTTTAGCTTTTTTACGGAAATATCCAAGTTCCAAGACAGATTATATATGGAGTACCGGGTTTTCCGATTTGCTTTACAACTTCGTTATCTCAGTTAAAATCACGTTATGAAGGTGCCACATTCCCTTTAACTGAGATAGCCAAGTTGTAAAGCAAGTCGAAAAACCTGGTACTCAATATATCATTTATCTTGTAAATCGATATTTCCGTAGAAAAAAAGCTAAAACCTACCTGAAACCAACCCCCTCATCAACTCATCGCCGGGCGGCCATTGTTGCAAGCTGCTGGTGTGACGACATATGCTGACGTCACGATGAGCATCAGCCAATCGAAGCCCTTGAAGCTTTTCGAGCATGGTAGTGGTTGCCAGATCATGACATCATCCACAGGCTGATATTTATTTCTTTTCCTAGAGGAGGATTTTAAAAATCAAAATATTGAGCTTATTGTACCTTTTTCAGATAAATCATGAGTGGTTTCATTATTTTCGGCTAAAAGTACGCCTAATTACACTAAATTCCAGGATTCGACCACGGTGCCATATTCCCTTTAAAGTTAAAACATGCGGGGTATCCACTTGCACCAAACACCATGTAGAGCGCAATGCACTGCAAGACACGGCGTAGTTTAAAAGTGTACGCACAATTCAACTCTGGCACGATAAAACCTACAAATCAGTTCAATGAGCATGTGTGTACATACCATTTTCAGCTCAGATACCGTATTGGCCGACAGTGGCCTGTTGAAATCGCTCTGTTCCCAAAGCATTACGCACACGAAGTTATAATCGTTTCGATGCATACAAATACAAGTTGATGACACATATGTGTATTATTGTTATCTACAAAAGCATACAGTTCCCAATAACATTCTAAGGGCACCACACGGTCTCCTCCCAACCTTCACATAAAAAGGGCAGCATTACATCCCCGGATCCCCGGTCCCCACGGCTATAACCGCATGCGGGCCACGTCCTCCGGCGTCGCCTTCTTCCGCTTCTTCTTGACTGGCTGCGATCCCTCCAGCTGAGAGGCCACCTGGTCCTGCAGCTGGCTGAAGAAGGCTGACGACGACTTCAGAGCTCGCTTGTCGCCCTTCCCGTCCGCCTGACGCCAGAAAGAGACGTCAATCGAGGGGAGCTTCAGATACGATGCTGTGTCAAAATCTTCACAGAGCGCTCAAAACTTTAAGACAAATAATTGACACGGGTAGGAGCATAGCCTTCAAAGACTTGCGGTCCCCCATTGACACTTCAGAGGCATAGCCCCAACGTGAACCCGCAATAGGCACTGGGTCAGGAAGATGTAGATTGTGCGGGGAACCCTCTCCTAAATAAATTGCGAATAAAATTAGAAAAGAATCACACCGGCGGGCTGCCCGGGTGGGGCCTACCTTGGTGACGGTGCCCCGGCGCGCTGCCCGGGCCACCTGCGCCGCCGCCAGCTGCCGGCTGGCCGAGCCGCTCCTCTTCTCCGGAGCCTGAGCCGCCAGTGTCCGCTCCTTCTGCTCCTTCGCTTTGGCTTTGAGAGACTGCCGGTGCTTCTTTTTCTCCGCTCTCGCTTCTTATCCGTATCTGTCCGCTCTTCTTTAGCCAGCAGTTGAGAGCGTTTCTTGTCTGTGGACCGATGTTTTAGTTATCGCCAGAAAATCACTTACAGTTTGGGCCACTAATATGTTCAGCCGTAAAAATAATAAATCATGGTTATTTATGTTGCGGTAAATGGTGTTTGACTGGGACATATTAAGTTCTTGTAAAATTTATTTAAGACACCAGTCGTATTTCGGTTATATTTTCGTAGCTTTCGAAGGTCATTCAACTATCTTCGTCTGCGAAAAGATTGCTCAGCCAGCGCCTGATTCAATACTACACAAGTTTGAGAAAACATCGCATCACACTCGTGCTAAAACTTCAAATTCTACTTGTTATTTCTTGCCCAAGAATAATTAATACACAAGTTCAACAATTTAATTAAGTGAGTTAAGAGTCACAAAGGCAAATACAGTACATACACGGGAAGGTTACAGTCTAGATCATTATACACCTACGTGAAATCGGGATCAAGCTAAATTCTAGATCATCATACACCTACGTAAAGTTTGGATCAAGCTAAATTCTAGAGCATCATACCCTTACGTCAAAGACCGACGAGTAAGGTGTCGCTGAAAACGCCGCGAAAACTTATTAGAATACGCTCCAAACCAGTGTTATTTCATGACTAGTAATTATTGATTATAATAGTTTGGTGTCAGGTATACTTGACGAACATGCAACCTTCAGATACTTTTTATTTGTTATTGTTCTAATACTATTATTATCATTGTTACTATTAATTTCTTATGAAGAGCGAAGATCCTGGTAAATTTCTGGCATTGGAATGCTTGAGTTTGTATTTAGTAGTTTGTCTTGTGTTTTTGCGATGAAGATGCCTTCTTTTATTTTTCTTTTTCTCCAATGGTTTTCATACGCTAGGATTTTGACGTCATCCCATTTAATGTTGTGTCCGGTGTCTAGAATGTGTTTAGCCAGTCCAGAGTGGTTGTGGTCCTCATTTTCTATAGCTCTTTTATGTTCTTGTTGTCGCGTTTTTATAGTCCTACACAAACCAAACCAAACCTACACCAGCACAAACCAAACCGGCAACAAACCTAAAAAATATACTAGTAAAGCCAAAGGACAAAATACACAAACACCAAAACAAAGAAGTAGTCTACCAGTACACATGTCAATGCGGAAAAACATACATAGGGGAAACGTGTAGGACCATAAAAACGCGACAACAAGAACATAAAAGAGCTATAGAAAATGAGGACCACAACCACTCTGGACTGGCTAAACACATTCTAGACACCGGACACAACATTAAATGGGATGACGTCAAAATCCTAGCGTATGAAAACCATTGGAGAAAAATAAAAATAAAAGAAGGCATCTTCATCGCAAAAACACAACAAGACAAACTACTAAATACAAACTCAGGCATTCCAATGCCAGAAATTTACCAGGTTCTTCGCTCTTCATAAAAAAATAATAGTAACAGTGACAATAATGGTATTAGAACAACAACAAATAAGAAGTATCTCAAGGTTGCATGTTCGTCAAGTATACCTGACACCAAACTATTATAATTAATAATTACTAGTCATGAAATAACACTGGTTTGGAGCGTATTCTAATAAGTTTTCGCGGCGTTTTCAGCGACACCTTACTCGTCGGCCTTTGACGTAAGGTATGATGCTCTAGAATTTAGCTTCATCCAGACTTTATGTAGGTGTATGGTGACCTAGAATTTAGCTTGATCCCGACTTCACGTAGGTGTATAATGATCTAGACTGTAACCTCCCCGTGTGTGTACTGTATTTGCCTTTGTGACTCTTAACTGTTTTGTTTTTGTTTATTGCATGCGAATCATCACGGACGTGGTGCCCATTTACAGATGAAGTCAATCTGATAAAAATATATACAATGAAGGATCAACGCCGCGGACGACTGTTAAAAGTTGATGGAACAAGTGAGCTTGAAATGGTTCCAAAGGTAAAATGCACTGCTACCCATAAAAATATAGATAAATACATTTATAAATTCCTTCGAAAATAAAAATAGCCTAAGACAGACGTAAAATATAAAATATGAATGGTTAAACCTAAACACGTGAGAGTCTTAAGACCTACTTAAAATATAGATGTAAAACCTATACCCAAACCTAATCCTCCCCCGCACAAAGCGAAGCACCTGCTTTTTGTACTCTGCTTTCCCAGCTGCCAATATCTGCCTCCGACATGTATCCAGGAACCTATTGCACAGTTTGGGAATCCTGGTAAACAAACCCCTTTTCACCGTGTTGACTCTCGCGTAGGGCACGTGAAATAAACCATCGGCGCAGCATTCGGGGAAGAACAGAGTGGAAACTTATTCAGAAGAAATGATGAATCTACTAAGTTTTGTGGATACCTCTGATGAACATAGATCATACTGTTTTCGTCTGGCCTCAAGGTGCGACACAAATGAAAGTGAGACTATCATAGTCATATGCTATGTTTTGAATATTGCAACGTCCACAGGCCTTAATAAAATTTTGCTGGGTTCTTTCCGCCTTTGCAGTGACTGTCGCTGCTCCTCCCAATCCGCACAATTTCCGCCGACCGTCATTCGCGTAATATGTGACAATGCCGCTATTGCACTGATTATCGGCACTTTACCCGTACTCACTTAATTAAATTGTTGAACTTGTGTATTAATTATTCTTGGGCAAGAAATAACAGGTAGAATTTGAAGTTTTAGCACGAGTGTGTTGCGATGTTTTCTCAAACTTGTGTAGTATTGAATTAGGCGCTGGCTGAGCAATCTTTTCGCTGACGAAGATAGTCGAATGACCTTCGAAAGCTACAAAAATATAACCGAAATACGACTGGTGTCTTAAATAACTTTTACAAGAACATGGTTATTTATATATTTATGTATCTATACATCTCATGAGAGCGACAGAGGCTTATCCCCATTAAAAACTTAAGTCAGGGACAACATCAGATTTCCTAAAGTTACATACAAGACACGTGTTGAAAAAAAGAAACGTGACATTCAAGTCAGGTAACAGCTATGACTGCCTAAGACGACCCTTTTATAAAATGCACGTCATTAGGATCATAAATATAAGTACAGCACAAAAATTGTATACGAAAGTACACGATAAAAAGATTAGAGAACTAAAATCATTAAAAAATAAATATGTAAAAAGCAACAATAAAAAATAAATGGTAGGCACCTACTGCCATACATATTTCCGAACTTGAGATTTGAACTGACCTGATGAGATTCTAAATGGATCAGCGAATGGGCAGGCGATCACCAAATAAAAACTTTGATCAGTATAGTACACACCCCGCCCCAGAGTCTCCTTTGTGTACAGTGGTACGCTCAGCAAAGTACCTGTCATTGCACGTGTTCTTCTTGCCGGCACGTGGAGCGGGCGGGGGAGTCTTCTCTTGGCTAGACTCGGGATGTTGAAAAGGGCCAGAAGCTCACCGTATCATATATTTACCGAGGGTCGAGCAGGAACGGATGCTAGCCAGATAATAAATTGATGCTGATATTTTTTACAGTCTTTAAAAATGAGTTTTGGCAGCCCCACCCCAAATAATACATCCAAACTAAAGAATTGGAAGCACATTGGAAAAATATGCCGTCAAATTGGCTTGGGTTTCAATTTCGAGTTCGCTCTCACTCCTCCCACCCCCACCGGATGACCAGTCTGGAGCGACCGAATCATCACACCTAACATCCTGTTTGCTCGACTTACGATATATATGGTTAGAAATTAACTACTTAGTTCTTAGAATATCCTATGTAATAACACATTTCCAAATAAAATGCCAAAGGAATCCTTTCCCGCAGAAACATTTACTTCAGATTGTGCGAAAAAACAATATATCTGGTTTTCTGAAACCATTAACTAAGGACCATCATAATTATTAAAGGGATACGCGAAAAATTTTATTGGCTAGATCAAAGGTCACAAAAGTTGTTCTAATTTTCAACCTATTTCTTTTTACGAATTCGGCCTGAAATGCCTTAAAATTGCTCTCAACGTCAATATTTCTAGACGACTTATCGGAATTCTCACTATCGGTTAAATGACGTTTCCTCGGCTGTGATCATCAATTTCTCTAAGAATTAGGTTATATCTATCCTAAGCAGTGATGTAGACTTCGGACTACCACAGAAAAAATTACTTAAGAAAAACAGCATTCCAAAATTCTTTTGAAACAGAAATATAGGGCTTAAAAGAAATCACAATTAAACAATCAGAACCCTATGAACTCTCATACCGGGGTCACGTGACCTATCTGACGCAAAGTTTCGTCATCCTGGGGCTGAAGCAGAAAACAACTCAAGACCCGAGGCACGAAACGGCTGAAGACTTGGTAATTAGTTTTTTTATTTCTGGGGCAAACTATTCTTTTGTAGTTTTAAAGGCTTTGTTAAATTAATTCAAATACAAATACAGGAGAACAGACATTTTATTTAAAAACATTACTTTTCAACTTTAAATAGTTTTCGAAAAGTAAGTGATGGGTGAAGGATTCGCATTTTATCGGAACTGTTAACCTATTTCGATAATAAGTGGTGGCCTCACAAAATTTTGCCGCAGATACAAAAATAATTGACGTTTCGTAATCGGTTTTTCAAATAGCAAGAACCACATAATTTTTTCGCGTATCTCCTTTAAAATAATTAAGGTATGTAACAGCATTCTTAGCTTTTATTAGTTTCCTTTGAATTTTAATTTTGTTCGAATCACTTTTCATACATTTTATATACACTTTATATATATATATATATATATATATAATTTTTGTTTTTATGGAACTGTTTAAGAAATTTTGATCTAAAATGAATTCTTATTTAGTACTATAATGGACCATTAACCATAAAGTTAGAACCATGAATCTATATTTTCCTGGAAAACAAAGTTCAAAATAATTTTCTCTAGGTTCTAACCACTCATGAAAAAACAGACAACGCGATACAGCGATTTTTCTGGTATTCGCGTTCGAGGATTGAGTAATATCCAGATCACTTTCGGTGAACAGTGAGCCGCACCCCGCCGCTGTGGATGAACTAGTTACCTTTAACCTCCTCGGGCGCCAGCAGCGTGGCGTTGGAGGCCCCGAGAGGGGTGATCTCCTCCATGGCGATCGACGGCAGTTTGCTGATGATTCGCACCTCCGCAGACGCCTGCCAGAGCGAGTCGAAAGCCAGTCAGCGGAAAAGCAGCGGACTGTACTGCCACGGTCACCTGCCATACCCTGAGCAGCTATTCTTATTGATTGGCACGGCTTGGCCCGGAGAATCGTTCTCGTAGTCCAGGGCCCCAAATCCAGGCAAGCATTTTCCACTACTTCTGTCTTATTTTTCTAAATTTTCCACTCACACCTCAAGTGGAGCCTTTTAGCACAATTAAACAATAGTCTGGCGTATATGAACTGTTAAAAACTATGGTAACAAGGATATTCTGATGAAAAAGGTATTTCTAATAATCATTAAGCGTGAATAAGGATTTCAATAGACTCTCACTATGTCATACTGTGAATTTTCCACTCGTCAGTCATATTTTCTAACATGAATTTTACACTCAACACCCTAGCAGGAAATCATTTTTGGGACACTGACGTAGTCTTGTCAGCAGAATTCGGCGATGACATATCTGATAAATATAAACCCGTATGGTGTACATTATTAGTTAAAAACGTCATTCCTACAACGCGGTTAACACCACACGGAAAAAATGTCTCACAGCCCCTGTCAGGTCGTGAGAGTGCTGCTGGGCAGCGGAATAATAAGTTACCTTACGAAATGACTTAGAATGCTTTGAAATGCCCCATCCCTAGCACGACAGTCCTAGCGTGACTAACCTGTTTGGGCTGGTAGTGGAAGTGGGTAAGTGTGTCTAGCTTAGCGAACAGGTCGTTCATCAGTCTCTTGATTTCCTCGTGCTCTTTGGGAATGTCTTCCACCTCGTCGTGCGCCATACTGAGGTCTACTTCAGGTCTGGCCTCCGCTTCAGACTTTTGCTTCAGGTACTCCTGTGACGCAGAATTAGCACATGAGCAGGTTCTCAACACCGCAGTCAAATGGTTACATGGGCGTTTTCGTACGTGACCATAATATAAGCAGACCATGCTTTATGAAGAACACCATGAACCTGGCTAATGAACCGGACGGAAAGCACGGGTCTGGCCAGGAGACGCGTCACTAGTCGCACATAACCCCACAAGACAGCCGCCCTTTCCACCTGACTGGCAGTGCACCAGGCTCTGAGGTGGCACCAGCACCAGCTACTGGACACGGCCAGTTGTCCTCCAGAGCCGTTCGGGTGTTGGCCCGCCCCGTTACAGAACAAGTCCCGTCAAAACCAAGCTTTGGATAAAGCGCCGCACATTGGAACTCGGCGCGTCCCCACTTATAGCGTGGAACTAGTGAGAGTGACGGTGTGTTAGATTAGAAGAGCAAAAATGCCCCAATTATCGGTGAAAGCTGCTGCACAGATTGACTGTCCTCTCGGCCAAAGAGGAAGACAGTCATCGAAGTTGTGTTCAGTGGCCCAGTCAGCTTACCTGTTCATATATTTGAGCCAGACTGAGCTTGCTTTTCTCTTGGTCCAGAACCAATCGCTTTTTGAAGTCGTAGGGATCGGCGGCAGGCTTGACCTTGCGCTCCACGTCGTCGAACGCCGCGTCCTGGATCCGTCGCAGAATCAGTCGCTCGATCTCAGCCGTCACCTGAGGGAGCGCAGGTCACCAACTCTCATCCCTCAACACCCTCACCTCTCATAGTGACGCGATCTCGGCCGTCACCTGAGGGAGCGCAGGGCACCAACTCTCATCCCTCAACACCCTCACCTCTCATAGTGACGCGATCTCGGCGGTCACCTGAGAGAGCGCAAGGCACCAACTTTCATCCCTCAACACCCTCACCTCTCATAGTGACGCGATCTCGGCCGTCACCTGAGAGAGCGCAAGGCACCAACTTTCATCCCTCAACACCCTCACCTCTCATAGTGACGCGATCTCGGCCGTCACCTGAGAGAGCGCAAGGCACCAACTTTCATCCCTCAACACCCTCACCTCTCATAGTGACGCTACATAGTGACGCGATCTCGGCCGTCACCTGAGGGAGCGCAAGGCACCAACTCTCATCCCTCAACACCCTCACCTCTCATAGTGACGCTACATAGTGACGCGATCTCGGCCGTCACCTGAGGGAGCGCAGGGCACCAACTCTCATCCCTCAACACCCTCACCTCTCATAGTGACGCTACATAGTGACGCGATCTCGGCCGTCACCTGAGGGAGCGCAGGGCACCAACTCTCATCCCTCAACACCCTCACCTCTCATAGTGACGCTACATAGTGACGCGATCTCGGCCGTCACCTGAGGGAGCGCAAGGCACCAACTCTCATCCGAGTTCCTAGCCAATAAGCCTTAACACGCGCAGCGGAGAGGGATCTGACGTCATTGCGCGGTGGAGGGGGGGTCCTAAAGTGATAAATGGAAATATACTGAAACAGACTAACGTCATGTAGGGAAGGTGCCGCTCAATGTTCTCTGAAAGTTTGAGTCCAAGGTCATTCAACGCAGCTGACCTATGACGTAACAATCTAACATGTTCCAACAATGTAATATAACTGGCATTATAGCAGCCTTCGGAGGGCTGAGGGTTGAACCTTGACAAAGGCCTTGGACTTTGACCAGTGTTCTTGACATTGAGTAACCTCAACCAAGAAGTCATAACACAACACACGTCATACTAAGTAATGCCATCTGACCGAAACACTGGGGTCAATGACCTTGAAAATGCTTGCATAAACTTCACGTGACCATTGAAATTCACTTTGACCTTCATGTAAGGTGGCCTCAAGATTAATCCCGATTATACGGCGTTATTTCGTCAACACTCGGTGTACAGTGCATCCGAACCGGTCCGACCGCGCGATCGCCACAGTCTAAAAATACAGGTCTAGCTTTGCAAGTCTAAAAGTCAAACAATTAACCAATTTTCCAAATCATCTCACCGATCAGGGCACTGATGAATACTCGGGTAGGCAGCGGCTGTTGACTGGAATGCATAAGTTACACGACGGGGTCAGGCTAGCAGCGCTACGTAGCGTCAGTGACTTCCGGAGCACGGCCAACACTGCACTGGCCATCCTTGCTCTATAGAAACACCGCTGGCTAGCGGCAGCCCACCTCGGCAGTGGTCTCGGGGGCGCGGCGGGTCTGCTCGAAGTCGACGTACTCCTCCAGCAGGGCGTTCTCGTGCCGCGTGGCTGCCGACGTCTCGCCACGCTGCTGCCACGGCTTTTCAGCCAGGTTCTGCTCCTCCAGCTGCGAGATCCTCGACCTAGCCGCACACAGCCAAGCGTCACTCGGACACGAGACAGCACGTTCTTGTACGTTTATACTACTGCTAAGTACCTGATACTCCATACTCAATTACTGAACGACTTCTGGGCTAAACGCATCTAATTTGCGGATGTCAAAATGATGCCAACAATTCGATCAAACCAAACAATATTTAGACACTATCCTTGGAAGAAAATGACACAAATTGCAGCATTCAATATTTTCGGGAAAACAGGGAATGCTCTCCCAATGCTTACTTGAGACGTTCTTGTCTGGCCTCCAGAGTGGATTTGGGCTCTTCTTTTTGCCACCTCTGGAGTCTTCATCTTCGCTGTCTGACGCCAGAAGGTCTTTCCTGGGACAAATGTCACGACAAAAGATGTAACTAAAACATGCAGAGTGGCAAGAACACACAAACCACGGGTCTTCCGTTATGGGAGAAGTATTACTAGCCCATGTAGGATCGGTCCCCATTACCCCAAGCCTTGAGTGCATTGAGCATGTCACTGGTAGGGATGCAGCACGGAACAGAAAAGCACCTCTAACTGCAAAGAACGGGCCAGCACTATCGGGAATCTAGTTCTTTATCCAGTTTCCTGCCTGAGCAGCCATTGAAAAAGCTTGAATATGTAAGGTTAAAAAAGCAAAGATTGAGCCTAAGGGCTCTTTGCCTCCCTTCCTGAAGGTAAGTTCATTTCGAAACGTGCATTCTGTTCGTTTAACAAAAGAAAAAATTAAACAAATGTAATTAATCAGTTTGACACTAAAGCCCCGGCGTGTCAATCCCTAGGTAAATGGCAGCGCGATATTGGTCATTGAAGGTTTCAACATTTCACGGATATGTGGAACTGCACTGCAAAATACCTCATCCGAACGTTGATTGTTTTTCAGTGTCCACGCTATCCCTAATTGGTATAATACAACCCTTCGATGAGAAAACGCACGCTTTAGTAAGCACGAAGAGAGGGGATAGGATCTGAATTTCTGAACAAACTCTTGATCACGAGAGACTCCTGAAATGCTGCAAAATGATACGAAACAAAATGGCTGATGCAAAAGAATAGAAAGACGTGAACAAGGGGTTTCACGAGCTTTGCTGAAATACCATCGGTAGAATCTTACTTTTTGTTTCGCACTCCATCTTGTTTGCTCTGTTCGTCCATTTGCTTGCCATCACCGACGGGAGGGTCGAAAAAATCCGAATACATGGGCATTGTTTGTTCATCCTCTTCGGCCCCCGCCTCATCTTCATCCCCGGCATCTTCCGTGAACAGGTCTATGCCAGTCTGGTCATTTTGGTCCGGTTTTCGAACGCGCTCTCTGTCGAAGTGCCGGTCCTGTCGCTCTAGAAACTGATCCAGCTCTTCCAGGCGGAAGAACTGATCGTCAACAGCGGACCTGCGGCCACATGGACGCTCTGGCATCGGCTCTTCGCCCCCACTCTCGTCACCTCCCTCTTCGTCGTCTTCACTCGGCTGCTCGTCCTCCTCATCACTCTTACTATCTGCTAACTCATTTTCAGCATCTACACTTTGATTGTCACTGACGTTCTCAGCGTCCGCAGGTTCAGCTGAGGCTCCCTCCTCATCATCATGCGCGTCTGAGCCCTCGGCACCCTGGTCGTCGTCGGAGCCGGCAGCAGCAGGCTGCACGGGCAGCCGGAGCTGGCGGCCGCGCGCCGCCGCCCGGCTCACCTCCCGTGTCAGTGTTGGCCATTCCAGGCCGTTCAGAAGCTCCAGCTCCTGGTGAAACGCCAGCGGTGTCAGCAACACATCAATATACAGCAGCTTCAACCTGATGGATGGTGGATCACACTTTGCAATCCTGGAAGTATGGGACGGATACACGGTGCGGTTAGATGGAAAGCAACAACTTCATGGCTTACAGTTATAAATAAAATGTACTGTATATTGGCTTAAGTTTTAATACATAACAGACTAAAACTTAATATACCAGGCCAAGTTTAACTATTGCATGTTACTTAAAATGACTGAAGAACCACATCACAGATTGGGAAATTGCCACTCACCTGCCATACTTGCTCATCATCAAAGCCTTCCACAATAAGTTCATGGATAGGAAGTGCACTTTTGTTCTTGGCACAGCTGGCACCATAATCAAAAATATTTTTTGTGATGGACTTCAATCTGTTACATGACCCATCATCCAACCTGAAAATATAAATTGGTAACATTATAAAGTATTCTAAGCCAGACTAAATCAGACAAAAAGTATTGACATACTTCAAACAGTTATAAATCAAATACCAAAAATGACTTTTAAATATATTCATATCAAGTTACCATTGTGTTCAATTTCGAATGAACTTTAACCATAAAGCATCTCACCAGTTTTTTACACACATCAAACTAACCTGACTGCAAGCAAGCACATAGGCAGGTCCAGGATTACCCATCAGGGGGGCACTTTCCCGGGGGGGCGCCAACCGGTCCGGGGGTGCCACTTTTGACCGGCAAAACCTATCAGATGAGCGCAAAATCCTATCAGTGGGCACCGATTTTCGCATCCTGGGAGGAGGGGATGGGAAGCGAGATTTCAGGGGGCGCCATCGACCTTTTTGGGGGTGGGGGGCGCCCTGCCCATTGCAGGGGGCGCTGAGGCTCGATGGGGGCATGTGCCCCCTCGCCCCCTATATCCGTCTATGACCAAGTAAGCAGTTTAAGAACTCAAGCAGATATAATCCTGCCCCAAATGGAGCAACTCTCGTTGAAGTGGCAGCGTTTCATTTGATTGCGACATAATGATTCCTCAAGATCACTTCAAAATCTTTGCAGGGTAAATAAAGACCGGTAAATCATGGCAGCCCCCTCCCCCTCCAGCAAATGCCGGTCCCTGATGTGACGTCACACAGGCATACAGAATCTTCCTTTTGTTGGGTCTTTTAAAAATATTCCAGATGTTCTGATACTTTTAGGCAAATGTGAAAACACAAAAAGGAGCAAAATGTTTTAACTGTGGAAACAAATTATTATATTTAAACATAACTGTCTTTTGAAATATTGTTAATAGTATCCATTGATACAGCTTGATTGGTAAATTATGTTACCAAGGCAACAGGAAATTGCTCTTAAACATACCTTCGAATAACGGTATCCTTGAAATTGTGCATCGTGAATGCAAGATAGCTTCCGTATGTGAGTTTCTATTGCTTTGGTACATGGAGGGTCGTGAGTATGTTGTCCGAAGGGAGAAGGGAAAGTTAACAAAGAAGTTATGAAGTTACCGAAGGGAGAAAGGGGTGTATTGAACAGAGGCGTGCTAAGACTGCTATGGAGGGGATGTATTGCACAGAGACATACTTAGTGCTGGGAAAGGGATGTATTGAACAGAGGCGTGCACAGATCCGGGGTGAAGTTTGCACAAGGAGAAAGGGATGTATTGAGCAGAGGCGTGCTCAGACTCCCAGGAATGGTGGGGGGAGTGAAGTTAGCACAAGGAGAAAGTGATATATTGAACAGAGACGTGCTCAGACTGCCAGGAAGGACGGAAAGGGGGGGCGAGGTTAGTAAAGGGGGAAAGGGATGTATTGAACAGAGGTGTGCTCACACTGCCAGGAAGGGCGGGGGGAGGGTGAAGTTAGCAAAGGGAGAAAGGGGTGCATAAAACATGCGAGCTCAAACTGCCAGGAAGGGCAGGAGGGTGAAGTTATCAAAGGGAAGTTGCTATAAGTTTCTACCTTCATCCCCCCCACCCTTGCTGGCAGTCTGAGCACGCCCCTGTTCAAATCATAGGCGGATCCAGGATTGCCAATCGGCGGGCACTTTCCGGAGGGGGGCCACTTTTGGCAGGAAAAACCTGAGATGGGTGCAAAATCCTTCCGGTGGGTGCCGATATTCGCATCCTGGGGGGGGAGGTGGGAAGCGACATTTCAGGGGGCGCCATCGACCTTTCAGGAGAGCGCCATGACCATTTCAAGGGACGTCGAAGGTCCATCGCGGGAAAGTGCCCCCCTTGCCCCTGGATCCGCCTATTGTTCAATACAACCCTTTCTCCCTTTGCTAACTTCATCCCATGCCCTTCCTGGCAGTCTGAGCACGCCTCTGTTCAATACACCCTTTTCTCCCTTTGCTAACTTCACCCCCCCGCCATTCCTGGCAGTTTGAGCATGCCTCTGTTCAATACATCCCTTTCTCTCCTTTGCTAATTTCACCCCCCCCCACCCATTTTTGGTAGTCTGAGCACGCCTCTGTTCAATACATCCCTTCCTCCTCGAGCTAACTTCACCCTCCACCATTCCTGGTAGTCTGAGCACGCCTCTGATCAATACATCCCTTTCTCCTTGTGCTAACTTCACCCCGGATCTGAGCACGCCCCGTGTGCAAGTTGGATTTTCGACGAGATCTCGTCCGTGGAGTTCCTTGGAGACGGACCGAGTGAGGCGAACTTTATCACCTGGTGGAATTTGGGGTTGTGACAATTAAACTTAACAATTATGGCTGAATGGCCATTAAGAACGGAGGTGCCTTATAAAAGTCCTTAACTGACTAATGATTGGGTAGCACTGCATTGTAGGGGTGGATGGGTGCATTTTTCCTGGTATGTGGGATTGGTGCGAATTTTGGAGGCTGGTGGTGGAGAAATTAGATGGCTGGTGCGACTCATTGGCCTGCTACCATACTTTGCAGACTGGAGCACGCCTCTGTTCAATACATCCCTTTCCCAGCACTAAGTATGTCTCTGTGCCAGTCTGCGACGTGGCAGGCGACTCGACGAGGCGCTTGGGGCGTCAAAGCCTGCCCCATTGGGGCGAAATTTGGATGCTGGGGCAGACTCCTCCAACGGGGGGTTTTTTACCGATACATGTTTTATCTACTCCATTTTAAACGTAACACCCAGAAATGAAATAAAGCCGTGCATCAACTCGCCGACGACAACGCACTCACGACCCTCCACGCAGAGCAGCAGCTATCTTGCATTCATGATGACGACTTCAAGAATACGTTTTTCAAAGGTATATTTAAAGAAAGTCTTTTCCCCAAAGACGTCATTTGCCACTGCTTTCATGCGTATAATCAATACTTTAAAAAATTATTTCAATTGATAACTAAATTCGATAAAGAATAATGTTTTCCAAGCTAAGCATTTTTCCTTGCATTTTCTCACATTTGCATGAAAGCATAAAAATTTGGAATATTTTCAAGACCCAGCGAGAAGATTCCCAAGCGAAGAAAGACTCGACGGCCGCGCCCCGACAATCGCTGCGCCCGGGCGGCCTCGCCGTCCGGCGTGGCGTCCACCTGCGACTTATGTCTTAAGTCGCCGCGCCCGGGCGGCCTCGCCGTCCGGCGCGGTGGCGTCTCTGCGGCTGCGTGTCTTCGGTCGCCGTGGTGGGGTGGCCTCCGCCGCTCGCCGCGGCGGCCACTATCGGACTATCCCGGCGTTCGCCGCGTCCGGGCGGCCTCTCGCCGTCCGGCGCGGCATGCGGCCGTTTCGGTCGCCGTGGTAGGTGGCCTCCCGCCGCCCGCCGCGGCGGCTGCCCCCGACGATCGCTGCGCACGGGCGGCCTCTCGCCGTCCGGCGTGGTGTCATCCCTGCGGCCGCTCTGCGGACTCCTCGCGGCGCTCGCGGCGTCCGGGCGACCTCCTGCCGCCCGCCGTGGCGGCCGCTCTGCGGGCTCATCCGGGCGGCCGCCCGCCGCGGCGGCCGCTCTGCGGCTGCGGGTCTTCGGTCGCCGTGGTGGGGTGGCCTCCCGCCGCTCTCGGCTGGGCGCCTCCGCCGCCCGCGGCGGCTGCCGCTGCGCGGGGTATCGTCGCCTGTTGTGGCGGCGCGGCGTACTTCTCGGCGGTCGGGCTCCGGCCCGGCGGTTATGTTGCGCTGTTTTTTGCTGTCTTATACTGTTACTTTGCGTTTTATAATATTCCCAGCGTAATCATGCCGGCGGCCTTGATTTTAGGGTGCGCACCCATTGTACTATTCGTTTTACCGTTGTGTGTTTTTTGGTGTGCTGTCGCAATACATGTATGGTTACTTTACGCTCTTGTGACGTCCATCACTGACCTGCATTTTTCTTGGGGGAGGGGCTGGCATGCTTTGCTTATGTGTGGACCATTTGACGGTGGACCCTTTGAATAGTGGACCTTTTGACATAGACCCAATTTGCGGCCTTTGGCGATCAAAACAGCAGAGGAAATGCAAAACTACATACAGGGAAATTTTAATTTGAGTTCTAAGATTGTTTTTGTAATTCAAACTAGGTTCGATTACAAATTTATAAAGAAATTTAAACTTTGCTTTAGAAAGGCACCTGTTGCCTGGTTTTTTAATTAATTTCCAGGAACTTTGACTTTCGTCTATTAGAAATTTCCTTTATTTGGTATCTTTTTAGCCACATCTCTTGATGACAAATATGACGCTTTTGACAATTCAGCTTTACGGGCAACTTTAACTAATGATTGTGTTTCTTTTCTTATTTTTTCTTCTCTCGGTGATTACCCGACCACTGCTGCCCCAGTACTAGTTCCTGCCCAGGCGCCCTCTGCCCCAAGATCGACCAAAGCTGCCCCAATCGGTGGTCTGCCCCGAGGCTGCCCACGAGATCTCGTCAAATCTGCCATTCTGCGAGTCTCTGTGCAATACATCCCCTCCATAGCAGTCTGAGTATGCCTCTGTACTATACATCCCTTTCCAGCAGTCTCCTAAGCATGCCTTTGCTCCTGCAATGAGGGTTATTTGCATTTTGGGTTGTTTGAGATGGAAGTTGGGATATTTCTTGCTAATCCTAGATCTTGGGATATTTTGGGGGAAGAGGCCAGAGAGCAGAGACGTCTACCAGATGATTACCCATTTCGGGTAGGTTTTAGCTTTTTATACGGAAATCTTAAGTTCCAACGCAAATTGTTTGTTGCCCGCCGCACTTGGCATCAGTTGGTCCCGTCTGCGCCGGAATTTGCCTGTCATGTGCATGTATGATCCCTAATAGTACCAGTACCGCCTGTATTTAATACCCTCCGTCACTACATCTCCGTCGATTCCACCTCGTCCAGTCGAACTTGTATCAAACTTGTAGTCCTGTGTGTGTGCACTTCAGCGCTGGTCCATTCGCGTCCGCCACCCCCCTGCACACTCATTGGGCCTTAACCCCAGTGCCATCCTCTACATATCAGTATCCTCTACTCTCCTTTTGCTGTGTCGTGCATACCTTTGTGTATGAATGTAAGAATACATATTATGGAATCAAATGATATATTGAGTACCTGGTTTCTCGACTTGCATTACAACTTGGCAATCTGTTAAAATGTATGAAGGTGCCATATCTCCCTTAAATAAAATGCAATTTTTCCACCAAACATGGCCTGAGATCAAATTTCACAGCAACTCAAACTTACCTCAAGAAACTCTCAGGTTTCTTGGCGAGAACCGCAAATTCTTTCAAAACCTTGTCCATGCCAATTCCTTGTTAGGCACTTCTTCTTTCCACTCTTCGTCAGGGCCTCTATATCGTATTTACAGCAATGAGTTTTCTAAGCATGCTAAACGGTAGTTGGTTTTATGCTTCAAGCCGTTCAAGCCCCATCATAACTTCTTCATAACACATAATGCCCCATCATAATGCATTATGCGTCCACGGTTAGTGTCCGCACGTGGGCACACAAAGTTGATGGATGACCACCAAGATAGCTTTTCTTAAAGGTATGACATTTAAACCCTATTACGCCTAAATGACGTCACATAAGCGTGGAGGAATTCCTGTACCTGTCGGCCGTGTGTTAAACTGCTGCTAATGGCACTGCCCGCTTATGAATTTGTGAGAACTCGCGATGATTAAGTTTATCCAAAATAAAATAAATAGGCATTTTGTCTTCGATTCTGGGCCTATCCTTAAGAAAATTTGGATATTTTATCATTTAATTTTCCTATGCTAAATGCAGGGTAATATGACGTCATATCTGGTATCTGCGCTGGCTGTTGGAGGGGGCTGGATGACCAGCACTTCCTACAGTTTTATTTTGAAGTCCTATGGAAAATTCCCACAGATCAAAATGCCAGCAAATTAATTCGACCACAAACCTAAGACCCACGGCTTCAACCGTCCAAACTAAACCGTCCACGGCTAAAATCATAGGCGGATCCAGGATTGCCGATCGGAGGGGGGCACCTTCCGGGGGCGCCATCCGGACCAGGGGGCGCCACTTATGACCGGCAAAAGTATCAGGTGGGCGCCAAATCCTATCGGTGGGCGCCGACTTTCGCATCCTGGGGGGTGGGAAGCGACATTTCAGGGGGGCACCATCGACCTTTCAGGGGGCGCCGACGGTCGATCGGGGGGGGCAAGTGCCCCCTTGCCCCCCTGGATCCGCCTATGGCTAAAATTACCAACAAGTTGAAATGCCCGCGGATTAAAGGGTCCACAAATGCTCCTATAAGGGCAGTTGAAACCATCCACTACTCGAAATACCCACATAATAAAACATCCACATTCAAATATTTAAAGTACTCCTCATTCAAAAAGTCTACGCAACACATCAACCACATCGCCGTACATCAATTAATGTACTCAAAAGTATATGAAAATGTCACTAGGTGGCTGGAAAGGATCGCATGGGAGCGCAGCACAGCGGGATAGATATTTTGATATTTGTAGTACAAAATGATAATACGCTGTAAAGGTAAAGTATTCAGGGCGGATTTGTGCCACCGGTTTCCCCGCGCATCTGAAATGGCAATGAAAACACAGAAGGGTTCGATAACCCTGTTTGCGCGGGATCCAATGGCCATGAGCGGATGGAGGATTTGTAAAGAGGACGAGTGATTCGTTAAGCTTCGTTGGGATGATGTACCTGAGCCAGAGAGCGCAGTTCTTAACCAGGTACCTATAAGGGTGCTCTGAGTCAGGGGCGGGCGCAGATCCGAGCTGGGGGGCGGGGGCAAAGCCATGTCACCTGTCCTCCTGGGGAGAGAGGGGATTGGGACGTGCGATTTGGGTGTTTGACAGACTAAGTATAAGATACATCCCCAAGTGCATGATCGCTCCTATAAGGGGAATTTAATTGAAGATTTAATTGCACAATAGACCTTGGAAGCACCTTTTTCCAAAATTTATCCGGCCTTTGGGTCAAATACAATCACGAAATTGGTTGCTCTGAGATAATCCAGCACCTTCTCAATCATGTCCGAGTCCGGGCCAATCAGATGTGACAGTGTGACAGGGTCGAAAACCTACCATTTTGGCATTCTAATGGTGACAGCCCAAGGTGGGCAAGGTGACAAAAATTACCCGACATGTTTCTTCCAGACCAATAACGGAGCAAACCAGCAAAATTGGCAATTGTAATTTGGCTCGCAATGTTTTTCAACAACTAGAATGGTCCAGGAGTATCCTTTGGTATCCTAATAACGCAAAACGTGCCACTCTTCTGCAGCTGGGCTGGTGACATTTATGGTCCGACGTTTTCAATGGTGAACACGACACTTTTGCCGCAGTGTGAGAAGACGTGAACCGAAATGTGAAAGCCTGAGAATATCATACTCCGGACACGACACCAGGACGTGCCGAACCGACCAGGGGGCCGCGTATCGTCGACAATGAGGTCTAGGCTCGCCACACAGCAGATGCTCCAGAGGAGCCGTGTCAGATTTGGTTCTGCCTGCAAGAGTCGTGTCAGTCTTTGGTGGTATTTAGTCAGGGCAGTGTATTAGTTCCCATGGGGGGGATATCCGAGAGCTCGCTACGACTTATAATACGGCGTTGGATACCACATTCGGCCGAGAGGCGATGCACACGCACACCTAGGGGCAGTCCCTTTTCGCAAACGCAGCATGTCACGCGAGAAGAAGGCATTGTACGTGGGATGAGGCAGAGACTGGGCCAGTTTGTGCGCGTAGCGCTGTCCCAGCAAGCGTCGTCTCATTGCGAGGGGTGGTTCGTTAGCCTCCACCAGTGGTTCGTTAGCCTCCACCAGTGGTTCGTTAGCCTCCACCAGTGGTTCGTTAGCCTCCACCAGTGGTTCGTTAGCCTCCACCAGTGGTTCGTTAGCCTCCACCAGTGGTTCGTTAGCCTCCACCAGTGGTTCGTTAGCCTCCACCAGTGGTTCGTTAGCCTCCACCAGTGGTTCGTTAGCCCCACGTGGTTCGTTAGCCTCCACCAGTGGTTCGTTAGCCTCCACCACACCATACACCAGCAGGCTGGTGTATGGTGTGGTCCTAAATGCTCCTGTAGCCACTCTGAGTGCACTATGATGTATCGTATTTGGCTGTTTTCGATTGCCATATCAGATCTATGTACATATCAGTCTTAAACGAAGCAGGCGTAGTCCATCTTGGAACGGACAAGAGACCGATAGAGAGTGATAAGCGTTTTCCTGTCAGCTCCGTACGATAAACGAGATACACATTTTAGGACATTTAAAGATTTGAAACACTTGTCACGGACATTCCTAAAGTGTGCGTTGTATGTTATCCGTTTATCAAACGTCACCCCGAGAAACTTTGCCGTTGGTTGGAGATAGTTTTGCCGCGCAACGATACCGTTGGTTCCGGACAGGCCCTCCGCCTGCGACAGGAATGAACACCCGCGGTTTTTTAGTCGAAAAGTATAGCCCATTTTTTCTACTCCAGCGTTCCAGACAATTAACGGCCAGCTGGATCTGACGGGAAAGTGCCGGCGTTGTTGAAGCCTTTGTCAATATTGCGGTCATCTACGAATATGGTTGCCTGTATGGAAGGTGGGAGAGTGTGTGACGTCATTTATGGCCAGAGTGAAAAGGCAGATACTCGAGACGCTCTCCTGCGGAATGCCTTCTTCTTGGTAAAAGGTGAGTATGTACCACCTACTCTGACACGAAACGTCCTATCTTAGTAACAGTAAATGACACTGCTAAGAATACGAAACCTGACGAGCCGCTGACGCCCATCCCCACCCGCAGCCAACACCGGGCCACGACCTGCTGCCCAGATGCATTTTTTTTTATTTTAAATTTTTTTTTTTTAATTTTTTTTATAATAATTAGGTCGCGGCACTCGGTCAGCTACGGACTGGGTACTCGACCATGACCCGAGACACCCTCCGAGGTATACTCGTAGGTCTCGCGCAAAACACCCCGGCTGCGGCGAGGAGGGCAGTGTGACACCTCCTGTGCCACTGTCCCGCCAACGCCGCAGGCCGGTACTGATTCCAAGCCCCGTACGCCTAGGCCACATCTCGCCCACAATTCCAAACTGAGAACGGTGAAAATCAGAGCATAGACTAGCATTGAATTCTGAACATGCTTGGTGAACTGGTCTGTTGTGGAGTGAAGCGGCATGCGTGCACCCTTCAAACAGCGACGAAAAACGGAGGTATATTGACAACGGCCGCCAATACCTCTGGACTAGCAATGCAATACAATACAACGGCGATTCATCACAGGGTTCCGGAGAAGAGCGGTTCCCGCTCCGCCTTCTGCCGCGACAACCATCCATACAACCAACTCACCGGGCAATTCCTTTCCACATAGGAATGTCAAAGTGTCACACTCGGAGGAGCAACAAGATATCATTCACAACAGCATTCGCCGTTTTTCGGTCCAGAATAATAGCGAAATATTTCAAAATCTCAAAGTGCGATTCGAATTTACTCTAACCAACCTACAGTAAGTTTATAATGCAGAATAAATTCCTTGATTGAGGATTTTCCCTTTTGATTTCAATAAATGCGCTTGAAAAATAGTAGGAAATGCTAAGGCAATAAACAAAGTTTCCCAAAAGCGACCAATGCATCAGTTCCAATATCTACCACACCTGCCACGTCTTTCTGGTCCCTTCTACTTCCCTGAATATGCCGCCCAGCATAACGGGAACCAACGCACGACGAAGAATGTTGCCCTCTCATGGACTATCACAAATCAACAAATTTCTCAACACAGCAACTGTGATGTTCGTGAATCTAAACAGCTCGAGGAAGGACATACCCCTAATCACACCGATTCACATGTACCTTGGAACGTGTGCGCACTACAGGGTCGACGTGTCGCACTTCTCAACACGCGACAGGCCCTGGGAATTACGCGACAGCATGTAGAACTTGTCAGCGTAGTCCAGCCGAGTGAGAACCCGTAGGAACTCCTCGTCGTGCGTGATCACCACCAGCTGGAAGTTCTTCTGGACAGCGCGCTTGCGCACTATCTCCTCCAGTGCCACCGCTAGACTTTGTATGTTGTGCTGGTCCAGGTTGGTGGTAGGCTCGTCCAACGCCAGTACACCGCACTGCACGCCAAACGTTTCAGCCAACGCTAAACGGATGATGAGCGACGCCAGCACCTTCTGTCCTGCTGAACAGCGACCTCGCATGTCCAGCCTCGAGTGTCGCTTCACCATCACCACGCGGTAGTTGTAGGTGGTGCGTTTCTGCCCAGTGCCCTCGGAGCATTGTTCCGTTTCAATTTCGATGTGGTCGATATCGTTTCCGCTATACGTGGAGCGCCACAGTTCGCGAATGATCATGTTGATGCGCTGCATCCGCTTGCTGTGGAAGCGCAGAATGGCGTCGTCCAGAGCTTTGGCGTACTTCTGCAGGTCGCGGATGACGAGGTTGTGGCAGACCAGTTCCACGCACCGGTCCCGGTACTCGGTCTCGGCCTGGCTGAACTGCGGCTTGGCCAGCTTCTGCCGGCGCTCTCGCAGCACGTCCTGGATCTGCCTCTGGGCGCCGGCCTCGCTGGCGCGCGCCTCCGTCAACCGCCTGTGGTCCCTCTCCAGCTGGCGACGTCGGTCGCGGACGCTCCGCGAGTTAAAGCCCTGCAGCCGATCATCCAACGCCGCCACTGCCTCCACCAGCTTTTGCTGCTCATCGCGTAGCTGGCGCAGCTGCTTGTGGTCACGCAGATCGCGATGCTGAAGCTCCTTTGATCTTAACAACTCAAGCAAGCGATCGATATTAACGCGGAGCCGCGCTTCTTCGGCGGAGCACTCGCTCTTCTGGTCGGCTAGATCGCGCAGCTGCTGACGCACACTGAGCAGCTCCTGGGCGGTGTTCTGGCGCTGCAGAGTCCGCACCGTCTCCACCATCGTCTGCAGCCGCGACATCTCCTCCCGCACCGCCTCCGCGCGGCCACGCAGCCGCTCCTCCCGCTGCCGGCCCTCGCTGGCCGTTTGGTCGCGCGCAGCCACCGCCGCGGCGCACGCCTCCTCCAGCTGGCCGGCCGACTCCTCCAGTCGGGTCAGTCCGGCTCGCACCTCCTCGCTGGTGCGCTGCAGCTCCGCTCTGCGCTGCTCCAGCTGACTCCGCTCAGCCTGCAGCTGCTGCAGCCGCAGCTGCTCGGCCGCCAGCCGCTGCTGCTCGGCGCCTAGCTTCTGCAGCTGGTCGCGGTGGTGACGCAGTCGGGCGTCATCGCTGCGGTGACGGTCGCGCGCCGCCTCCAGGCCGGCCCGCCGCTGCTCAAGCTCAGCAGACACCTGCCGGCCACGTCCCGGCTCGGCAGTGAGCTCTAACACACAACAGGTGGTCACCCTGCTGCCGTGGCGCCTAGCCGTTCTGAGTGCAGACTAGGTGAAAATATATAGCCAACCACCCTTTGAAACTACCCTGCTGCCCCACTGACATGGCATTGGCTCCCTTCCCCAACCTCCCAACAGAAGCCAGGACGGGGTGTAACACGGTCACGGGGCAGTACTATTGGGATCAAGTGGAAGCTATTTCTCAAGGTGCAGCCTATCAGGGGCTCAAACAATATTCATCTGGTGGGCGACCAAATATTCACATACATCCTGTGGGAAGTGACACCGAAGGGCCACCGAGGCGGTTTCAGAGGGCACCGGTGAGGGCACCGAGGCGGTTTCAGAGGGCACCAGTGCGGGCACCGAGGCGGTTTCAGAGGGCACCAGTGCACAGGGAGGATGCGAAGAATGTCCGAATGGGGTGTTCACCTGCCCCCATCCTTCACCGCCAGGATGTGCCGAGAGGATGAACAGGTAGAACCAGGGGGCATGTGTCCAACCAGATTTGAAATAGCTGCACCCCCTGCAACCGCCTAGACAACGCCCAAAATGCCACTTCTGTCCTCTGGACGCCTCCTCATGGGTTGCGCCGTTCAAAAATGGCACCCCTTGATCCACATAGCGCCCCTCCCCTCCAGCCCACCGTGGCCCAACGATCGGAAATCCTGGATCTGGCTATGTTTAATGCCCCCCCCCACGTGTCTCCTGCGCCCTGAAATGTGATTCCCTCAGGAGGTGAGAGGCGGTGCACCTGCAATGTGATCACATCCCGAGCATACACACTTCAACAGTCTCCGTCAAGCTTCTTATCAAACATGATTGTAAATCATTTCTGATGTACAAATCCCCAATAAAAAAGTATCGACTATTTAAAAAAGACCCTACATTGCCGTTACCACTCCATTAATGACCGCAATAGCTGCACCCCACTCGTAAAATAGATCATATAAAACGTAATCATGTTCAATAATCAACTTTGCAGCTTTTATCTACACTTCGTTTTTCAACTCTGTATCTTATCGATCTTTAGTTTTCAGCTCAGTGTAACTAGTGGATTTTCCGGATGTGAACTTTTTGGGAGTAAAATAGTAAAACGTAAAAAACGCAGTGTCGCCTGTATTTACGCGCACAATAGAACCGGAAAATGTTTGAAAGCTTCATCTCTTCCCCTACAATAATAACCTTCGCAATTGATTGGGAGGGGGAGGTGATGTAATGTCATAAATAACCAAGGTCAACATTCAGGTGAGGAGAGCACGTGCTAACCACATCAAGTGGAGAAAAACAGAATTTAATTCTGACAGCGGCCACAAAATGTCTTGGCACGAGTGATGTCAACTACGCAGCGGGCATCACCACGCAGACACGCGTGCTCGCACCTGCCAACTAAATCAAACCTGCTGGTTAGGCAGCTGCTGACCAATCTCAGAACAAACAAGTCAACTATACATTTCTAAGCTAATATGAATATGTGCATAACAATGTATAATTTAGTGGACTTTATCCAAGGAGAGGAGCGAGGGGAAGGGGGCAGTAAATCCTTATGTAATTAAGAGAATAATCGAGGAGGAATCAACATGACTGAAATAATTCCTAAAAAAATTCCACGTCTCATTATGTAATCGGACTGAGAAAATGAAAACATCCAACTGCGTACTCGTCAAGCCATTACGAAATATAAGAACATGCACGACATTCACGTACTACACACGAAAACAAACATCTCTGGGACGTACACCTGCTAACAAATGGTATGATAGTAATTTTTGGGGTTTAACCACGCACCAACCGCCAGGGTCATACGGCGTCAACTCTCATCCTGCTGGGAGGGATTTTCGGGATCAGATCGACTTATTCAGAGGCTCCGCTGGGACTTGAACCCGGGACCGGTGGCTTTAATAGACAGACGCGCTATCCAGTAAGCCACCCATGCCCGCTAACAGATGGCTTATCTTCCCGGTCATAAGGCGCCTTCCCACGACAGGAAGGCCGAGGTCGATGCAATGAAGCAAACAGGGGCAGGTGGCTCCCTTCTCCCACCCAAATACTCGGAGCCCCCACAATACGCCCCGGCGGCACCCCCTGCAGAGTAGCCCCCCCCCCCCCCCCAATAAAAGTGTTGGTACCCCCCAGGATGCGATCTGCCGACCCCAGACCCAAGTGGCAAGAACAGTGCTCCCCCGATCTAAATGCCAACTGGTCGATTGGCTCCTTTTTTTCGATTGGCTCCACCTACGCCCAATATGTGAAACCTGATAGGGGATTCAATATTCTTCGTACGCATCGAACCAATTGTGACTTGGGATTGTTCGCAGAGTCGGTGTCAAAGAAACGATCACTCAATCGATTACAATCATGCTTACTTATCACCGAAAAAATACCAATCAGTAAAACTAGCTGATCATGTAACAAGAGCGGTGAGCTACTGCACTACAAACCTAGCAAAATTGGTAAGATGGCAATCATTTCCAATGTACAACGCCGAAGGCAATGAACGCGGATAGAAAAGTCAGGTTGTAGTCAAAACCAGTGGGTGATCTGTCTGGTCACCTTCTATCCATGGTTCTTACGGGGAAACATAACAGTGATGATGTCCACGCCCGGGAGTTGCCAAAGACTATACGTGGCAACCCAAGTCCAGAAGCGGTCGTTTTAATGCGACCGCAGTGGCACGCAAAAGTGCCCGAGATATTGTTAAAGCATTGAAAGGATGGTATCTGCAATCTCCAGGGTTAAAATTTCGAGCCTTGCTCGTTATTCTACATGTAACCGCCCCGGTAGCTCAGTTGGTAGAGCGTTGGGCTCCGGCCCGCTGCTCAGAAGCATGCAGTGGCAATGCATGTCCGGGCTTGGGATCGGTTCCCCTGAGACGCTCCGGCGCTCAATAGTTTGCCCGACGTGGGTCGGCTGGCAACCGACTGGTGAGAGGGTGACCTGAGCGGGGCGGCCGTCCCTGTGCTTTGTGGGACGTTAAACTTTGGCCTCTAAATTATCCCTTCATTGTGGGAGTTGCTCGTTCGGGTGGTGGGGTCGGGGTCTCCGTGACAAGTCCCTTGAGGACTTTAGTGAGACTCCGACTCCAGCAGCCTTACTGGGAACAACTTGGACAAAATTTATATAAAAACATGTAGAATTACATAATGAGACATGTAACATCACCACGATGCAAATAAATATGAGGAAATATCTGACTCAATGGCTTTGGAGCGATAATGATAGTTGGGTACAGATTTCGGGCCATTGGGGCTGTAAAACTCTCCTGATCAAAACTCTCTGAATCTGGGGAAACTAAAGATTGCATACACCTGGAAGTTAAGGTGACATCGGAAGCCTCCGATTTCTCCTGAGGACCGTCAGAGCCGTCTGCAGAACTGACCTGGTCCGGGGAACGCTCGCTCAGCTGGTCGGGCAGGCGCGCCTTCAGCCGGTCGGCGTCGGCGCGCGCCCGGCGCAGGTCGCGCTCGCGGTCGTCGATGCGGCCGACGTCGCTGCGCAGGTTCTCAGCCAGTCGGCGGAGCTGGTCGGCTTCCGCCGCCTGCCGAACACCCGGCCGCCGTCAGAGCCACCGGCAGTCTGCCCCAGCCGGAGGGTACCGCCCACCCAGCCAGCCGCCGCGGCAGCCGGAGGGTACCGCCCACCCAGCCAGGCCGGAGGGTACCGCCCACCCAGCCAGCCGCCGTCACCGGCAGTCTGCCCCAGCCGGAGGGTACCGCCCACCCAGCCAGCCGCCGTCACCGGCAGTCTGCCCCAGCCGGAGGGTACCGCCCACCCAGCCAGCCGCCGTCACCGGCAGTCTCCCCCAGCCGGAGGGTACCGCCCACCCAACCAGGCCGGAGGGTACCGCCCACCCAGCCAGCCGCCGTCACCGGCAGTCTGCCCCAGCCGGAGGGTACCGCCCACCCAGCCAGCCGCCGTCACCGGCAGTCTGCCCCAGCCGGAGGGTACCGCCCACCCAGCCAGCCGCCGTCACCGGCAGTCTGCCCCAGCCGGAGGGTACCGCCCACCCAGCCAGCCGCCGTCACCGGCAGTCTGCCACAGCCGGAGGGTACCGCCCACCCAGCCAGGCCGGAGGGTACCGCCCACCCAGCCAGGCTGGAGGGTACCGCCCACCCAGCCAGGCCGGAGGGTACCGCCCACCCAGCCGGCCGCCGTCACCGGCAGTCTGCCACAGCCGGAGGGTACCGCCCACCCAGCCAGGCCGGAGGGTACCGCCCACCCAGTCAGGCCGGAGGGTACCGCCCACCCAGCCAGGCCGGAGGGTACCGCCCCCAGCCAGGCCGGAGGGTACCGCCCACCCAGCCAGCCGCCGTCACCGACAGTCTGCCGACAGCCGGAGGGTACCGCCCACCAGCCGGCCGGAGGGTACCGCCCACCCAGCCAGCCGCCGTCACCGGCAGTCTGCCCCAGCCGGAGGGTACCGCCCACCCAGCCAGCCGCCGTCACCGACAGTCTGCCGACAGCCGGAGGGTACCGCCCACCCAGCCAGGCCGGAGGGTACCGCCCACCCAGCCAGCCGCCGTCACCGACAGTCTGCCCCAGCCGGAGGGTACCGCCCACCCAGCCAGGCCGGAGGGTACCGCCCACCCAGCCAGGCCGGAGGGTACCGCCCACCCAGCCGGGCCGGAGGGTACCGCCCACCCAGCCGGCCGCCGTCACCGGCAGTCTGCCAGAGCCGGAGGGTACCGCCCACCCAGCCAGGCCGGAGGGTACCGCCCACCGGCGGTCACCGTCACCGGCAGTCTGCCAGAGCCGGAGGGTACCGCCCACCCAGCCGGCCGCCCAACACCATCAGAACACAGCCCAGCACTCCAATGCACACTGCACCAAAGTGGAGCAGCAAGTTTTGAAAAGGTGGCATCGATCATCCCTCCATGGCGAAACAAGACGAGATGTGGGCCCCTGTTGGCAAATCAGAGATTACAGCCTGCTCCATACCTTCCCGTTACAATTCGGTTCTAGTTTTTACTATTGTTTTAGTGAGTCCCCGTGCCAACCGCTGTATTGACTGGCGGCGGGGTCGTCGTTGCCTCGCCAGCAGTACTAACCCCATGCCGTTGCTCACAATGCACTCTGCCGAGCCGGGAGGGCCGGCCCGCCTGAACGGCTGCGCTGCGGTGACTCACCAGTCACGGGGACACGAGCTGTTTAATGTTGAGACTCCGAGGTAGCCATCTCGGCATAATGCTCCAACTGCGGAGTCGCCTTTAAAGGGAATGTGGCACCTTTATAACGTGATTTTAACTGAGATAGTCAAGTTGTAAAGCATGCCGGAAAACCCGGTACTCAATGTATCATTTGTCATGAAACTCAAAATTTCCAGAGAGAAAAGCTAAAGACTACCTAAAATTTACCCTACATGTACTCTTAGCACAGGCCACTGTGATGTGCTGGTACCGCTGGTGTAGTGCGCCCTCACGAGATGGCGTTAGTGTGGCAGGCACCGGGCCTGACCGTGCAGGGTCAGTCGTCGAATACACTTCAAGAGCTGGGCAGGTGGTGTGCCATGAGAGTGCGGGAAGCGGGAATCTAACATGGCGCGGTCGGTAGGATATTGCACCCAAAAAGTGACTGAGAAGCCATGGTCAAGCAGGAGACTGACTCAGGTATGGCCCTTGTAGCCGACGCGATTTTAAAGCTGCAGGAAAACGTTGTGCTTTTGACAAACCACATCGCCTCGGAACATAGCCAGCGTAGCTAGCTTCAACCCGCCCCTGTGTCAACCAGTTCGGTTGGTCAAGGACCACGACCCATCACTCTGCAGCCTCCCCACCTGGGTTCATCTGTTTCGTTAAAGGAGTTCGATGTCCGGAAACATAGGTTTCAAGGCTATGCGACTCTGTCCAGTCTTCATAGTCAGCTGTTGGTGTGACGACATATGCTGACGTAACGGTGAGTATCAGCCAATCGAAGCCCTTGAAGCCTATTAAATATGGTAGTGGTTGCCAGATAATGACATCGTCCGCAGGCATATATTTATTTCTTTCCGTAGTGGGTATTTTAAAATCAAAATATTGACCTTATTGTACATTTCTCAGAGAAATCATGGACGCTTCTAAGATTATCGGCTAAAAGTTCCCTAATTACACTAAATTCCAGGATTCAACCAAGGTGCCACGTTCCCTTTAAGGACAAGAAATTATTTGAACACGGTAGCGTGTGGCTCGGCCCCTGATCGCCTTGTTTGGCCATACAAAGGTGACGCTTGCTAAAGGAGGCTGACAATGAAACGGCCCGTAATTGAAATATATTGTAAGCAAACTATCCGAATGATTTGCTGCTAATTTGATACAAAATACAGCTGAATTTCAACATTAAAACACAAACATAAAAACACAAAATTCACCGAGAGTCTTTGAAACCAGAACCCAGCACAGAGACGCCGCTTGCCGTATATGTATTTAACGGGAATGTTCTACCTTGGCAATGGGTTTTGAATTGATAGCAACTTTGCACAGCGTATCGGGAAACCAATACTGAGTAATCTTAATTTTTTCGCAAACGTTCAGTCCTGGAAAAAATCAAATATATGTCAAGTGGTTCCTCGACATAGTCTAAGACATGACTCTCATTTCAAATCACATTATAATCACATCACATTGCCGCCCCGGTTTGCTCAGTTGGTAGAGCGTTGGGCTTGTGATGATGATGATGTTTGGACTCGGGTCTGGGGGCCAGTTTGAGCGTTGGGCTTCGGCCCGCTGCTCAGAAACATGCAGTGGCAGTGCATGTCCAGGCTTGGGATCGGTTCCCCTAAGACGCTCCGGCCCTCAATAGTTTACCCGACGTACAGGTCGGCTGGCAACTGACTGGTGAGAGGGTGACCTGAGCAGGGCAGCCGTCCCTGTGCTTTGTGGAACGTTAAACTATGGCTTCTAAATTAACCCTCTATTGAGGGAGTTGCTCGTTAGGGTGGTGGGGTCGGGTTCTCCGTGACAAGTCACTTGATGACTTTAGTGACACTCCAACTCTAGCAGCCGTACTAGGAACAGCTTTTAAAAATTTATTAAAAAAGGTGCTACTTTCCCTTTAAAGGGAATGAGGCACCTTGATCGAATCCTGGAATTTAGTGTAATTAGGGGTACTTTTAGTCGAAAATCATGGAAGCGTCCATGATTTCTCTGAAAATGTACAATCAGCTCAATATTTTTATTTTAAAAATGCTCCTCTAGGAAAAAAGAAATGTCTGCCTGTAGATATCTGGCAACCACTACCATATTCAATGGGCTTCAAGGGCTTGGATTGGCTGATACTCACCTTGACGTCAGCGCTGTCGTCACACCGACTGTGGCCTGCTGCTAAGGGTACATGAGGGGTACATTTCAGGTCGTTTTTAGCTTTTCTCTACGGAAATTTTGAGTTTCGAGACAAATGAAATACAGAGTACCGGGTTCTCCGGCATGCTTTACAACTTGGCTATCTCAGTTGAAATCACGTTATAAAGGTGCCGCATTCCCTTTAAGTGCAGTGAATTCAATAAAGCCACATTCCCGGCCGCAGAAATCTGTTCAACTTCAAACACCAGCATTATTGATATGTTACTCTCACACACGGCAGCGGATTCGTGTATGCTCAATAAGAATAGCTGGCAGGAAACAAAGTGCAGATAAAACAACTCCACGAATATGTCATGTAAAACAAAAACTATCGTCGATACCATAAGGCGTTCCCTGCCTGTGTGCTGACTGGGTTGTGAGAGTAGCGGGATCTGCCGCCGGCTGACCTGTTTCTGGAGGTGCGCGTGACTCTGCTGGGCGGACGTCAGCTGCGTCTGCGCCTGCTCCAGCTGAGTCCGCAGCGCCGGCAGCTCCGTCTCCCGCAGCCTGGTGAGCCGCTGCTGTTTGGGCCGCAGTGTCAGCAGGTCGGCGTGTCGCTCGCGCACGCCGCGCACGCGCTCCTCCGACTCTGCCAGCTCGCGCGGCAGGCCGTCCGACTTGTTGCGCAGTTCGGCGACTAGTTCAGCGGCCTCGTCAGCGGTCTCAAAGTCGCGGTGGCACAGCGGACAGGGCGCGTCCTGCCGCTCCAGCCGCTCAATGTACCTGGCCACGCAGGCGACCGCCGTCAGGACCAAATGCACCCGCTCTGTTGTCTCAACAGAGCACGTCTCAACGTGTAGGCACATGGGGCGCCTACTGGTGGATTTGATTACCAAGGATGGACTTGAAGGACCATTCAGACCATCTTTCTGTTAAGCGGGGGCGTAGAGAAAAGCAGGTGAACTAGAAGTCTCATTCGTGATGCAAGTCCCTTTCAGAAAGGGACGTGCATCACGCACGTTTTAGACGAAGAGGAGGGAAGATTGATACAAACTCCATTGAAAGGAAGACAATGCTTCTTTTACTCAACAATTTATCCGATTTTACTACTTCCACGCATTTGAGGCTGGCAGTAAAAAAAACATGAGATACTGCTAGCAGAAACGCTAAGGCTCAGCTTTTCACCAGTCTCGTCTGCATATGAATACAAACACGCAATTCAAAAAGGCTTCCTATGAAGAAAATTGACACCATGACAATAAGCTGAAGTGCCAGAAATCCGTACGGAGGCAGACGTCCTCTCTGAATAGCGAATATGTCACCTGACTGTGCACGAACCTGTTGTTGAGCAGTTTCATGGCAGCCAGCTGGCCGTGCTGCTCCTGCAGCTCGCCCTCCTGAAGGCTGACGCGCTCCAGTTCGGCGGCCAGGTCGGCGCCGGCCAGCGCCGCCGACAGCTCCGCCTGCTCCTTGGTCAGCGTACGCTCCAGCTCGGCCACCTGCGACTGCAGGTGGCACACCGACACCTCGGCGGCGTTCACCGCCTTCTGGGAGCGCTTCAGCTCAGCGTCGCGTTTGTTGGCCGCCGTCAGCAGCGAGCGACACTTGTTCTCCAGGTGTGAGCTGAGCCGATCTCGCTCCACCAGTGACATGTCCAGCGTCGCCAGCGCCTCGGCGTTCTTGTTCAGAAGCCGTTTTACCTCGCCTTCTTTCTTGTGGATGCTCTCCTGGTGGACGGCCAGCTCGTTTTTCAGTGACATGGCCGCAAGGACAGCGTCCTTCTCCACCTCAAGAGCACGCGCCTCTGACTCCAGCGCGGTCACTTCGCCTTCTGTTCTCTTGAGCTGCGCCGCTACAGACTCTTCGTTCAGACTCTCCTTCAATGATGCCGTCTTTGCCTCAAGCTTCTTAAGCTGTCCATCCAGCTCTTTAAGCTTCGACGAAGAGCCTCGAGCTACCTCCAGTCGTTCCTGAATCGCACTAGCCTCCGTGGCATTCTCGGACAGCTGTTTGTGTTTGTACCCCACCTGAGACTCCAGCTTGGTCTTCTCATCCCTAGCCGCGTCCAGCTTGATCTGCGCTGCCTCCACTGCATGGGTGACCTCTTCTCCCACACGCTGTTGCTCGGCTTTTGCCTTGCCGTGCACTTCTTGCATGAATACTGTGGCAGCACTCGCTTCTTGCTCGGAAAGCTGTTGCCCGGCTACAACGACATTGGGGCGATCGTGGAGGGAGTACAGCTTTGCTATCATGCTGTCACGCTCTTGTCGTCGCTTTCGTAGCGCTTCCTCGGAGGTTTCCAGGCTGCCTTGCTTCACGCTAAGCCGGCTGCACTTTTCAGCGGCCTCGCTGGAACGCCGCTGCACCTCAATTAGTCGCGCCTGGTCTCGCTCCGAGTCACGACGCTGCTGCTCCACCGACGCCACCATCTCCTCCATCATGCTATCCAGCTGTGACGGCGTCACGTCATCGTTCACCTGCAAACACTGCGGCCGGCACAGAGACTCCTGCAACGAACGCACTGTTTTCTTCAGCTCACCGAGTCGCGTTTCCTGTTGCGTTCGCTCGTGCACGATCTCGGCCATTTGATCCTCAATCTTCTGAAGCTTTCGCAGTTCAGCTATCACCTCTTCCAGGTCTTTGTCGCAGCGCGCCGTCTTGTCAACGCTGACCGACAATCGCGTCTCCTGCGTGCTGATGTCCGCCTTCAAGCATTTCGCCTCATCACAATCTTTACGTGCAGCCTCAGAATACGCTTTCTTCTCGGAAGCCTTTTGGCGCAGGCTCTTGACGTGCTGTTTCATGTTTTTTATGCACTTTAGATATTCTGTGGCATCGAAAATAGCATCAAATCGCTCTTTTAGCTTCTTGCCCTCGTCCAAAGGCCAGTTGCTTTCCTCTTGATGGCAGAAGATGACGTAGTTGAGAATGGGCTTAGTTACACCTAAAGCCAAGAACATCTCCGCCTCCATGTCGACACATTTCTTGCTGACAGTGTCCGTCTCGCCACTAGCAGTCGTCCTGCTTAAAGTGCTGTCCACCGTCTTCACTGAGATGTTGGTTTTTTTCTGCGTGCCTTCGAATATCCGCTGTGCCACCATCTTCTCTCCGCGCACGTTGGTGAACAGCAGTTTTGTTTGGGCGCGAACTGTGACCTCCCCCGACATGGAAGGATCGTGGACAAAAGACTGGCCGCGGCTGGATCCAGGAGGCATGTCCCCAGTGGTTGCATACTTGAGCGCTTCGATGATTGTAGTCTTTCCACATCCATTTTCACCGAGTATTAATGTCAATGGGGATAGGAACTTAATCATGCCCTGATCTTGGCTTCCTGCACCAAAACTGCGGATCCCTTGAATCATCAGAGCGTCCAGCGACGACATGATGATGCCTGACCTCGTTCACAAGGTTCGAAGCCTCACTGAAGGCATGGGAAATTTGTTAGAACAAAGTACCAACCGTTCTACTGGTCCCACCTGACGATAAACCTTTCCTTTTAAGGGCCATCGATATTCTTCAGCTGAGAGAGGCACTGCATGTGCGCTAAATCACCAATGCTGTATCTTAAGTGAAAGAGGGACTACATTCCTAGAGCAAGTGCATAAGCTGTTGGCAAGCTCTCCAACCGTCTACAGGTCCCGGGCAACTATATAGTATCGCAATGAACCAATGCTAGGGGTGTGACTTAGGACTAACTCTTTAATCACCCGGTTTAAAAAGATGCGGGGTCATTCCACCATAAATCGACCAAAAATATCGTGCAATAAACCCTTTCATTTTTTACTCTCTCCAAAAATGGTGCCAAGTGACTTTCAGAGGTGTAGAATCTAACCAAGGCGTCAAAAAATATTTGAAAATTTGTTATGACAGATATAGCCTCCGCTATTTTTCGGGGGTCACTATGTAGGCTTTGTTTTGAAAGCCTATAGTTCTGCCATTTTTCAACGATGGTAACGATATTTTACGTTTTTGTTCACCATTTAGTAGATTTGCAGCCATACAAGTGCATTTGAGCACTCACATGCAGCTGACCGCAGATATCGGCATACACTGGGATTAAATTTTGGAAGAAACCAGGATGGAGGCGGAGATAAGAGACCAGAAACGGTCACTGGTGAGGGAATCCGAGAGACAGGGTAGATATGCGACGCCGCGGCAACGACAGCGATTCCGGGGGCGCCGCCGGCCCGAAGCCTTCGGGTGCCGGTCAATTTCAATTTGGCTATCTTCCATTTTTGCATCTCTGCAAAATTCGCCCAGGACCTTGAGACCTAGTTTTTGAACAGTGACCTTGATCCGCAGTAAAGTGAAATTTATAAATTTGCGTGATAACATTTTTACATTTGGCAATTCTCTTTTGAAGCTATCGTACGTTTATTGGGTACACATCACACTCACGTTAAAAATAAGGTAAGATATAGGTAATATAATAAAAAATATGGTTTTCGCACTAAATATACTACTTTTTTCTTCCGAAACATGACACTATGCGTCACTATGGAGCTGTACCGTCGTAACTCACGGTATGGTTAATGGCAGTGACAGCGAAACGTCCTAATTTAAGGAGGGGAGGGGGGCACCATGGACTTTTCAACACGTTTATTTCCAGTTAACGCACTATGGTGTGTTAACCCTTGCACATACAGGGGGGATTGTTGCAACCTCCTCAGGTATTTCAAGAATTGAAAGCGAGCTTAAGTTAGACTCTTTAAAATGTTGTATAGCCTCTGGGGCATTCATTGCGCATATTCTACAAAAAATTGTAACTACCTTTCAAGGTCACAGAGTTATGACCTGAAGATTGTAGGCATGTTGGGTAGGGTGTCCCTAAAAAACAAAAACAATCGCAAAAACTTCTTATTTGGAGGAATGATGTATCCATATGTAAATATCATAAATGCACAGTTCCAGATTTTAATTTTCATATTTGGCGATTCGCCGCACTTTTTCCTAAATGTGATTTTTACAAACTTAGTACATATCCTGGCCTGCCTAACTTGAATAAATGAGTGCTGCAAATGTACTTCATACTCACTATGTGTACAGGATTCTTGAGTAGAATGCCCCTAAATAAACACAAAACGATCCACGGGCGTATCAGGGGCGGCCAAAGGGGCCGTGGCCCCCACTAAGGCAAAAATAGTATGTTTTTCCCTCCGTTTTTCTTTAAAAATACTGTTTTCATGATTTTTCCTCGATTTGCCTCCCCACGTTGCTCTTTGCCCCCGCGCAAATGTTGGTCCTGGATCCGCCAATGAAACCATCACACATACGTCTTATTTGGAGGGATCATGTATTCATATGCATGTATGATTTAAATCCAGAGTTTCACTGTTCAATTTTCTGGTTTCGCGATTTGCCGTAACATCTTGCGTTTCAATTCATCTGCATTGCTAGGAGGGGCGGGGGCATACATTACTAGGGGGTGTGCATCAGTTGGGGGAGGATACATTACTGGGGGTATGACTAGGGGTGTCACTCGAGGGTGGGTATACTTCACCAGGAGGCGGGGTATGCACACAACACGAGTTAAATCTAGTAAAGCTCTAGAATGGCCTTGGTGGTGTTCTTCACTCTACCCCTGAACTCCTCTATCACCTGAAGGAGCGCCTGGCGCTGATCCTCGGACTCCACCCTCTTGATGAAGTCGGTGGCGAGGTGAACTCCACGCTCCGCCAGGTCGTTGACGATTGTGAGGTTCCTGGTGAACACTTGCAGCTTCCTGTAGTCGGGAGAGCTCTCCCAGGTGGAGACAGAGTCAAGCAGCTAGTCCTGGGAGCCTTTGAGCTGCAGCAAGTCGAACACCAGCCAAGACTGAGCTCCGACCAGGGTTGACATGTTGCCTCTTGCCTCGGTCGCACCGCTGGGAAGTGGAGGTCGCACCGTTGGAAGGAGAGGTAGATGGGTTCAGGTTCAAGCTTCCGGGTCCAGATCATACGCTCGCTGGATGAGTAAATGTCTCTACATCCTCAAGATCAAGCTGCTTAGTAAGAGCTTCAAGATGTCAGAGGAGCAACTCCAGGTCAAGTCCATAGCGGAGTTCATTCTGCTCTTCTATGCAAAGTACTGGTTCACAACCCCCTTTGCTGGCTCCGCAGCTAGACAGGATCTGGACTTCATGAGCTCTGTCCTGGAGTACAGGAGGTGAACTCCGAGCTGGCTTTTGAGTACTGGCTCGCCTTGCGCCACCTATGGTACCTGACCCCGCAGCTCATCACCCTAGCTCTAACTGACACTGAGCTGGAGGAGAGAAGTGGGGAGGATATGGCTGGGCTGCCAGCACGAGAGGTGAGAATGAAGACAGGCAAGCCAACCTTTCCTGTACTTCCCAGCGGTGCGACCGAGGCAGAGGCAACATGTCAACCCTGGTCGGGCTCAGTTTGGCTGGTGTTCGACTTGCTGCAGCTCAAAGGCTCCCAGGACTGGCTGTTTGACCCTGTCTCCACCTGGGGAGCTCTCCCGACTAAAGGAAGCTGCAAGTGTTCCAGGAACCTCACAATCGTCAACGACCTGGCGGAGCGTGGGTTCACCTCGCCACCGACTTCATAGAGGGTGGAGTCGAGGATCAGCGCCAGGCGCTCTTTCAGGTGGTAGAGGAGTTCAGGGGTGAGTGAAGAACACCACCAGGCCATTCTAGAGCTTTACTAGATTTAACTCGTGTTGTGTGCATACCCCGCCTCCTGGTGAAGTATACCCACCCTTGGTGACCCCTAGTCATACCCCCAGTAATGTATGCTCCCAAACTGATGCACACCCCTAGTGATGTATGCCCCGCCCCTCCTAGCAATGCAGATGAATTGAAACGCAAGATGTTACGGCAAATCGCGAAACCAGAAAATGAACAGTGAAACTCTGGATTTAAATCATACATGTATGTGAATACATGATCCCTCCAAATAAGACGTATGTGTGATGGTTTCATTGGCGGATCCAGGACCAATTTGCGGGGGGCGAGCAGCGTGGGGGGGCAAATCGAGGAAAATCATGGAAACAGTATTTTTAAAGAAAACAGCCACAATTTGGTCATTTTGGGAGGGGAAAAACATACTATTTTTGTTAATGGGGGCCAGGCATTTGGCCGCCTCTGATACGCCCTGGATCTTTTGTGTTTATTTAGGGGCATCCTACTCAGAAACCTGTACACCTGCGTATGAAGTATATTTGGCACTTTTATTCAAGTTAGGCGGCCAGGATATGTGCTAAGTTTGTAAAATCACATTCGAAGTGCGGGAATCGCCAATATGAAATTAAAATCTGAAACTTGGTTTATGATATTTTATGGATACATCATTCCTCCAAATAAAGTTTTGATTGTTTTTTTTTAGACCTAATGTTGGGGTCATTAGGGCGTCTGTACCCGTTTTCTCGTGAATGCTCCAGACTCTCATCGTTCTTTTGCAACATTTGCTGATGAACTGGCCCAGAATATTTCTTTCCACCGTTCGAGGATCACTTTTATCAGTTTAGACCTTTCATGACCTTTTTGACATTCAATGACAATCATGATGCTCTTCTAATCATGATGCTCTTCCTAACCACTCGCCGATTTCTTCAGTTATGACATTCCGGTACTCCGTCGTTCGGCAATGACTGCCCTGCTGTCAGTATCAGGAAATCCCGACATCAAGTTGCCATATTTGGACTATCCTGATGGAGTAGACCTAACATAAGCATTGATGGAGTGCGATTAAGATGTGAAATATGGTAACTAGTCTCGCATCAAAGTGCCGCGTATAGATTCATCTAACAGTGTTGCATAGAGCGTGGTGTGAAATTGCTGAAGAGCACTGGTATTCATTGCTGCATCTGACTGACTCTTCCTTCTAAAGTCATATCTACGGATCCACATATCACAATTGTTTCTATCGTATGCATGCGATTATTTTAACACAAAGGAGAACTTCACGATTTCGCATTAACTGCCGGGATTCTCAAGTCCACAGTTACTTCCATACGTTTATTGCAGGTACACGATACAACAAACCAATACACTAGTCAGCGTGAGGAGGGAAATAGGAGTGGCGAGCTAATTTGAAGGGGATGGACGAAGTGTCGATCTGCAATTAAGTGCCCGTTACTCATGCGCGGAATACGAAAAATAAGAAGCGCCGCAAGCCGCGGCCCGGGGAGTGTATTTCATTGGCGGTTAATATTTTGAATCATGTAAAGTTGCCAGATGAGAACTCATTAGACTTTAGGTGTCCTGATTTAGGGCGGCAGAATCGGACGTGACTGGTGACTTAGCGGTCGTGGTGTTCCGTGCGTCGCGGCGGCGTGGCGTCCTCGCTGGCGGCGGAGAGGTCCGTGCGGGGACCTGCCAGTCCCTTGTGCAGGCCCCCCCGCTGGCGGTGGGGGCGTTCACGGCTGGTGGGGGCACCGCAGCTGGCGGGTTGTGGTTCTCCTGCTGGCCGGCCGGCCGCTTGGGGGGCGACAGGTACCGAGCCTGTGGTTTGCACTTGGCGGAGTGTGATATGGGTTGGGCGTGGGGTGGAGATCCTGACGTGTTCTCGAGATGCTTCTCCTTGCCTGGTTCTATTATCGTTGCAGTGAGATGTTTCGACGCTCTGATCTCACATTTTTTAGGGTATCGTTGACTCGTAGTGATTTCTTGATAGGCGGGGTGGGTGCAATTTATTGATCAGCAACGGGAATGCCGATGATTGTCGATGTTATCCGTACAGTGACCCGTCGGCGATCGACGCCCTCGACTGACCCTGGTGTCATGATGCCAAGCAGCGTTTTTTATAGGTTTTTGATGGAGGGCGAGAACGGCTATTGGGGGACACGATATGAATATCACGTTTCTCGCCTTTTATCTTCCGCACGTTTATTGCAGGTAAAAGATACACGATACAAGACAATACACGGGTCAGCGCGAATTTGGTGGCAAGCCGAGGGTACAAAGAACAGCGAGCGAAAACATGGGGAGGGAAATAGGTGTGCCGCGTTAATTTGAAGGGGATGAGCGAAGTGTGAGTGCCGTCTGTCATTCTCAAAATACGAAAAATAAGTCGCGCCGCAAACCGCGGCCCGTTGCGGGTTGGATCTGTCTTCGATACCATCGGGGGAATCGCGAATTTTAACAGGTTTTTATGATGTGTGCGTATGTGTGAGTGAAATACACATGTTTATTTGATTATTTGACCTTGCATTACCTCAGTGCTAACTCTATGTTGAATAACAACTACAGATACATATTTCAATTCTGTATTTCTAAATGAGATGAAACCGAATTCGTTGACTTGTGCCCGATACAGACTTGACCTTTTTCGACCTGTGACCTTATTTGACCTTGAAAGGGTTCGGGCTCCCCTCCATCGTTCTCGCTCCGTCCGCCGCCGTGGCCAGGTGGCGCTCCCGCCCGTGATTCGTTGCGCGGCCGCGGCGCTTCCGTCGCGGGGGTCTCGGGAGGGGGGGTTGGGGTTCGTGAGCGGCACCGCTAGCGTTCTCTCCCTCATGTGTGGGACAACTCCTGGGATAACTTCATCGCCTCCTCTCTGTCCCTTCAACAAGTACTGTTACGCTATTACCGTTATGCAGAGTACCTGTGTCTGTCATTATGTGATGCTGCTGAATAAACGTGTCACGGTTTCAAGCAACAACAGATGAAGAAGCAAACTTATTTTGCATAAATGATGCAGAATGGCTTATGAATAGTCAATTTGAATTATATGGACACCAAACTAGTTGGTTTGCACATTATATGGACTTGACCTCTTTCAAAATTTGACCTTATTTGACCTTGAAGGGGGTGTAAGCAGTGACAGATGATTAGACACACAATAAATTGGAATAAATTATTAAAAATGTTTTGATGATAAATGATTAAAAAATGGTGTAGAAGCAAACTTGGTAGCACACTGCCCAGCTCTGGATATACATGACTTGAGGGTGGGCCTGAGCAGACTACTTTTGCAGATAACTAATGATTGCTGGCAGTTGACTGCTAATCCTGTTTGACTATTAATTTGCCCAGTGATGATGATCATGCCTAAAATGTGAATGACTTCATTTTAAATGGGAAGCTGATTTTACTGGAGACAAGTCTTGAATGCAAACTAAGGTAGAAGTCATTTAGTGAAATTAAATGGGTATTTATATACCTACCTATGGACATGGAAGTTTGGGTATTATTTTACCATTAGGTGATCAATTGTGTACCACCTTCTAATGGCTATTTCTCAGCAATGCTGCAAACTTTGTCTAAGTTGTCCGTGATTGCTCACCTAATGGTAAAAATAAACCCAAATTTGAGCTCCCAGCTTATCTCAAACAAGACGTCCACTTTCCCGAAATATTTTCTATAGAATTAATACATTTTCAGAATAAGCAAAACACACTCTTTCCATTAAGTGAGGTCCCTGTAGTGCCACTCCCACTTAAACCCTGATTTTCAACACTTACTTAACCTGAACATCATAATCAAGCGACATCCATTGCCGTAAATAAACAACACACTGGAACTGATGAAAGACAATGGCAGCTGATTGTCAGTCAGCCTGTGGAAACAATCAGCTGACTGACAATTGGTACCTTTGTACCAGAGGTAAGGCACCATTGTGAAAGCATACCAAATCTTGGCTAGGTGCGCCACAGGCCGGCTCACTAAACTGATACATGGTTAGGTTAAGTTAGGTTAGGTTAGGCATGGTTCAAACTAGTGATTTTTAAAAAAATCCATTCATATTTTCTACACTTAACATCACTCAACTTCCTTTTGAATGATTGGTTCGAAGTGTGCAGATGTTTCGAAACAGTACTTATTGTTTATATTTTATTTAGGTCTTGGAAGTGTGTGTTATACTTTGATTTGTCTTATTTCATAACTAAGACATGAAGGAAAACTCTACAGGTAAGAAAGAACCAACTTTTTTGTGATTTTACACATTATTTTGCAGTTGGACGGTTATAAATAGGTGCACCAAGCTCCCTTGACACCACTATGACAAGTCATTCAATCAATCCTGAATTCCAGCCAGCTAGCAGTTCATTGTTTCAGCCTGTCCTGATTCAAGGCCATTCCTAATTCATCCTACAAAAATAAATTGGAAATCTCCAACGTAGGTAATCGAGAACGCAAAAAAACAAGTAGCCAATGCAGTACGAACGGAAGGATTGCTTGTTTCAACCAGGGTAATGTTTCAACATCATCTGAGGCGGTATTATTTCATCAAACCATTTGACCATGTATAATAAATACATAAATTCATGCATACTTCACTCTCGCCAGCCACTACCTCACCACCTCTCCTCCCAAAGCAATAGAGACACTGTCTCTTCCTGATTCCAAGCCCTTGCTGATTTCTTTCTATCCAGGGCAGTTGAAAAACATTCCTTTTGATCATCCCATTCTCCGCCAAGATTCTCCGCTGCGCGCCAAAAAATATATCCTTACAGTAAGATACCTTTACTTTGCCTTTACTCCCCTATTACAGGGGAAGGAAGTAAAGGACATTTTGTGGCCTTTTTGAACTGTGGGCAGAATTAGATGTGGGCGATTCTCGTACAGACGATTTTGACCATGGGTGCTTTTAGCCATGGGCTTTTTGAAGCCTCTCCTTTTTTTCACATGCGACGGGTTTGCAATGGGCTAGCTTTGAAAGAGATGCGTCGGGTACGCCACAGCTTTTACTGCCAGATTCCTACCATATATCCTGATTGCAGAACTCCGCCTGAAGGTTTATAGGTGGCAAATGTTCGCTCACCGGTTTAGAACATGTAGGTTTTCCGGGGTCATTGGAGACAATAGCACATCCAGGAATTTATTGGGGAGGGGGCTAGGGACCTCGCCTCACCCACCAGTACCACTGGCAGTCCCTCACCTATAAATTCACTATAGGGGCTCGGACGTTTAGGTTGGGGGGGGTGCTTGAGCCCCCTGCCCCATTGACCCGCCTATGATTGGGGATACGATCGATCGAGGTGGGATAGGGGCTACGGTTTTGGACCAGGTGCCAGCGTGCTAGTTTTCAGCACCGTGACTTATTCCGGCACTACCTTCATCCTTTTCGTACACACTAGTGCAATTTTCTCAAGTTTTGCTGAGGTCGAAAGAGAGAAAAGGGCACTCAGGGCTTCAGAGGGCACATTTCGACGGTTGCAGGGCACCTTATTTTTTTCACCCGGCGCTTGGTTTTACTACTCCACACCCATAACATTGTTTGACGGCCATAGCTGTCTCTAGCGAAGGACACAAAGCCATTTGCCACAAACGGTTACCTGAGGATGGTCAGCTCGACTGAGCGTGGGTACGGCGCGCTCCGTCGTCGCAGGCGGTGTAACCGGACCTTTGGGAGGATGCGGCTAGGTTGGCGAGTCCTCTCGTGATTCTTTATGTAGTGCGGGGATACACTGACGGACTGACAGCATTCTGTTCGCCATACTGATTTGTAATAAGATGGCATTCAGAAGCACGCTAAAACTCAGCTTATCCTCCATCTCAACTTCGATCATTCCGTCTCTGTATCGGTAGGTGCGCTTGGGCTTGTAGCCCTCAAGAGCGCCGTGCAGTTGGAATGTGTTCTGCTTCATTGAGCTATCCTTCAGCTGTACAGTGCCTAAGGGGACAGGCGCGCTCGCCACAGAGGGGCGAGAGACAATCACGCAACCCCTCTGATCAGAACGCACTCACCCCCTTGACGCCATCAGCCCAGAGGGCCGGCAGGGCCATGAGTCGAGAAGAAACAAAACGAGGCGTCCATCACTCATCGGAGACTGCGGTCCACCAGGCGCGCGCAACAGGCTGGAGTCTCGCAAATCGACGGTTTCTGAAACCCCGGCCCACGTCGCGCCCAGGAAGAACTATCACAGTCTCCGCTGCAAAGGGTGCCGCGCCGCACGCCCGAAACATAATCCCCCCTGCCCAGCTGGACCGAGCGACAGTGCCCGCAGACACTGCTGCGTTGCTAGGCCGCCCGCGGCAGCCTACGGACAGCTTACCCCTGGTTAGATCGAGATATCTGGGCCAAAGGGGGCATGTTGGAGCCCTCGGGACTGACCCGCCCGAGGGGTTGTAGTTGGTAGCTGTAGTTTTTTTGGCTTAGGGGGCGCACCAGCCTGACAAGGCCATATAGCGCCCAATACCCGCCCGAGGGGACCTCACCCCCTTCCGCCCCCAGGACCCCGTCAACCACGTCGCCGGGGCTCGAGAAAGGCCTCGAGTGGGCGCCTCACACCCATAAAATGCCGAAGTAGGCAAATAACTGTGGAGGCAACAAATAAGGCATAAAAAGAGGACAGGAACTAAAAATAATCAGCAAAATAGGAAAACAAAAACAAACAGGAGCTACATACTAGGAGGCGCAGGACAGAGCTGACCCGATCCAATACGGTTACCGACCAGGTAATAAAGGGCCCGTAAGGCAGTCATCAGCATCACCGCGGACCTCATCACCAGAGCCGCCGACGACAGACGCCGACTCTAACCGACCGAGGTCGGAAGAGGCGGCGGCCAACAACTGGCCCGACCAAGGTCGGGTGGGAAGAGGCGGCGGCCGCCGGAGGGCCAGAAATGATGGGTCCGAGGTGATGCGACGACGTGCCTTCCAGGGCTGACTGGGGCCCCGGGCGCATCACTCCCCATTGCGCCAATCTTTACTTCCCGGAAAAATCCGGCAGGTGAAGATCAGTCCCCTGAGGGGGCCCAGCGGAAGTCAGAGTCGACCAGCGCGAAGCTGCAGATGACGCGGCAGCGTTCACATGTCCCGCGCTCTGCGGAAGTCAGACTCGCAACATGGCAATCATTATGCGAAGTGCTTTGTTATCATATACACACTGGAAACAAATTCACACATTATGTAAAAACGACCTTTTCACTTTGAGGAAACAACTGAAGGAAGAAAAATGGTTTTTAGTTGTAAGAGGCTGTCCATATATGAGAGTATTTCGTGAACGATTGCACATGCTCATTCAAATTCACATATGATTGAATTCAGTTTCCACAAGAATACAAGTCACCAGGCATCTATTTATTCACACACGCAACGAAGACACCAGTGAAAAAATGGATCACATGAGAAGCACAGCCCTCTGAGCGAGCCGTTCCTTCTTCTTTTTCTTCTTGCGTTTCTCGCTGAGACGCTGGGAGGCGTCGGCAAAGAGGGAGACGCTCTCGCGCTCGGACAGGTCGCGCTGCAGGAACTGCAGGCCGGCGCGCGAGAAGCCGACCATGTCCTGTGCAGAGCCAGCCGCCGAGTCAGCGGTCACCTGCTGCCGCACCAGCTCATACGAAACACCTCTTACCGGTCACCGGCAGCCGAACGCAACGCTACTTTGCCAGGCTGCACAGGGATCGCCAAATTCACAATTTCACAGGGTTAAGAATGAAGAACGACACATCTAAGCACAAAATTCAAACCCAAAGTCCACAAAAAACAAATAGCTCTAAATGGCTCTAAATTGCTGCCTTGTACGACCCCAATGCTTAAGTCTCCCTTGTACGGTCTGCAGTATTTATTACAAAACTAATATCCGTCCGCCATGCATCGTTTCTTCCTTTCCTCACGTTGCTAATACCCACCGCCAGTCAATGACGACACTGGCTGCGGCATATAGAAATGTCCCTGAACTGGCTACCCAGGGAGAGGCAGTGGCGTCCCTCATCTCAGCTGGCAGATTGAGAACCCGCGTTTCTCACCCTGGGCTGAATGACTCAGCACCGGTGCTCCTCACCCTGAGTTGATTGACCCAGTGCCAGTGTTCCTCACCCTGAGTTGGTTGACTCAGTACTGGTGTTCCTCACCCTGAGTTGATTGACTCAGTACCAGTGTTCCTCACCCTGAGTTGGTTGACGCGGCGACTGGCGGCAGTGCACAGTCGGTCCATCACAGGCGCCAGCACACCGTTGTTGACGATCTGACCATGGTGAACTCGCACCAGGAAACACAAACACCGGCACACCAGCTCCACCTGACGGGAGAACACGCCCACGTCAGTCACACCAGGAAACACAAACACCGGCATACCAGCTCAAACTGACGAGACAACACGCGCACGTCAGTCGCACCAGGAAACACCGGCACACCAGCTCCACCTGACAAGACAACACGCACATATCAGTCCAGGGGTCCGATCTGAAACTTCGCAACCATCCACTCACCACATTGCAGAAAATGACCGGGCTAGTACAAAAACTGTAGGCGTCGAAAAAAACACTTCGCAATGGCATCAATAGCTGTTTTAATATACACTCTTTGTTTTGCAGCAGATTTGATGTCTCGTCGAAACACGGAGCTCACGCACAAAGAAGCATCTGAACACTGAGAACATACCTCTCCGCTGTTGGAAACGAGCCGCTCCAGGATGTATAGAAGATCTATGACGTAGTTGAACGGCAGGACCAAGAGACTCTCCTCCAGCTCACTGCGAGACACAGAGCTCAGGTGAGAGTAGGAAACTGCACCGTCTCATTTCGCAGTGTTCAGCTCGGCGTCTCACTTACCACGGAACGGACACCGCCTGAGAGACGTCTGTACCGTACACGCTACCATACAGACGAGGACAAAAATACTACAGAGAAGCGGCCACAGACCTTGACTTGACACGTCGAAGCACCTCCGCCATGAAGAGGTCGGGCGTGGAACAGCCGTAGGCCTGCATCAGAGGGTGCAGCTCGGCAGAGCTCGACTCCTTGAGCGCGCGCGACACCTGCTTGTAGATGGTGATGCCCTCCATGACGCGCTCAGCCTGTGTAAGGGCAACAGGCTCAGCGACTGATTCACTCACAGGCCCCACTCCAGTAACGGAAAACAGGCTCAGCGACCGGTTCACTCACCGGCCCCACTCCAGTAACGGAAAACAGGCTCAGCGACTGGTTCACTCACAGACCCACTCCAGTAACAATGCGACGAGAAAATTGACACTCTAGGGTAGGTTAGTTCAAGGAATGACAGTCAAGGAATGCAACGGTCGATGATTTAATAATAACAAGCTTAGCTCATCTGTTTAATTGGGAAATCCTTCAGCACGAAGAAAAAGAACATCGATCATTGTCATTACTTTGGAAATATCCTTTGCTCGACAGAATCGGCATTCATGGCAAATAAACGACGCCGAACTAGGCAAAAAAACTAAAACACTCCTCCCATTTGATCTTAAAGGGAATTGAACAGTTTGCCGAAATTCTAAAAATTACTATTCAGGGACAAAATAGGCCTGTAAATCCAGAAACATTTCACCTCCACCTTCAAGCGCTCAAAACAAGAATATCGCATCTTTTCTTACTACCCTGGGTTGACATAAGCATTGCGTATTATTACAAAGCTGAACTGAGCTGGTTGCTTGCGGCATATACCATTACAAGTCATACCATTTTGTAAGTATTATCACAGGGATTCCTTCATGGTTTGAACTCAGGACTTTGGACCCTTTAATTTAAACTTTAAAGCATGCGCAGACTTGATACAGATAGCTTTTGGCGAAATGAACAATAAAACCTCCATAACCGTGCAGACAGCCTTTCCTTTGATAGCACACCACTTCCAACCATCGTCCATCCGCCATCGGTGCAGCAGGGGTGTCGGTGTAACACTCACTACTGGGGTGTCGGTGTAACACTCAAGGCAGGCTCCGCGGGGTGTCGGTTTAACACTCACGGCACGCTCCGCGGGGTGTCGGTTTAACACTCACGGCACGCTCTGTCTCGGCAGTCTTGTGTCCGGCCCGGCCGGCCTCGGCGTCCGCCTCTCCGGGCACGGCCGCCGGCGGCCCAGTAGCCAGCTGCTGCTCCTGCTGGCGCGCCCGCTCGTCCTCCCGCTCCTCCTGCAGCACCAGCGGCTCCTCCGTGCGCTGCCACAGCCGCAGCGAGCGGTCCCGCGACGCGCTCACCACCTGCCGGCCTGAACCCGCCGCCCAGCTCATCAACACAATCGACTGCCTGCCTGAACCCGCCGCCCAGCTCATCATCACAATCAGCTGCCCCCGCCTGAACCCGCCCCCCCAGCTCATCATCACAATCAGCTGCCCGCCTGAACCCGCCGCCCAGCTCATCATCACAATCGGGGCTTTGGACTCGCCGCCAACACAGGTCATATGGCGCTCTCACCACCGATCTCAAAGAAACCAACCACTTCCCTGTCAATGTCCCTCATTGGAGGTCTGTTAATGCTCGGCCTCCGTAAATAGCGGTGAAACTCAAGAGGCCATGAATAAAGTAACCGCGGGACTCAGATATTAATCGATGGCTTCTTGGATTATCTAAGTCTTCATAAGTGGACATAAGGAACAAATATATCACCAGGGATGGACCTAAAATCTCGGGCTTCACATACTTATGATAATGCCAAAATTTGCACCCAATTCGAATAAAAAAATGTGAGCAGGTTTTCAAACAGGCAAGCTTAAGCAGAAATGGAAGATCGAGGAGTACACGGGAAGACGGGATGGGGGCAAATCGTCAATGACAACCAACAACATGACAGTAAGTACAAAATACCATAGAAATATGATGCAAATGCCTAATAAACGGTTTACTTGAATGAAACAGACCTCCAAAATCTTTCAATACAATAACGGTCGTATCTGGCATCCTTTACAATATCTCCGCCACATGAACTGTTAATGCAGGGCGGAAGGCGGAGGACGGATTACTGCTACAGTCGGACCAGGCACCAGCCCACAACAAGGGCTAACTAAAGGCGACACCGCAGTACAGAAACAGGGCTGTCCCAGCTCTGCAATCGACAACTACTTATATGATGCAGAATTCCTAACGAGCCCTAACCTCGTGACGTACCAATGCTGACGTCCAACAGAAGAAAAGCGTATGTCACATTTGGAGTATTTTACAGGAGAGCGCTTTTTCCGTTTTACTTAACATTAGTGGAGCGCTGGAACCGAATTGAAAAGACGATATAACTAGAAAAAAATAAGGGAATATTGTCAAATCATTTGATAAGCAGATGCAGTTTGTCTTTCTGCATAGAATGGTACAAAAATCTCAAAATCGAAAAATTGTGACTTACGCTTTTCTCCGTGGGACGGCAGAAAGCGTGCCAACGCACAAGACTCAAAAGCTGAGTTATCGGACTGACATTACTCAGCCTCATACTTCAACTGCACAGGGCATAAATTCAGGGGTTATGCTGACCATCTGGGCTGACTGCCAGAGCGAGTACCTCCTTGCAGTGTCTGAGACTGTACTGTGCCACAAGCCCCTCCAATGTCTGAGACCGTACTAACCGTCCGGGCTCACGGCCAGGGCGAGCACCTCCTTGCAGTGTCCCTCCAGTGTCTGAATCCGCTCGTAGTTGTCCGCGTCCCATTGCTTCACCTTCCCGTCCTTGCTGCAGGTGAAAAAGTGGTGCGTCCGGGGCACGAACCGGAGACCTGTCACACTATCGTCGTGTGCGAACAACGACCTGAAAACGAGGAAAAACGATGCAACACAATTGCACGACACAAATATCACTAAACTCACAATAATTTCCGAGTTTTCACATGCAGACGATTTTCGGGCAGGCATGGATACAGAAACGTCATAAGGTGGCTCTGACGTCACGCCGTCTCACTTGTGACAGTCGCCGAAGTCGAGTCCCCAGATCTTGACGTTGCGATCCCCGCTGCCGGTGGCAATCAGCGTCGAGTCGTGGCTGATGTCCATACAGAGCACGGGCAGACGGTGTCCGTACAGTGACAGGAACAGCTGCAGGGCACACGGCACGGCTGACTACCCGCAGATAGCGACAGCTCGTCAAGAGGAAGCTTCCAGCGGCTGGCCCGGCACTCGACAGCGATCAGACAGACAACTCAAGAAATCGCCCTCACAACACACCCCGTAACGTTCGCTCATCGGTCCCGGTCGCCGGCGGAAATCAAACAGCGCCGAATGCTATACACAATAATCATCACGAACCTGCGTCAAAAGTCAGAGATAGTGTGCCGTCTACTCCAGTGACCCCCCCACACCTTGAGCGTGTCGGCGAAGAAGATGTTGACGGTGCTGTCGAGAAGCGCGACGGCCAGCAGGCGTCCGTCGGGCGAGAAGCGGACGCTAAGGCAGGCCTCGTCAAGCTGGTGGGTGCCCGTGTGCAGGAAGGAGAGCTGCTTCCCACCCTCCTCCGTGGACACCAGCTCGAACTTCCACAGCTTCACCTGAGGTCAAGCGTACAAAACAGCTGAATACTAGGGAGGCTTGGACGGACACTGGGACAGCTCTAAAACTCCGGGTGTGTAGCCTTTACCGTAAGTACGATACTTAACCGTGAGTCGTAGACGTTGACTTCTTGCAGAGGAAAATACGTCACAAACGGTAGGCACGAAATCGCGGTTCCAATTAAGAAACGCTGACCCACCACCTTAGACGGATTATCAGAGGTAGAATTAACAATTCACAAAAATGAAGTGAACAACTTTCGAATCAACAAAAATAGTTTTCGTTTACCGTCATTGCGCTTGTTTTATTTCCATTGTAGCCAGTCAACTGATACATATCATGACCAATCCAGGCCACATCGCTAATTTGACCTAACGTGGTAAAATCATTTATCATTCGATTCGTATTGACGTGAGGATTACAGTGATGTCTCAATAATAACTCTATCTTTCCTGGGTCGGAAGTTACAAGGGACAGACTAAACACACCACAATACCGGTAACGTATTCTCTTCTACCTCGGTCGACCTCAATGCAACCTAACCTAAACACAGCAGGCACCGTACCGATTTCTATTTCCAAAAGCTCTCGAATGACCCCCAAAAAGCAGCTCCTCCTCGTCTCTAAGACGGGACAGGTGGCGTCGAAATCCTTCTGCATGATATTACAGCCTGAAGGTATTCTCTAGAATCAGTGATGTTCACCCCGTGCTTCCCGCGATAAACTAGATGTTCTGAGCATTCACAATGTACGCAATTTTGACGCTCTTGACCTCAATACTCACCTGACGGTAAAATGACTCAAATCACTTCGATTGCACCTCGGACGAGCTTTCCAGTATTTTCTCCCATCATCCTGGCCCTCTTTTCGACCAGTGTCCCAAATCTCAGGGTGCTGGGTGGAGAGTGACACCCAGGCAGGCTAAATTTTCCTCTCACTTCTGTGTCATTTTGCTACATTTTCCACTCACTCTTCAATGGAGCTCAACTTAACGATTGTGGTGCAAATTAACTCTTCAAGAATTGTGCAATAGGGAAATGTTAATGAAGAATATGTTTCAAATCTTATATGAATGTTTAATAAAGGTTTTAACTGAGTCTCACAATATTGCAACTTCGGAATTTTTACACTCACTGATTATATTTTCCAATATTAATTTTACACTCAGCACCCTACAACAAAACCAATTTTGGGACACTGTTTTCGACTTATCCGAGTCCTTCCCCCTTCCCCCTCTCCCTCCCACCAAGGCGAGAACGACTCACGCCTGCCACCCCGGCGAAGGTTGACAAAAATGCAAATATGACAACAGGAATCGCACGAGCATCACGAACCATGAAGATACTAACGAGACTGAAAATTACGCCCGACATATCAGAACAGAGCCGAATTCCGTTTCAGGCACTGTTACCAGCCAATCACCATAGCAGACATGTCCCAGTCACATGTCCGCCCGGGGGAGGGTATGCAGGAGGCGGAGGCGGACCCGAGTCTCACCTGTTTGTCGGCCCCGGCTGTGGCGAAGCCCCTCTGGTCGGGCGTCAGCGCCAGCGACCAGACCTCTCCCTCGTGGGCGGCCACGTCCTCCAGCAGCTCCCCAGTGGCCAGAGCCGCCAGCTGCAGCCGGCCCGTCTTGGAGGCCAGCAGCACGTGGCGGTCACCGGGCACGAACACGGCCGCCAGCGCCGGCGCACAGGCCACCGTGCGCACGCACTGCTGCGTCGACCTATGTCACCCCGGGCACAGGTGGTAGACGGGCGGAGACGACAGAGCGAGGTGGGACATCAGAGGGACACGAGTGGGACATCAGATAAAGCAGGTTCAGACATAGAGGGACAATGCTGAGACATAGTGGGACACTGCTGGGACATCAAAGGGACACTAGTGGGACATCAGATAAAACAGGCTCGGACAGAGGGGCGATGCTGAGCCATCAGAGGGACACTAGTGGGACATCAGATAAAACAGGCTCAGACTAGAGGTGCGATGCTGGGACATAGTGGGACAATGCTGGGACATCAGAGCGACACTAGTGGGACATCAGATAAAACAGGCTCAGACATAGAGAGGCGATGCTGAGACATAGATGGACAATGCTGGGACATCAGAGGGACACAAGTGGGACATCAGATAAAACAGGCTCAGACATAGAGGGGCGATGCTGAGACATAGAGGGACAATGCTCGGACATCAGAGGGACACTAGTGGGACATCAGATAAAACAGGCTCAGACATAGAGGGGCGATGCTGAGACATAGAGGGCCAAGGCTGGGACATCAAAAGGACAATGCTGAGGCATCAGGACACTGACGGATCAGATGCTCGTCCGAGGATTGACGCATTATAACATGAAGAGACATTCAAAATCGCATTCAACAGTTGAGAATAACGAGTCGCGTTGTTTTTCAGTCAAAAATGATTAACAGCGCCCTGCTGGGCCCCTGGCATGACGCATCCCGCTGGGAGGGGGCGTTTTTCGCCCCCTCCGTATCTCATTCTCCACGAAAGCTAAAGGAAAATTACAGGCGGCGTTCGAAAGTTCTTGCAGGACGAAGAGATTTTATACGAACAATTTTCATTTCAGGTCAATATTGAGGTCAGCATAGGTCAAAAAAGGTTCCATAGGCTTGCAACAGAGCAGGTGAACGTTTCTCTCTCTAGATCTGCCCTCAGGGGATCTAGAGCAAATATTTATGCATCACTGGATTCCTCTTGTCGCGGCGAATCGAATGATGTATATGACCTTGCTAGGTCAAATAGTGAAAATGGCCTGACCTCGAGCTAGGTCAGGGTCACAGACTGACCTTGTATGGTCATGTTGCATATCAATCGACTCCCTGTGACAATATAATGTAAGCACAATGCAAGCAAAATGGGAGTTTTATCTCAATTCAGTGAGAAGTTATTGGCAAAACAATCACTCTATGCTCCCGTGACCTGACATGACCTTTGAGAGGTCAGATGCTCAAAAACTCAACTTTATGGTCAAGATCATGGTAAGAATAGACGGTTTGAGGATTTTCAGCTTTATCTATCCAGTATTTACTGAAAACGAGCCCATTCTATTTTTCGCCATAGACTTATAATGGGGTGACCAAAAAATTGACCTCACCTTAGGTCAAAAATATCAAAATTCTGAGATAGCAGATTTTTGTAGACCCTAATGACCTTATCATATTGTGGAAGTTTCAAACTGATCGGTTCGCTGATGTTCCCTGGGCGCTGCTTCAAACCCGTGATTTTAGGTTTTGAGGTCGGGTCACTTGACCTTGTCTAGCTCCATGACCTGACATGACCTTAACTCAAAAATTTGGTCAGATGTGTAAAATTGATCAGGAATAAGGTACTGTCAGTTTCGTTGTTCTGCGTCTCTTCGTTTTTGAGCTATCTGGGGAAAACCAGGAGGGCGGGGCGAATTTCGCCCCCCGAGCGGGGCGCGTGTTAATCGTGTCATCCAGTCAAAAATAATCAACTTGACGTGATTTTCGACAGCAAGAATTATCCCCAAATATTTGAGCTCACGCGAAAAAAATGGAAGAAACTGAGCAATACCAACTGGCCGAGCCACTGGCCGCTGAGAGCCTACTGACCGGTTCCAGATTTTGAGTTGTTCGCTGCTGGCGGAGAGCAGCGCCGTGCCGTCGCCGCTGAAGTCGAGAGCGCGCACGTCGCTGCGGTGGCCGGGCATCTGCAGAGGGGCGCCGGGCACGGCAACGCCGCTCCCCCAGCAGCGTCCACCGGCACCGAGTAGGTCAGCAGAGAGTTGTTGGCCATGAGGACCACCACCTGGCCAGGTCAGAAACACGGCCCCAGGGAACAGGGTTAGAAAACAGAGTTGTTGGCCATGAGGACCACCACCTGGCCAGGTCAGAAACACGGCCCCAGGGAACAGGGTTACAGAAACAGAGTTGTTGGTCATGAGGACCACCACCTGGCCAGGTCAGAAACGCGGCCACAGGGAACAGGGTCAGAAAACAGAGTTGTTGGTCATGAGGACCACCACCTGATCAGGTCCTAAACACGGCCACAGGTAACAGGGTCAGAAAACAGAGGTCACGATGTTAGAAAAGTTAACGGAGACAGAACAGTTCACTGAGTCAGACCGGCCCACTGGGTCAGAGGAGCTCAGGGAGGTCAGAATAGCTTAGGGGGTCAGAACAGCTCACGGAGTCAGAACAGCTCAGGGGTCAGAAAATAGAGGTCACGGCGTTAGAACAATTCATGGAGTCAGAACAGCTCAGGGATCAGAAAACAAAGGTCACGGTGTTAGAACAGTTCACGGGGTCAGAACAATTCACGGAGTCAAAACAATTCACGGGGTCAGAACAGCTCATGGAGTCAAAACAGCTCACGATGTCAAAACAGTTCATGGAGTCAGACCGGATCACGAGGCTAGAGCAGATGTCACGGCGTCAGAACAGCTCACGGAGTAAGAACAGCTTAAGGAGTTAGACCGGTTCACAGGCAAGAGCGCAAGAGGATTATCACCGTCCCTAAATCATCTAAAACTGAAATATTAAACAAAAAGCTCAAACAGGCAGGCATGCTGTTAAAGGGAGATACGCGAAAAAATTATTATTGTGGTTTCTTGCTATTTGAAAAATCCTGATTACGAAACTGTCAATTATTTTTGTATCTTTTGCAAAATTTTGGGAGGCCACTCACTTATTATCGAAATAGGTTAACAGTTCCGATAAAATGCTGAAACCTTCACCCATCACTTACTTTTCGAAAACTATTTAAAGTTGAAAAGTAATGTTATTTTGTAATAAAAATGTCTGTTCTCCTGTATTTGTATTTGAATTAATTTTACAAAGCCTTTACAAATACAAACTGAATTAGTTTGCCCTAGAAACGGAAAAAAACATAATTACTCAAGTTTTCAGCCGCTTCGTACCTCGGGTCTTGAGTCGTTTTCTGCTTCAGGCCCAAGAACGACGGAACTTTTGCGTCAGAAAGGTCACGTGACCCCCCTATGAGGTGGCTGTACGTTCTGATTGGTCAATTGTGATTTTTTTAAAAGTCCTATATTTTTGTTTTTATATTATTTTTGGCTGTAGCTTTTTTAAAATAACTTTTTATTTAATAGTTTTAAAATTTCAAGTCACTGCTTAGGAAAAATGGGACCGATTTTTTTTAGAGAATTTGATAGCGTTAGCCGGGGCTACGTCGTTTACATCGATAAGAGGTGAACCGGTAAAGTCGTCTAGAAATGTTGACTTTGAGAGCAATTTTAAGGCATTTGCAGGCCAAATTCGCAAAAATGAGAATAGGACTTCCGAAACAACTCTTTGTGACCTTTTGATCTAGCCAATAAAATTTGTGTTCGCGTATCTCCCTTTAATTGAAGTCAGGGGGAAAATAGGGGATATGTTCCGCAAACCTCCCAAAATAGAAAATCCCCAACCGAACAGCATTGTTTATGCAGTTCCATGCAATGGGTGTCATAAGTCATACTATGGGGAAACACACGGGATTAAAAACTAGGCTAGAAGAGCATAAAAGGGATTTTAGATATCATCGGGAATGTAATGCTTTAGTCACTCACAGCATGGAATGTAACCATTTACCGGATTGGGGAGGGGCCAAAACTATTGCAAGGTGTTTGAACAAGAGGGCGAGGAAAACCATAGAGGCAGCTTTTATTTTAACAAGCAACTGTATTAGATAAAGAACAGGCTTTATTAATATTAGCGCCCCTGTGGCTACCATGATAAAACTGGATAGTATTCGTCAGAGCCATAACTAATTCGGTGTGTTTTTGCGGTTGGATGGTGTTTTGGTGTGCATATATTTTTAGTGGGGGAGTGCAGATTAAATTTTCGCATGAAGTGTTGTAAAAATTCAAACAAGATTAGTGCCTGTAATATGTGATGTTTATTTTGTATTTGCTGAGCACACCGAAGAAGAGATAGAAACGCGTCTATGCCAGTAGATATATTATTTTTATAAAAAAGTTTTAACACCAACCCTATGGCGTTCACTGGAAGGAAATGGGCTGTAAACTCTATAAGTGCCCTTCCCTTTAACACGCGCATTGACGGGGGCGGGTCCCGCCCCCTCGGGTTTTTCGGAGATAGCAGAAAAACGGCGGCGCGTAGCGCCGCCGTACTTGGCATTCCTTTTCCCTCATCATTTTTACAACTTCTGTGAAAATTTTAAGGTTAGGTCATCTCAGGTCAGGTCACCAGCACAGGTCAAGTGACCCGACCTAAAAAGTTTAAGATAGCATAAGTCGGAGCAGGGTGAACTTATCCGAATGAAACTCATATCACATAATGGCCCCACCGAGTTCTCTAAAATATGTTCCGGTATTTTTGATATCGATGACCTAAGGTCAGGTACGAGGCATGACCTCTCCATTGGAAATACATGGGAAAAATTGTTTTTACGGAATAACTCAGTAACGGATGGTGTTCGAGCGTTTATTTTAGCTGCATTAGACTCGCCTGGGCTTTGCGGTTCTAATGATATGCATTTTATATAATTTGACCCTGACCTGAGCTCAGGTCAGGTCAAATCCTTGATTTGACCTAGCAAGGTCAAATCATATATCATTCGATTTGGCTTGCTGAGAGGATTCATATGGTTCCAGTCGTTTTTCTCTATCTTTACTTGTTCAGATGAAATGGCCGAAAAACTTAATTTACATGTTATTCCTATTACGACATGTTTTGACCTCTTGTGACCTTAAATGTGACCTGAGAAAAAAATGGTCCAAATGTTTTCGATGGAGAAGTGGTTGGGCAACCCAACGCCGTTTACCGTTTTTCGCTACCTACCGTGGTTCTCGAGATCTAAGGGGGGCGGGTACCCGCCCCCTTCAAAGCGAAGGTGGCTCATACCCCGTCAATGCGCGTGTTAAATCAGGACCCTCCGTCGCTACCGACACCCACACAATCAACAACACGCCGCAAGGGCAGGCGTGCGTCGGTCGCCGGCCCACCTTGGCCTTAGCAGGCGAACTGAGCGAGATGTCGACGGCCTTGATTTTGGAGGGACAGACGATGCTGGTGAGCCGGTGCAGCTCATCCTGCAGGCTCTGGGGCATCTCCTGGGCCGCCGGCTCGGTCTCGCCTGCCTCCCTGGCCGAGCAGGCGTCACCCGGTGAATGTAAAACAACAACTTAGCGGGGAGGATGACGCGGGAACGCATGGCACAATAGATGTGCGGACGAAAAAGGGAAAACGCAACACAATGGCGGCTGTCCTCAGTCTCAACAGGTAACGGATTATGATGAACAAGTAGCAGTAGCAGATGGAAAAGCAGCAGTCCCAGGTTTCTGCTTTTCAAGTTCCTTGCATCTTCATGGGTGTTAAACCAATCAGCCTAACGGGCTACAATGTTCAGATTTAAGAAATATGTCAGCTGCAGGAACTAGGATAGCCTTCAGTCACAGCGCTCACTGCAAGAACCAGGGCATCACACGGTTAGACGCGCCTGGCAGGGCGGCCCGGTGCCTACCTGACAGGAAGTCCCGGTGCCTACCTGACAGGATGGCCCTGGTGCCTACCTGACAGGAAGTCCCGGTGCCTACCTGACAGGAAGTCCCGGTGCCTACCTGACAGGACGGCCCGGTGCCTACCTGACAGGACGTGCTTACCTGGCACGCTTGCGCTGTCGCTTCTGCCGCTTCTGCAGCCTGCGGGCGGTCTCCTCCTCAGTGTGGAGCTGCACCAGCTCTAGTGTAGTGTCGTTACCATGGAAACAGACCAGCCGACAGCTGCTGTCGATGACCACGCGGGAGACGCGATCCTTGCCCTGGCGCAGAATGCTGCCCACCCGGACACACTCGAAGTTCGACTGTGGCAGAAATGTGACAGTCAGCGACGCCCGTGAACAGTGCACGGGGAGAAGTTCGAACAGCACGCCTAGGCACAAATCATTACTCTCGATATTCTACAGAGAGCAGCACCACTCAATCCCAATGCTTCGGCGTGAAATTGAGTGATCGCATTTTAATATTGGTTTGTGATCATCCACCCCTTGAGAGAACCGGAAACCTAATGTGACCTAGTAATTACTTTAAAGGGAGTGTGGTACATTCATCATGGGGTTCAAAGTGAGATAGCCATGTAATAGAGCATTTTGAGAAACCAGTTCATCGCTATTTCATTTGCCGGCGAGTTTACTATTCGAGGAGAAAAAGGTAAAATTCATCCTATTCGACCCCATTCTCTTCTGGGTGGTCACGTGGTAAGAAGTGACCTTGAAAACATGACTTAATGCTCAAGCCCCGTTACGCAGATAAATTTTGCTTCGATGTCTTCAAAAACCTTGGTGCCAGTGGCGGATCCGGGGGGGCAAAAAGGCAATTGCCCCCAAAACGGAAAAGCTCGGGGCAAAACTATGTTTTTGCCCCCAAAGCGATCGACCTCCTTTTTCCCCGACTCCTTTTTAGCTTGTAAGCAAAATTTTGGTGCTTCAACTCTCAACTTCAAACAGAATTAGAGAAGTTCAGTGTAAATATTGGGGCTTGGATAGGAAAAAATGTATATTGAGCCCGTATTTTCACCCGTGACGTTTTTTGCTTTTCGTCTCAGTTCCCAAAATCCTAGCGAAAAGGCACATTTCAGCGCGATTTTTCACTGCGCGGCGTTTTTTTGCTTTTTGACTTTGGTTTGCCCTCCCAAACCAACCGGCTAGATCCTATGCTGGCTATGGTGCTAAATGCGATTCTGGCACTGGCAACTATAAATGAGCGAAGCTTTCTTCAGTGACTAGTTGGAAACGTGAACATGTCTCAATATAGCAGTACAAATAGCGGAATTTGATGACTGTCACCCTGAGTCTAATAACAGCCTATTCTATATAAAAACGCTTCATTTGTACCCGTTATTATTTTCTGTGTAAATCAATTGATTAAATCCGGCACAAAGCGTGAACAGATCATGACGACAAGCGGATCTAGAGACTGTTTGCCTCTAGATGAAGAAAGTTAAATTAAACGAAATGTTGGATTCTTTAGCCATTTTTCCGCAGAAACAAACCCCCATCAACTATTTTCAGGTAAAAATATCCCTCAAAGCACTCCACCCCGGAATGGCACCCTTCCTTTTAATTGCTTTGAAGGCGCGACCAGCAGGATTCTCGCCGCAGTCTTATCTGCAGCCTGCACGTGAGCCGCGAGCTTCCGACCTATCTCCAAAACGCCTTCTGAATGGTTGTATTGACACTCCCGCTGGCGCCGGCCCCACTGACACTGTCATCCTCCGGAGTGTCGTCGTCAGCAGCCGACTGCAGCCGCGGCAGTTTGGGAGGCGGCGGCCCGGCGCCGGCAGCAGCAGGATCCAGGAAGCGCAGAGAGTGAACCCGCAGCTCGGCGTCGCCGGAGCCGGTCACAAGCCGGGAGTCGTCGCTGCTCAGCACAAAATCCCACACCTGGAGCATACAGAGGTGGCACCGTCACACAGAGCTCCTCCATTCCGGCGGCGTGAATCCAGGATACAGCACTCTAATTAGAGTCTGGTAGGGAAATGTCACACTTGACTGCAGCGTGGCTTCAGAAGTTAGAGATCTCTCACTGCAAAACGCCTACGGCGTTAGGCTATTTAATCAGCATATAAAAACGGCCCAATATTCTCTAACGAGTTCACTCAGTCACAAATTGCTGGGAAGATACAAAAAAGGCACAGTAATGGTAGCAGTCAATGTTTGCTCCCAGTGCACAAGTTCTGCTCCCCCCCGTTCTGCAGGTCACGGCCGCAGACGTGCCTGCGACACACACCACCCACCTCAGTCAGGTGTCCGACCAGCGTTTTGAAGCAGTGCTGGTTGTCCAGGTCCCAGAACTTGACGTAGGTGTCCTTGGAGGAGGAGACGAGGCAGTTGCTGCGGCGCATGAAGCGCACCTGAGTGACGGCACCTTTGTGTCCGCGGAGACGGTACAGGCCCGCCTCGCTCACCACGTCCCAGACAACAATCTCAGTGTCCTGCAGAAGACACGTGCACCAACGGTGAGCGCCGTAGACGCCACACGAATATAGCTGCTGAAATGGCCTCTATCCCTTCGTGCTTGTACCGGTTGATTAGAAATATCTGCTGTGATCGGACTAATTGATGGTGGTTTAATTTTTGTCGACTCAACTCCGGCTCATGGCTTGGTGGCTGACTTTAATTCTGACTCAACCCAAGTACTCAGCCCAGGATCGACTCTAAATCAGCCAAAATTTAGAATGGAGCCGAGGGGTAACAATCCTACTTTAGGTAAAGATTTATAAATAGCTTCTGAATTATTCTCGGCATGACGCGAACCCATAAATTTATATTTCACAAAACATAGTACATTTATTGATAATGTCGGGAAGTTCGTTAAAATTGAATTCAATCTGGGCTAAAATGACGTATCATGAACCAAACACAGCATAAAACCACAAAAAGTTGCCGAGCCTCCACAACACCCACCTTGCCGCCGGAGACCAGTCGCATTCCGTGCTGGTCGAAGCTGACGGCGCTGACGGCAGCGCGGTGGCCCGTCAGCGTGACCCTGAGGTCACCCGAGGTCAGCGAGAAGAGCCGGACGGCGCCGTCGGCGCTGCCGGCGGCCAGCAGCGCCCGGCCATGGTGCACCGCCAGACAGGTGACCTCGGCCGAACCACCATGCAGCACCATCGTCTGTCACAACAATGGCAGGTCAGGCCCCAGGCCGGCCCGAGGCGGCACAGCAGCCGCCCTCCCTCAGCATACTGCCAGCTCTTAAAGTTGGCTATCCAAACCTGTTTTCACCGGGAATTTCCGGGTGTAATACAGATCACATGAAAAAACACGGACCGTGTGATGCAAGACTCGCCAGAAAACCAGACTGCTTTCCCCATAATATAAAGACTCAGATGTGAGAAGGGCACTAAACTCGGAGATCTTTAACACAGTCCACACTATATCAATCCATGCTAGCGTTCTTCAGACAAACCGACAATATCAATCAGACTTCTGAAATGAATTAGCATACTTTGCACAAAGCTAGTCCCCAGCCCGAAAAAATGCCTGGGCGGAAGTACAGAAAAACGTCCACTTTCCCAGAAAGATTTCTGTAGAAATGATAAACCGTCGGAATCAAAAAGCCACCCTCGCTCTGAAGAGCACGATCCCGTAGCGTAACTCCCACTTAAACCCTCATTTTGAACACTTATTTATACTGGACGTCGTAATTCTGCGTCTTCTAGCGCCGTAACCAAAACACCGGAAATACCGAAACACCGAAATAGCCCGCTGATGCATACATTGTAACCAGCTGATGGAAATGATTCGTGCACTGTACCAGAGTCGTTGCGAAAACGTGCCGGATTTGTAGCAACACGTTCGCGGATCGGGACGGCACGCGCGCGGATGTGAGTCCTGAGCAGGGGCCAGGCTTTGCTGGCGACCTCAGCTTTGCCGGCGAAGCCGACAAAGCTGAGGCCGACGAAGGCGGTTATTGGCGCCGCAGTCTAGGTAGCGACCGAGCCGTAGTCTCGGTACCCCACACGCCGGCTAACGATATCGAGACATGGTTAGGTAGTTATGTTAGTCATACTTACCCAGCGATATTGTCAGCGGATCATACATATCTACATCTTCCACCTTCATGCCTTCCATCTTTGCTATTTTGTTGCTTACTGCGGTAAATATGGGCGTTGCGAAATGTACGGCCTTGGGCTTTGCCACTCTGTGCCGATCAAAACACGATCACCAACAATACAGAATGGCATTAGGGAGGCATTGTTGGGTGTTACTGATAATAATTTTGTGAGTCTTGTTACCATATTATGTAAAAACGTCATCAATCGCCAAGAGAAACTGAACTTTCGTTTATTGAATAATTGTATAAAGATGGAAATGGAAATTGAGAAAAAGGTGGCTCAGTGGACAGGCAAGAAGGAGAGATTCCGTGAGAAATGGATGTGTTGGAACGGTTGAGGTGCGGGAGGAAAAACAAAATGTTTAGTGTGTTTCTGATGGCTGATGTTTTTCGAACTAGCTCTGTATTTCGGGTCATCTATTTACATTGCGAATTAAGCGGTGGTATGTGATGAAGTGTATGGAAACTGATAGGTACTTACTTTTGGTGAGACTCGCATAAAAATGGACAAATAAAAAAACCACCTGAAAAAACAGAATGGCAGCACCTTCATCACTAAATTGCGCTAAAATATTAAAGACTCTGGATAATATTTCCAATATATCTCAACACCTCAGCAAAGCTGCAACCAGCTCATGAAGGGATGAGGCGAAAACAAATCACATTTCAGGCGCATACGCTGTGGGCCACAGACGGCTGAACGGCTGAAATGAGCAACACTTGAGTCTCCCTTTTATCGAACACCAAGGCCATGCACTGGAAGTATCCGACAGACAGGTTCGTGCGGCGTGGCGCTTTGGTGTGTCAGGGCTGCTAGCCATATGTGATCCGCTCGAAGTGAAGACGGAGATTCAAACCGGAGTCACGGCCGTGAGGCATAGACAGGTACTACGGACGAGCCGTCGCGATGTCGGCATCAGTGACGTCCACCACCTCCTCGCCGGCACCAGTGACGTAAGCCTCCTCACTGTCCTCACTTTCTTGGTCCTCGGCAAAGTCCGGCTCCTCGCCATCCGCCCCGACGTCGGAGATGTCCCCGGACACGCCGGCCTCTGTGTTGTTACCGCTGACGAAGGCGTCCACGTGCTGCGTAATGAGCGCGCGCACCCTGTCCTCGGCACCGGGCTGGATCCAGCCGTTGTCGGCCGAGTAGGCCTCAGTCGGAGCCTCGGTCACCAGCTGGCTCACCTCCGGCAGCTCAATGTCTATTACTGGTAGAAGATCTGCCGCGCGCTCGGGATCATTCCCGGCCGAAAAGCGAAATCCGCGTCATTGCGAGGCACCTCCCTCACCTTGGAGCAGTTGTCCAGGTAGTTGGTGTTGACGGAGGAGAGCTTATACTTATATAGAGGCGTTGACCGTGCGGTAAGTCACCACACTCAGCGCTCGCTTCAACGCCATCTTGTTCTTCAGCACTGCGCTGCGTGTGCGGAAGTCGATAATCTGGTTACCTCCAGCCGGCCGGGTCACTCCATGGGTCGTACCCCAGTCGCACCCCAATATTGCGCCAGGGGCCAGTGTTGAAGAAGTAGGCGACTAGCGGCAGCAGGTACTTGAACCGGTCCTTCAGGCCCCCCAGCCGGTGGTAGATGAAGGTGCGGGACATCATCGGCCGCTCCTAGAACAGCTGTTTGAGCTGGTTGAGGTCGTCGGTGAGGCCGCACTGTTTGGCCTGCGACTTGATGGTGCGCCGGTCGACCAGCGGGTGCTGCGGCATATGGTCCTGCAGGCGGGAGACCGCCTGGGCGCCGTACTGTCGCCGCCTACGCTCCTCCGGTACGTTGGTCAGCGGTTGTTGGGAGGACGCCGGCAACAGTAGTTCTGAGGCGTGTCCACACGAGAGACGGCCACAGGCGGTATGAAGAGGCTGACGGGCCGGGTCGGGTAGGTTGTGTCCATGCAGGAAGCGGGTACCACGTCTGTGTAGATGGGGCTACCCGACTCGTCCATCGGCAGGAACTGGAAGTCTCACATGTTGTCGAAGCGGAACATCCCTCCGGCGATGCCCATCAGTTCTGTGGAGTACACTGGAGGCTCTGTCAAGTTCCTCTTCCACCGACACCTCACCTTTCGCAATAAACCCTGCATGTCCTTAGGCCCTGTGCAGGTGGGCTTGCAGAACACGTCGTCCGGTCGGGAGCGCAGCTCCAGCCGACGGTTACTCAGATCCAGGGGGGATTATTGCCAGTCAGGCGAGGGCGGCAGGCAGCAGCAAGCCAGAAGGTAGACCACCAGGAGATGTAGAGACACTGTGGGATGCTGGACATGAACAATAGCAGCCGGAGCACCAGCAGCATCTTTTCTGCAGTCGAGGGCATGCAGGCATGCAGAACAGAGGCGGTCGGGCCGGCGCTCCCCCACAGCACCCTGGACGCCACCAAACACTACGATGGCACTCGCAGCCACACCACCATGCCGCAGCTCCACGGCGGTCGGAGACACGGCGACACTGGCATCAATGGTGTCAGCGGACGACAGAGAGGCTTCATTTAGGTGGCTAATCCATATGGCCACCGTCGCAGCGAGAGATTGATCATTAAGATAAAGTTCACATCAACATTCCACTGTTTCCTTTGCATTTCTTGGCTTAAAGTAGGCGGGCGAATTAGTGCAGTATTCATTGTTTACATGTGAATTCAGCTTGTGGAAGTGCGTTTTACATTAGAATCTCTTGTCTTATTTCAAAGCCAAAACATTAAGGAACACTTTACAGCTGAGTAGGAACCACAATATCTGTGATTTTACACCTTTTTTCGCAGTTGGACGATTATCTGTTCTTGTGCCAATTCCTGTTCTGTAGCCTAGAGAGCTGCCAAACACTTACCTTCTCACCAACAGCTGTGTCCCAGATATGTATCTTCTCAGTTTCTGGACACTTCCTTCTCAACAGTAGCTGTGTCCCAGATGTGGATCTTCTCAGTTTCTGGACACTTACCTTCTCAACAGTAGCTGTGTCCCAGATATGTATCTTCTCAGTTTCTGGACACTTCCTTCTCAACAGTAGCTGTGTCCCAGATGTGGATCTTCTCAGTTTCTGGACACTTACTTTCTCAACAGTAGCTGTGTCCTAGATGTGGATCTTCTCAGTTTCTGGACACTTCCTTCTCAACAGTAGCTGTGTCCCAGATGTGGATCTTCTCAGTTTCTGGACACTTCCTTCTCAACAGTAGCTGTGTCCCAGATGTGGATCTTCTCAGTTTCTGGACACTTACTTTCTCAACAGTAGCTGTGTCCTAGATGTGGATCTTCTCAGTTTCTGGACACTTCCTTCTCAACAGTAGCTGTGTCCCAGATGTGGATCTTCTCAGTTTCTGGACACTTACTTTCTCAACAGTAGCTGTGTCCTAGATGTGGATCTTCTCAGTTTCTGGACACTTACCTTCTCAACAGTAGCTGTGTCCCAGATGTGGATCTTCTCAGTTTCTGGACACTTACTTTCTCAACAGTAGCTGTGTCCTAGATGTGGATCTTCTCAGTTTCTGGACACTTACCTTCTCAACAGTAGCTGTGTCCGGTATTATCGCAGTAGGTGGATCACATCTCGCGGTTCAAAAGGATCACATCAGAAGGTCCACAGTTCATATGTCCTACCGCTCAAAATGTCTAACTTAAAAAAAGTCAAACATTCAAAATGTCCAAAGAGGCGTGCTCAGATGCATGAGAGTGGGGTGCATGATAACGCAGAGGCGTGCTAAGGCACCTGATAATAGGAGGCTATGAGGGTTAGGTTAGGTTAGGTTAGGTTGGGTTGGGTTGGGTTGGGTTGGGTTGGGTTAGGTTGGGTTGGGTTGGGTTGGGTTGGGTTGGGTTGGGTTGGGTTGGGTTGGGTCAGGTCGGGTCAGGTCAGGTCAGGTCAGGTCAGGTCAGGTCAGGCCAGGCCAGGCCAGGCCAGGTCAGGTCAGGTCAATTGTGTATGCCCTTGGTCCTTATTTCCTAGTCTGGGGATATCACCCCTCTTTCCTGAATCTGAGTGCACCTCTGGTCTGGGTACCACTTAACACTGCTCAAACTTCCCCTCCCTCCGTCTGTTTCATCTCTAGGGATTTTCTTGCAGAATTTGGGGATATTTCTATGACATTTCGAAAAGTGGTACCCAGACCAGAGGCGCACTCAGATTCTGGAAAGAGGGTTGATATCCCCAGACTAGGAAATAGGGATTTAGGGCATACACACCTGACCTGACCTGACCTAACCTGACCTGAACTGACTGGACCTGACCTGACCTGACCTGACCTGACCTGACCTGACCTGACCTGACCTGACCGAACCTAACCCAACCTAACCTAACCTAACCTAACCTAACCTAACCTAACCTAACCTAACCTAACCTAACCTAACCTAACCTAACCTAACCTAACCTAACCTAACCTAACCTAACCTAACCTAACCTAACCTAACCTAACCTAACCTAACCTAACCTAACCTAACCTAACCTAACCTAACCTAACCTAACCTAACCTAACCTAACCTAACCTAACCTAACCTAACCTAACCTAACCTAACCTAACCTAACCTAACCTAACCCTCATAGCCTCCTATTATCAGGTGCCTTAGCACGCCTCTGCGTTATCATGCACCCCGCTCTCATGCATCTGAGCACGCCTCTTTGGACCTTTTGAATGTTTGACTTTTTAAGTTAGACATTTTGAGCGGTAGAACATATGAACTGTGGACCTTCTGATGTGATCCTTTTGAACCGAGAGATGTGATCCACCTACTGCGATAATACCGCTGTGTCCCAGATGCAGATCTTCTCAGTTGCTGGACAATTACCTTCTCAACAGTAGCTGTGTCCCAGATGTGAATCTTTTCACTTGCTAGACACTTACCTTCTCACCAGTAGCTGTGTCCCAGATGTGGATCTTCTCACATGCAGCTGTGGCCACATAGCGCTGTTGTGTTTGATTGATCTCCAGCCAGCAAATATTGCAGTCACGAGATCCGATCACGCCAAACACTGGTCCTGCCTCGACTCGCAGGTACTGCTTTGTCAGGCCCATGCTGAAACTAAGGCAATCAATTTAAAACAAGCCATCCTGAACATCAAAATTAGATAGTTATGTACAGAGGCTTGCCAATGATGCAGCCTGATGGCTAATGGCTCAAACAGCATTGTATTGACCAGTGGTACCCACCCCTCATAGCATGGCCCTGGTTCAATACTGTGAGGCTCCATGAGCTCACCTTTAAAATATAATAGATATGAAAAAAGGAGTCTGACATTATTCTTCAATACAAATTTTACCCTCCGCACCCCATCACCAAACCAGTTTTAACACGCTGTAGGCACACATCTGCAGTGTCTACACAGGGCACGGGGGTTATAGGGTCCCTTGCAGCATTGGGGGTATCTAAATTAACATCACCCAATACTGCTCCTGTATCAACCGTAACACACATTGACATCGGGAATCTTTAGCCTTCCCACGCAACATACACCAAGGAGCAGCGAAGGAAGAGGCGGCAAAGCGACACTTACACACAACACACCTGTGTGCAGTCTACAATGTTGGGTGCTATTTATCTCGTGTATAATGGTTTTACACTTCTTTTGGGGCCTTTCTTATACCTTAATCTCTTGTGATTCACACAACAACCACACACACCTCCCTCTCCTCTCTCTCCCTCCACCACGTGCACACCGTTCGGCGCTGCGCGGCACAAATGTAGCTGGGAGCTGTCATTCTGGCAACACGGAAAATTAATAGCTGACCAAGTTTGGGTCCTTATCTAAAGAGATTTATCAATAACCCTCTGGATTTTGGCTAAAACAAGAGGATGTTATGAGGCCAGAGAGTTTTCTCGTGTTCCAGATAAAGGTCAACCCAAGGCCCTAGAGAGAGAAGGTAGAACGCTCCGCCTCCAAAACATGGCAACCGCTTGTTTTCAAGGTCATTTTTGCTATTGTCGAGTGATGACGAAATGTCAACCAAACAAACCGAAACTCCCCATCCAGATAGCATGGGGGGAGGTGAGATGGAGATTTGTTATGGGCTGTGGTGAGTAGATGCGGGGTAGGGTGGTATTGTAACATGGTTTTCTGGATAGAGAAGTGATTGAGGAATATGTCCAGCATAGAAAATGACAATTTTGCATCATAGTTTGTCACTAATACCTGTTTAAATTCGGGGGTGCGTAAGTGGCGCGTTCGAGTTTGATACTATGCGAGGAGTTTTTAGCCTTTTGGAAGCCTGGAAATCGTATTTAATGTGCCAGTAGGATGGGATGGTGATTTTTACATTCTGTGGACCTGAAGTTACAGGCCCAATCGAGATTTAGCAGAAGAAATGTATGATTTTTCGTATCAGATTATTAAGCTTTCCCTGTGAGCCCTGTGAGCCTATATATTTATGTGTGCTTTATTTATTTTGACCTGTCCTTTCTATGTGATTAACTGATATTTCCTCAATTACCTGATTATTATCTGTTAGTTTTATATCACCCAGCAAATCTGGTCATAGTACAAGCTGTATTGTACTTATACTACACTTCTATTCATGTATGCAATACATACATGGGCAAGCCATGGCTATAATGGGTGCTGCCCTTAAACCCAAGGAAAATGCACATTCAATACAACTTCAAATATAAAACAAAACATCCATTTTTGGACTGAGTGTCCGTACATGTTGAATGAGCAGTGCTGAATTGGATGTTGTACTTGGAAGTTGTCGGAATTTGTTATGTATTGGAATTGTGCTGTCCCGCCACATAGGCATGCATCAGCCATGCTTTGCCATGGATGCATGTGTTGGCATGGGCATTCATAGTATTTTGTGTTAATAAGAGCAGTGTTGCAGTGCTAAAAGGGTATCTCCAATGCATTGGCAATGGGAGATACCCCATTTTCTCTTGCACAGTGGCGAGCCACTCTGCAAAGGATGGCAGCAGGCCAGACAAGTCACCCTACCAATCTAAAATTATCGCACCACCAGCCTCCAAAAAATCGCACCAATCTGTCATATACCAGGGAGAAAAATGCACACATTGCAACCCACACAATGCAATACTACCTCTCTTATTAAGTAGTTAAGGACTTTTTACAAGGCCCCCTCCTGTGTCTTAATAACCATTCAGCCATTATTTGTTTAGTTTAACTGTCAACTTCCTCACACCAGTCTAAAAAATTTGTACCAGGTTGATAAGATTCGCACTACTCGCTCCTGTCTCCAAGGGAATTCGCACCGACGAGATCTCGTTGAAAATGCCATACTTTGCACACTGGGTGGAGAGGTCACGTGCTGAAATAGGTTCTTCAAAAAGTTACCCACTTTTTCAATTACTAAGTTCAAATTCAAATTTGCTCCTTCTTTGTCTTGATGTTACTTTGTGTATGGTGAGGAGGAAATGCTGCTGGTAATTTTAAATGATTTTAAATTTCAGCCTCAGCATACCCAAAAGCCTGTTTAAGAAGAAGCTTTTGTGCTTTGCAACAAACCAACCGCTGAAGTAATGGTGCTACCAACTTTCAAAAGGATAAGGAAATCCTTACTGTTATCGCTTGGTATTTGAACCTGGGTCAACAGTAATGAAGCTAATGCTGCATTCTTTGAAGTACCTATTCCAAACTGAGTGAGGCTTGAACCTTGGATACTGTTGAAGCATGTTACTGCCTTTTGCCTTTAAACCCTTTAGTCTGCTTTCTTTAGAACAAAACTTTAGGTTGTTTGTTGGTTTTTCTTGTTCTATGTACATTTTGTCATTTTGCTTACTTATAGACTCCAGGGAAGCTGAAATATGAACTAAAACTACAATGGTGGCATGGAAGTTAAAACGATAGAGCAGTGAAAAGAGTTAATTTCCTGTGTAAAAGACAGGAGCACAGACCATGGTTGTTTTGCACGATTTCTGTGTAATATATAAGGAGTTTGTCCAGCCATGTCATGAAAAACATTCACATAGGTTTTCCTCTTGTGTTTCTACCTCCTTATTTGCTGCTAGATCCATCGAGAATTTAAATATGTGCGGAGGTTTGTGTAGCCTCCCCAAAAGGTGGCATTCTGTTCTGGTCTTTGCTTCTCGTTGAAAATTATTGGCCAGCTCTCATATTTGGATCCAGGGGATGGGGAGGGGGGGCAGGTGTCATACCGATCGACCCTCGTCGCCCCCTAAAAAGGTAGATGCCCCCTTCCACCTGAAAGGTTGATGGTGCCCCTTTAAAATGTCGTTCCTTCGATGCGAAAATCGGGTGCCCACTGATAGATTGGCGCCCACCCGATAGGTTTTTCCGGTTAAAACTTGCGCCCCTGGTCCGGATGGCGCCCCCTCCCCAATTGACAGTCCTGGATCCAGCTCTGCCAGCTCTTTCATGAATTACTCAAATATCAAGCAGGTATTAGCAGAAATCATTATTACATTACTTTAACTTTATATGAATTCGCTGAAAAATGCCTATGGCTGATGGCACGATTCAATCTTGATTCAACCCACAGCCTCACTCAACCATCCTCTTTCTGCCTTTGCTTAGATGGTATGGATGAAAATGGTAATATAATCTTAGATGGTTGATAATCTTGTCTAAAGGGGTCTGCAAATAGTCTTGTACAATGACTGCAGCAGTTTTCTCCGGGTATGTTCTTCTCTCGATAATTTAATGCAATTTTCCTTATCCAAGCAACGTCAATTGTTACGCTTTTGGAATTTGCCCGCTTCATTCTTGTAGGCAGACAGGAAACCTGAAGTTTACTGATTCTTTGCCAATTTTAAAGCCCACTTAGAACGAAACACATTTAAATGAATGTTGATTGTCTGCTGTTATGTCTACCCGCCGCTTTGAATAAGCGGTAATGTTTACTTGCTCTTTCAGGAAGTCTTCGCTACTGGCATGCTTAGGAGGCGATGCGTAACTGACATTTGAGTTGGCAAACAAAGCCTGCAAGAACGTTTTCGTAACTGAAGAAGAGATCACATTCAGCCTACTTTTGTCGTCTGTACAATTTAGGCTGTGAACTAAGAGCAACATTTCCCATGGTACATTGCCCGTTTGTTGTTCAAGCATGAGTTGTTGGTTGAAATAAATATATTAAGCTCGTATTATAATTTTTTTGTCTGGTCTGTTCATGCAAGTTAGCGTCTTCAGATATATCAAAGAGACGCAGTGCACCGTTGTCCCCCATGCCTCCATTCGGCGCTGACGTCCACTGCATCAACGATCTCGTCAAAGATAGCACCATCGGCCGGAGACGGTATTCCGCTACTTCGTTTCGTGGTTTCCGTTCAATACTGCTTCAGCGGGAAGAAACTCACATAAAATAGTCATTTGTTAACTTAACAAGTGATATATATTCAATAAGTGCGTACGGTGACTATTCGTCGGCAATGGATACCACATGACTAGCTATTTCTGAAGGTATATCACTACAGCACGGGAAAGTTTTTTACGAAGATTGATGTGCCCAAATTTGGAAACATATTAGTACCCTGATATTAAAAGAGAAAGTATAGAATGAAGCATGTGATCTATATATAATGAGGTCTGTGGTCCACGAATCTATTGGACTGCCTCGAACCAAGTTCAAGACATTAGAAAATGAAAACACAGACTTCAGGGACATTTTTAACACCGCTTGCAGGTTGCACTTGAGTTGTCCCACGGACATACCAATCCACACCTCTGCGATATTATGCAGGAACTAGTATTTTACGCGCCCAATTATTTCTTTAATAAATATCGCAGGAAAAAGGACACTTCTTGGATAAAATTTGATGCAGGTACCAATAACTCTTAAGAGGTGTTTCAGATAAGCTGAACGATTAGCGTCACAGCGTCATGTTCAATGTACAAACTGAAGAGTATCACTTTGCATCACCCTCATGAGTTCAGCACACTTTCCCCGACATTTTCGTAAGAGTGTCTTTGCACACCCTGAATTTTTGCGGACACTTCGACTTCACGGTCATTGTAGTTTCTTCCACGTTTGACCGTGACTGAGAGAAAATAACACAAAGCCAGGTCGGATGAGAAGGAAGGTTACTGCAGCACGGCGAAATTCTTTACCGTAGACTGTTGGATGCTCAAAGAATTGAGGAGATGCGTTGCCATCAGTTGTCGATGAAGGTGCGGGCAATTGTCTTGTCACAACTCTCGCCTCTTCTTCCCCAACGAACGAGAAGTTTACTCGCAACAGAGCAGGCATCACCATCATACTCAGTTTGCGTCCATAAACCGAGTGTAAAGGCGAACGGCGTCGAACCGACGATAACGACACCAACCAGGCACTACGCACTCCTCACCTCAGCTTATCTGTGTTGCGATTCGGACGAAAGTGTGGGCATCGACCAGGATGGCACAGCGGGAAAGCAGCGGATTCCCCATCCAGGGAGTCGGCTCACGCATTACCCACAATATTGCAGGGAGAGAAAGCTCATTACATAAACAAGCAGTACTGGAATGCTACCACCATTAAACAGCGCAGCACGAAGCTGCGGTTGCTGACTTGGCGTCTAAGAAGATGGTGATGCAGTCCGTTTCATAGTTTACCACGGCCGAGCACAAGTAGAATATCTTGGCACGGTAGCGAGAGCACAGCTGTCCGTCTGTAATCTTGTCACTAGCCACTCAGATCACTAGTTCGAACGTGGAGAGCTTCCAATTTCTTCGCAATCTGCTGCTTATGGACACGGTGTGGACAAAACTGAGAGCAGAGATAATTATTACCGAGCTCTGTGTCGGCCCAGGATCCGTAGGTACCCCGATGTCCTACCCTGCAGCCTCGCACCTAGTGAGAGAAAGAGAGATTAACGTCAGTAAGAAGAAGACTGGAGCAGTGGTGATGACTGAGCTGCCTCGTAATCCTACCAATTGAATTCTTCTGAATGGTAAGGAGTGCATTTTGAAAATTGTTTGCATGTTGGAATTATTGTTGTTGGATGCTGGAATTTTGCATATATATTTATTAACATGGACAGTTATGAAAATATGACTCAAATAATATGTGTTGTTCAATTGTCTGAGCACAATTTCAGCGAGCAGTTCCAAGTAGTACCTTCAGTGAATGTCAGATAAGAAATACAATTAAAAGATTAAATGGCAGATCGGTCACTCATGTTCTTGAACTTATTGGCTTACAATGACTACTTCTGAGCAAGTTCAACAGAGCAATTCAAAATAGAGCAGAACAAAGCACAAACAACACAAGCGTATCTAATGAAAACCACTGAAAAGGCTCTTCAGACAATCATGAACACCAAAATAAAAATCAACGAGATGGAGCTAGAACTACTTATAGCTTTTCAATAGTAAAGTGTCCCAACTGGGACCACCTCAGGGCATATTTTAAGCTACAAAGTGGTGGGCATTTTGCCCACCAGTCCCCCCATGCTATGTCCACCAGTGAACGGCCCTGGACGGCCCAGCGCCCACCACTCACCAGTCATCTGATGCTCTAAGAGTGCCCTTTTAGTGGGAATTTGTGCCCTTTTCAGCCGAATGCCCACCAGTCCCAATTCCTTAAAATATACCCTGGACCACCTCATGACAAAAGCTTATTAAAGCATTTTTATTATTTTCAGTTAAAATATCGATGGCATAATGATAAAATTTCATTCAGCTGAAGCCTTCTTTGGTTAGAGTTTGAAGCCTTCTATATAGAGTTTGTAAATTTTAATTTGCAAATAGTAGCAGTATTACTGAAATTGGAAAGTGCTCCAGAAATGATTAAGCTAATATATTGTGCCACACAGGCTAGAAGTACCTGGAATTTATTTGTGAATTGTATTTTCAAAAACTACAAGGTCCTTAAAGGGAATAACTATTTTTTCAAAATTCTAAAAATAATGATTGACAGACAATATAAACATAATTCAGGCATAATACCACCTACAATTCACATCAGTGGCCACCCTGATCACCCATGGGGCCACACCTAGCACCAGGGTGCCATAGCTATCCCTGAAAATTCTTTCAGGACAGCTGACGGAAATGTGAGCTTTGGTTTTGCAGACTATTTTTCTGCCAACTGTTTTATCACCAGGACGATTTTCTGCATCGTTATTTGTTTAGGAAAATGGCAAAGAGAGCTTTACCAAATTTTTAAAATGTTCTTTCTTCACTCTCATATTTAGAGGATTTAGCCATCACTGAATATTCTTTGCAGTGCCCCACAACTGGCTTTCCACTGGGGTGCTAGCTGTAAAAGCCACCAGGGAAAATATAATCAGTGGGTGGAAAATTGAAATGAAATGAGAGTCAAGCCCTTACCCGTGCAAATCGTTCAAACTACCATACAAAGTTTTGGAATAATTATTAGCAAAATGTCTTTAATACCAAATTTTTAAAAAGTTCATAAATTTACAACAGGAGTATCCAAATGTGTTAAAAAGACCACTTCATATCTTGCAACAACCTTATTGGTAGTCTGCTAACATTCACAATTGGTGCAAATAGTCAGTATTTACAACAATAAAATTAGGGCACACCCATAGAGTGTCTGCTCCCCAAGGACTTCATCGTTGAACCCAGTTGATACTCCCTGTCCAGTTGCACGGATTAACAAAGACCCTGCTTCCATGCACAATGCTGATCAGGATTACATGATTGATCTGGATGCATTTACAATATGGATAAAGCTTTAAGCAATGGAAACCAAAGTTTCAATCTGATTGCATCTATCCATATCGAGCCAGGTCTGGCAGCACATGGCAGTGGACATTTAATATTTTCCTTACACTGCAAAGAGAAATAAGAGTAGTCCATTGAGAGTAAAGCTTGCTTTGTTAATAAAAAATTATACTAAACCTTAACAAAAACTATTCAGTACACAACATTCAGGAAACAAAACTATTATTAAATACATGAAAGAAACAAGCTTGTACAAAGAATAACAACTATTTTTTAAAGAAAAATTGTACATTTGAGTGAATGGAGCAAAAGGAGATATCAATGGGGCACTAGAAATGTAGCCAAAAACCGAGATAAAAGACTATTCTAAACGTCAATGTCCGAGCCCTATCCATATCCATCCAATCTATCTATATCCAAGCCAGTGTTGGGATAACCAGTTGTTGCATCCTGATTCTCAGCTCTATCTGGGTTGGTCCATCAAGCAGCAAATGAAAGTCTTTTACAAATGTAGGACAAATCATACAAATGGTTTTAAAGGACCACAAAAGGAACAATAGGGACTGCACAAAACACTATAATTCTGCAAGGAGCAAAAAACAGCATGCCAGACAACAAGAAGCATTGCTAAGCCAGACACAGAAATAAGTAGGTGCAATTTACTCTATTACCTAAGGTGTAGAACCTAATAGTACATAAATAGGTGCTATTTACTCTATTACCTTAGGTGTACTCCTGTATTCGGGGTAATAAATATTCCTGCGCCAGATTCGTAACGCTCCATTCAACACACAATTACATTAAAGCTACATCAAAATCCCAAATCTTTGTGACTGAACTTATTTTCCAGTCATTTCTCTACCAGAAAAACTAAATTTCATGGCCCTACTCCCACGGATAGTGCAAGAGAACACACAAAAATCCCACCCAAGTCCTAATTCCCGCCCACTTATCATGGAGCCGTGCTGTTGCATGGTTGACCTGACGTCATCGCAGCCGTCAGAGGTCGCCAAACGGTTGCCACTTTCCGCCAATGCTGAAAGGCCGGAGCGCACCCCCTGGGTCAACCCTTGGGCCGTTGGTTTTTTGTTGTTATTTGTTGTTTTGTTTGTTTGTCGTTCACTTCAACAACTTACTACCGCCGTGGTGGCTGTTGTTTTGTTGTTCTGTATCTTGGTTGTTGTTATTGTTGTGCGTCCACGGTGGTTGTGATCTAGAGCGGGGTGCTTTGGTTGAGATTATTAACTTTCTGCTCTCGGGCAGGCAAAGGCCTGATAGGAGGAGGAGCGCGGTGAGGAGTCTTCAAGGTGTACAGAGGGATGCAGGGGGTACAAGGGAGTTAGAGTGCTCAAGCTTCAGTCTACAGAAGGTGGCAGGTTTCTCGACAGGATATCGTTGGGACAGACCTACCAGTTTAGGGTGGCTTTTGTCCATCTTTGTGGCAGATAAGGAAACTCTGGGGCAGAACCAGTCTGCAAAGTATGGCAGCAGGCCAGACGAGTCGCACCAGCCATCTAAAATTATTGTACTGCCAGCCACCAACTATTCACACCAATCTGCCATATACCAGGGAGAAAACCACACCCATTCCTACCCACACAATGCAATGCCACCTCTCTTATTAGTTACTTAGTTGAGGACTTTTTGTAAGGCCCCCTCCTGTGTCTTTATAACCACTTAGCCATTATTTGTTTGGTTTTCAGTGTCACCTTCATATCACCAGTCTCACAAATTCACACCAGGTTGATTAAATTCACACCACTTGCTCCTGTCTCCAAGGGCACTCGCACCGACGATATCTCGTCGAAAATGCAATACTTTGCACACTGGGGGCAGAAGCACTTTGAGGAGGACATCAAAGCACAGAAAAGAAAAATTGAGAACAGTGATTATTGTTTTATAATGGCTTTTCTACAGCAAAAATAAAATTATATGCCCAAGTGAAAATAAAAGTCTGCTCCAGCAACCAGATTTATGCGCTGATTGGGGCAGGATTTGAACTGCCCTAAGCACCTCATTGCAATTGAGAAGCCTGCCACACAATGACATGTCAAGAGTGCCTTTCTTAAATTCATAGCCAGAGGCTGATATGAACCAATGGCAAGGTAGGCTGGAGCCCCCTAGCCCATCAAAATGAAGTCCTGACTCAGTCATTCAAGGGATGGGAGTCCAAGGCCCTAAGAGGGAGTCCAAGGCCCTTGGTCGCACAGTGTGGGTGGGTGAATTGAATTGACTTATATGGGAGTCCTCAGGCCGTCCTCATCCACAACCCCAAAGTGTAGGGTGTTTAAGAGGGTACTGTCATAATGGACTAGGTACCTTCAGGACATCATGTGATCTTAAAGATGTTGACCTAGGATGCTTAAAGTTGCCTGTAATGCAGGTAGATCTCTTACTTACACACCCACAAACATGTGTTTCCCAACCCTCTTGGGTTTTTATCCATGAGGACACTAAAGAACCCCTTGACTGTATTGATGCCAGACCCCTCCACTGTATGTGTTTATTTATTGCATTACTTACTGATGTGCTTGTTTCCTTCCAGGTGATCTCTTTTTAAGGAAATGGGTAAGTTTTGGCTACTCTGGGTAATGATAGTCGATAAAAATATTCTGTGAAAATAATACATCACCGCTGTTAGCAGTCTGTCCATCCTTCAACAAGATGATTCAAGAAGCACTGCACCTATAAAAATAAACAATATTTTTAAAGCTGATCGCTTCACCAGAAATCTCAGTGGAACAGAGAAATGATGTTGCATTGCTGTGTGACACTGAGCTGTGCCTCTACTGTCTCCCACAAGGACCAGCCTAAGAGAGAAAGGTCATACTGATGCCACACTTAGGTCATAGGATGAAGGTTTGTTTTAGTTGTATTGCTTGGGATCTTAATCTACTGGAGAATGCCAAAAGCTTAGAGGCTTTCAACCTGTATTTCTGGCCTTCGTCAGCTGGTACATGATGTATGTTGGGTAGTTTTATGAACTTTCTTGGCTTCCATGACTTTCACAACAATTTTGAGGGAGATCTTTTGTATTTTTCACTAAAAAGCTACGCCTCGGGACCTAACATCGCCTCCGTTGGGGCCACTCAGTTGTCGAGGGGGCGCTGGTGTTCAACTCGTAGTCAGGGGTGCTCGCATCGTCGTGCCTCCGCTGTCATCGCCGCCTCCACCGCTCCACTTGCGTTCGTCGCCGCTGTTCCCGCCAGCTCGCTCGCCGCCACCCGTCTTGGACCCACCATGTGGGGCGAATCCGGTGCTGAGGTGGTCCTGACCATCGCTGGCGAGGTTCTCTTCAGGCGTGGAGAAAAATTCCTGTGAGGTGCGCCCCGTGGTCGCTGTCGGGGGCCTTGTGTGCCGAATCTGGGCGCCGACGTTCGAAGGATTGCCTCCCTTTACCGTCGTCCCCGCTCTTGATGGCTTGTTTGTCGCTGACTGTAAAACATTAAATTCATCTCCACACCATGTGTCAAAAAGGAATGCATGCACTCATACAGTGATGCCCACACCATCAATCCAGTCAGGTGTCATGTTAATTTACAAATATATAAGCAGTTGGCCGATTAGTTTTTTTATCCATACACGTTTATTCAATTCACATACACAGTTACAAACGATGAGAGGTAAAAACGAGGATAACTATTGAAGACATTACCCGCCGGATAGGTGATATGCCAGCCACTCAGCTCCCCGGGCACGCACCCCTTCCCATTTGGTACCGTACACGCGGGACCACGGCGCGGAGCGAGACGCAAACCGCGCATCGCAGGGGGCGCAACCGACGCATCGCAGGGGCGCAGCCGGCGCATCGCAGGGGGCGCAACCGACGCATCGCAGGGGCGCAACCTACGCATCCAGCCCTCTAAGGAGCCCGTCACCAACCGACGCGGCCGAGCAGAGCAGGCTGGGGGGAGGGGGTTAGATATGGGAGGGACTTCAAAATTTTTTGCTGGACAGACCTAGTGTAAACACCTTTTTTCAAAAAAGTTCCGGCCTTTGGGGGGTGGGGCAAAATATATTGTGGCCCCCCAGCGCTTTGGGGGGAAGCCCAAGGCTGGAATGCCCCCCCTCGGCTGCGTCCGTTAATGGCCCTCCGACCCATTATTGTTGCAACAAAAAGCGGAAAAGTACGGAACAGAGGGTACTGCACTGAATAGAACCGAGCTGAGCGTAACTTAACCTTAACTGACCTAACCTAACCAACGCTAACTTTGTCTCGATTCAGCAAGCTGGTCTGCGGGTCTGCTAATCTGTCGGTGGCACTTTCACCTTCGTTGGCTGTAACACGCCGTGGCCTCCGCAGGACTCGAATTCGCTTGCTTCGCCTCCTACTCTCCTGGTTTGCCAACAATGTATTTCTTCTACATTACCTTCCAAGACCTACATTCCCTTCAAGGCCTCTAGAAGATGACAGCTTTGGAAGACATTCTTCAATAGTGTTTTATTCATCTAATCCTGGCATGGCTTCTTAAAAGTCTTTAATCTGGTCTGATGTTTCCATCGGGTCCATAGTGGGGAAAGATCCATGAAAATATCTGAGTTCTTAAAGGGAATGTGGCACCTTCGTCCAATCCTGGAATTTAGTTTAATTAGGGGAACTTTTAGCCTAAAATCATGGAATTGTCCATGATTTCTTTGAAAAATGTTCAATAGGCTCAATATTTTTTTTGTTTTAAAATGTGCCTCTACGGAAAAAATAATCCTGTCTGTGGATGATGTCATGATCTGGCATCCACTTCCATATTCCATAGGCTTCAAGGGCTTCGTTTGGCTGATACTCGCCGTGACGTCAGATATGTCGTCACACCAACAGCCTGACAACTGTGGCCTGCTGCTTGAGGTACATGTTGAGGGGTACATTTTTGGTAGTTTTTTTTAGCTTTTCTCTGCGGAAATTTTGTGTTTCAAGACAAATGATATATGGACTACCGTGTTTTCCGGCATGCTTTATAACTTGGCTATATCAGTTAAAATCACGTTATAAAGGTGCCACATTTCCTTTAAGAATGCGTGGTTTTATCTTTTATTACTGCGATGCTTTTTAAATTGACGTGATGAAAACTGGAGAAGACTGTCGATTCCAGTGACGTATCATTTTGATAGAAAATATTTATTTTAAATCAGCATTTTTTTACCCCGAGTAGCCGCTCTTATATTTTAAGTAAAAATGATTGCGCGATCATTACACGTTCTGTACTCCGTAGAATGTTTTCTGAACTCCAAGAACTCGGGAAGTATTTTCATAAGCTTCTACTGTCCCATGTCTCTATGGCACGAATAAAGTGTGTCGCTGCAACACCATATTGGCAAATGGCCGGTGTGACTCTGCCCGCTGGCTGAGGGATGCCTGAAGCTTCCTGGCTCTCTGATCGCGAGGCATGTCATCACGTCCTCTGGACCGTTTCACAAAGTCGCCGTCATGCTCACGGCTGATTGGCCGGACCAAAAGTGGGGTATCCGAAAGCGACATTGGTCTCCTTGTGCACTACCCTATTGGAAGTTTCTTACCTAGGCCTTAAAAGGTAACTTTCAAAATTTCGTCTCCAAATATTTTAGCCGCTGCTGTTCGGCCTTCTTGCAAACATTGCATTTATGCTGACTCCCCTTTGCACGCGTTAAACAGGTGCCTGACATGACACACACCCTTTGAAGCTGTGCACCGCTGACTCTCTCTCCGGTGTAAGACATGTCGGGCGGCAACAAGCTGCTCTGCATGGTCTGCAACGCCTCCAGCGGCAGCCACTTCTTCGGCCTGGGCCAGAACCTGCTGCCTGGCGGCAAGTCGGTCAACGAGAGGCTGCACCGGGTGCTCGCCGGCGACCTCGAACAGTGGAACGCGCACAGGTGAGCCTCCACTGCACCGGCTCGCAGGGCGCGTGCACGTCAGCGTCTTTCTTGTAACAAAATATGAAGTGAGGCAGATCAAAAGAAATTCTTGGCTTTGATTTGCGATGCAGGCATCGTGGTTTAAGATCAACCCGCTCGACGGCCCTTAACCCTTGCCCCGATGGGGGGGGTGTTTGAATACCCCCTCGGATTTTTCCGGCGGAAAGAAAAAAACGGCGGCGTGAAGCGCCGCTGTACTAGGCACACCTTGTCTTTGATCAATTCCCCAACTTTCCCCCAATTTTCAGGTTGGGTCATCTCAGGTTAGGTCACCAATGCAGGTCAAGTGACCTCACCTAAAAAAATATTTAAGGTGGCATAAGTAAGAAATGGCTGAATATATCGGATTTAAACTTATACCAAATGATGGGCCGACCGAGTGCTACAAAATATATGCCGGGATTTTTTCATATGGATTCAAACCTTGTGCTGCGCCCCAAGAAACCCATCTCTTGAATGTATAGAATAAAAGTGAAAAGGCCGAATGTTCTTGTTTTTGTATTATATTGTGAAAACTCTGAGCTACTGAGAAGTAAGGTTTTACTGGGTTCCGATATTTGACTTAGATATAATGCCAATGGAAAGTGAAGAAAGATATAACAGTGAAGAAAATGACATCTGTTGGTCTATTCTGCACTTTTTTGTGCTTTTATTTTGAGCCGTTTTGATATGGTGTTTATTAGTTTAAACATCAATTTTTTTGTTATCGGTTTGTGTTATTTACTTCGCAGTGTTGGGATGTCAGTAGAAGAACATGCCATGCACGTTTAACGATCCTTTTGAACAACTCTTGAAGTTATGGTGGTATTATTTAATTAATATATTTATGTGTATGTTTCCCTCGAAAAAAGCCAACAGATGTGTCCTCAGTCGTTTGGCGATTTGGCGATGTGATGGTGTAACCTGCTCTCCCTTTTCAGCGATATCATCTGCACAGAGTGTTTCCACCTGCTCAGCCGCATAGAGTACCTTGAGAAACTGATGCAGGTGCGTTGAAAACGTGGAGCGTGCCCCAGTCATTTCCTTGCCTGTGCACATCAGTCCGAGATTCGGGAAACACGTGGCATAGGTATGAAGTCAGCTCAGAAACGTGGACTGTTGCGCTAATGATGCTAAATTGCACTTTGGGGGAGCCAGATATTAGTTATAAGCTTCTGTTCGGTGACCGTTTTGGCGCGCTTAGCGGAGAAACCAGTCACAACAGCTGAGCGGAGTGTTGGGCTTTGTTGATCGTGCGAAACTGATGGACGATTTGTCTACTCCGAGTAGCCAAACTTGCGTTATTGCTCGACTTCTGTGTACCCGCGACCTCGTGTGTGTATTTTTTATCCGGTATGCTGTGTGAAATTCATCCACTTTGATAAATATGACGGTTGAAACCCGTTTGCTGCACTATCAGCTGGTGATACAGTGAACCAGGGCATTATGAAGATTAAGACGCGCAATGGAGGGGGCCTTGGAGGTCCCCCACCTCTTTTCGAGGCGGCTGGAGAACCGTCCGTAGCCGAAAACTATACTCAGCCACATTTGAGAGCATTCATTTGGTCAATTGACCAATTCACCGCGTCAATTGGTGAAAGAGTTTTGAAAATCGGTGGATTTTTTACTTATAGGCCTTTAAAATCAGACCTACATTTTGGGATCGCCACAATCGCGCTGTCGGACCAGTTCGTTTGCATTGGAGACCGAGTGGTGACGTCATAACGACATATAAACGGGGCGATATGTCAAGGTCACCTCACATTAAGGTCAGGTTCAAAGGTCACAGGTCAATGTCACACGAGCACTTTTAGCCCCAGTGTTTCCGGTCAAATGGTGTTAGCTAGTCTGGCGTATATTATACAATGACGTCATAGTTAAGGTAACTAAGTGTAAAGGTCAAGGTTAATCCTCATTTTCCGCCCAGCGGTTGCTAAAGTGCTGGTTATAATGTAGGGGAGAGGGGGTATGGTTCGGACGGCGGGATGGTTCGGGCACCTCAATTTTCTCCAAAACCATCGGATAAATTTGAGGTAGCCTGATTGGGAATTTTGTCATGGTGGTGATCGGTTGTCACCGAATTACTTTCAACTTTGATTTTGAGCTCGGAAGAAATAGAAAATTTGTGGTTCTCAAAATTTTGCATGTAGTTTTACATCTCAAGCTGAGGCATCTCAAAAAGCTTAGGACACATGTTTTAAGCCCTAGCTTTACATTTGAATTCCCTAACCTATTCTAAAAAATGCTCAAGATTTTATTTCACCGGCATTTCCAATGTCCCGTGGTTGAAGCACCCCATCCCAAAAACTGGGGGATGGTTCGGGCAAAATTAAGTGGAGTAGGTTGGGATACTGGAAAGCCTAGCTTTTAGCTAGGTTTAAGGAAAATGTTTGATTTTGCCATGATTTGAATTTTAGTGACCTTGATTAATGCCAGGGAGATGATTCATGTTAAAATGCTATGCTTCCGGGGAGTTGAACCGCTAAAACGATGCCGCCACTTACCACACCACTTTCATCCCCCATTTCAAGGCTCATGGGTAGTCATTTAGTGATGGCCTGACACATATATAAGCGTAACCGAAACCGAAATGCGCGCTATATGACCACACTGGTTGAGGCGCCCTTGAACTCAAATCACCAACAACAGTCCACAATAGGGCCAGCGAGTCGTCCGCGCACATCACTATTCGCCGCATATTTTTATAGCAGTCCCAAATTCTAAACCCTGTCACTTTGCAGGCTCCAGGCGGGGCAATATAATTTTGATGGTCGCCGGAGGCGACGCATGGAGTTGCGTATTTTGAATCAATCAACTGGAAATCCTTAAGCCGGGCACCCTCGAGAAATCATACCAAGGGCGTAGCCAAGGATTGGGGTGGGCAGGCAGCCGCCCGCGTTGGAACTGTGAGCCACGCACGTGCTGGTCACAGGGTAGTCTCTTGTTTGGCGTCGCCTCCCCTCCCCGCGTCTTAGCACAGAAATAGGGAGGTCTCATTGGACTCGTGGGAACCTTTGTGACGTCGGTTCATCGTACTCCCACAGGAGCTATATACCCTTTAATGCTGGCCTCTGCTCAGGAGGATTCTGCTAAATATCTCCCTTTTCGCCTGGGACAGTGTGCTACGCCATTGAGTTTTCACTAGAAGACTCAGTTGTTGATAGGCAGTAGGTGTGGCGCGGTGTAAAGTGATTTATTTGCTGTCATTGGTCCAAAGCGCGTGTGATCCGCTACCAGGAAGTCGTTAAAGACTGATTTGGTCTGCGTAGATCACGTACATCAGTCGGTAAAGACTGATGTACGTGACATTCGGTGCTGTTGGAAAAGGTGCCGGCGGTGGCCCGGGAGCTGCACTTGCGTTCAACTGAAATGGATGGAGTACCCTCAGCCATGAAGATTATGTCATTCCTCGTAATGCCCGCAATTTCATCACCCATATAAGCTGTGTTTTGTTCATGTTCATGACACCACTTCTTATGTAACAGTGGCGTATGAATGTTAACCGGAAATTTCAGCCGAATACTTTCACGAAATAACGGGTAGATTTCTAAACAGAGGATATTGCTGCTGGGGCGTGGATTTCCGAAAAATGATCATAGGTGCCCTTAAAACCATGTCAATAACCACCACATTTAAAAGTAAAAGTATACGTTAGTGTGATTTTGCCTTTCAAGAGGCTTGTTGGACTGCTTAAAATCAGTTTAAGATCATTAAAATTAGAAAGACGAAACTTGAAGGGATTTTTCTGGGTTTAACACTGGCTCGACGTTTCGTCTGTGGTGACCTAACACCCTCGAAGAGGTGTAACATGGAGTTAAGCTGTCCCTGTACCGCTGCCCAGTTGTTTCGGGTGAACTCGGTGAACCAAATCGTGTTGTCACCAAGTGACTTCTGATTTATCGCCGGCGAACAGACCAGGGGCACAAGCAGTGCTGTCCGCGCCCTGTGCAGACCGCGCTGGTTTCCAGATACGTGTTTGTGCCAGGGTATTCTTTAAGGAAAAAAGTCAGTGGGGGCGTTTCTTGTGCTGGCCATTATAGTGTCTTCAGGGCACCAAGGCCTCATTTGGAGTAGTTTGTTAATAAAACTTAACACGCGCTTTGACGAGGGTCTGAGCCACCTTCGCTTTGACCGAGGGGGGTGGGTACCCGCCCCCTAAAATATCGAGAACCACGGTGGGTAGCGAAAAACGGTAAAAGGTGTTAGGTAGCCCATCCACTTCTCTATCGAAAATATTTGAGCCATTTTTGTCAGGTCACATTCAAGTTCACTAGAGGTCAAAACATACCGTCATAGGGATAAAATGTAAATGAAAGTTTTTGGGGATTTCATCTGAACAAGTAAAGAAAGAGCAAAACAATTTGAACTATATGAATCCTCGCAGCAGCCAAATCAAATGATATATTCTATGACATTGCTAGGTCAAATCAAGGATTTGACTTGACCTCAGGTCAGGTCAAGGTCAAATCGGGCAAAATGCATATCAGTAGAACTGCAATGACAAGGCGAATCTAATGCAATTAAAACGCTCTATCGCTATCCATTACTAAGTTATTCAGTTAAAACCACTTTCCCATCTATTTCCAATGGAGAGGTCATGGCTCGTACCTGACCTTAGGTCATCGATATAAAAAATACCGGAACATATTTCAGAGAACTTGGTGGGCCCATTATGTGATATGAGATTCAATCGGATAAATTTACCCTGTTCCGACTTATGTTATCTTAAACTTTTTTTAGGTCAGGTCACTTGACCTGTACTGGTGACCTGACCTGAGATGACAACCTTAAAATTTTGACAAAAGTTGTGAAAATGATGAGAAAAATGGCATGCCCAGTTCGGCGGCGCGTACGCGCCGCCGTTTTTATGCTGTCTCCAAAAAAAGCCGAGGGAGGCGGCTACTCGCTTCCCGTCAATGCGCGTGTTAAACGCGTTAGTGGTATAAAAATGTTTCCCACTTTTTGTTTTATTCCATATTCTAGCAATAATAGATGCTGCTCAGGGCTGCCAGTTTTTTGGGGAAAAGGGTCAACCCAAGTAAGAAAAAGTGCCAAAAAGGGTGCAATTATTTCAATAAAATGGCGAAATAAATACTAAAAATGCCACATTTGAGGCTGAAACGACCTCTTACAGGAGTCATAAATCCACAGAAAAATAACTTGTATCACTGTAGAGAACTATTTGTTGGCGGTTTGATATTGACTTCACGCAATTTTTTTAGCACACTTCCCATTAACCCTTGCCCCGGTGGCGGGTACGAGCCACCTTCGCCCTGGTGGGGGGGGCTAAAAAGACCCCCACGATCTCAAAAACTAAGAGAGCTAGAAAAAAGCGCAAAACGGCAATCGAAAGCTCTTTGAAAATTATATCGAAAATACTTCGGTCATTTTTCTTGTCAGGTCAATATCAAGGTCACCAGAGGTCAAAATAGGTCAAAATCGCTAATATGAGGTGTACTAAGAAAACCTCATATATCTCAGAAACTATGATAGCTAGAAACATTTTTCTAACACCATTCGAAAGCTCTTGAGATGCGCTTTCATTACAGTGGCATTCATTTTCGTGTCAGGTCAAAGCCTAGGGAGCTACAGGTCACTAGATATTGGGCATATTCTTGTGAATGCCCATAGCCACCTATGCATAAGGGCGTTTACTTTTTCGCTAATAGCTTCCAAACCAAACAAGATACAGCCATACTTTATGCACCATTGCAATCTCTCGTCAATACGAATCGAATGATATATGATATTGCTATGCCAGGTCAAATTTAAGAATTTGACCTGACCCGGGTCAGCGGTCTGACCCAACTTGACCTGGTATAGTCATGATGTATATCATTTGACTTCCAGTGACTATACAAACACTTTGGTGACAAAATAAAAGCTCTATCTTATTTTATTCAAAATTTATAGAGAAAAACACCAAAAATGCTTATTTGACCTAAGGTGACCTTTTAAAGGTCACAAGTCAAAAATTTTGGCATCAGCTCCAGAAATGGGCTAAGAGCAAGTCGCAACCGATGTTTGAAGTTGATTCCATCCATACTTACTGAGAAAAGCTCATTTCGTGATTTTCCCCATGTATTGACAATGGGGAGGTCATACTGTGCACATGACCTTAGGTCACCAATATCAAAAATCCCGGAACAAATGTTGTAGCTCCCGGTGGGCCCAATATGTGGTATGAGTTTCAACTTGATCGATTAACCCTTCTTTTAGTTATGCGGTCCCAAGTATTTTTGAGATGAGGTCACTTCACCTGGCCTGGTGACCTGACCTGATATGACCTTGAGCCAAAATTTTCAGGAAAGATGTAAAAATGATGAAGGAACAGCTAGACCAAGTTTGGGGCGCTACGCGCCGCCGTTTTTTGGTCACTTCGGAAAAACCCGAGGGGGTCTAAAAGACCCCCCACCCGGGCGAAGGTTAAATAGGAATCAAGGAGTGCCCTTCCAATCCCACGTGGCCATCAAATGATCCACACTCCCCGCTAGAATTTTATAGTTTTCCAGTTTTTCCAACTGTGAATTTTTGTTCTTGAACAGTGGCGGGTCTAGGATTGTGGTAAGTGAGGGAGGGTGGAGCCCCAGAGGGCGCACTTTGCCATCAACTTTTCGCCCGATGGACGCCTGTAGCATTGCATTTTTTTGTGGATCGTGTTTTAAACATATGTAGTTCTGTACCTCCCTCCCATCGCCATAACAGTTTTTCTGGTGCCCTGTTGCTTTTTGAGGGTGGGTGGTGTGGATGCACCTTGTTTTAGCCACCGGTCCGTTCGGGCCCTGACGTATCTATCCCAAATCTTCGGGTGTTGGCGTCCTGTGTTTAATTTTTGTGCTTTTTTGGTGTCAGAGCAGCTTATTAAAGAGTGGAAAAGGTCAAAAGAAGCCATATTTATAGAAGGGACAAACCAAAAATAGCTTTAGTCCCAGCTGCTAGAAAAAGGGCTAAAAGGCCAGATTCCAAGAAAGGTCTAACCGAAAAAAATCGCGGGGCCAAACACGATAATAAAGGCCAAACTCGATATGTTTGGCCACAAAAACTAACTTGGCAGCCCTGATGCGGCTGCAATGTATTCCAAATCAATATACTATTTTCTTATTTTTCTTTATGAGTGTGGCACGGTACGTAAATTCCTAAAATATGGAACACATGTAGTTGATAGTCTAAATCGCGACGAGTTTTTATGTACATTAAAAACTTGTCGCGATTTAGACAAATTTTATGTACGTACTTACTATGACGTGTGGTTGGTGCTATCAGTGGTGGGATCGAGGGGGAAGGGATTTGTCCCCCCCAAACGGAAAAGCTCGGGGCAAAACTATGTTTTGGTCCCCCCAAAGCGATCGACCTCCTTTTTGTCCCGACTCCTTTTTAGTTTATTAGCAAGATTTTGGTGCTTCAACTCCCAACTTCCAACAGAGCCAGTCAAGTTCAGTGAAAATATGGGGCTTTGGATAAGTAAAAAGTACCTTGAGCCCATATTTTTCATTCCGGGACGTTTTTTTTTTGCTTTTCGCCTCAAATACCCGAAATTCTACCGGCAAGTCATATTGTAGCGCGATTTTTCACTGCGTGATGTTTTTTTTTTTGCTTTTCGACTTTGGTTTGCCCCTCTCAAACCGACCGGCTAGATCCGCCACTGGGTGCTGTCAAAATCATCTAGGGAATGTGGTGCAGAAAGCATAAATAATTTTTGGGGCTTATCGACGCACCAACTGTCAGGGTCACATGGATTCGCCAACTCTTTCCCTGTTGGAAGGGTTACTCGTGAGCCAGTTTGATGATTCTGACGAAGGGCTGTTGCCGAATATATATTCTCTCCCAATTTTCAGCATGAAGGAAACGATGAGAAAGGCCAACTAACAACTTACCTATCAACTTTACAGAAAAAATTGATGCAGCGATATCACTATAAATTTCACGTTTGCTACTACCACAATAATAAATAAATAGGCTAAGCACTTCCCACCGCCACACCAGCAACCAGTCTGACGCGCTTTGACTACACTGTGTACCGCATAATTCCCGAATGAGCTCTGATCGCTGACAACTGACCGCGTCTGAAATGAGAGCATCGTGCAATCCCACGGTACTGACTGGGGACGTGGGCTTCCGGTCGGATAGAACGCGATGCTTGATTGGTTTTAGGCTATCTCCAGCATTATGATTAGTTGATGCTGAGGCTGCTTTGCCAGGATTTCCTGCAACTACGCGCTTTGTTTCTTTTTTGCACGATGGAGTACACAGCCGCTGGTAGAAGTTTTTGAGCACAATTTTTGTGGATTTCCAATTTGGGACGACGAAAAGAACAAAATTATTATTATTGGGTGGTTTTCTGTCTTATTTTCGTGAGCTGAATTTGCGTTTGTTTAATTTTATGTCATCCCCTGTCTATTTCACTGGGGGGCAATTTCCGGGCACTGGGGGGCTTTTCGGCCGACTGGGGGGAGAAGCAAATGGCCTTCCAGTTAACATGTTAAATGGCTTGGTTTGTACTCGCTCCCTTGGTACAGCGCTTGCCCGGAGTACCGCTCGTGTCCAATAAAAATAACCACTTACATGCAGGGGGTGTAACCCAGAATTACAGCCTCCTTTTACGGCTCCCTTGGCACTCCTTACAGCTCTGAGATAGTACTGCTATTGTGCGTGGGTAAAGCTGTAGACTGCTGCTCAGGCGGCTCTGTCTGAGCCTACGGTAATCCCATTGCCGGTTCTCGTAACTTCTATTTGACTTCATTAATTGTTCACCAGTCTCAGGTCCTTAACTTAGCCGAAGACGTTATTGAGGTATCATTTTGTGCGCAGGTTCGAGTTTTAAAATAGACTTGATACCTTGAAATGCGTGCAGGGCGGTGAACCATAACGCACACGCTGGAAGTGCGCCGTTTGTTTATGCTAATATGGTAGACGTGGTTGGATCGCTGATTAGTAACGGGAAATACTTATCTTAGAGTAACGAAATAAGGAATTTGAATGCACCGCTGAACGGCTCAAATAGCCTGTAACCTAATCTGACCATCTCCAACGTCTAACTTCATCACCAAATATCCTAATGATAGTAGAGCCTCCTACCTCTGTCACTGAGTTTGAAATGAATCGAAAATCAGCTTTGTGACTATGCCAAGGTCTATGCACTGCAGACCACTTATCTGCCACGAACATGGAGGCGCACGAGTCTATAATACTGGAGATTCGCAGGCTGACCTTAGGGGTCATCCATACATAACGTAACCCAGAGGGGATGGGAGTCAGCCGGAACGCTATCAAACGTAATGCACATGGGCGTTACAAAGTGTTACATGGGGGGAGAGGGTGTGAAAATATAAAAGATTGCGTCACGTAATCTAGGGATGACCTACTAAGTGAGCTTGAGTGACGAGCGATACCTGAATCTATTTTTCTGCTGAACACCCGCCCCCGGTGGGCCTCCGAGCCACCTTCGCATTGGTATGTGGGGGGAGGGATGTTCAAACACCAACCCTCGAAATCGGGTCCTATGCGGGATGGCGAAAAAAGCCAACGTTGGTGGATAGTTCATAAAAATTAATGAAGAAACTAAAAAGTCACTCTTTGGCTCTGGTCAATTTTGAGGCCATGACAGGTAAAAAAAATTGACACGCTGGTGAAAAGTTTCTGGGCTCTAGCGTCTGACAGAGTTGAGTTAAAATAAATTTCTAGGCACCTGGCACTTCCTCTCGTTACGGCAAATTGAATGATGTATGATATGATTATGCTAGGTCAAAACATAAGAATAGCCTGACCTAAGGGCAAGCCAAGTTCACCATCTGACCTAGTATACTCAAAATGCATATCAGTCGACTCGCAACAACAATCTAAAGGTTTTTGTATCAAAATAAAAGCTTTATTATCATTTACTACAGAGTTATTGATTCAAGTCTGAAAACCTGTTTAAGTAGCCTCAGATGAGCTCTCAGAGGTCACAGGTCCAAAATTGCTACATGAACCTGGAAAGGGGCCTAGGATACTACGATTTGGAGAATATGAAGGCATTCTAAGCTATATCTACACATATTGAGCCATGTTGACCACATTTCTGTTTTCCCCATGCATTTCCAATGGAGAGGTCTGATCCGTATCTGACCCTAGGTCATCAATACAAAACCCCGCTCTTACCTATGCTATCTTAAGCATTTTGGAGGTGAGGTCTTTTGACCTGTACCAGTGTCCTGACCTAAGTTGACCCGACATAAAATCAAGGAAAAAGCTGCAGACTTGATCAAGGATAAGGTGTGCCAAAGACGGCGGCGCTTCGCGCCGTCGTTTTTTTGAGCTGCCGGAAAAAACACGAGGGGGTGTTCAAACACCCCCTACCATGGCGAAGGTTAAAAAGAGCACTGGCGTCAGTGGCGGATCTGCTCGGGCTGTTTGGGAGGAGGGGCGGCGGGGTAAAAAATTGTTTTTTTAATGGGGATGAACTCGATGGGTTTGGGGCAAATGTCTCTCCCTTGATCCTCCAGTGAGTAGTGATAGTTGACTTCGGATACGGGCGACTTTAACTGCTGGGGCTAAGAACCCCGTCGTTGGAGCGTGCCTCAGAAATCGCTATATGATTTGTTATGTGCTCATTCTGCGCCTCAATTCTAATTTGACCCTTGCCCTTACACATAGGGGAGGGGGAGCTGCAACCCCCTGAGGTTTTTCGAGCTTTACAAAAATTCGTTCAGATCGCTATCGTGAAACGCTCTGCAGCCTCTCGGACATTCGTTGCACAGTTTGCAAGACAACAATTTCCTTTAGCTCTTAAGGTCACGGGCTACGACCTCAGAACTGAAGGCATATGGGCTCAGTTGGACGCCGTGACACGTTGTCACGCGAATGCTGGAAACTCTCATCTTTCTCTCCGTCCCTCTTCATGAATTGGCCCCGAATATTGCTTCCAGGGCCACTTTTAACACCTTGTGACCTGTGCCGACCTTTCTACCTTGCGTGCCCTATGCATCAACTCGTATACCAATGACTAAATTTTTTAATACACCCAGATTTTGAAGGTGAAGCCATTTTCAATGTTGTTTTTACTCCGAAATTCTAATTCGGCGTCCAAAACTGCCCCTTAGAAGTAAAAAATAGGCATATTGGCACTTGAATTTTATCCTTCAGTGACCTTTGACCCCATCTCGCACGTTATCCAGATGGGTCACGTAGGTTTAAACTTCACTAATCAAAGCTTAAAGGGAATGTGGCACCTTGGTCGAATCCTGGAATTTAGTGAAATTAGGTGTACTTTTGCAAAATAATGAAACCACTCATTATTTTCTGAAAATGTACATTAAGCTCAATATTTTGTTTTTAGAAATACTCCTCTAGAAAAAGAAATAAATATCAGCCTGTGGATGATGTCACGATCTGGCAACCACTACCATACTTGAAACGCTTAGGGCTTCGATTGGCTGATGCTCATCGTGACGTAGCATATGTCGTCACACCAGTAGCTCACAACAACGGCCGCCGGCGACGGGGGCTGATGGGGCTGTGTGGTGGTTTTAGCTTTTTTATGGAATATCGAGTTCCAAGACAAATGAAATATGGAGTACGGGTTTTCCGACTTGTTTACAACTTGGCTATCTCGTTAAAATACGTTGTGAGTGCCAATTCTTTAAAGCGAAGATAACTGCCGCCCGGATACATCAGTTGGTAGAGCGTTGGGTTCCGCTCAGAAAACCGTGCAGTGCAGCACACCGGTGAAAGCTTGGGATCGATTTCTCTGAGATGTTGGGGGGGGCTGAATATTTACCCGACGTAGGTCGACTGGCAACTGACTGGTGAGAGGGGGAGCTGAGCGTGGGGGGGGGGCGTTCCTGTGCTTTGTGGGACGTTAAATATTGGCTTCAAAATTAACCCGTCGTTGCGGGAATTCGTCGTTCGGATTGCGGGGTCGGAGTTTCAGTAACAAGTCTTTTGAAAACTTAGTGAGGCCTCGACCCCAAAGCTGAACCTACAAGCCTTCTCTATTGATGTCTGAATTTGTTATTTTGAATTAGGATGCGCCATTTATTGGTAATATTATTGTTGTGTGTTTGAATTTAAACTGTGAAAATTCAGGAGAGTGATGTGAAGTACACTACTAACCAGGTTTTATGCTTAGTGCAGGATGCAACGAACGATGTGGTGAGCAAGTTCCTTCTGACCTGTGGGCAGTTCGGTCTCCAATATCGACTAAGGAAGTCTCGGAGTTATAACGCAGTAAGTAGTGTGTGTGATGGCTTAGACGCATTCAAAGGACTGGTGATAACGAGAAGGAACGCTTAAGAATTCACGTCAAACACAGTGGGCAGCTCACCCGATAGGATTTTAACGTACTGTTGTAAAAATTGCGGATGCTGCGATGAACGATTGAATTTCATGCGGAGTGTGTGATTTGTCCCGTTGGAAGGTTTTCCATTACAGGTACCCTTATAGCTCACTGATGTTGAGGCCAGATGTTAATGGCTAGGCATCTGCTACAAAACGTGAATAAAACAACGTAGTCGTGTTCGATTGCCTCATGTCATCCACGTTTAACACCTGAAAAGTATACATCTAACTCCGTGGTATTGGACCGGTGCTCCCCACACTGGAAAGTTTTCGGCTCAGCACGAATCAAGTTTTGCTCTTTTAACACGCGCATTGACGGGAGTACTAATCAAGTTTTGCTCTTTTAACACGCGCATTGACGGGAGTCTGAGCCACCCTCGCTTTGACGGGGGGGGGCGGGTACCCCCCCTAAAATCTCGAGAACCACGGTAGGTAGCGATAAAACGGTAAATGCTGTTGGGTAGCCCATCCACTTCTCCATCGCAAATATTTGAACCATATTTTTCAGGTCACATTTAAGATCACGAGAGGTCAAAATATGCCGGTATAGGGATAAAATGTAAATGAAGGTTTTCGGTCATTACATCTGAACAAGTACATAAAGACAGAGCAAAACGACTTGAGTTATATGAATCCTCGTAGCAAGCCGAATCAAATGATTTGTAATATGATCTTGCCAGGTCAAATCAAGGATTTGACCTGCACTGACGTCAGGTCAAGTTCAAAATAGACAAAATGCATATCATTAGAACTGCAAAGACAAGGCGAATCTAATGCAGTTAAAATAAACGCTCTATCACTATCCGTTGCCAAGTTATTCAATTAAAACCATTTTTCCTATGTATTTCCGATGGAGAGGTCATGGCTCTTACCTGGCCTTAGGTCATCGATATCGAAAATACCGGAACATATTTTAGAGAACTCCGTGGGCCCATTATGTGATATGAGTTTCAATCGGATAAGTTCACCCTGTTCCGACTTATGTTATCTTAAAATTTTTGAGTTCAGGTCACTTGACCTGTAATGGTGACCTGACCTGAGATGACCTAACCTTAAAATTTTGACTAAGGTTGTAAAAATGATGAGAGAAAAGGTATGCCAAGTACGGTGGCGCTACGCGCCGCCGTTTCTATGCTGTCTCCGAAAAACCCGCGGGGGGCGGGTATCCGCCCCCCCCGTCAATGCGCGTGGTAAGAATGTCGCTGCTGTTATGGATGGGATTCTCTCTATTAGCTCAATTTCAGCACAACCATTAAACAGCTGATGTCTCTAGGGAATCTTTAACCCTATCGGCGCGACAGTACCTGTGCAATGTATGCATTTTGTTTGATACAGCTGACTGTTCCCAGGCGCCTCAAGGACTGCCGGTAGCAATGGGATAGAAACAGAAAGTTTGTAATGCGAAAGGGATAATCCTGGGTGAGGGGATAAAGGAAACGTCTTCTTCAACATCTATGGCATGAAGGATAAGGAACCTGTCACCAAGACATGCTGCAGTTTCATCGTTTGGATTTTTTGTGAAAAAGTCCAAATAAGAAATTGTGAAAAAGTCCAAACCTGCAGCATGTCTTGGTGACAGGTTCCTTATCCCTCATGCCATAGATGTTGAAGAAGATTATTTGTCGAAACGCGTTCATCTGTTTGCTGTGCTGGTTTAAGTGATAATATTTAGCTTTATTTGTGTCTTGCTGAAATTCATCCCTGCAAACTCAAGGCGCAGAATTCGAAATTGTAACCTGACCTTACGCGTTGTCAACCTTGACCATACTGTTTAGGAGATGTATGTTGCGGTGTTTAGTAGATGCAACGAATGTCGCCTGGTCAGCTACGCGTTTCCCACCTTAGACTTCTTATGAAATTGTGCCAGCTCTGAGAGATGACATGACCGGAGGACGATAAATTCGTGTCGGGTTCTTCGGTTAGCGTGGTGCCTTTTTGTTTGTACCCCTGCCAACGTGAGGTTTATGCCTCTGCCTCATCCGAGCCTCGGAGATACCAGTTATTAATGTTATGTTATATGTTATATTACAAATACTGTATATTATATTATGTTATATTATTAGCGTGCAGCTGAGCTGATAATTGTTTGCGGGTAGTCCCAGCATTTTCTCTACATGTTTGTGTTTTCCTGCCACGACCTTTATATTCTTAAAGAAGAAAAATCTTCCACAGGTGTGTTTAGCCTGCATGAGACCGTTTTTGCCTCATGTTCCGTCACTGCTCCGACTCAATGACACGGTTGGGGAAGGGTTATCGTCCATTTCCAACGAATTTCCAACTTCAAAGTCAAACCATTTTGGGAGGGGGAACCGGTGGAAATGAACCTTTCAGCATTATAATTTTCCTGTGCAGCAATTGTAAATCACTTCCGTGCGATTTGCCTTGGATCGCGTCTAGTGACATTGAATGTCTTTCCATCTGGATTGGCTGGAGTCTAGACGAATGGCGGTTTGCCATCCGGGCCGAGTCTTTAAAACCTATCAGTTGCCTAGTACATTTAAACTCTATAACTTTCGCCGACCAGTCCGGGTCGCCCAATATCGGCCGAGATGAAGTGACATTATTGGTTTCTTTCCGTAGATTGAATGAACCTTTACGTCGGGTGCAGACAGTCTCAATGTAGGTCAAATCAAAGTGACACCACGTGCTCCTTGCCGTACATTTATAACCTCTTATCCGATTCAAGGCCTCAACGTGGTAGCTAGGTGCGGTCCTACAGATGGGTTGTGATTATTAACTTTCGGCTGAGTATTTGAGAGATATTGGACCGGGAGAGATTTCAGAAATAAGCCCGCCTGAATAAGAAAACTTTGCTTTTGATTAAGGCATGAACTCAAGCGCAGGTTTAAACGGGTGATATGACCTTGATTGTTTCTTATTTTCGAGCTTTTTAAGCTGGTTTTATTAGGTTCGCTTCTGTTCTAGCATAGGAACAGTCTTTATCTACATTTTCCCCAGAAGATCTCGGTTGAAGTTTGCGGCAGGACTGGGCATGCAGAAGCGCCTTGGGCCGAAGTCTGTGACAGTTGCCTCAGGGGTTAACGACGCGTGGCTGAAGTTGATCCCACTGAAGGCGTCACCGGAAAATTGCCGCAGGGCTGCCGCTGAGAGGCGGTAGTCGCCTGAGGCGCGTGCACGGGCTCCAATCCGGAGCGGCTCCGACCGGTGCACATGTTGACGGTGCACGTGACCCGAACCTGGAGGATCCTCTTCCGACGGGGTCGGCTGCACGGGTCATTCCAGGTCTTAAAATGAAACAAAGGCAATATATTTGTAATACTTTTACTGTTGCGGTTTCTCCCTGAGACATAGGTCCCGGGTTTAAACGACAGCGGACGCCCCTGTTTTCAGACAGAAAAGGGCAGGCGCCGATTTATACTTTTCCTCATATTTTTAACTTCTGTAAAATTTAGGATAGTCATCTCAGTAGGTCACCAGTACCGGTCAAGTGACCCGACCTAAAAAAGTTTAGATAACATAAGTCGAGCAGGTGAACTTATAATTGAAACTATATCACATAATGGGCTCACCGATTCTCTAAAATTTGTTCCGGTATTTTGATATCGATGACCTAGGTCAGGTACGAAGCATGACCTCACCATTGGTAATACATGGGAAATATGGTTTTACTGAATAACTCAGTAACAAATGGTGATAGAGCGTTTATTTTAGCTTCATTAACTCGCCTTGGCTTTGTTAATGATATGCATTTTATATAATTTGCCTGACATGACCTCAGGTCGGTCAAATCTTTATTTGACCTAGAGGTCAATCATATATCATTCGATTCGTTCTAGGATTCATAATTTAAGTTTTTTCTATCTTTACTTGTTCAGATGTAATGGCCGAAAAACTTAATTTAATGTTATCCTATGACGGCATGTACGATTTTTGACCTCTGTACCTTAAATGTGACCTGACAAAAATGGTACAAATATTTTCATGAGAAGCGGATGGGCTCCCAACGCCTTTACCTTTTGTACCTACCGTTCTCGAGATCTTAGCGTACCCCCTTCAATCAAGGTGGCTCACCCCGTCAATGCGTGTTAAGTCGTAACGGACTCTCTGAATGGGCGTAATCTGACCAGAAACTATTCCTAATTTGGTGATAATTTCACGTCACCGTGCAACCCTCAAAGTAATTACATTATCATAAAAAATTATTAATAGAAGTAACAAGCATTGACCTATTGGATCCTTTCCAATGACTCCGCAGATTCTGTGCAGTGTGGGCTTTTTTTACTGTCTCGAGAACCATCGAGTGTCAATCCAAACTGGTTGTACATTGCGACAAGGAAGACAAAGGCTTAAAGCATATGCAAGAGAATTGGAGCCCCCTTCTCTTAGTATGAGTTATTTCGTTGTAAATTGAGGTCTGATTGCTTTGATTGATTATTTGAAACGAAATCAGACCCGTTTGTTTGAATTTATTCTTTTGTTAGATCGCCGGGCTCAGCCGTCTGTGATTGATTGTTTATGAAATCAGACGCAGTTTTTTTCCTGTTTCCAAGAGATGAAAGGATTTTATGTCGTTCATTTAAATATGGGATTTCTGTGGACTCGCACACTTAACAACTGCAATGAGGTCAAAGGCTCAGTTGTAGCAGTGAGCCAGCAACACGGCTGCATTCAAAGTCTCTTCCCACGCACGCATGTTTACGCCCTGTCCCTCAATCTCTGGGAAACTGATCGCACGTCCTGTGATATTAGACAAGACATTGTGTTGATGAATCGTACGCCTGGAAGTGAACTTTGGGATTAGGCTGCTAGTGTACAAAGCACGTACTGCCTGACGCTTCGGTGGCTCAGAGTGAAAATGGCCAAGGAAAATTCTGGCGCCGTGAGTCCACTGTTTGGCGGTTAAGTGAAAGACTCTGCTTTTATTTTAGGGTCAGTCTCTCAACTCTTCTATTACCGCATGGTGGTTGGGGTTGATTAAAGGGAATGTGGCACCTTGGTCGAATCCTGGAATTTAGTGTGATTAAGGGTATTTTTAGCCGAAAATCATGGAAGCGTCCATTATTTCTCTGAAAAATGTACAACAAGCTCAACATTTAGATTTTTAGAGTGTTCCTCTAGGGAAAGAAATAAATATCTGCCTGTGGATGATGTCATGATCTGGCAACCACTACCATATTTAATACACTTCAAGGGCTTCGATTGGCTGGTACTCGCCGTGACGTCAGCATATGTCGTCACACCAACAGCCATGACAACTGTGGCCTGCTGCTAAGGGTACATGAGGGGTACATTTGAGGTAGGTTTTAGCTTTTTTCTACGGAAATCTCGAGTTCTAAGACAAATGGTATATTGAGTACCGGGTTTTCCGACTTGCTTTACAACTTGGCCATCTCATTTAAAATCACGTTATGAAGGTGCTACATTCCCTTTAAGGTAATACAGTTTTGTTTAAAGCTGCCTCAGATCAGTGTGCTTGGATTCGGCTTTTATTCAACCTTCTTTGGCCGCTTAAATTGATCATCAGAATCTGACGCGACAATGCTGCGTTATCAATCGGTCCGAAAACCCATATGGTGAACTTGTGCTCACCTGCCCAGCTAAGTCAGTGAGTCGGAGATTTCCCTCATTCAGAGCCGTCGCCACCGATTTCTTTCCATGGGAGCCAGATTCGAAGGAGGCCTCCTATCCCTAGCCCTGAAGGGGCATCTCAGCTTTTAGGGCCTCCATTTTGTAGTTCATTTAGGGGCTTTCTGTATAAGTAAGGAGCCGCCTATGTTGGCCGTTTAGGGACCCTCTTTATAAGTAAAGGCGCTTCCACGTAGGTGATTAAGTGGGTCTCATTTATAGGCTAACAGCAAGGCTAACATCGTGCCCATTCATAAAAAGGGGTCTAAAAAATTACCTTTAGGTTATCGTTCTGTCTCGCTCACCTCACTGTTTGGTAAATTTCTCCAACGGTGCGTTTGCGATATATTTCTTTCTCACGTGCAACCAGTCCTGACTCCTAAACAGTATGGTTTTGTCCCATGCCGATCATGTGACCCAAATCTAGCTTGCCTTTTAAAAACGGCGTGGGAGTCTATATTATTAGGCCGTCAAACTGACGTTATTTATACGGACTATTCAGCGGCGTTCCAGAGTGTCAATCATAAACTTCTTATTCACAAATTGAAAAATTCTTACCAAATCTCAGGTACGGCCCTGAAATGACTTTCATCATATTTAGAATACTGGAAGAAACGCGTTATTGTGAACGGAAATTGTTCTGATTGGGCCCATGTGCGCTCTGGAACTCCGGAAAGTGGAATTATCTCGCCTCTCCTTCTCGCCCTGTACGTCAATGGTCTTCCAGAACAAAATTAAGACTAATTGTCCCTTATTTGCTGATGATATAAAATTATACCACAAAATTTCTTTCGCAGCACGACGCCGAGCTCCTTCAGGACGATCTTACATCGTAAGCTGGACGGTCTGCACTTTGGAAGCTTCAACTTAATCCGGTCAAATGAAAAATCTTTCACCATGTCATCGAAACGAAAACCTATTCCAACCACATACAAAGTTCAAAACTCTACTCTAGAAAAAGTATGTGCAATCCGGAACCTTGGAGTGTGGTTGGATTCTAAACTGACGTTTGTAGAACATTGTGACCAAGATGGGTTCTTGCACTGGCCTATGATACGTAGTTACCGTAGTAGAGGACCTCGTTGTGTGCGATGGACAGACGTTCTTTCTCAGTCCAACATATATTTATACTTAAGCACCTGGCATTGTGAACAGGCGCGTAACTTAGTGGTTCTAACACGTGTACAGTCAGCACTTTTCACTATGAATCACATTGCACCGATCCTTCCGGCGGAGTCTTCCGTTCGCTATGGCGATGTTGACACACGAATGCATACGCCCATTCCGGGCAGAGCCTTCTCGTCGCTATGGCGATTGTGATACAAGACTGCATACCTAAGCCTAACGTGGGCTGTTTATATACGATTTGAGACCGGATCTGAGTCAGCATTTTGAGAGAATCTGATGTCATTAAAGACCAATGAGGTTAGAATGTTCTTATCTCTGACCAATAGAAAAATAGTGGGCCTCCCGTGATTCCTGGAAGGTGTACCACAAATCCGCTGAGTCAGCTGTTATTCTGCTCAGTCAGAGGGTACCTGGTAGTTCTAGTTACGGCTAAAAATAGACCGTTATCAGGCACAGCATCCTGCCGTCCTGCATGAACTGCTGAGGTAGCATCCATTTGGACCCATTGGAATGTGCAATTCCTAGAAGTCTGTGATGCCTTCTCACGGGGTGGTTGGTTGCTGGGTGGTAACAGGGAGGTTACTTGGCAGAGTGGCCTTGTGAGTCATCGTGGCAATGACCGACAGCACGTGGGCTGATACACGACTGGACATGAAGTTAGCACCAATGACTGACTTATTGGGCGGCGAGGCTATGTATCAAGTTGAGTCGAATTTGGAACTTGTACGGTTAGAAATTTTGGTAGTTTTAGAAGAGTGAACAAAAATATTTGTCACAAACATGTGAATCAAATTGTCAGTAAGGCGAACAGGGCACTAGGTCAGATGATTCGGTCCCTTCAGACTGGCCATTCAGAGGGAGAGCGAGACGTAAGTTAAGACCCGAACCAATCTTGGCGACTTATTTCGGTAACATTCGATCCATTATGAAGTTCAGCTGCGCAATTTGTTGGGGGCTGCCAAGACTTGTATTAATAGACTGGACAAAATTCAGCATGAATTCTTGATTTGGCTCGCGTCAAGCTCAACGAAAAGCTCACCATCATTTGTGTACCATTATCTTTTGGCTTCATTCAAAATAAACAATCTAGCTAATCGACGACTACAATATGATATCCTGTTTGCACAACAAATTATATCCGGCAAGATAGACTCCGCCCCTCTGCTCGGTAATTTCCCTTTTCATGTCTCAGGAAGGAACACAAGGGCAATGTTCGGTAGTCTGCTACATGTTCCACGTGGAAGGGCAGAAGCTGTGAGGCGTGGATTGTTTGTCGCTCGACCTCAAAGCATCAAAGAGGGCCTCCTGAGTCAAGTGGAGGGCCTTAGACCCATGGGTGGTGACGCGGTTCGCACTGTGGGGTCACTAGTGCTTCTGGTCGCAGTACCTCCGAACTTCCTTAATTATTGGGGCTTATCGACGCACCAACTGCCAGGGTCATATGGCGTCGCTAACTCTTTCCCTGTTGGAAGGGTTTCTCGGGAGCCAGCTTGCTCCTTGTTCAGGGAAGCCGCCGGGCCTTGAACCCGGGTCGGCTGCATGGCATCCAGCCGCGCTGACCACTCCACTACCGCCCCCCCATGCGCCTCCGAACTTCCTTAGCTAAATAGTGCCCCAATAGCCAATTGCGTTACATTAGATGGATCCCGGAGGCAAAGTGGAAAGGCGCGCGCTCCCCATCCCGCGATCAAGCATTAGCCACACTCACCGCGCCCTCTACCCCTCCCACCTCTTCATGAAACGTCGCTTCTCACCCCTCTCCCAGATACAAGAAATGGTGCCTTTATGCTTCGGTATCCATTGGGCCGGAAACATTTGCAGACTCAAAGAACCAAACAGATTTTCCTCTTAGTATATAAAGAATGTCTTCTTACCTCTGTAAAGAAAATCATCATTTTTGGCCTACTATCGTCTTTTTGTCGTTTATCTTTGCCCTTGATTTTTCGTTGTGTTTCACGTGATTTTGTGAGCTCCTTCAAGAAAAAACTTCCACGGTAGGAATATTGAAATATTTCAGGATGGCTAATTTTGACAAGAAAAAATAATTTTTGAGAAAGAAAACATCAGCACTGGAGATTAAAGAAAGAAAAAACGCAATAACTGAACAGCAGCGAAGCATGCAAATTAAGACTATCACAGAAAAGATGGAGCACAAACAACGAAATGTATCAGATCGAAAACAAAATGAATACGAACCAGAAGAATCATACATTTTCACCCTCATTTTATTTTAATTTAAATGTTCGAACTGCGTGTGCATTTGTGTCTGTGTGTGTTTTTTAGCCGGTACCCAATCCTTATCCTTACTCTACCTGGAGGCTGTGAGCGCATGCGCCTGTGGCTGCAGCGACCCCTCCAGGTAGAATCCCATCCTGTTTATCCTCACCTTTCCACATCCTTCCCATTTCCTTCCATAGTTTATAATCACTTCATACTCATCACGACAACACTTTAAAAGCCACCTCAATCATGTGGAATTGTTATAATTACACTAAGTTCCAGGATTCGACCAAGGCGCCACATTCCCTTTAAGTGTACACATTTCCCCTGTATGTAGCGACATCTGCATCACCATTGCCAATGCCAGCTTGACCGTGTTGCGCGGACAGCAGGAGGTGGCGGCGGCGGCGGCAGAGAATCTGACGGTGACCGCGGAGAACCTGAGCACGGCGTCTTCGATGGCGTCCTCGATGGCGGCGGCGGCGCCGCTGTGTCAGTGGTACTCCAGTGCCGCGCCCACCACCACCTCCAGCACCAGCCAGGTCAGTCGCAGCCGCGCCTACCCCGCTGACGGCTTGTTGTTGGAGAGAAGTTGAAAGAGGAGACCCTCAGGTTGAAAATGTTTCAGTAAGGAGTTAGGGTTTATTTTCAATACACAGTAGATACCATGGTGGGGATAATGTTTCTTTTGTTTGCTATGATCCGTGTCTACGTTGCCTGTAAGGGAAACAGATTGTCAGTGATAAGGAACTGCCTTTTTTCCTATATTAACTATCGTTCTAGTCTTTTTCCTTTTTTAAGTTTTATCCTTTTTCACGTAACCACTATCGTTTGCATCGAGGCATCTTACTCGGGGTGTCATCAAGGCTGGATAACACCTGGATGAAAGAGCCCGAACTCGATTAGCATATGCCTCAGATACCGTCGTTGGGCCTGTTGGGCCTGGGACCTGTTGAACTGCGCAGTATTTTCTGGATAGCCCGAGTCCTCCGCATGGTCTACCTATATGCCGAGTCTCCATAGTCGTACGGCTATGCCTCCCTAGGGAATTCGGAGGGAGCCGACAACAACAACGGCCCAGACATGTGGCTATTTCTCTCCCTCTGACGAATTTGGTGAGGGTGTTTGTGTAAAGCCTCCAGCTTTGTTTTTCCTAGAAGCATGGTCATGTTTGCGACCTGTCTATATTAAATACTTACCGAGAGGCACACACTCGAGAAACGCCGGGTGTGGTGATAATCTATTTGCAGAGATTAGTACCCTTACAGGCTTGGGGAAGGGCTTTGCTTACAAATTATATCGTAATTCACTGCTGGTTGTAAGGTTCACGACAGTGTGGTTGAGACGCCATGGGTGTTGATTTTTTTCGATATCTGACAGTCCAACTTCCTCATCGTCACTGTATGAGCGTAGGGGGTAAGCTGAGCCTGCGCTAGCAAAGCCAGGCCTGAGGCGCAGACTTGCCGCTGGGCGGGTTCGAATTCGCTACTCGTCATTGACTTTAATAAGGCGATGGGGTGGTGGTGAGGGCGCGCGCTAACCGACTGCGCTACCCAGATCCCTGCTAACCCTGGACAAAGTTTTTCTCATTGTTCATTCACTGCATCCTTAACGGGCATGCAGATACCAGCTAAAGACGTTGGTTTCTTCTCTTTGTCTTGTGATTTTAATTTCATATTCTTGGAGTGATCAAGGTGTTTTCATGTGTTGTATGATAAGCTCCATCGGTTTGCAAAGCTTTATCGGACCATTTTGGTTCAAATTTTTTCCTCCTTGCATGAGCCCAATTTATCTTATATATTTGTCTGATATAACGCCGTTTCCAATTTATGGTCGCGCCTACGGGCGGACTTTGTCTCTAACAGAACATTCCCATGGTACCTAGAATACATGTCGTACATTTTGAGATTTATTCTGGACATTCAACAGTAACATATAACATGCTGGACATGCTCAAGTTGAAAATCACGTATATTTGGTTATCGATGACGTCATATGATATATTTAAGAAGATGAGATCTATCTATCGCGCTAGCGGCCCAGCGCACCCCTCAGGCTGGGAAGAGGCCGCGTGCTGGTGACCCAGCGCACCCCTCAGGCTGGGAAGAGGCCGCGCGCGTGCAGCGACAACAGACCCGCCACAGCGCTCTGGAAGCCGGCATTGTAGTCGGTGGTGACCTCGTTCTTGACGTAGTCGGAGCGGACATCGGCGTAGTTTCCGCTGGCGTCGGGCCCGCCCACCAACGCCCCGTTCAGCACGTGCGGGTTGGGGTCCGGCGAGTTGAACTGGTTCCAGCCGCAGGCGCCCGAGCCCGGACACGAGCTGGCCTTGTGGTGCGGTCGCTGTGGCGGGTCGGTGCCGAAGCCGACCACGTAGCTGCGGCCGGCGTCGCCGAGCATCAGGTTGATCTGCTGTTTGGCGAGAGCGCGGTAGGTACTGGGGCTGAGTCCGGCCTCGGCCGCTTGCAGGCAGATGAAGGCGGCGTTGGCGGCGTGTCGCAGCGAGCCCCACGGCTGCAGGAACAGCTGGCCCTGCGGCGTGCGTGGCGCTCCGGAGACGAGCCAGTCGCAGAACTGGGTGACCAGCGCGCCGTACTGCGACTTGCCGGTCAGCTGATAGAGCAGCACTTGTGCGCCGGCGTGTTTGCCGTCCCAGGAGAACTCGCTGGCCCTCTGACTGAGAGCGCCGAACTGCTGGAAGTGCTGTTCGGCCGCCGTCAGGTAGGACTGCTCGCCCGTGACCTTGTACATCCAGGCGGCCGCCCAGCACAGCTCGTCTCCGTAGCCGCTCCACGACTTGTAGAACTTGGCGGCGTCTGGGATGCTGTTGTGGTACGCGCCGCGGTATGTGTCGGCGAACGTGTACAGTTGTCGCGCATGTGCCAACAGCAGGTCGGCGTAGGTGGCGTTCGACTGGCGGAAGACGAGGGAGGCTGCGGCCAGCGCGGCGGCCGTCTCGGCAGCCAAGTCCGAGCCCGGAGCCGAGGACGTGATCTTGTAGGAAGGCCTGGACATCGTCATATCTTCCGGACGGCCCCACCAGGCGTGGTCAATGTCGCCGTTGCCCACCTGTCCGTAGAAGACGTTGGGGGAGACGTGGCACTTGACGAAGTAATCGGTGGCCCAGCGAATGGCTTCCCTGACGTACTCGGTCTGACCGGCAGCCGCGTATCCGTCAGCGAAGTCGATGGCTCCCCAGGCAAGCACGGTGGCCATGCCGGCCATGGGGAAGCCGAACTTGACGTGGTCTCCAGCGTCGTAGTAGCCGCCGGTCAGGTTCACATTGTTGTCGCTGCCGTCGCTGAGAGCCGAGTCGCCGCGCCACGCCACCCGGTTAGAGGCGGGCAGCGGACCGGAACGCTGCGCCTCGTAAAAGAGTAGCGATTTCATAAGGACTTCGTTATAGTTGTAGGGAAGGTTGGAGGGTGACATGGTGGTGGCGGGAGTGGTGGTGCCGGAGGTCGTGGTGCCCGATGAGGCTGTTGTAGTGGCTGCTGAAGTTGTGGCGACTGACGGCGTTGTGGCTTCCGAGGTCGTGGTGGCAGCGGTGGTGGTAGAAGCGGCTGTGGTACCCGTGGTGGTGCCGCCTTCTGAGATGCAGAGCTCAATTCCGTTCAGACGTATGCTGGTTACTGTTGCTTTGCTAGTGAAGCGAGCGTTGAAGGCGACGTCAAGGACGTTCCCCGCCTGTTGGACCCCGTTGTGGTCCTTGTTGGTGAGGGTGAACACAGTGTTATCGGTCGAAGTAGCGTCCGCAACCCATACTTCCAGCCCAGTTAGAGGCCGGTCAAACGTGATTTCGACGCTCCAAGTAGTGGTCGCCGAGCTGAAGGGAAGACGCAGGTTGCAGCTCATGCCTGTGTTCCAGACCGAGTTCTCCGTGAGGATGCCCTGCGAGATGCAGTCTCCCCCTGCGGTAGTGGTTGTGGCAGAGGTGGTGGGTAGAGTTGTGGTGGGTACGGAGGTGGTGGTGGAGGGAGTTGTGGCTGCGGTGGTGGCTGCAGTTGTGGCTGCAGTGGTGGCTGCGGTTGTGACTGCAGTTGTGGCTGCAGTTGTGGCTGCAGTTGTGCCAGCTGTGGTCGCTGGCGGTGCCACACACAGTTGTACTCCAGATACCCGAACGCTGACCACCTGGGGCTGAGTGCCGTCGAAGTAGACGTTGAAGCTGACGTCCAGCGTGTTACCCGCCGTCTGCGCGCCGTTCCAGCTCTTACTTTTCAACACGTACTTGATGCTGGACTTGCGCAGCGGCCCCGCTACCCACGTTTCCAGGCTGGTGACCGGAGAGTCGAACAGCACCGCAGCGCGCCAGGAGCTGACGGTGGCGGGGAATGTGAGATGTAACACGCCGCTGGCGCCCTCGCCCCACACCTGGCCCCAGCTGACCGCTCCTGCCCCTGGCAGTCCAGAGCTGAGGTCAGGGCTGACGTCATGGCCATCAGCAGCAGCAGCGGCCCGGCCGTGGTCAGTCCAGATAGAGCCATCCTGCGGCAGAGGAGCACTGGAGGAATGGCTCTGAAACCTGGACTCCGGGAGATCCCTGTAGATCGTGCTTCTGGTCACTGCTCGGAGTTTTGCACGTTCTCAGTGGTGCTGTGTGTTGACTTACTTGCGGAGCGTGTCACCCTTGAGGCACCAGTGGAGCTCGTAGAACGGCGGTGTGAGGATGGATTTGCGGTTGCCCCTTTTTATGCAGGCTTTGCAGGACACAAGTGTTTCGCTCTTTCTGCGCACTATTAGCTCGAGTAATCAAGATCGTCATCCACTGCCGTGATGACGTAAGCGCCGTGTGACGACAGCTTCTGTGAGGGTGTCATGCCAAAGCCTTGGATTGATTGGGTGCGAATGACATAATGGTGTTTCTGGGGTGCTGTCTACTGTGCTGCCGGAACTCGGTTGATGTCATTGTACCAGGTGCCTGTAGCAGCCCGTGACGTCCGTTAACCACATGTGTGGGTGTGAAGATCAGCAAATGATTCCTAATATTTCTAGGGGAGAGAAGAAGCTTGGTTTGAAAGATTACAACTGAATTTTCTCTGCTGGAACAAAAGATTATGGATTGGTTTGGGGGTGGGGGTGCAAAGTTTGACAGACCCAGGATTGACAATCGGGGGAGGGGGCACCTTCCCGGGGAGAGGGCGCCATTCGGACCAGGGGATGCCACTTTTGGCCGGAGAAACCTATCAGGTGGGCGCTAAATCCTATCGGTGGGCGCTGATTTTCGCATCCTGGTGATGGGGATAGGGGGGAGCGACATTTCAGGGGTGCCATCGACCTTTCAGGGGGCGCCGAGGGTTGATCGGGGCGAAGGGGCACCTGCCCCTCCCTTTGCCCCTCCCCCTAGATCCGACTATGCAGAGGGCAGCCCGGTTTTAAAGCTGGCTCTAACAGCAATGTCAACACTTGTGTGTAAGGGCGGAATGTCCCCGAAGCGGGCCGAGGGGCAGTGCGGCGAAATGGTCTGTGAAAACGCGACTGGTTAGGTCTCAAAGTGTCGGAGTGAGCAGGGGGGAGGAAGGCCGTCCCCCTCCCCCGGTTCCAAGTTCTTGCCCCTCAGGTTTGTGTGGGGTATTTTATTCAGAGTATGTATACTGTTTCAGTGGCTTATTTCTTAAGATGAAGCAGTTTTGCACGCGAATGAAACGAATGGCAGTTGAAGAGATGAATTTCATTTCATTTTCATTTATTTCATTTATTCATCATATTGCCCACGGAACAAGGCCCATTTACAGGCAAAGTCACATAAAGATCGGATGTCAAAATAGGCTAAGAAAGTGTTACACACATAAGATCCACATAAGCAAGAAGTTAAAAACTTCCGTAATAATTAATAAGTAAAGCATGTCAAAACTTGTAAAGATAAAACACGTCAGGCTAAAAACGTTGCGCTAAAAATATAAAAATATGAGACATAAAAACTAAAACTGGGAAAAGAACACAAGACTAGAACCGACAGGTGCAATCTTAACTATAATGTAGCTATATATGTGATTATCTTTGCTCGAAATGAGCTAAAGGTGTCATGAAATATGTCTGCTTGTGGTCGGATGTTCAGGAATGTGTTCATGATTCTGGGCAATATAACAAATAATCCTTCCTTCACGGTATTCACTCTTGCGTATGGCACATTAAACAACGCTAATTGGCTCGTTGCTCTCCCCGGACACATACAATGAGAAACGGCGTACTAAAAACGATGAGTCGATCCTACCTTTATGAACATTGCCCATGAACACCAAATCATGCTAAATTCTTCGCGATGACAATGACACGACCTTAAAATGATTCATGAGGTCGCTGTACAATAATTATCTAGATTGGTTCCGACAGTTTGCGTTCAACCATAGAAGAAATTTGTGTTGCACCCTGTCGACTCTAGTCAAGTGAACAGCAGCTGCTCCGCCCCAAATAACACTACAATACTCGAGGACCGAACGAACGTGCGCATAGTAAGATACGAGAACAGCTGATAGGCTGAGATTTCCTCCTTCACCGGATTTTTTTAATGTTTGTAGTAGAATCAATTTGTAGCAGAATTCAATTCGTTTGTAGTAGACTCAATTTGTATAGTTAAATTTGTTCAAAGTAGAATCCTTCCGTCGCCATCATTGTCGGTCGCTGTTTGTAGTACTTAGTGCCACAACTAAATTGGTCACACCATTAAGGGTAGCAGGAGTGTGACGTCGACATTCGTAGATCGATTATGGAGATACATTGTTTCAGCGGGTCTGAGAACGGATTAAAACCGCTCATATATCGCACTTAGGGTGCCGTGACAGTGGTCCGACCACGTCCGCGCAACCCCACCCGCCGATGCCAGTTGATCCGGAGGCCGATGCACATTGGCCTTCCTACAATTAAGTGACGTGTCAGTCGCGCCACCTTTTGCCTGAGTTGGTGTGAATGCTCAACGCGGATCCGTGCCCGTTGGTATGTGTTGTATTTTAATTCAACTTTGCAAGGGACCTTACTTTGGCAAATCTTGGGTGTGCGGTTGCGTCTGAAAATGTTGGCACGTTTGTACGAATCTATGACGGGTATTTTCACCAAGTAATTGGAGGTGAATTATTGCCGGAGGGAAAGGACAATGTTATTCAGTTTGCTCGAAGGCAGACTTGTGTTCATCCATCATGTTGAACGAAATAACAAAACCAAGAATAGAAACGTGTTATTTCACTCGAACGCGTCTTTTACATATTGCGGGTACAGTTTTTGGGATCCTCGGTGCATAAAAAACCGACAAAAATTAACACACGAAAAACAAGGAACCCGGGATTGACCTGTATCACCGGCGGAAAAAAACTTTGCCGGGAGATCAAGTGCAGGACTTGTTACATTCAACAAAGTCTCATAGGGATGATTTTGTAAAGGATGGAGGAGGGTGGGGAACGGCAATCGTAGGCGGGAGGGTAAAGACAGGGAGTGGCAGGAGTCACAGCGGACGCGAACTGTAACATGTTCGACTATAGATATCACGTTTATAAAAATGGCTTTGGTAGGGAGGGAGGGAGGTTGCGTGATTGAGTACAGGGCATTGGGAGCGACAATTAAAGCCACGTCATATTTCGATCTGCTTTGTGAACTGCTTCACACCATTCTCTTTTCTTCTCTTCCCGGTTCTATTCATGTAAAATGTGACGAGTACCTGAAGCTTTTTTAGGATAAACTTCAGAGGCATTTCGCGTCTCATCGTATTCGACATTTGTTTAATAGTCCCAGCTTATACAAAATGGTGGAAGATATCAATTTCACTCTTCATCTTTTACCGTGTTTTGTTTAGCCCATGCGCCATCCCAGCATTAACATCATACATCAGCCGGGGTTTTACCGGTTCCGCCCCGACAATTCGCGGACTGGGAGGCCGCCCGTGCAATTGGCCTGATGCGACTTTGATCCCAACTTAAGTCGTTTCTGATAGTGCCGCCAACGTCGGGGGCGGTTTGATACATTCGGGTCGGTATCTTGCAAAGTTCTTCGCTTCAGCCAGATCCAGCAGGCTGCGAGGATGCTGGGTTGGCCCTTTTTAGAACAACTCGGCATGAGTTCTGTGGGCTGATGTCAAGGACGTGCTCGAGCTCGGCGCAGAAGTATTTACTGAACGTTCTAGTTGGAGGAGGGAAATATGACTTCCCTATACCTAAAAAACTAAGAGGGCTGGGAAGATGTGATAGAAGATTCGAATGCTCGTTATCAGTGCAATCGAAATTACCAAGGTAATTATGTTTTCATCCTCCAATACTGATGTTACCAGAGGTCAAAAGTGTTCAAACTTGCTGAAATGAGGCGCCCATAGGAAATTCATTTGTGCCTGGAGCTAGGATAAACAGATGGACTGTCTAGGACTATAACTAGGAAGTTGTGGTCTTAAGCGTCAAATCTGGGTCATGCTTTGGACCAATCTCGAAATGCCCAGATTATGCTGAAAAGCCGCAAATTCACTTACAACGGTTTGGGATAATTGAGGACATGTCCCCTGAAAAGCTATCTCATATATTGTATGGTCAAGGTCATTCAAAGTCATTGACCTACGACGTCAAAATACGATATATTTTCTATGCTGTGCACTTTAACTGGCACTTCAGCACCTTTTGAGCTAGAAATGGTGGGTTGACATTGGACCAATGACAATTGCCCTGAACATTTGACCTTGAAATTAACCTCATGTAACTTTTACTATGTCATAACAGAGTTTGCATCTCAATGGATAGTCATTTGACCGGAAACAATGAGGTCTATGACTGTGGGAATTACGGCATGACCTTGACCTCTGACCTTTGAATTTAGACTTGACCTTAATGTGAGGTGGCGTTGAAATCTTGCCTCGATCATATGACATGACGTCACCCCTCGATCTACAATGCAAACGAGCTGGTGCGGACGCGCGATGGTGGCGATATATATATATATATATATATATATATATATATATATATATATATATATATATATATATATATATATATAATATATCTAGCTTTCAAAACCTTTGGGCCAAAAAATTACTCGTCGGTTTTCGAAATTCTTTCACCAGTCATCGATTTTCGAAAAATTGGTTTCTCAGTGCTTGTGGGCTCCGAACTGTTCTCGGGCCACTTTGGAAAAATAGTTGGAGGACGCTTTAATACGGCCGTTCTACTACGCGTGTTAACCAACGGGAAACAGGCCCTCCCCCTCGCCCGTCTACAAACCAGGCTATATGTGTGTGTGGCATAGCTAAGCATTTATACCTCAAGATCAAGATATTCAGAGCAAATCAATTTGAAAATTACAACGCTGGTCGACCAGGGACAAAAGTGCGCCTTAAACCACCAGAAGTGCCGGATGGGTGTTACAAGTAACCAGGTAAAACCAAATAAACCATGTAAAACCATGTAAAAACAAATGATAAAAATGATAATAATGGCGAAAATTAAGACATTCAGAGGCTAACGAAAAAAACCCTTTTCTAAATTTAAATAGAAACAGAGTCATTATGCCATTTTTTTTAGTTTGATCCAAAGTTTCTTATCAGTGCTTGTATGAACCCTCTATTTTTTCCGCCCTGCGACTGAGAAAAATACAAACTAGCATGTTTTCTAATAATGCCGCAAGAAACGAAGAAGTTTCATGCAAATCAATTTTCGTTGAGCCTTTTTACGTTTCTCGACATATTTTTGATATTTATTTGTGTGGGCTTGTTGAATATTTTGCTACATGTTGGCGCAATTAAACAATGTATTCCGGGCATCCAAACCATATTTTGAAAACCAACACAACATGTTTGTTCCTGGGTGCTGGCATTTGGTTCCATCTCAGTTCATTTTGAAGCTGGGCGGCCGAGAATTAACTGAAAAATAGAACCTGTGGACAATTTCCAACACAATTAGCTCAAAACAATCGTTTGAGCTTATACAACGCGTTCAGATTTTACACAAAGTTCCGCCAAATGCCAGCATAGTTTGCATGGAGGAGGCCCGAAGGACACCCGCTGCATGACGTACTGCCGAAATGGAGTGTTGAGAACCGCAATGAGTCCAGTGCTGGTGTGCCAAATAGATTGGTACACCGCACCGGCTTCGGCGCAAGTGCATTAAATGGATTGGCCGCGTCGTTCCGGACAGCGGTGCGGGTCACCGCCTGAAGGTCGCCGTTCAATGCCGTACTGACGCCGGCACCGACAGCACGTGCCGCGTTCCATCCGTCCACCCACACACGCCGGGCGCCAGGGGCCGCCATGCTCGACCACAGCCAGGCAGCTGGTCTCCTTGTCGCGCTCCCGCTGTTGTTGGTCCCTGCAGCCCACACTCTGCCGGCGATGGAGATGCGGCAGGCCGGTTGGACCGAAAACACTCGGCCGGCACCCAGCGCCATCATGGCCAACTTCTCGGTCGGCGACCGCTGCACGTGCCAGCAGGCGTGTATGGCGCGGCCCAGGTGTCTGTCGGCCAGCGTCTCAGAGCCGGCCAACAGCGGCGCCGGCACCGCCAGCCAGCTGGGGTGCGAGCTCAGCTGGAGACGCGGACACCCGGACAAGAACCGGCCGGCCCGCCCCGGCACCTCGACTACCCTGTACGAGCGTGGCAGGGCGCTGCTGGGCGACTACTGCCTCCTCCAGGCAGACTGCGGGAGCGGCCACGTGTGCATCGACAACACCTGCCGCTGCGTCAGCCGCGCCGGCGTCTGCACCTGCGATCCTAGCTACGACGCTCCTGAGGACGGCGAGCCGTGTCGGTTCCACGACTGCGCGCACATCCGCGCCCTGGCTCCCCACGGCCGCATCAGCGGCGGGCTGCACCACATCCATCCCGGCGGAATTGGTACCTGGGAGCACTGTGACATGAGCACTGACGGTGGCGGCTGGACGGTGGTGCAGAGATGGACCAGGAGGGTCACTGACCCCCGGCTGAGGCGACTGGACTACAGATACTGGTTCTCGCTGGAGACGACCCTGCAGTACTGGATCGGCACCGAGGTGCTACACCGGCTGACTCAGAATAAAAGGCGGCTGCGGGTGGAGCTGACCTTTGCCGACTCCGACGCCGACGACGCCAGCGACGAGAAACTGGCAGTCTACGACGACTTCCGCGTGGCCGCTGGGCCTGAGTCGTACTCAATGACCGTTGGGGAATTCCGAGAAGATCTCAGCACCACTGACGACGGCCTCAGCTACCAGAGCGGGATAGCATTTCACATGCCGGGAAACAACTGCCGGTTCAAGTTATCGAACGGGAAGATTCTGAAGACGAAAACTGCAACAATGCCATGGTCCGAGAACTGCACAACCCTAGGATGGTGGATCAAGCCGGATCCTTCACGCGGAGAGGAAACAAATCTGAACCTTGCCGATAACGATGGCGGAATGATGTGGGTTACGAGCGACGGGAAAAAGAGGAAAGTGAAGAGGTCGAAGATGCTGTTCGGACTAGCTCATGAATGATGAGGGGGCAGTCAGGGACCACCGGCTGTCGTGGCCTCAACAGGGGGAAGTCAGAGACCACCGGCTGCCGTGGTCTCAGCAGCGGGCAGTCAGAAACCACCGGCTGCCATGGTCTCCGTGAAACCTCACAGCCTGCTGGTTGCCGAAGAGCGATGCATGGAGGAGTGCGGGCTCGGGCTCTGGCTGCTGGGTTCATTCAGCAGTCGGCAGGAAAACAGGCACCTTTGCATGTCCAGTTCGTGGATCCACGGCGTAATCCCATCCGGTTTGACCCATGTCCGGGGAACTCTGCGCTAATCAGACTGAACTTATACCGAAAAGGGCATTCGCTGTTTCGCTTTCTTTCTCGCCAGCTGAGGTCCAGTGGGGTAACCGGACCCATTGTCGTCGAAGGGAATGAGGCTACGTTGAAGTTTTGTTGTGGAGTGTGTGGAGTGTTCCGGAGCAGTTCCAAGTATGCTGGAACGCCCCTGGTGCACGTGGCACTGACATTGGGCAGGCGGGCTCCTCGCCAGTTCTCAGGGCAGTGGGTGCACTCTGTCTGGGCCGTACAGGAAACAGCTATTGTACGTCAGCGCCGATGAATCCACACGGATTTTTGGCAAGACAACGTTGAAACCCCCGGCTCGGGCTGTTGTGGTTCGGGGTGGGCGACATGGTCATCTTCCCCGGTGATTTATTCGATACTCTATTTGTGGCCGCGCGCTGGCTGAGAGCAAGGGTGTTTGGCATCGTATCAGCCTTAGCGCTCCTATTCTGACCGTTGTGGTCTGGGATCCAGTGTCAGTGAACTGTGTGCGCCTGCCCGCTGATGAGGCGGAGACGCCCAGGCGAGGCTCGCCGCCATCGGCTTTGAATCCGTTTGGTCTGTATTGCTGCCTTGCTATCGCACACAAAATGGGCCCTTATGTGTGTCTGCTGGATGTTTCTCGATGATTTCTCCTCTTTTTTCATGCAAGTTTTGTCCAAGTTATAGTAAGTTCGGATATTGCTGTGCGTTTTAAAGCCATCGGTTCTGCTCCTGTGCTGTTGTAGGGCGCACCTACTAAATTGGGGGTACATGCTGTGGCACCAGTGGCGTAGGCATCATCAACCGACGCCTTTCCCTCGCCGCCCCATCCGTCCACGCGGGACACGGGGTGCAGGAGTCTCCGGGGGCCGAACTATCTCAGATTGCTGAAGAAAATGTACTCGTTTGCTTGCTTCAATATGTCAACTCATGTTTGGTAGGTTTTGAAATTTACTGCGAATAATATACTCCGTGAAAAACGTCACATGCGTCCTTTGGTATCCTAAAGTGCTCAGGACAATGGTCTCCAACAAGTTTGTGACTACCAAAGAAGCCCGAGAACTTTTTACCAGAGTTTTGATTGGCATGGTGTTTGCACCATCCAGGTTGATGAGGCCACGAAACCCTTAAAACAATTTAACACGAGGCAGTGGAAACCTTTTCGCACGCTTTTTGATAGCACTTGAAGAACCAGATCGGGAACTGAGCACAGAACTCCCCCCTTAAGAATGGCTCTAGCTCCTGAACCATTGTGCCGCGCGACCCAAAAATAGTGCCCTGAAATTGGAAATTTTATGTGAAGACACATACCCAGCTTTCATTGATTTTGACATAAATCTTGGATTTGACACCCTAACAGAATAAATGAAAAATGAAGATTACCAAAGCTTTTTTGTTTCATAATTTGATCAATGGAAGCAGGGTCGAGCAGCTCAATATTAACAGACTAGTCTATACTAATCTAATAATTTTGATGAAATATTCTACCTCTTCTTTTAACAAAAGCCCCGCGCTCTCTTCGCACGCTTGAAATGAACGCCACCATCTCGTCTAAAACGTTTAGCTGGACTGAAAATAAACGCGGAGGCTAGCGGCAGCGGTAATTTGTCCTACCATTGGAGAAAACAGATAAGAAACCCGGAATGCATGTATGTATGTATGTATGTATGTATGTATGTATGTATGTATGTGTGTATGTATGTATGTATGTATGTATGTATGTATGTATGTATGTATATTTCAGAACATCCTCATACAGGACAGGCTTTTCATATTCCATCGTCAATTGGGTGCAGCAGGAGATAAGGAGATAAAAGAGTAAAAATCACAAGAAAGCCTAAAAAGCAATAAAAGAGAGGTGATCACACATAAAACACATTTAAAACAGATGCACGGTATAAACGACACTGGCACACAATTAAAAGCGTGCTAACTCGCCCCACACACACACACACACACACACACACACACACACACACACACACACACACACACACACACACACACACACACACACACACACACACACACACTCACAGATCCAACATGTTTCTTAGTGACTGTTTAAAGCCAGTGATACTAACGCTGTCCTTAATTTTGTCTGGCAGGGTGTTGTAATTTGAGACAGCCGTATGAGATAGCCTGAGCTTTCCTGCGTTCGTTTTCGCTCACGCATTGACAGCAAATGTCCGGCTTGTCTGGTCTGGTACATATGCGCAGTAGGCCGAATCAAACTGCTCAGCACAAGCGGTTCCCCAGTTCGTTGTACAGAATGGATTAAACTGAGCTGATGGAATGCCAGTAGACTGGGAGGGCTGGGCAGACGTAGTCTAGTGACTTCGCGTGAAATATGGTCGAATTTTCTCTTCCCGGTTAGGACTCGGGCACTAAAGTTAATGATTTTCTGGATCCGATGAAGTCGTATTTCAGTACAAATGCCGTATACAGCGATTCCGTGCCTAATGTGGGATATGACAAGTGATTGTATTAGTAGTTTAAGAACAGAATGGGGAATGAAGTGCCGAATATGCATGAGTGCGATGAGGATGCTGGTGCATTTCTGGGTAAGATGACCTATATGCGGCTCGTATGTGAGGTGACGGTCCATACGGTCCATTTCCTGCAGTACTACGAGACAAAGCCTTTGCACTCAACACACAATTTGGATGAACAGAATATACAGGGTAACACACAATGAGAACTTATCTGAAATTTATGAGATGCAGATTCAGCAGCGGCGTCGAACCAGGGATGTCCCTTCCGTCTCCATATTAGTCTCCGGACGAAGCTACCGCCAGCAATGCAGCGGCCGAAACAGCAGCACCAGTGAAGACGGATCCGCAGAGGTGACAGCACCCGAAACTGGAAAACCAGCTGCTAGTCTCCACGCGCAGCTGAGCTGGGAAGGCGCACGTCTTCACGCTGAGCATCCCTCTCCTACCGCATCACGAAGGCCACTGAAGCAGTGCAGTCAGGCGTCGGGGTACAGAGGTCGCGCGCAGAACGGTCCTGCGAGAGCACCCAGTGCGCCAGCCCCCTGCCTCGATTGCTGCGCGCAGAACGGTCCCGGCGTCCCGGCCGGCTGATTGAGGCGAGTGAGGGTCGGCATCAAACGTGCAGGCAGGGCTCGAATCAGTGGAGTAACCACTGCCGTCACCGCTGTCACCAATTGTAAGCGTGCCGAATATGACGTCCAAAAGTTGGTTAATCCAGATTCTTGTATATTGGCGTCACCCGAGATGATTCCACATCGCGCCCGCCGTAGGAATCGGCGCAGAACAAGTGATTAATAAAGTGGCATGCCAAGTACAATCAAGCACAATTAAGAATAATCACATGGAAAGAAAAGCTATAAGTCGAACACGACTGGAAATGAATCATCGAGTCTGAAACAATTCCGGCTGAGAATACGTACGTCTTGGTCAGCAGGCGCACACGAATACACTTCAAACATTAGCGAACGAATGAGTCCCGACGATTGCTCTGGCTTCCTCCAGACCTCACTAAAGCCACGGCCCTGACCCGAGCCGTGGCAGGTCACGTGACAGCCCGGGGCCAGGCGCTTAAACTGGAGCCGCCGGTCCAGCAGCGGCCAACGCTAAAGCGCCTACCTTACATATGCAACTCGCAGTTTTGCACTAATAGGGCTCCACCAAGCTCTAGTCTTAAAGGGAATGTGGCACCTTTATAACGTGATTTTAACTGAGATAGCCAAGTTATAAAGCATGCCGGAAAACCCCGTACTCCATATATCATTGGTGTTGAAACTCAAAATTTCCGCAGGGAAAAGCTAAAAACTATCTGAAATGTACCCCTCATGTACTTCAAGCAGCAGGCCACAGTTGTCAGGCTGTTGATGTGACGACATGTGCTGACGTCACGGTGAGTATCAGCCAATCGAAGCCCTTGAAGCCTATTGAATATGGTAGTGGTTGCCAGATCATGATTATCCACAGGCAGAGGCTTATTTTTTACCCCAGAGGGGCATTTCAAAAATTTAAACGGAGCTCATTGTACATTTTTTAAAAAGACATCCTGGACGTTTTATTAATTTTTTCTCTAGATAATTATTTTTCCCTGGAGGCGCATTTTAAAAATCAAAATATTGAGCTTATTGTACATTTTCAGAGAAATCATGGACGATTCCATGATATTCGGCTAAAACACCTCTAATTACACTAAATTCCAGGATTGGACCAAGGTGCCACATTCCCTTTAACAAAGCATCCCCACAACGCCGGCTTAGCTTGACAACCCACACAACCAATCACCCTGTTTTTTGTTTTTTTGTTGCTAGTGGCGCCATGCATAGTTTGCTGACGTCAGCTACTTGCTGCTGAATTTCTGCGCCCCGGAAATTTTCGTGATTCAGTTTGAACTATACTCTTCAAATTCGAATTGTTTGCTCAAAATTGATGGGTGAAAGTACATTCGTTGAAAAAGCAAAATACATTCTTCAGGGAGACCATTTTTGGCCATATTTTTCGCCAGGGGACTCGGAATTTTTAGTGGAACGTTGAATGCTTTGTTCAACTTGAAAAAGGTACTGAAGCAAGTTCTTACCATATTAATTATTTGGGTATCCCAGTTTTTACTTTGTTGATTTTCTTACCATGTAGAAATGCTGTTAAGGTACTCATGCATTGCCTAGCAGTTTTTCTAATAATTGGACTTGCAAAAGCACTAGACTCAGCGGAAGGAGTTGATTTGTGGGTTACGCAGGATGCTTCAGCTTGCGATAATGTAAATGATTTTAATGTCTGTCATGTCTATATTTGTTTCTATATTTGATGTAAGCGTTATCTACTAGCATGCACCTTAGACAGGAACGAACTCATCGCTACTTACTATTGCATTTACTACTAATACCACTTTACTTCTATTGCATTCTTATCAGAACCATACGTTTATTTAATTCAATTCCATTCAAACACTCACACTCCACCGCTACGGCAACCAACGCAAGTCAGAGCCGAGCCAGTCGGCCGACACGAGCCCAGCACAGGCCGGCCGCCACACTGGGCCCCCACGCGCCGCACCACACCCGCTGATGGCGCCCCCGGGATAAACCAAACCGCCCAGACGGCTGCGGGTGTGGACTCACAGAGGTCTCTCCAGTGCATCAATTTAAACAGCACAACAACTAAAGGTGATCTTCAGACATAATAATATATCGGATAAGTGCGATTTGGAACAATATGAAAAAACAGGATGTACGCTCGGGATCCCCAATGGTGCGCGGCGACGCCGCACACCTAGGCAGCAAATCAGTTTTCTAATGTCAAGTTTCATTGACATACTAACGTTTTAACACTGGCCTTCTTTGTCGTACAGAACAAATCGTAAATGTTTTCAGTTGTTTTTAGCGATGTTCTATGGATCTCGCAGATGCTTATTTGTACGTTCGTCTGATGACCTCTTTCGTCTTGAATTTTGACATCACACTTTACGATAAATAAATAATTTTGAGATACTGTAAAATGTAACAGGTGCGTTCCGGCCCGTCGGTAACTCATCAACAAAGTGTCATGAAAATAGGGTACAGGGTGTGAAGCCTCCTCTAAAATATCACGGAGTGCATTATTCACGCCAGCCTTCCCCATTTCGGCAGTGTGCACTTCACAAAGTGGATCAAACAGGCTTTAAACTACAAAGAGACGTGAATGATTGGTGGAAGCTGCTTAACTGGAAAACATTTCTGACTTCAAAGGCCAAAAAACATGCATTAAAAGTCACCGTGTTTTCCATGCTATGCCCACTTCCCTTATTAGAACGTGGCCTCCATTGCTGATGTTCACGCTGCAAAATATTCCCGCTGCATCATCCCCCGGGGACGTATCAACGGGGTCAGACCAGAGGGGCAGGGGGAAGGGCACGAGAGTTCGCTGAAGTGCGAATGTCCACGCACTCTGTAGCTATAACTTGCATGAACCAAAATGGAAGATTAGGCAAAATGGGAATTTTTTCCAGCACATGAGGCCCTGCATATTAGGCCGGTCAAAAAATAAAATAATAATAAATAAAAAACGTTGCTCCTCATGGCTGTTTTTGTTCCTTGCCTAGTCAGTAATAAACTCATAAAATGTCAGGTCAATAGATCTATGGCAAGTGCCCGCGCCTTGATCTTTCCATTTTCCATTAGTGGCCCCATTGCCTTGCAAGGAAAGTTCAGGTTATTCTCATTATTTAACCTAGCAAGGTCATATTATATATCACTCGATTTGCAATGATGAGAGGAATATAATGAGCCCAAAATATTTTCCCTAAGTCTTCTCTGAGAGAATCTATAGAGGAAAAGCTAAACTTCTCCACTATAAGCCTATGGGAAAGTCTTTGACCTCTGGTGATCTCAATATTGACCTGACCTAAAAATGCTGGTTATAAATCCTCTAAGTCCTAACAGGACAAAAAGGATGTAGGAACATTTTTAGGCCAGGCCAATATTGAGATCACCAGAGGTCAAAGACTTTCCCATAGGCTAATAGTGGAGAAGTTTAGCTTTTCCCTTATAGATTCTCTCAGAGAAGATTTAGGGAAAATATTTTGTGCTCATTAGATTCCTCTCATCATTGCAAATCGAGTGATATATAATATGACCTTGCTAGGTTAAATAATGAAAATAACCTGAACTTTCCTTGCAAGGCAATGGGGCCACTAATGGAAAATGGGAAGATCAAGGCGCGGGCACTTGCCATAGATCTATTGACCTGACCTTTTATGGATTTATTACTGACTAGGCAAGGAACAAAAACAGCCATGAGGAGCAACGTTTTTTATTATTTTTTTGGACCGGCCTACTGCATATGTTTAAAATTGTATTTCAGGTGTGGAAAACTATAGGATTTGAAGCCGTGTTCTTGGTCAGCGGTTTCTGACAGGGACACTGGGCGCCTCTGTTTTCCGCAGGGGCGCCGCCATGGAATTCCCGCAGGGAGGAAGGACCCGGGCTGGTGCTGACCGGGGTAGGCGAATTTTGAGCATATTCGGTACCTGGCAGCATTAATGACGATTGACCCAAAAATTTTGGGGGACGTCCCCCATGGTTGGCCAACAGGGGCGGATGCGTTCCCCCGTCCCCCTGCTTTCGGCGCCCATGGTTTTCCGGCTTCCTCGGTAAAACCTAGGCTGGGGCTTAAATGACTCCCACTCGGGCGAAAACTAATGTCTAATAAAAGCCTGCTGGTCCCAGCTTTGCCGAGCTCACCAGCGGCAGAGCCTGCAGCTACTGCCTCTAACCTCTGCTTGGACGGTCCTGCATTGTTTGTCGCTGATAAAAATGAAGACCATCGCGGCAAATGGCCGAGACGTTCTGTCTCCCTCGATGCAATGGGTCGTGTTCATGGCCGGCAGGGATCCGCTCGAGGGCCGTCGGGAAATAGCGACTCATGATAAAATGCTCGACTTCATCCAGTGGAAGCACATGTCGGCTGATGCACACTGATGAGGCTGCAGATGACGTTATATCTCCCCTGCGACGCTGTTGAGGAGAGGCGCCGGGCGGCTGCCGACCCGGGAGGGGGTTAGTGGGCAGGCTTTACCGGCGGCTGCCGACCCGGGAGGGGGTTAGTGGTCAGGCTTTACCAGCCGACCCGGGAGGGGGTTAGTGGTCAGGCTTTACCAGCCGACCCGGGAGGGGGATAGTGGTCAGGCTTTACCTGCCGACCCGGGAGGGGGTTAGTGGGTAGGCTTTACCTGCCGACCCGGGAGGGGGTTAGTGGTCAGGCTTTACCGGCGGCTGCCGACCCGGAGAGGGGTTAGTGGTCAGGCTTTACCAGCCGACCCGGGAGGGGGTTAGTGGGCAGGCTTTACCGGCGGCTGCCGACCCGGGAGGGGGTTAGTGGGCAGGCTTTACCGGCCGACCCGGGAGGGGGTTAGTAGGCAGGCTTTACCGGCGGCTGCCGACCCGGGAGGGGGTTAGTGGGCAGGCTTTACCGGCGGCTGCCGACCCGGGAGGGGGTTAGTGGTCAGGCTTTACCGGCCGACCCGGGAGGGGGTTAGTGGGCAGGCTTTACCAGCCTACCCGGGAGGGGGTTAGTGGATAGGCTTTACCGGCGGCTGCCGACCCGGGAGGGGGTTATTGGTCAGGCTTTACTAGCCGACCCGGGAGGGGGTTAGTGGTCAGGCTTTACCAGCCGACCCGGGATGGGGTTAGTGGGCAGACTTTACCAGCCGACCCGGGAGGGGGTTAGTGGGCAGGCTTTACCAGCCGACCCGGGAGGGGGTTAGTGGGCAGGCTTTACCAGCCGACCCGGGAGGGGGTTAGTGATAGGCTTTACCGGCGGCTGCCGACCCGGGAGGGGGTTAGTGGTCAGGCTTTACCAGCCGACCCGGGAGGGGGTTATTGGTCAGGCTTTACCGGCCGACCCGCGAGGGGGTTAGTGGGCAGGCTTTACCGGCCGACCCGGGAGGGGGTTAGTGGTCAGGCTTTACCGGCCGACCCGGGAGGGGGTTAGTGGTCAGACTTTACCGGCGGCTGCCGACCCGGGAGGGGGTTAGTGGGCAGGCTTTACCGGCCGACCCGGGATGGGGTTAGTGGTAGGCTTTACCGGCCGACCCGGGAGGGGGTTAGTGGTCAGACTTTACCGGCGGGCGCTGCCACTCAGAGCGCCACTGTTGCTGGGGCCTGCAGCTGTGCCTCTCCTGTCTATCCGCTCCTGCCATCTGCCTATGTTTGTACGTATGTAACGAAGCGTGGAGCTGATGTACTCAATCTTTTGCGCCACCTCGACCGGCTAAAGGCATCAGAAGACCCGTCGTTACCTGCTGTATTGCAATGGCAGAACAAAGTGAGATGATCAAGAGGATAGAGACTGCATTTGACATTGAAAGATTGGCCATATCCTATAGCTCTCCGCGTTAATACTTGTATCTACGTCTTGATATAAGACGATGCGTACCATTTGCCTCCCGCTGTGGTGCAGCGCGCTGAAAACGTGACTTGGCTCTGTGCTCGGTTGGGGAAAAAGTCGGATATTCTTTGTCATTGATGACGCACCATACAGGCGAAGTAGGCCCGAATATCCGAAGTGAGCGGCTGTCCACTGGCGTTCCGACTGAAGGCAGCGTGCCGCCGAGAGCTCGGTACATACCGATGCTCTCACAGCAAGAGCTCTGTCAACAGCTTGGCTACTCCTTTGACTGCTCACTTACAGCCTTTGAGGGCACTAGGCTTCCAATAACTTAGAGCCTGCGTGTCGAGTTGTTATTGACGGATGCTAGCTGACCAGGCAATGAACTCTTTGTTCTGGACATTTTTTCGCCCAGGGCTTTGCGACCCACCGAGGCTGAGGCCAGGCGCTGAAGTGAACTCCAAGTGGATGATTTGTTCAATTCAGAGCCTTCGTGACGTTCCAGTAGCCTTAACCTTGCCTCCCAACTCGGCGAGAGTTCACAATTTGGTTCCCTGCCGCCCCATCGAATTGTCGCAGCCGCCTGGTTCCCTGCCGCCCCATCGAATTGTCGCAGCCGCCTGGTTCCCTGCCGCCCCATCGAATTGTCGCAGCCGCCTGGTTCCCTGCCGCCCCATCGAATTGTCGCAGCCGCCTGGTTCCCTGCCGCCCCATCGAATTGTCGCAGCCGCCTGGTTCCCTGCCGCCCCATCGAATTGTCGCAGCCGCCTGGTTCCCTGCCGCCCCATCGAATTGTCGCAGCCGCCTGGTTCCCTGCCGCCCCATCGAATTGTCGCAGCCGCCTGGTTCCCTGCCGCCCCATCGAATTGTCGCAGCCGCCTGGTTCCCTGCCGCCCCATCGAATTGTCGCAGCCGCCTGGTTCCCTGCCGCCCCATCGAATTGTCGCAGCCGCCTGGTTCCCTGCCGCCCCATCGAATTGTCGCAGCCGCCTGGTTCCCTGCCGCCCCATCTGTATATCTGTGTTGTTTTATTGCACGGTGTGACATTCATATCTGTTCTAAAGAAAGTAAGTAATCGATCGATCAATCTATTGCGCCGTGGGATGAGTAGGCGTCTGGGAAATGCTGTAGGAAGATGCAGCAGATGGCTGTTTTTATTTCAGAACATCAGTGAAACGAGTTGTCTGTCGTCAGAAATGTATGAAGAAGTTCTGTTACACGGGTTTTATATAACCACAATAGGAACTAGTTTTGTTATTCCCTTCTCACTTATAATTTTTTCCCAAGTGCCTTCCAAGCCCCGCTTTTATATAACCATATCCCATCGAAAGCCTTTTTTCACAGTTCCTTGCATCATCAGCTGAGCCAAGCTTTGAGTACATGCTTGCGGACGGCCGGTGTGAAGAAACCACCAACGTATCGCTCGGCACCGGCACAACTGCACGGAATCTAAGTACCAAACAGCTGCCCCGAGCCACAGCACTCACCACTGGGCGGAAGTGGCGCAAAGCCCTTCATACAGCTTGAGACACCTAGATAGAGATTCGGAAAAGTCTTTGGAAACGAAAACGTCATTTTTTAAAATACATTTTGTCCAAGTTGTTCTCAGTTCGACTGTTGGAGTCGGAGTCTCACTAAAGTCATCAAGGGACTTGTCACGGAGACCCCGACCCCACCACCCGAACGAGCAACTCCCACAATAAAGGGTTGATTTAGAAGCCAAAGTTTAACGTCCCACAAAGCACAGGGACGGCCGCCCTGCTCAGGTTACCCTCTTACCAGTCAGTTGCCAACCGACCTGTGCGTCGGGTAAACTATTGAGCGCCGGAGCGTCTCAGGGAAACCGATCCCAATGCAATAAACGTGATCGCACAGTTTGTTAGATCTATCGGGTGGCATTTCGTATGGTTTCGCTAGGATGTTTGCATTTAATGCACTCATAAGCCCAAGCATTAAGTAGGAGAACTGAACTGATTTCATTCTTGATTTTTTTTCTTCAAAATAGTAGCATCTCTGCGTGCGGCTGCTATTTGGGGACAAAATACTCCACTCCCGCTGATGGAGGATTATTGCAAATACGCTAGGAAAGCAGACCGAATGGCGTCCAGTATACCGAGCAAGCAGTGCGGCTCAATATATAAATGGAGGTATGAGGAATGCACACGCCACGTGGCTCACCCATTACTTCCAAGTGGTCGACGTCGATCTTAGCAATACGACGACTCACTTGACGTTTAGTGGAGCTTTGTACTTGTAGACCTCCGTTAATGCCTGAACTAAGCCGTAGTCAGGTGTGTCTGACAGTGCGATGATGTGCCGAAATCGAAGACATCGAACACATGCATATGCCTTCAGGCGAGATGCGTCACGTTCCTCAGGGTACATTAGCAACAGTCAGCCCCTGGTCACGAGACGCTATATTGTGACGTCATCAGGGCGCTAGATCATCCCTTTACCGGTCTTCAACAGACTTTTGTAGAGCATACAAAATTCCTGGTCTAATATTTCACTTATCCCAAAATTCATCAGAAGTGACACGTCGATTTTCATGACGAAACCGGGCTCGCGTCGCAGCTGTATTCGGTGGGAAATTCTGACATCCGAAGTTCATGACGCCGTGCAATATTTCTGTTTTTTATCTTAACACGAGCATTGTGCGGGGGTGGGTACCCGCCAGCTCAGGTTTTTCTAGATGAAATAAAAACGGCGGTGCCTAGCGCCGCCGTACCTGCCATGCCTTTTATCTGATGATTTTTACAGCTTTTGTCATAATTTAAAGATTATGCCATCTCAGGTCAGGTCACCAGCGCAAGTCAAGTGACCTAGCCTCAAAAACTTTAAAGATAATATAAGTCAGAACAGGGTGAACCTATCCGATTGAAAATCATCCCACAATGGGCCCACCGAGTTTTTCAAAATATATTCCGCTATTTTTTGTATTGATGACTAAAGGTCAGGTACAAGCCGTGATCTCTCCATTGGAAACACGTGGGAAAAATGATTTAAACTGAATAACTTTGTAATGGATGGTAATAGAGCGTTTATTTTAACGGCATTATATTCCCCTCATCCATGCGGTTCTTATGATGCGCATTTTGACCGAATCTGACCTTGACATGACCTCAGGTCACGTCAAATAATATATTAGACCTGATTTGACCATGCTTAGCCATATTACATATCATTCTATTCAGCTTGCTGCGGGGACTCCAATGGTGTAGATTCTTTTGCCCTATCTTACTAGTTCAGATGAAATGACCTTCATATACATGTTGTCCCTATGGTGGCATGGCTTGACATGTAGTGACCTTAAATGTGACCTGACTAAAATGGTTTACATGTTTTCTATAGACATTTGGATGGGCTATCGAACGCCGGTTACCGTTTTCGCTATCTTGCGTGGTTCTTGAGATCTTATGGGGGCGGGTACCCGCCCCATCCCCCCGTCAAAGCAAAGGTGGCTCAGACCCCCGTCTATGCGCGTGTTAAAGCACTCAGCACTGCATTTATAATGTCTAAGGTTTTTATTGCTGTTTGAATGTTTTATCTCCCGTGCTTGGTCCTGTATTGGGATCATCCAGTGGGCGATGCTTCAGATTAATAAGTAAGTGAATACAAATAACGTTGCTTACTGATCCGCTATACCATCAGCGTCCCTACATTCCTCGGAATGTAAGGTACGCTTTTCCGCGTTGTTTGTTTTCTGCAGAGATCAGTGTCCTCTCAGTGGCTCAGTCGTTCAGCCCTCGTTTATTCCAACAGTGTTCTCCATTCAGACTGCTGGGAAGACCAGTTGCGTCATGCGATTGATTGTTTTTGCTTGAGAGCGATTAAATCGTAGCACACCGTGAGGTTAAACGGGTGTGTTCAGAACAGACCTCATTAAAAGTTTTAAGTTTCGGAACACGTGGGTCGTATTTTCTCTGGCAGGACTCAAAGGCCCTGTAAACGACTGCGTGGAGGCGAATTAAGTGATTTCGAGCTCGGCCAGGCTTTCAGGTGTTATCGACGTCACCACCGGGACCAGACAAAGCACTCTACCAGAAATCACTGCCGCCGGTAGTAGGTATCCTTCCTCTGGAACGGCAACGTTGACTTGGAAAACCGCTGTTCTTGTATTGAATCGTAATTTCTACACTGTTTATTATTGTATTTGCCCAAATGCAGCGCGAGATTACAGCAGTCCGACCTGCAGGCCACGTGTCAGCCGTGCTGCTGCTTTCCGCTGGGATTAGTGCCACTGGAAGGTTGGAGCTCCCGGAGCAGATGGCTAGACTGGGCTCAACAAACCGGCAGCAAACCGGGCATCGTGCCCCGAATTATTTGAGATGTCGGGGAACGGCCTTCTTCGAAGGATTGGCGTACAACTGAGTCTGGCCTGCTGTCTGGGCAGCCACCGGAGTAGCAATATGTAGCATATGCCACTGACTTATCGCCGGACTCATTGCAGAAAATGAACTCGGCTAATTTCTCCCTCTGCATGGGGCATAGAGCTTAGCTAGGCTCGAAATAACTGGTTGTTCGCACTGCGGTATGACTCCTATGGCCGTGAAGAAAATAGGGTGAATTGCCTCCTGGTGGCTGTTTGCAATTGTTATCCCCGCCGTTTGCTGCCGCTTATTTCTGAATGTTTGTTGTAGGAATACAACTGTGCGTAGGGTTGCGTTGGGATGGACAGAGCAGTTTCAGGTTGGACACTTATAAAAATACTAAATGGATCGAGAAATTAGAATGTTTGGACACTTATAAAAATACTAAATTGATCGAGAAATTAGAATGTGGTAGAAGAATTGTTTGTCAACAAGTTGTTACCGACTCTTGAAATTAGTATTTAATTGGCGCATTTGGCTGTGGCAGATCCACCCGGTCTCTCGATTTCGCTTGGGTCGGGGAGGGGGCGAAATACCCCCCTCTCTGAATCTGCTCGACATTTGGTGTAGCCAGAATACACAGACTTATATTCATATCGATCAGAAAGCTTCATTTCACGGCAGCGCAGGGTGGTGTGTTATCTTCGTCACTGGAGTAGGCTTTGTCCCCAGGGACTACATATACGCCGGCGACCAGACTCGGGTCAGCTAATTCAAATCTATTTGACGCCGGCAGCCTTATTAAATACATATCCAATAATTTTTCCTAACTGAGAAAGAGCGGGGCGAGAGAGCGGCGGGAGGAGGAGAGAGAGAGAGAGGAGAGAGAGAGAGGGAGGAGAGAGAGAGCTGAGAGTACGTAAATTTTAGTCCTTTTTTAAAAAGGCCCTGGGTCGCTGTCAGCCATACGGTGTTTATACTTGCCTCCTTGTCTGGAGTGCGAGGCCACTTCTAGTGCTGCCCTCCTTTTCTCATGCCATCCAGAATTCTTCTCATCACGGATTGAGCTCGCTTGTGCTCTGCAGTTTTATGAAGTTCGGTCCGCTATCTGGACACTGAGTACCCCAATTTCCCAGGTGTAAGCAGTGTCTGATAGCAATTTGTACTCCTTTCACCCACACTTGCTGCTCCCCTGCGTCCAAAAGTTTTGCAATCATGGTGTGAAGTGAGTGTGCGGTCTCGCGGAATGGATACCTCGCTGCCCCATATGCGTCGCTAAGTTGTGTGGTGGCACACATTGTGTTAGCCCATCTCAGGCAGTGAAGACCTGGCCCAGCAGCAAATGAAGTTATCTGCACCGTCCAGATGACGGGAAAATCCCTGGACTCGCTCTCGTTTTGTGAGAGGTTTCGTCCGATAACCGCAGGGAATGCGGGGCGTGGTTCACTGCGTCCAATGATCCCGAAATCCCGCTCAATATTCTCTTTGCGGATAGTGCCGAAACCTTCAGTGGCGTTTGGTTCATGACCGTGAGGCCCCTGCAGGTTTTATGAGTCACCGTTTGTGTTGAAGCGCCGGCTGCCGAGCTGTATGGTAAGACTGACGGAGCGTCAGCGATAGGACCCTCCACGCGCGGATCACAACAACGACGCTGGGAAAGGTGATAGGACCCTCCACGCGCGGGTCACAACAACGACGCCGAGAAAGGCAATAGGACCCTCCACGCGCGGGTCACAACAACGACGCCGAGAAAGGCAATAGGACCCTCCACGCGCGGGTCACAACAACGACGCCGAGAAAGGCAATAGGACCCTCCACGCGCGGATCACAACAACGACGCTGGGAAAGGTGATAGGACCCTCCACGCGCGGATCACAACAACGACGCCGAGAAAGGCGACAGGACCCTCCACGCGCGGATCACAATAACGACGCTGGGAAAGGCAAGCACCTGTTGCTCTCGTGCTGCTTGCGAGTCCACGGATGTAGGTATTACGTGACTGCACCGCGTGCCATAACCTGATTATTGCCCGTCTCCGTCATCGCGGTGATTGTGTGGCTGGACAACACACTTTTTTGTTTGTCGCCTCATCAGTGTGTTGCCGCTGATACTGCCCTTTCCAACGCGAGCAAAAACTTGTCATTCCTTATTTCAGCTGTGCTCCGTTTCCCGTGCACCTCCCCGAGAAGCGGACCGAATGGTGTAAAGTAACGTGAGGCAGACGCTGGGAAATAGTGCTCCGTCATCGACGTCATCACGGCTTTGAGGTGGCGATACACCTTTGTTGAAATATAAGCGGCAATCAAGTGGCAAGCAGCAGGGCCCCATCACATGTGTTCCTCGCCAACGTCTGTTGCAAAGTATCGGATGTCGATATAGTGACGCTGCTGTAAGCACTGCTGGCGCTTAACTGCTTGAGTGCCCTACTTTTTTGTCCGGGAAGGTATGATATTTGTATGAATCTGCTCCAGGGGCGTAGCCAAGGGGGGGCGGCAGGGACAGCCGCCCCTCCCTGAGGGCCCGAAGGGCCCCCTGAGGACACGAGCCGCGCGAAGCGCGGCTCGTCCGCACTAAGCTCTGTGGTCAAATTTGGCATTTTATACCAGACAGGGCCCTTTTAAGCCCTCTTCAGCACTCTATTCTGTAACAAGCAGGATCCTTTTTACCCATCAGGACCCTTTTTGCACTGTCTCAGGGGCCCTTTTCGGGGCGCCGCCCCTCCCTGAGCGAAATCCTGGCTACGCCCCTGGTCTGCTCCGTCACATACTGTCGAATTTGCGGTGGTGGAAAAAGAAGCGTGCCCGTAGACATCGCTTCAACCGTGTGACAAAGGCACATTTCGCTGAGACGGCGTAAACCTTCCACATTAAATCACTGGTAGTGCTTCGCGTCACAGCATGTTTTGCATGGTTTTACAATATGTCTATTCCCCCAAATTATTGGAGCTCTGTCGAGTTTAGGGATCAGAAATTGACTAAGCAGTGATTTTTGTCCTTACTTGAAATACGTGTGCTTGACTGACATGCCATAACTGCCTTGGATCCTGGAGGTGCGAACCAGTGTTTTCAGTGGTGTGAAGAACACCGCGCCCATGGTTTTGAATGCCCAACACAATGTTGCTCGTGAGATCTCCAGGGTTCCTGCCTCCGAATGGTCTTGTGCGTTAGACCTTTATGGAATCCCTTGTCTATTTTGATGTCCTTAGCTGGAAACATTGTCTTCCCCCCCCATTGTATCAACTAAAGCCAGTAATGCATTTATCCAGTACATCACATAGAAACGGTGCCGTATGACCCTGGCAGTTGGTGCGTCGTTAAACCCCCCCAACATAGAAACGGCCGGAGGGATTGGGTACGGCGTACCTGCATATGTTTCCTGTCGGCTCGTTCATCATGTTTATAGCTTGTGCGCTGTCCCGTTGAATGTGTCAGAGATTTATCTCTCAAGTAACCGCCCTGCTCCGCTTTAAATCATGTAGATCGGTTGCGATTGAGACGGTGCGATATGACAGAGCTCAGACGCGTCTGTTGAATATGCTTACTAGAATTGTCTGGAACATTTCAGGAGAAAAACGGTAGGAATGTCGGGTACGAAAATGCTGGCGATTGTAATGAGTACCTTTGGGTGGCGTACTAATCCAAATATCTCGTTAGTGTACTGGACTTTTACGCTTGGAATCATTACGCCCTCTTGCAAAATGTGTGGGGCAGGGTGTGCGGCGTGGGCGATATCGCCGGAGCGGGGGCCGTGTAGATTTTCCGGCTGTAGTCCTCAGCCTGCAGGGCTCAGTGGGCTTAAATATTTATTTCACATCCCGTTCAGGGCGAGTGACCTAACTTAGGGGACCATTTCGGCTGCTCACGCAAAATGAGGCAAGCCCATAAACTGAAACACGTTGATCTAAGTGTACTCCCTGTCAGTTGTTCCGGTGCACAAACCTGGTGCCGGGCACTCCCAGTCAGCTGTTCTGGTGCACAAACCTGGTGCCGGGCACTCCCAGTAAGTTGTTCTGGTACACAAACCTGGTGCCGGGCACTCCCAATAAGTTGTTCTGGTGCACAAACCTGGTGCCGGGCACTCCCAGTCAGCTGTTCTGGTACACAAGCCTGGTGCCGGGCACTCCCAGTCAGCTGTTCCGGTGCACAAGCCTGGTGCCGGGCACTCCCAGTCAGCTGTTCTGGTGCACAAACCTGGTACCGGGCACTCCCAGTCAGCTGTTCTGGTGCACAAACCTGGTGCGGTGCCGGGCACTCCGGTTCAGTTGTTCTGGTACACAAGCCTGGTGCCGGGCACTCCCAGTCAGCTGTTCCGGTGCACAAGCCTGGTGCCGGGCACTCCCAGTCAGCTGCTCTGGTGCACAAACCTGGTACCGGGCACTCCCAGTCAGCTGTTCTGGTGCGCAAACCTGGTGCGGTGCCGGGCACTCCGGTTCAGTTGTTCTGGTACACAAGCCTGGTGCCGGGCACTCCCGTTCAGCTGTTCTGGTACACAAGCCTGGTGCCGGGCACTCCCAGTCAGCTGTTCTGGTGCACAAACCTGGTACCGGGCACCCCAGTCAGCTGTTCTGGTGCACAAGCCTGGTGCCGGGCACTCCCAGTCAGCTGTTCTGGTGCACAAACCTGGTGCCGGGCACTCCCAGTCAGCTGTTCTGGTGCACAAACCTGGTGCCGGGCACTCCCAGTCAGTTGTTCTGTGTGCCGCTCTCTGGAGAGGAGAGGATTTGCCCGTCGGTTTTAAACGATGAAAACAGTGATCAAAACCACTCTCAGTCGACTGCCGACGGTCCTGCTCCCAATCCAGTGGTCGGTCATTCTCAATGCTCCACATTTGGGTGTCTTATCACCGAAATACACTGAGAGGGTGGTGGCCGCCGGAGATCCGTCCACGCCCAGATTCATCTGCCAGAATGACCGGGCCGATTCCAGTGGCTATATGAGGACGGTAATTGAACGGTGAAGATGAAGTGTCGGAGCGCACAATGATGCTGGAAATGGTGGGCTTCACTGGGGAGACTTCATCATGGTCTCCGAATCCAGTTGCTTTGGGAGCGCGGCATTGACGATCAGTGATGGAAAATCGCCCTCGACTTCTTCCAGACCCCCTCGCCGTTGAATGTGTATCTCGTTGCAAGGGTTCGATGGTTCGCGATGTTTGTAGTCGGGAAACGCCAATCTAAGCTTAATAATAATAATATAACATGTTTGTGCTTGCCTTTTAAATCCTTTGATAGTTTAGGTGAAATTGGAAAACAATGAAAATGTGTCGATTCAGCGTAGATGTAATGTGTGGATATCGCAGAACAATATCGATAGACACATGAAGACGTCTAATTAGTTATACTCGGATCCGTTTTGATGCTGGGTTGGACGTGCTCCCTACCTTAGCCCTTGGATTACAAACCTCAGAAAAAATTTTCTATTCATCTGCAGGATAGTGACGACTTGGCTTTGGACCTGCGCTGTGGGTAGCAGGACAGTGACGACTTGGCTTTGGATCTGCGCTGTGGGTAGCAGGACAGTGACGACTTGGCTTTGGACCTGCGCTGTGGGAAGCGCCATCGTCTGGAGACCTCGAGATGCGCGAGATAACCCAGCAGCAGCTGTACTCCGTCACTTGAATTAAACTGAATTAGCCGTGGTTTAGGGTCGCGTAATTCCTCTGGTCACGACAATTTCAGCTAGGCATGCGCTGTTGCCTCAAGACCTCTCCTACTCGAGCAAGACCCGCTGGTGGACACTGGAGATTTTGCCACGGTAGTTATCGAGGGAGAGACAAGCTTTCTTTATTATCATCATTATCAGTATTAGCCTTTATTATCATCATTACTTTGTATTACCTTCATCAACGGAGGATAGATAGGATAGAGCGAGATGAGGAGATCAGACAAATTAAGGTGGCAGACAAAGCATGCAGTTCAGAAAACAAAGGAAGGCCAGTCAAATATCAAGTATTTCACGGAACGCTACAGAAACAAGGATGCTGGTAACCAAACTCAACCATTTTGCACAGATAAACAGCAACCAAGTAGAAGCAGGGAACGAGAATAAACAGAAAAAAGTAACGGAAAACTGAAAAAAACTTTCACTCCCGAAATCTCTCGGAGAACTTTCTCACTACGTCCCAAAATCTCAAATTTTCAATGGAAGTTTTTAATGTTTTCCAATGGAAAACATACAAAAGCAGTTTCACTTCCAGGGCAGGCGGCTCTAGAACCCACCCCTGCTTCTGTGGGTCTCCGCTCTGCGTTAGTTAACTGATCATCGCGAAATGTTGATGGGTCGTATGCTGCATTGTGAGGATTATTTCCAGGTTAGCGTGTGGGGCATATGATAGAGTTTTCCTCGCAGTGAAGAAGTGCGTGCAAAATGAATGTTAGGAGGTTGTAGATGTCTTCAAAATTGTCTCCGGTACGAAGAAGCGTTATACCCGCTGTTCTCACCTTGGTACGACTGCTGCGCGATTGGGAATTTCTCAGCTGCGGAGTATTGGGCGCTGTGAGTGCCGAATCTAGTCGAGCGAGCTCGCGCCATTATGCGTAGCAGGCGGCGACACGGCCGAGGGCGGTCTGGTCTGTGCTCCGCAGACCGGGCCTGGTGGTTCTGCCCGGCCCTCGCGGTGGATCGCACCAACAGTCATATGACGCTATCGGAACTCCTGTGTCCTGACAAATGCACGAACTTAGGTTTAAGTGGTGTTGTATTGAAGGTTTTATTAGTCATCGTCACACCGATATTGCCCAGGAGTAGTGAGAGTCATAAGAGGTTTTTTAGTTGGTTATTTGGACTCGGGGGGCGCACCAACCTGGTGAGGCCATATAACGCCCAATTATAAAAGGCTTGTAACTCTACTATATTGTTATCATTATTGGGTCTATAAGGACATTTCGGCGCCCTCCACTAAAAAATTTAGAAGTAGGGCTTGCATTCTTTTCAGGTGTAAATGAGCCGAGAATAGTCAAATTGGATAGAGAAAGTATAAAAGGTCAACTTAATTAGAACAAGCAATGCAATTAAGTTAAGAATTAACCTGACTCCATTCGGCTAGAAAACCTGGCACCCCTGCCTCCATCTCTCCGAGTGAGGGGAGTTCGGCCAGAAAACCTGGCACCCCTGCCTCCATCTCTCCGAGTGAATGGGGGGGTGTTCGGCCAGAAAACCTGGCACCCCTGCCTCCATCTCACCGAGTGAATGGGGGGGTGTTCGGCTAGAAAACCTGGCATCCCTGCCCCCATCTCACCGAGTGAATGGGGGGAGTGTTCGGCTAGAAAACCTGGCACCCCTGCCCCCATCTCACCGAGTGAGGGGTGTTCGGCTAGAAAACCTGGCATCCCTGCCCCCATCTCACCGAGTGAATGGGAGGGGGTGTTCGGCTAGAAAACCTGGCACCCCTGCCTCCATCTCTCCGAGTGAATGGGGGAGGGGGTGGGGGGTTCGGCCAGAGAATCTGGCACCTCTGCCTCCATCTCACCGAGTGAGGGGGTGCCGTCCAGCCTTCATCCCGACACATACCTCACCTAGATAACGGTTATCTAAAACATCAACAACAATTGAGGGATTGCTGTAGAACGTATACATTCAAGGCAAACATTACAAGAGTGATTGTTATTAATGGTAAATGACAGCAAAAAATGTTTCTAGATAACGACGTCTCATCTGCACGGAAAGCATTTTTGCCGCTTAATGGAAATGAAATAACATGGAATATTCAGCTTGCTAGTCATTTTTCACCAGCAATATGTGCTAATTCAATATGTGCACTAAAGAATACCACTAAAACCATTAAGTCTGGAATTTCCTCTAGTCGTCACATTTCCATTAAATGCGTGCCACGTGGCACATAAACTTGTCTATCCTTAATAACGTGATGGTGGAAGGCATGCCAGCCACCAGCCCTCCTGTTCTGCGTCAGGGCTGGCATCTGGTGGCCAAGGTTAGTGTTTCTGGAATACCGCGGCTGCGTCTAATGCGTGGGCAGTCGCGCCTCTCTGAAACTTGGCATGATCTTTTGTTATGGTAGGATAGAATGTAGCATCAAAGACTTGGGAGTGGCTACAATAGTTTGAGGAGCGCTATCAACCCGAATTGGCTTCCCACTGTGTTGTGTGGAAGTGTGAGCAGAGTGTATATATATCTATTCCTTTCGTATTCAGTAGATATTATTCGGTGATCTCTCAACTGCATGTTCTGTCCATTGTGCTGATCTCCAGCCGACCTTTGCCGGGGTAAATTGGGCATCTGTTGTTCAGGTATTACGCCAAAGGGGAGGAGATCCGATGTCGTTCCGCTGTAGAGGTGGGACTTTTTGGTCCCGCGGTCCCGGCGCCGGGACCAGGTTTGGTCCCGGCGGGACTAAAGCCGGGACCAAAGGCTAGACGCCGGGACTGTGCCGGGACCAGAGCCAGTCTGGACCAAGCGAAATTCATGATAATGGTTTCCACATTTCATCAAAAACTAAGATATGAGACAAAACATAACTGTGACTTTCCAGCAATTCATTGCCTCCTTGATAAAATTTTCCAACTTTATAAGATGAGAAAAGTATCAATTCAACTAGATGAAAGAGCAAAAATAATGTTGCACACACACAGTACAGAACTCAGCTCTCACCAAGTTTCATTCTTTGGAAACCACACTTTCAGATGCAATTCCTATTCCTTCACTTGACTACAAGGCAACTCAGTGACATAACCAAAGTACAACCCAAAAATGGTGGGTACTGGGGTCAAAATCACTTCGAATTGAAGAAAAAACGTGTTTTGCATATAGGTACTGAAAGGCATTGAAACAAAAGCTTGATTGAAAAGAGAATTCTGGAATTGATGATTGGAAATGGCTGTCCCTACCAACCCCACTGTTTCAATTGCCTTAGTTCTCTCTCTCTCAAAAAATACTCAACGATATTTTAAATTACGTCTGCGAGTTATGTCGTTATTAAAACTTCGTGAACGGCTTCAATTTCTTCAACCACATTGAACTACCGCACCACGCTTCGTTGTTGGAGCCAAAAACAAGAAGAAGAATAATAAGGATAAAAACAACTGCGCGCCATTGTTGTCTTTGAAGAAAAATTCAACCAAGTAGAGTTTCAAGCCTCAGTAGCCTCAAGGCAAAAAAGTATCAAAAACCACGTGATAATTCATCAAATATTATCTTTATTCTCCTTCTAAACGTGATTATTTACTGTTTGTCTTTAGTGCGCTGTCCGCGGCTACTTTACTATTTTTGCCTATTACAAGCAAATATTGTTATTGACATTAAAAATCTACAACTTTGATTTGTCTAGAATAATGGAAAGCCGTTTTGACACGAATCAAAGAAGACAGTTTTTGCTACTAGCTTTTCCTTCTCACAGTTTATGCTTGGCCTCCATATTGGAAATCCATGCATGGACGACATTGTTTGTGTGTGGTGTTGTGTTGGGGAGGAAAGAAGGCGGGATGTCTTACCTAATTGTTTTTGGAGAACTACCTAGCTATGTAAAATATTGTCAGTTCCTTCATCCAGCGTGTCAACTCGCATAATTCTTCATAAACAGTCAAAAACAGTCGTTAAGTTACATGCCAACTGTAAAAGTGATCTGTCAAATTGCTCCTGTGCTTTGGTGATTTGATCTTAAGGCAATTGCAGGTATTTGTGTCCTGACCTTCCCAGATAAAACTCAGATATGCTGATTGATTGAATGTTTATTCGATGGACAGAAGGGAGGTGTGATACTGCTTAAATTTGTATTGATGTATAGTTTCTTACCTTTAAGGGTTTAACATGCAAATGTTTCCTCAGCATTGTGAGATAATTGTAGCCATTTTTCATGATAGTAGGTAAGGATTTCCTGAAGCTATGGTTCATACTTAATGTTGATTCGCTTATGTACTGATGATATGAATTTGCCTAATATGTTTGGCTCTTAATCCACAAGAAATTATTATGTTTAAAAGCCAATAACTGGGAAAAAGGCTGCCGGGACCAGGCCGGGACCACATCCTTCCTCGCCGGGACTAGGCCGGGACCAAGTAATGTTGGTCGGGACCGGGACCGGGACCAGCTTTTTCCAAAAAAGTCCCACCTCTATTCCGCTGCCGTCGCCACGTAGGCTCTGACGTCACCAGAGGTGTGCGTTAGGACAGGGTGGATGTGACGTCAGCGTTCAGTGACGCCGCCTGTCTCTGCCGGCAGATGCTGCTGCTGCCGGACACGGTGTACCTGCCGGAGGCCCACCGGGCGGCCACCACCTCCCTGCTGGCCACGCTGCCGACTGAAGCCTTCTGTCTCGACTACAGCGCCAATCCGCCCGGCCCCATCAACATGACGACAGAGATGCTGTCGGCGGCCGAGCCGGCGGTGAGCGGTCAGGCGGCGTCCCGCGCTGCCGCGCCACAGCGGCAGCCGGCCACGCAGCAGCTGCACCCGCAGCAGCACCTCCAGCAGCACCTCCAGCAGCACCACCAGCAGCATCAACAGCAACAGCAGCAACAACAGCAATCACAGGCACAGCAACAGCCACAGCAGCAGCAGCAACAATCACAACCACAGCAACATCAATCACAACAGCAGCAGCAACAAACACAGCAGCAGCAACAGCAACAAGCACAGCAGCAGCTGCAACACTCACAACAGCAACAGCAACAAGCACAAAAGCAACAGTTACCTGCCCAGCAGCCTCAGGTCGAGCAGCCACAGCAAGCGCAGCCTCACTTGAATCAGCAGCATCAGCCGGTGGAAGCGCAGCAGCACCAGCAGCCGAATCAGTCGAAGGCGACATTCCAAACAGTCTCGCCTGTTCAGGAGCCGCTGCCGCTGCTCACACTCTCCAGTGTAGCCCAGCAGACCCAGAGCGGCGCCACCATGACGGCGCCGTCCGGTGCCGCCCGCTCTGCCGGCCAGACGCTGCCGTTGGCCAAGCCTGCCGGCGGGAGTTTCGGACGGGCCCTGTTCCCAGGCACGATGGCCGGCTCGGTGGGGGGTACTGGAGGCGGCTCCGGCCGCCTGTCCGGCGGCGGCGGCGGCGCCGGCCTCCTCGGAGACGGCGTGTCCGCGCGGCGCGTGTCAGCAGCAGTGCGTGCTGGACACCTCGTGGCCGGACCTGGACGCCGGGCAGCGGCTGCGGCTGGGTGTGGTGCAGCGCGACCCCGGCGACGGCGGCGGCGGCCTGCTCTGCTACTACTGCTCCCAGAGGGCGGCCGGCTGGCAGGCGCTGTCGGCGCACGTGCGGCGCCAGCACCGGCCGCGGCTGCTGCTGGACACGGCGCTGGTGCGCGGCGTGCAGACCCAGTACAAGATGGGCCTGCAGCTGGAGCAGGTGCAGTCCACGCCCTGGAACAGCTCCACCGCCAGCCACCAGCCCTGCGTCTGCATCTACTGCGACGGACTCTACAAAACCGAGCGCTCGCTCAAAAACCACTTCCGGGAGCACCACACGCCCAACATGACCTTCAAGTGCGTCGACTGCGGCGAGCCGGCGCGCCGACACATCGACCTCTCGCGACACCGACTCTACCACTGCCAGTACCGCAAACAGCCGCCGCCCGCTAAAGCTGGCGCCAACGGCCGCAAGTCCTCGCGGGCGGCACCGTCTTCAGCTTCGGCGGCGGCGAAGGCGGCGCCGTCTCCGGCCCACCGGGGCGCGGCGGCGGTCTCCTGCGCAGGCGACGTGTCGTCGGGGATCAACACCAGCTCCAGCTCCAACACCAGCAGCAGCCAGGTGGCCGAGGCGGCTCTGTCCGGGGTGGTGACGCTGCCTCAGGCCGAGCCCATTCCCTACGACGTTCTGGACAGCGACCAGTGTCTGCCGATAGACCTGGCCAGCACGAGCTGTGACGGTCTGTACGGCCTCGACTGCACTGCCGACAAGAAAAAGTACAACTTTGAACTGGTGTCGATGTAGTGCTTACAGTGTTGATTTCATGTGACGGGTTGTATAAATTTGATGGTGTTCAGTGTTGGATGTTGTGTGTATTGCAGATTGATATATGTTATTTTGGGCTGGATTTTATTTTCACGTTGTACATACTTTTAATTGGTTTATATTTAATTGCCATTACATATCGGTGTCCACACGTAAGTTTTCATGTACCTCATGCGTCTTAGCAACACAACAAGCTGCAAAATATAAATTGTCCACATTTTGTGAAGCAGCCTTCAAAGTCACACAGCCAGGAGTATATACGTGTCAAGCACACCGTCGACAGGGTCAGAGATTCGGTCAGTTATCAACAACGGCTCAGCTCGAGGTTTACAACATGGTCTTACTCATATCGCGCATCAGGCAGCTCGGGGGCGCCACTCGATCTTGTCAAAGTTACCAGACCTACTTCACATCCAAGCTGATTCTGTATAGTATAGCATAGGCGGATCCAGCGTTTCCTATGGGGGGGACACTTTGGTCAAGCCAACGCCAATTCCTGAGGTGTGACCAACCAGAGGGGCGCCAAATGGTTCGTGGGCTTTACCAATGACGAGACGTTTACTTTACCTTGGCATCGGGATCAAATACATTCAATCGTCGGAGTTCAGGGCCAAAGCACACAGGCTTAGTCTGAAGCGTTTCTCGTGTCAAACAAAAACGTTGAATCACAATATTCGCCGCAGATGGGGCCTGCCCGTCACACCCTCATCCAAAATGTGATACTGTTCCTTGCATCTTGGGGGGGTGTGGAAAGCTACGTTTGTTTTCAGGGGGCGCCGGGTGGTTCGATTGGAGGGATGCACCAGTCCCCCGGATTCGATTGTGTTGTATGTTCATTTCGAGGCTTTTGCCAGAACAACAGAAAATCGGAATATAATTTCCTTGTTTTGTTTTTTGTTCTTTGTCCGCGCGAAGGATGGGTGGGCTGGGATCAAAGTCGGCGCCGACCACAACAGAGCGGTGCGTGTTGAGTCAGTTCTCCAGAAGTGAACTGCTATCTACGCTCGGGAACCTCGAATGGCAGATCGCTTCGCTGCGTATGGTGTCAAAACAGTGGTCCGGAACGAAAACACTCCGGAAAGCGAACCCTACCCGATACCTGAAAAAAAGTTTGAGATCCTTTTGCGCCTTCTGTGGGACAGATGAGGGAGAATTATAGTGAATGCACTATAAGGTCAATGGGTACCATTTCAGGGATATAATTAACTGCATATATTGGAGAAAACGCATTGAGACGGTGCAGCCATTTGCCAGGGTGCATTTGTATGCAGACTGAAGCGATCGGGTGCTCACTCTGGTGTTAAATCTAGCAATTTTAGATATTGAGAAAAAGCGGAACAGACGACTGCGGTAAACAACCGGGTGGCTGCAGCGCTGGTCACCACTGCATATATTTCTCATAACTTGGCACATTACAAGTGTTTAGGGGGATAGTGGCAAAACTGTTATTTTTGTAAACGCAGATGAAAGCGGACTTCATGTGGGCGAAGAGTATCCCGTCGTGAAAAAACAAATACAATTGGATTTGAGCTATCATTTGTCTCTGTTGGTTAATTGAGACGAGGGACCTCTTAACAGTTTCGCTTAGTTCGTGTTTTGTAAGTTCTCGGAAAGACTGAGGCAGATAGGCGTAGAGTGTTTGCAATGATTTCAGGGATGGCTGCCTCTGAAAGAAGTGTTTGGATGATAAAACATAATGAAATGTATACTTTGAGCCCACGTTTGCCCACACCTCTTAACACACGCACTGACGGGGGTCTGAGCCACCTTCGCTTTGAAGGGGGTACCCGCCCCCCTAATATCTCGAGAACCACGCTGGATAGCGAAAAACAGTAAACGGCTTTGGGAAGTAAATACTTCTATATCGAAAATGTTTAAACCATTTTTTGTCAGGTCACATTTAAGGTCGCCAGGGGTCAAGACATGCTGTCATAGAGATAACATGTAAATTAAGGTTTTCAATAATTATTTCTGAACAAGTAAAGACAGCAAAACAATTAGACCATTGGAATCCTCACAGCAAGCCGAATCGAATGGTGTATACTATGACCTTGCCAGGTAATATCAGGTCAAATATGTCATTAGACCCGACCTGAGTTTAGGTCAAGGCAAATTAGGTCAAAATGCATATCATTAGAACTGCAAAGACGAAGCCAATATAATAAAGTCAAAACAAACGCTCTATCACCATCCATTACTAAGTTATTCAGTTAAAATAATTTTCCCATGTATTTCCAATGCAGAGGTCATGGCTCATACCTGACCTTGGGTCATCAATATAAAAAATACCAGAACACATTTTAGAGAACTCGGTGGGTTCATTATGTGATATGAGTTTCAATCGGATAAGTTCACCCACTTCTGACTTATGCTATCTTAAACTTCTTTTCAGCTCAGGTCACTTCATCTGTACTGGTGACCTGACCTGAGATGGCCTAACCTTAAAATGTTGACAAAATTTGTAAAAATGATCAGAAAAAAGGTATTTATGTATGGCGGCGCTACGCGCTGCCGTTTTTATGCTGTCTCCAAAAAACCCGAGAGGGCGGGTACCCGCCCACCTTCAATGCGCGTGTTAACCCGCGCCCCACCGGGGTCCGGCGCCACCTTCGCCCCACCGGGAGGGGCCATCGATGGCCCCCCCTCTAACTCCGAAAATATGGGCGTTAGCGCAAATCTGCAAAGTGCAATAGAAAGCTCGCGTGAATTCAGTAAGAAATTACTTCGCATGTTTTAGTGCTCAGGTCAATGGTTTGACCTCCAGAGGTCAAATTAGGTCAAGATCGGCTATTTTCACTCAAATATGCAATGATTAAGCAAACTGGGCATAACTCTTATGCCATTAGAGCTATTGAGACCTGGTAAAGTACATTTGATAGCAAATTGCCAGTACTTTTCCCGCTATGTGGAACGTAAAGACCTCCCGCCAGTGGTTTGACCGCCAGAGGTCACCTCGTGACCTAATATGACCTGAGGTCACGAAAGGTCAAAAAGTGACCTTGCCGTATATCAAATGAAAGCCAGTGACAAGACAAACACGATGGTGTTTGTTTCACCGCTCTAGCTCAATTAGGTCAAAAGTTATTGTCAAAATACTGTTTTTGACCTCTGGTGACCTTGGATGACCTTGGAAAAGTCAAAGGGCAAATATGACCCCTGGGATCCGTGAAAGGGTGTCCAAAAACGTTGTTCTGAGCAGTCTGAGTATTTGCAATCATTTTTGTGGCTTTTATATCATGAAATAGCTTTTCCCCATGCTTTTCCAATGGGAGAGGTCGCCTCGTGGCCTGACCTCAGGGCACGAAATCAAAAAATCCCGGATATACATCTTGTAGACCCTGGAGGGGTCATGAAGTGTAGGAAGTTTCAAATCGATCGACTTTGAAATGTAGCTCTTACAGAGCTCTAAAGTGAAGTGAGGTGACCTTGGTTGACCTCGTCTGGTGACCTGACCTTGGGTGACCCGGGGTAAAAAATTTCAGGGATGATGGGAAAATGATGCAGTGAGAGGTAGAGCCCTCAACCGCGGTGCTGCGCCTCGTCGTTTTTCTGCTATCCCGGAAAAACCTTAGGGGGGCCATCGATGGCCCCCCGGTGGGGCGAGGGTTAAAAGAAGCATCCGTTCAATAGAAGATAAATGATAATAAGAATGGCAGGCTCCAAAAAAAAGTTGCAAACGAGCGAACAAGTCAGATACGAGCGCAAAGTACTAAAATGTAAGTATTAAAAGAGAGTTTTAAAATATGTTCAACCATAAATAAGAAACTGACAAGAGTCAATTTGTGGACAGGGAGAAAAACGATGAAAAAGGTAGATACCTTCTTAGCCTGATACCGTCTACTATAAGTTCCGTGAAACTAAGCTATTCTGTCATGCAGAGCGATGTATTAGCTATGAAAGATGCATTTCCTTTGCACGACAGCATTGTGCCTTATCTGTTTTTTTGGGCATATTTAGCTTTTATCTGAGGCCCATGCGGTTATGTTTTTTTAGATGTGAGTGACTTTCGTTGTTTCCGGAATGAGTAGCGTTTTTGTTTTTACTTCTGCAAGAAACGCCGAGAAAAAAATGGACCCAAGAAAGCATCGCCTTCCCCAAATCCCTGCATCTTCTGACATTGTTCCTAAAATAGTAGGCGTTGGGATGAGGTGCTGACGAGCTTAGTCAGTGCCATTAGTGCAGCCGCTGCGTTGGGGCCAGCGCAGGGGCTTACTTCGGTCTACATGCGGGTAATCGCGCCCAGGATAGGCGGTATTCATCGTGTGGTGTGGCGGCGGGATCCGGGACAGTTCCACTCAGGCCTGGCGTCGATCAATGTCGTCCAGCCTGCCGCTCCGTGCGCCAGAGTAACGCCGGTACCGACACTGCCGACTGCTCACAATTCCCACAAACGCCGCCCGTGAACACACTGGAAAACAACAGAGCGTCTGGAAAAAATATGCCTGCGTCCCAGGTCTAACGCCCCACCGCATGACAATGACAGCAAACTATCCAGCCATGTAAATGTCAAATTCGTAGATGTGATGTGCTGGAAGCAAAGAAGCCCTGAACAAAGAGTTGTTTTCTCTTAAATTACATTGATACTTATAAAACAATGAATCTCAACACCTCACTTTCCAACTCCAAATATTACGAGGAGGAACCAATTCTATTTCGTTATCTGAAATGAAAAGTCAGATCAGTCAATTAGATCGCGAGATGTTAAGCTTTGAAAGAAATTAAGAAAAATGCAGTCGGGGAGTAATGCAAAAACTAGGTAAAAATTTCACGTTTTTCACTCGACTATACCTAAGCTCAATAAATTGACGTAAAAAACTAGCTAAAACGTGCTTTCTGATATTTCGAGCATATCGATAGGTGAACATTTCCCGGTGCCTTTTCCGTCTGAATAAAAAAAACAGTTTTTGGCAGACTTAAAAACGGGGTAGGGACTCCAATGTTGGTGGCCCGTATCACTTTCAAAATCAACGACATTTGAAATCTTTACATTGGAAAGGTAGAAATTATATCAATCAAAAATTGTTTACTCCAAGATTTATCATAAACGATTTCGAATTTCGATTCGGGGTTTTCAGTTCAGATGGATACGGGTGATAGGCTATCACCTCACCAAGTTTCAAAGCTCTGGCATCAATTCTCGGGCGGGTTAGACTACAACCGACAGACCACGACGAGACCGGTAAAGCGGCCAGATTAGATCCACCCTGAGAAATAATATTACGCCCTGCTCCATGTATTTCGTCGTGATTCCGACACGTCAGATATGGTTCACTACCGCCCTCATTGACATTCTCAAAATGCACTGCCAATAAAGCAAACCTGCGTCGACGATTATGGCTGATTGAAAAGGAAATCTCTCGTTGAAAATTGAGAATCAAACATAATCACTGAAAATCTTGAAAATATTTGTGAAAAGGCTGAAGTATGTGGCTAACGTGAAACGTTGTCATGTTTGTGACTCTGGAAAAACTGATTAAGCGAAAAGGCGTGCTAGATACGTTAAAACAACATTTTCTTCTCTTTTGATTCCTCTAAACGTATTGCTGGAAAAGTCTCTTACATTTATGAAGACGATTTTCGACAGCCGTAGATGTTCCTTCGTCAGCCAGGTATTCACGATAAAAAGTAAAACAGTTTGAACATTGAAACCACCCTTGTTTTTACGTTTCATCTGATGCTCTTTTCTGACAAAGAAAGCCGAACTGCTCCTAAACGAAATCGGTGCAGCGCCAATATTCTCGGATTTGAGTGCTTTGACGCCTATTCAGCTCGAAATACCTGAAGACAAGGGGAACCCTCAGCCTTTCTCTGTCATGCTTGCTTTCGTCAGAACAAATACGGCGCAGTCCCATACCACCTTGGGCGTACTCTAACCACGCTTACCTGGATCCGCTCTCTATATGAAGCAGGACTGACAGCTTTTTTAGCTTCAAACACCATTCTGGTGAGCTGTGCCCCATGAACTGTCTAGGTGCGCGTGTGGATGCTACCGCCTCCCGCTCGCTCCTGTCTGGAGACGCCTCGGGATATTGAACGCTTTGACTTATTGGACCTCTGACCCTGGATCCTGTGCTTTGCCCCGGATATTGCGGTTTGAGCCTTATTTCTGGTGTCAGCGAATTAAGCGACACAGCGCATGGGTGTAGGAGCGTCTGGGTGCTGGAAAATACGCATGGAGACGATATAAGCCGACTTCGATATCATACAATGATAATTATGTTGTGAAGTAGAGGTAAGAATATGACGTAACTGTTAAGCTCTTTCAATGGTTCATTACACGTGAAGACGGCGGGATGGGGTGCAGTCATGGGCGTCGTCACGGGGAAGGAGCGCCCCTCCCCGCTGACTTTTCATCCGAAAGTGCCTCTTATTAGCTGGGCTGTGATAGAACTTAAAAATTGCATCGGGAGCGGGTGCGAAAAGTTGGGTGTAAATTGTGGCAACTTTATAAAGGGAACACAAAGACAATTTGAATACATATATATTAGAGTGTACCAAACTTATATGGGTAGAAAAATTGTTAGGATTAATTTGCTCGTGTGATGCCCCGACGCCATTTGTGTAAATAAGCACTGCCAATTTTTTTAGGATGATCCAAGCACATTTAGAGGTTGCGCCCGTTGACCACTTTGGCGACAGGCCAGCCAGAGCAGATTTCTCTCAAGTGCACTCTCCAGCCGCATGCATGCCTCTGGAACCAGCCCTCCATTCGCAGCTGTGGTGTCGAATGGAAGTGCGATGAGCTTGTTCTCAATTCCATCAGAGAGGTGATTGTCTCGTGCATAACGGCTACTAGGGGAGAGGATGGTAAGACGGGCATGGTAGGTAAGACGGGCACAGGCTCTGTGGACCAGACCAGTTGTGGTATAAATATCCCATTACTTGCATTAATGCGTCTTGGAATTTCCTATCATGTGCCAAGAACACAAAGTTCTAACCTTTATTGTTTTGTCAAAATTTTATAAAAAACAACATTAGTGGTTCACCCTACCATTGTTAGAAGTTTTGAGTGTAACATTCTGGCAGTGTCTGGTCCTATTTGAAAGGCCAAATATGCAAAACCTGTCTCGGGAGAGCGTTAACATACATTACGTGATTTAATTTTTATCTTATCCCAGCACAGTGACCCCCAAGAATGAGATTTTCTAACATATTAACATGGGGCAAGACGGATACAGAGTGAAATACTACATCACCATACAAATTATAATCTTTATCGCTGCGTTTTTGCATGGTTGAAAGAAATCAGTCTGAGAGTCTGCAGCAAACCGGCTGAGGAACTTTTAATGATAAATTGTTAGATTCCAATGAAAAATTATGATTTTATGGAAATTCAGCAAACTAATTTTCTCTCGACTATTTATTTAATCGAAACAATGCATTGCAAAGTGTTTCAGAACTCATTTTTGCTCAACGTGGTAAGGTTTTTGTCAAAAAGTTCTTGCATATTATAAACTACTTTCATAAAACCCATCTTACAGGCGGGGTAAGACGGACTTTTGCAGCATTCTACGGTAAACGTTACTGCTCCTAAGAATATGCACGGATCCTAGTATGTTTAAGCGCAGGGACAAATGAATGTTTACTGAAGCTTAAAACAAAATTTCATCACTGTCAAATGAAAAGCAAGTGAGACACACAGTCTCAAACACAACTATGCCCGTCTTACCACCCTCTCCCCTATTTCCCGACCACTCCCGTCGACTGCTTACGGGGCACCCAGGAGCCTCTCGACACCCTCCCCAGTCACGACAACTGCGATAAGATCGACCGTGGCAATTCCTCCGCAGGCGTCTGACAGAAGCTTTCCGTCCCAGTGAAAGCCCAACCTCGGTGAAAGCCCCATGATCTATTCGCAGAGTTGTAACCCAGCTTGGGCACGGGTATAACTTCTAAGACGACGGATTGTGCTCTCGGAGGGCACCTCGATGGGTTCAAGTCCTAGAAATTCGACTGTTGTAAAGACGGTTGCTGCCACTTGCCGCACAAAGAGTCCTCCGCGATCCCACGTGGAAGTCGAGTCCACGTCAATGGCGTTTCGGGACAATCATGGCGTTTCTGAACTCGTAGTCCTGCGTGCGTGCGCGTCCGTATGTAGGCGCGTCGGCTGTGGGACCTCTGCCAACTCGCGTCGGACGAGTCACCGCAGTGCCATATATGTAGCTTCGCACCATCCGACGTAGATAACCCGCGTCGACCCTGGCGGGCTGTGAGCTACAGCCCCCACCCCCCCCCACCTTCGGATTATTATACCTCCGTAGGGGAAAAAGGGGGGTCACGGACACCGTAACGATGGTGTGAGTTTTCGATAGCTTAATGAGCTTGTTTCGTTCCCATTATGGCTGTAGAGATACTTCAGACATTTTTCTACCACTGTGCAAGCAGCCATGTGTCTGTAATTATCCTACTAAAATTTGCGTAAAGTTTAGAAAAAAGTAGCAAAAGTCCATTTCGCCCCACCTAATGGGGTAACATGGTCACCCCATGGGGAAAGATGGACAAGATGATTAAAGTGATCGAACCAGGCCTTGAAGATTTCCATCTGCTCTACCCACTAGGCGACTGTCGTCCGCCGCGGGGAAGGGGGCATTTTCTTACTTTTTTTCCGTCAAAGGTTCAAAGGTGGTCATGCATATTCTAAATCTTTTAATGACGGAGGATTAAAGTATCAAAGACCGTCATGGAACTGTGCATAGGTTGATATAGGATCGCCAATCAGGGGGGCGGGGCACCTTTCCGGGGGCACCATCCGGATCAGGGGCGGGCGCGCACCCAGGGGGCGGGCCCGGGCTTCCTCAAACGCTTTGGCTCCAAAGTGCCGCCTCCATCCATGTGGAGCGCCGAAGGCGCCCATCGAGGGGAAGGATGAGCCTCCACCTGACTTTTAGATGCAGTGCTACACTGACTTCCGCCCCTACACCCAACATGCAGCCCCTAAAAATTTACACTAGGTCTGTGGAGCAAACAATTCACCGCTCTCACCCCCCTCCCCCCCAGGATGCGAAAATTGACCGCCCGTTGGGTGAACAAGTGCGCCCCCTGAGGAAAAATGCCGCCCCCTCCACCGGCCTGCTGCCCCCTATCGTCAGCTGCCCCCCTCCCCCAAATAAAAATCCTGGGTGCGCGCCTGCCAGGGGATGCCACTTTTGGAACTCAAAAGCTATCAGGTGGGCGCCAAATCCTCCCGCAGGGCTAAGAGCGCCCCTTCCCCGCTCCTGAGGGAAGGGGTTGGAAGCGACACTCTAGGGGCCCATCAATCTCTCAGGGGGTACTGTGACCATTTCAGGGGGCGCTGAGGGTCAAGGGGTACACCTGCCCCTGGACGGCTCCCCAAATTTAATCATATGTTCTCCAGCATTTCGGGCCTTGTGTCCCCACCCCCAAGTTATCAGCCTTTATTCATTTAATCTTATATTATATAACATTAAATATACTCTAATGCGGGGTAACATGGACGCAACGTCCATCTTTCCCCACACGTGTTGTCCGTCTTACCCCACTTTGCTCTTCCTAAACAAACTTGGATATGAATCGGACGCCATTGCGATTACACAGTGAGCGACTGCGGTGAACAAAATTTAACATCTTGAAGAGCCATATTACGTAACACCAATAAAATATCTATAGAAACATACATGCAATGACCTTACGAATTCGATTGTGAAAAAAACACTGAGTTGCAGTTTTTACTATTATGAAAATTGCATGAAACCTAGATAGCTTACCGGACCCAACGTTTCTCTGCGACCGGCGCGCGCTAAAAGGAAGCGTAATACACGTTTTTCCCGGTCATGGCACTGTCAGTTCGTCCCAAACAGGGGGTGTCCGTCTTACCCACGGTGTCCATGACCCCCCTCCCCACTTTCCCCTATCTCTTCTTTCCATTTGTTGTAGCATGTATTGTATTTTTGTCTTCGTATGAATGAATGTTTACATGTTATGGTTCTAATCGAGAGGTGGGTTTTTGCTTGGGTGCTTTGTGGGGCTTCTCTCTGGGGAGGATTCTGCGCCAGATGAGGGAGAGTCTGAACATCAGCTTGTGTCATAGCGGTACTTTTTTGCATAAAAAGGCAAGTGATATTCTTGTGCCCTAGGGGCATCTGAAAACAATGGCATTAGTCGTTCTCCCCAGTTCTTTGTATCGGAAGGCCGCAGAGCAAGAGAATTTGCGCCCTATCTAAATAAATTAGCGACACTAGCGCCAGCATAGTGGCAAAAACTGGAACTAAAATGTCAGACATGTAGGCTGCGTAAGCTCACACAGCGCACAGGGCCAGGAGCGCTGAAGAGATCAGTCTGGTTGATGGAAGATACGCATGGAGACAATATAAGCCGCCTTCAATATTTGTATTTTGTATTTATTTGAGTTATCACCTACGGGATGGCCCCAATAAACGGCGAAGTACAGGAGATAAAACATTGAACAATATGTACATACACAGCATTAAAGCAGAAGCGCTACAAGACCTTAATTAAAATGACCTAAAAGGAAGTAGCGCATCAAATAATACCTATGAATACACACAGGCAATACAAACCATAAAGACAACAGAGGGACATAAGATATAATAAAACCTTAAAAGTCCCTAAAAGACAATAAGCCATAAAAGTTCTAAAGACAATAAAAGCAATAAAAATCACTAAAATCTATCCGCATCATAGGGTACATCACTGGTACATAGAACAGCTAAGCTACAGAGAGGCGACATAGGCTTTAACTTGTGACCGAAATGATTGGTAGGCATCCGTGAAAACATCTACTGTCGGGCACATTTGTAAAAATAAATTCAGTTGCCTCGGAAGTCTCGTAAAGAGGCCTTCTTTGGCGGTGCTACCCTTGCATACGGCACTTTCAGCAGGGTTCGTGGTTGCTGACGGGTAGCACGAGATGGGACATGCAAGTAGAATGCCGCGAGAAGAGATGATGAAGAGATACGCCCTCTCAGAATGTTTCGGACAAGTATGAGGTCATGCTGTTTTCGCCTAGCTGCTACAGAAACAACCCCAAAGTGTGTGAGCAGGTTTACATAGGCCAGTGATGGTGATGGGTGGCGACTGTGTGAGTTGAGCCATATTAAAAACTTGTGTTCTACCCGGCTCAATCGCTCGGTGTGCGCACAGCAGCTCCGTTCCACACAACGCTACAGTATTCCATGTTCGACCGCACATAGGCATGAGTATGAAGTTAAAACAGATGAAACGTTGAGGTATCCTCTCGGGTTGGCCTTCTGAAAGGATCTAATGAGAACGCCCAGCGCACGATTTGATTTCTTCACAGTTTGGTCAATGTGTGCCCTAAAGGTCAATTTTGTGTCCAGAATTATGCCTAAATCACGAATTTGCTCCACGTGCTCTAGCACAGTGTTTCCAATGGTATAATTTGTTGCCAGTGGTTTAGTTTTCAGTGTCATCCGAAATGATTTGCATTTAGCTGCGTTTAGTTTCAGTTTCCAAATTTTTGACCACTGGCAGAGATGAGATAGGTCCTGCTGAAGGGCATCAGCGTCCGCTTGGCGTGAGATTTTCCGGTAAATTTTTGCGTCGTCGGCAAACATAAGAACCCGAGAGGAGATTCCCATTGGCAGGTCGTTTATAAAAGTGCAAAGCACAACGCTGAGATCCACCACCTTCCGGTGTTCCCGACTCAACCTGACACCACTCTGAGCTCTTTCCGTTTCAACAACTCGCTGCTTTCTGTTGTTCAGGTAGGAGGAAAACCAATTTAGAGTTGAGCCAGAGACATGATACGAGTTTTTCAATTTGTGGACCAAGAGAGCATGGTCAACAGATTGGAATGCGGCCGGAAATCTGTGTAGATACAATCTGTTTGGATGTTTTCTTCAAAGATGACCATGCAGTGCTCGAAGTGATGCCAGATTAGTCGCACAAGACCTACCAGTTACGAAACCGTGCTGCTCTGGTGAGATAACAGGTCTCACATGAGAAAGCAAACTTATATAAGCAAACTTATATCGTGTGGATATCACACAATGATACAATAATCCAATTATAAATAAAAATGATCCAATGATAAATAGTACAATAATCATGTGGACAAGTTTGGCCAGAACATCGCGTAACTTTTAAGTTCTTTCAATGACTCATTAGGTACACGTTAGGATGGCGGGTGGGGTGCGGTCATGGGTGTCACCATGGGGGGAGGGGGCCCACCCCACTCTTCGTCCAAATGTTTTCCTTATCAGCCGGGCTGTGATGGAACTTATAGGTATAGGTCTATTTCGAAACTGGTAATTTCTCAGACAGTTAAGCATTCGGACCTTTCTCCGAGAGACGCTCGTATTTGAGATTCATCTGACGAGAATGCACGATAAAAATCAATGGTAGCTGTGTGCGCGTCTTCGACACCCCGTCATTTTCCTCCACTGAAATTTTGGAGCCGACGTTGTCCCTCTGTCAAAATGTGTAAGCAGTGCAGCATCGCCGGTCGGTTTGGGGCAAGAGCCTTCTCGTGTGGATACCCGCGCTCTCTCACCAGCGACCCTACCAACTCTGACTATATAGTCGGAGTTGGTATACTGCAGTATACTGCAGTAAGTGATCACCAGTGAGGCTGATATAGCGCTCTAGTTGAAGCATAAATACGGCCCGAAATTTGCACCGCCCGTGAATTACACAATGTTGTGCGGAACCATCCGGGCTTTTAGTCTGCGGAGTAAAGCATTGCAAAAGTAAATGGTATGTTGGTGCCAGTGGCGGATCTAGCCGGTCGGTTTGGGAGGGCAAACCAAAGTCAAAAGTCGAAAAGCAAAAAAACAGAATTTTGGGTATTTAAGGCGAAAAGCAAAATAAAAAAACGTCTCGGTGTGAAAAAGGTGTGCTCGAGATTATTTTTCCAGTTCAAGGCCTAATATTTACACTGAACTTAACTGGTTCTGTTTCGAGTTGAGAGTTGAAGCATCAAAATCTTGCTTATAAACTAAAAAGGAGTCAGGGGAAAAAAGGAGGTCGATCACTTTGCGGGGGCAAAAACATGGTTTTGCCCCGAGCTTTTCCGTTTGGGGGGGGGGGCAAATGCCTTTTTTGCCCCCTCCCCTGGATCCGCCACTGGTTGGTGCACCAATCTAGGCTTACCAGTAAAAGGCGTACTGTTATACTGCTATTCTAAGTATAGGCTTACTTTAAACAAGTATAGGCTTACTGTTGACACGTACGTGACTCGGTGAGCTCTGCTTTACGCCTATTGACGTCACCTGTAACTGGGGGTTTTGCGGGGCCTGTTCGCAATAAAATATCGATACAGGATACCTGTCTTCTTTCTTATGCAGATGAGGCGGCGAGGACGATTTCGTCACAAATCTTTAAACTATGGCTCCATGCATCAGAAAAAGGGACAAATAGCCCGGGAGTATTTTGTTATGGGGACTAAATACATTCTTTATAAACGCCACGTTTGGTCTCGCTCCGTTATACTGTTCAGGTCTGCCCCTGTTTGTTGATTGAAGAGGGTCTTTTAATCAAGTCTGGAGGTCTTTGCAGGCCGTTGAAAAATTCTACATAAGATATACCAGTGCATTATTCAACAGACTGTTTCCGACGATATGCTTCAATTCAATGCATTTCAGTCATTTCCGTGGCACCAATGGGCAGCGGGAGCAGGATTCCGTGTCACATGCCTTCATGCAGAAGCAGTCGCATCCTGCGCTGGACTTTTAAGGGACACGATCAATATCGAGAAAAATATGCAACAGCGTTGCATTCCCTGCACATTTCTCATGGAAAAATACCTGACGTGATAGTTTCTCCTTTCGTAATTATTGCAGCTATTTTCCATCACTCATTTGGAGTCCGAGACTGTACCAGAACCAATAGAGAGTTCAGGTGGGCGTTCCCCTGAAACCTGTCTGGAGACCGATGATAAGGCGTTATCGAACGGGTTGTGCGTAGGTCGTGCTGGCGTGTTGGGCGGCAGTGCGTCAGCTGGCTGCCGCTACCGTCGCCACTGCGCCGTTTACTGCGCGGCCGCGTCCGCCGCGTCCCGCGGCGTCATTCATCTCGGCCGCCGCCGCCGTGTCCGGCGCCACGGCGAGTCCCCGGCCCGGCGCAGCTATCGAGATCCAGATTTGTCGTCAGAGGACAGCTCGTTATATAGAACGATCACCCTCAGCCCGGCAAGTGAAAAACGGAGCGATTCAGAGTCGGGTAATAGGTTCTTGGGCGGCACTGCTACCAATAACGTATGGAGGCCTGGCAGCATGGCGTAAGTGCAGCGCGGTGGACAACGGAGCGATCAGCCGAAGTGGCGTTAACGTATGCAATCAGCATTCCTGACTCATACATGAGACACTATGTAGTACACACTGCACAGCCGTTATATAAGACCGGAGGGGTTGGCGCGCCCTTAGGCCCAAATAATTAAGATCGGGTGGATAACTTAAAGCAGCGATTTCATGGTTGCCGCCCCGGTAGCTCAGTTGGTAGAGCGTTGGGCTCCGGCCCGCTGCTCAGAAGCATGCAGTGGCAGTGCATGTCCAGGCTTGGGATCGGTTCCCCTGAGACGCTCCGGCGCTCAGGGTTTGTTGTAACTGACGCCGAAACTTGACCGACAGATATACGAATTGGTACCGTGACTGACGCCAAACTTGACCGACAGGTATACAATTGGTACCGTGACTGACGCCAAACTTGACCGCGGTCAAATGGTCGGACTGCGCCAAAACTTGACCGACAGGTATACAAATTGGTACCGGGACTGACGAGGAAAACATTGACTGACATATATTAATGAGTGCATGACGTGTTTGACAATAAGTGAGATAGACTACCCGAAATGATTAAAGTCATGTTAATTGGATGCTCTATGACGCTTGACAGAGAACTGAGTTAGAAATATGATAGTTTGGAAGGACTTGCCATTTTATTTCGGATTCTGAACACGATATGGGAATGACGCTTTTAAAAAATCGTGTCCTCTCTGACCTGTTGAGACCCTAGGAAAACGTCCATTAAACCCAAGCTCCACCTTGGACGCATTTTTTGTTTAAAAAAAGATGGATGGCAGAACAATTTGAATCACACATGGCTGGGCAAAAATGTATGAAATTTGACGGTTTGGTGGTTAAGGGCGCAAAAATGTGAGAACTGACAGGCAGCTGCATCCCAAACCAGTAAAGGGACGAAACCCCTTTGACTCCCTTTGACTCCCACCACCAGGTATGGCCAAGACTCATCATCGGTACAATCTAAGGTCTAGATCTCGACATGAGATGGAAGGTCCTTCAATGGGCACGTAGGAACCCTTACAGACTCTGTGAAAGACTTCGCCCCCAGTTTGAACTCCAACAGTCCCACGAGTGACGTGGGTACTGTAAACGCCCCTGACGAGACTAGTCAATGGTAGGGAAAAATGGAACGTTATACTGACGGACCAACATTCTGGTGGACGCTATTGCAGACCCTTGCGCTCTCATTACTGTACATATTTATGCATGGATAAATTTGTGGCGAAACAGAACATTATGGCCCTCACGTGACTGTGTAATGACCTCATGTACTGTATTATTGACACCTATACCAGGTGAACCTGATACTGTGTCCCCTGTGTCTCCGACAGACAAGGTGGCTCGACGAACAGACAGACATGAAAGGGAATAGAAACCAGCCTCCTTGCCCAAATACCCTATCGTCGAATTCGGGTCCCCGTATATTCTACTTCCGCCGCGACCGTGTGTATTGCAGCTCTGTTTCAGCCGCATTCCAATGGCATCGATTGTCTCTGTATGCTCTGTTTAGTCCCTTTGCTGACATTCCCCGTGCTCACTATCTAGTGCAAGACCAAGAGCTGCGAGTCTCTTGTGATTTTGTCTTATTGCAATCAGTGCAGCTACTGTCCTCCAGCTCTCCAAACAGGGTGCGCGGGAAATCAATACCTCTACCGGTGTGAGACAGGCACCCTTGGCATGGCAGTCCATGTCACACATCAACTCGCCTCTGCTAATGAGGTCTCTACCGTTATCGTCACCTTGTGACTGTTGATGCCGTCGCATCAGTGCTGATGCGCAGATATGTTACCACATCAGCGACAAGCGCGCGTATGTCGTCGCCTCGACCCCCTCCCCACCCTTCGTTGATTGGGCGCCATTCGGAAACACGGCATCTCTGACCGTCGCATCGATTTCTCTAGGCAAGGAGCGGGTATGTAATTAGGAGGTCATCCCAGGCGGGCGTGCCACGGTACGTCATGGTACCATGGTATAAGTACTATGTCAGAGAACAAGTACTGTGTACTGTACGTACTGGTGTACGACGATGTGTTAGCTGGACCGTCATCGATCCATGATCTGTTTACCTGAACAAAGCCACCAAACCCAACCCCTGGGGGACACCTTTGACTCGACTGCCCGCGCGGGCGCATCTCCTGTGGTCTCTTGACCACTGAAGGCTGACAATGACTTGAGAACTTTGATTCAGGCACAGAATGGATCGGCGTCGTTTCGGCCTTTTCCTTTTTGCCTGGTGTGTGCTGTTTTGTCTTTATACAGACAGCATGGGTATAAATTTAAATATACACCCCAAATTCGATCCAATACAACGCACATTAGTGAACTGAAAAGTGTTTGGCCCACGTTGGTAAAGCAGACCACTAGACAGAGGAAAACGGCACCGTGCTCCGAGAAGAGGATAACCAAAAACACGACGGAGAAAGATCGACTCGTACAACCGAAGTCCACCCAACACCAACAGCTGCCAGCCGCCTTCGCACCGTTACACTACGTTCCCTTTAAGAGGGTTACAAGTGAATAAAGAATGGATAAACGTTTCTGAAAAACGAGTGTAAATCGTCCGGATCAGTCCTGATTAGAATAGGTACCACTGAGACTCGCAGTCGAACGGGACCATAGGGAATGAATCCGATCCAGACCTAGCGAGTCTCCGATGTTTCATTTCTTATAGTAGGTGGCCGTGGGTGGGACTTCGGTGGAGTTCAATCGAATCGCATTTATCTCGGTTGTGCTGCTTCCATGCGAAACGCCCATGGCACTAAGAGCATGGGGGTCCAACGTAGCTGACCATTCAAATCTCTTTCAGGTCACTAACTGAAGATTTCATGGCCGGAAAAAACTAGTCTGCTTAGTTCTATTCTATGATTTTCAGATAGTTTGCTTACCTATTTCGGTTAACTCTCGCCCCGGTGGGGGGTGTTTGAACACCCTTCTCGGGTTTTTCCGGTGGCACGAAAAAAATGGCGGCGCGAAACGCCGTCTTGCTTGACACGCCCTATCCTTGATTAATTCCGCAAATTTTCCTAAAATTCTAAGGTTTGAGTCATCTCAGGTCACGTCACCAGTGCAGGTCAAGTGACCTCACCTCTCAAAATTTTTAAGGTGGCATGAGTAAAAAATGGAAAATCTATTGAATTGAAACTTTTACCACAGATTGGGCCCACCTAGTAAAACGAACAATATTCCGGGATTTTTTCATATCGATGACCTAGGGTCAGGTACGGATCATGACATCTCCCTTGGAAATACATGCAGAAAGCGGAAATTGGACGAAAAAGTGTTCTATTTCTGAAGATACCACTTGGAATACTTTATTATTCCTCAAATCATAATATCTTAGGGCCCTTTATATGTTCATGGTGAAATTTTGAGCCTTTGACTATTGTTATTGTAAATTGATCGATATATATATATATATATATATATATATATATATATATATATATATATTGATCATGCTAGACTAGATGGTGACCTTGACCTGACCTTAAGTCAGTTCATCCTTATGTTTTGACCTAGTATAGTCATGTTATACATCTTTCGATTTGCCGTGACAAGGGAAAGCGAATAGATTCTAACTCAACTCTGCCAGACGCTAGAGCCCAGAAACTTGTCTTATATGTTACCTTCTTTGACCATTCATGACCCCAATATCAACCTGAGCCAAAAAGTAAGCCTTGTAGTGTTTTCATGAATTTGTGTTTTCTATCCACCAGCTTTTGTGCTTTTTTTGCTATCGCGTATAGGAGCTGAGTTCAAGGGGAGTGTTTGAAACCCCCTCACCAGGGTGAAGGTGGCTCGGAGGCCCACCGGGGCGGGTGTGGACTCAAGCCAAGAAACGAGTGGAAAATCATGGTTTGGATACAAATGTACGATTGTGAAAGTGATTTAGGATCACCAGGGAACTTGCGTCCCTTTTGAACACTAAACGTGATTTCAAAGAGTCAGGTCAGTCGGAGTGACGAGCTAGGCATGTGTGATGTTATAAACGAGATGAGCTGTAATTGGGTGACGCACGATAACCTGTTGCTCATCAACTGCAATAAATAAATAAAATAAATAAACAAATAAATACAAGTTTCATGGGATGCTTGGTAACTGGTAAGTAAATTTGCGCGAGGCAAAACTCGCACCAGATGGTGTTGGACCAGATCGTGATTGCAATGATATCACACTACTGCACAATCATTGAACAAACACGTATACGCCGCGCGTCAGCCGGCCTCAAATCATCCGTGAGTGGAAACCAAAATAGCCCCGGGGAAAGTCCGACAAACGACCGCGGCTCATTTTAAACTCTGAACTTTTCTACTGGGCTTAATGGTTCGGAATACAGCGAACCATGGCGTTTCAATCACACGAGGCGAGGGCAGAGTGTGGCAGCAGCAGGGAAGGCCGTGTTCGGGCGGAGCCGGAAGCACCAGCGGAACACCTAGGCAGGTCACGCCATAGCACACCCCAGTTAGCCCAATCTTCCTAGGTGAGCACATGCACACTAGGCAGTGCATGGCAGCTGAAAGGCGGCTGGGAGATGAAAATGCTTATTGTGTTTTTTAAGATTGACAAACGCATTGATTATGAGAATACTATCGAGATCAGAAGACAAGATGCTGTTTGACCCATCTCGTCAAACCGAGATAGAACATTTATCAGAACCAATATTCGGCTACAGCGCTCCTTCGGAATTTCCAATTTGCGTACAATGGCTGCAAAACTGGGCACAGTCCATTTGGTGACGACCGACCTCTGTCAATACCACCGCCTACCACCACTCACCTCGGGAAAACATCGGCAATGCAACAATATAGACCAGAAATATTACTGCAGATATTTTGACCTTTGTCTTTTGAGCCGTCAGATATCTGCAGATCGATGCACTTGGCTATAATCGGTTAATGCGCAATTACGATAGGACGTCGTCGGTCAGTCGTTGTGTGCTGTTAATTAGGCCGACGGAAGTAAATTCCACCATTTCCCGTGCATTCACTACTTAAAAAAGAGGAGACTAAGAGAAGACAAAATAACCACCTCCATAAAATCTTAGCAGAAGCGCTGATATCTCCGGTGGAAATGCATTGCCTAGGGCTCATCATCTCATTTTCTTTAAGCTTAATGCGACATGAACGTAGTTACTTGTAAACTTATTTCGGGCAAAGGAGAGACCTGGTTTAACAGCTCAGCGCCAGCCAGCCTTACAAAGCCACGTGTTGAGCTCATCAGTTCTCGACATGTCAATCCTGTTGACAAACGCTTTTCTTTTACTGAAGATGTCTGAGGCAATTACGCAAATGTGACCTTTCTGGACACGTGCTAGAGAAATGTTCTGGGGTTTTCAGCTGGTGACCACAGCTGGGTCCCAAGATTGCATCGTCAGCTTAAGCGGTTTAAATGGAACCTCCAGGCGATTTATTTTCCTTAATTACACTTCAAAGGCCTTGATGCTTTATGACAGATTGTTGATGACTGCTATTGGCAATGTATGGATGTTCCATATTTAGGGACGCAGCTACTTTCAACTCAGAAATTGCAGCATTGAAAGATGCTTTATTCTGAGATCTGCAACGTATTAACAAGCGCAGTTGAGGGGTCCGAAAGTGCCCCCCCACAGTTTATTTTTCCAAGGTGACCGGAACTTGGCTACATTTGAAAAAAAGTTACTATATCCGAGCTACTTGGCTACATTTGAGAAAACTAATGAGTGCGCCATCGGTGAAAAAATTGTGAAAGTCGGTCGATGGTGTTTTACTTATAGACATTTAAATTCAGAATTACATTTTGAGAGCGTCGCAATCACGCGGTCGTACCCGTTCACCTGCAGTGTAAGCCGTCTGGTGACGTAATGAGGTCATATAATCGGGATTATATGACAAGGTAACCTTACATGAAGGTCGAGGTCGATGATGATTGGTGTTTAAGGGCACGTCAGCTTCTTTGGCTATATGTGCCCAGAAGGTCGAGGTCAATGTCAAGGTCAAAAGTTACTGGTCAAGTTGATAAAAATATTTCCAACGTCCTTAAACTCAGTGTTCCCGTCAAATGGCAATAATCAGTATGACGTGCATTATGTTCTGACTTCAAAGTTAACACGCGGGGGTGAAATTCGCCCCCTTCCTAGTTTTCCCCAGATAAGGCAGAAACGAAGAAACGTGGAGCAACGAAACTTACAGTACCTTATCCCTGAACATTTTGACGCATCTGGCCGAATCTTTTAGGTCAGGTTATTTCAGGTCAATGAGCTATTCAAGGTCAAGCGACTCAACCTCAAAATCTAAAATCACGAGCTTGAAGCGGCACCTAAGGAACATCTGCCAACCGATCGGTTTCAAACTTTCAAAACATAGTAAGGTAATTAGGGTCTACAAATCTGTTATCTCGAAATCTTTATATTGTTGACCTAAGGTGGGTTCCATATTTTTGCTCACCCATTGTACGCATATGGTGAAAAAATAGAAAGGGACCGTTTTCAGTATATATACTGGATAAAGAAACCTGAAGTTCTGAAACCATGTATTCGTTCCACAATCTCAACCTCAACTGAAGGTGACAAACATCCTGTGAGCACATCTTTCGGCCGGTGACCTTTTTTGCTCTTTGGCTTAGTTTAGCTAGCCCGAAAACCTACTGTGTAGTTAAATTGTGGGAAAATCTTTCACTCCATGACGTTTTTTCTTTTGCTTTTTTGTTTTCGACTTTGGTTTCACCCCCCCTCCCCCACCGACCTGCTAGATCCGTTGCTGAGACGGGCGCGTTAGACGAAGTCCAGCAGTCAGAAGTGAGATGAAGGCTTGGTTTGTACCAGTTCGGTATGTTTATCGGATTCACTATGGGATTCACCGAGCGCAGCTGTTGTTTGTTTGGAAGTCTAGGTCGACGGGGGACGGTTTCGGGGTTTATAACCAGGTTTGTGCACGTGAATACATTTGCGTGATCCCCATTTCTCCATCCCATGCAGCTCCTCTGGGCTGTGGCTTCTAACTTTCTCTGGGTGATGGTGCACCCTGACCAAGCCTGGTGCACCTGACCAAGCCAAGCACCGAATGCAGGCCAGAAGAAAACAGCCAGCTGGCTGACCATGAAACAAAGTTTGTAAAGGAAACAATTGCGTATTCAGGCGCTTACATTTCCACTGCCAAAGTGTCTTGGCACGGTTGCCAGCCCCATCGATTGAGAGTTCGCAGACCTGGTGTTTGATTTTCACCATGGGGCACTACAGAACTTTTAGTTGCCAATGAAGCCATCACCCCCAATTACTGCTGCTTACTTTCGCCCTGGAGGAAAATTCAGCCGTGGTGCTGACCAGGGCCGGACGCAGACCCGAGTTTTGGGGGGCCAAACTCATGTCTGCCTCTCCTCCTAGGGGGGGACCTGCAAGTTGGGTGCTCGATAGACCTAGTATAAGCTACCTCCCCAAGTGCATGATCGCTCTCCGGGGGAGGGGGAAGTTTTCGGTGGGACCGAATATCAGTGTTTTGCTCTACAGGCCTAGTTTAAACACCTTTTTCACAAATTTTTCCGGCGTTTGGGAGGCAAAAGATAGTTTGGCCCCCTCCAGCGCTTTGGAGGGGCCATGGCCGGAATGCCCCCTTCCCCTTGCGTCTGCCAATGGTGCTAACATTCAGCCAGGGATTTCCGGCAATATGATGTATACCCGCCACACTGACGTGAGTGTTGTTTTATAATTTCACGAAATTTCGCTAGGAGGTGCACAGGGTCATCTTATAATCAATAATTTCAAAACTAATGCTGATACCAAAAGCAAGGGATGATATCCGCCATTAATTCGCGCTTTCAAAAAGTGCTTGAGAAACGGATGTATCCTTCTGACCGCACTACAATATCATACATCCGCTGGCGATGCTCTCTGGTAACAGCTAAATATTGAACCTGTCAAAGTTTTCCGCAATGTTTCAATTCCAGTGGATCGGCTTTGCTTTGTATGGCAGGTAGGCGCCGCGCCACATGTAGGTGCGCTGCTCCCGTCTCAGTCCGGGGCTGTTGTTGCCAATTTTTGGGCGGCCTGAGCGGCACCGACGGATCCGAGGGGGGGCGGTCGCTCAACAGGCCCGTGAAGTTCCCACCTGTTCGCTAGACGCCCATGTCGGGCACCCATGAGTATGGACAACTATCACCATGATAATCGTTACTGGATGCCTTCAAAGTGCAATATTTGTGTAGCATAGGCGGTCTTAAATTTGGACGCATACTCGCATCGGGAGACGGATCCTCGTCATGTCCTAAAAGCCGCGCCTCAGTCGGCATACACCGCTCCCTCCCCCTTTGAGCAAAATGCTAGGTGCTTCACTGCCTGGCGGCAGGGCGGAGTCCCGCCGGCGGCGTCTCGAACGCGCTCGTCGCCGACGCATCGTTACTAGGTCCAAACATTTGTAGTGGAATTAAACAGGAGTGCAGCAGCAAACAGACGGCCGACCGAGCTGCCGGTGACACTCGCACCGACTGGGTGTCCGCCGGCCGCTGTTGTGCCGCCGCACCAACGGGTGTCACGGCCAACTGCAGCGCTGACGTCTGTACCTATACTCTTAGCCCTGGAACGGGTATTCTAGTTCGGACGATAGAGTAAATAATTGCTGCTGTATCCTGAGACGTGCCCGCTGTGGCTCAATTGTAAGTGACTAGTGCATTACATGGGATTTGAGCAGTTGAGTTTTGAAAGTCTGCGTAGTTGTCCAATTTCGGTGTGCCAGGGGGTGAGCTATGCACACTAACGATGCCTATGTTAACGATGCAGTCTTAGTTCAAACTCAAGTCATAGATCCCTCCAGGGTCGGAAATTAGGCGTTTGAAGAATTGAGAAATAACGATATTTCAGAACAATATTAGCTCTGCATTTTAGGAATCATTCGAAATACGACAATTGCTGGAATTTGTTCACAGAACTTGTGTTCAGAATAGAGAGACCAGGAGATAAAGGCTTAACTATATATATATATATATATATATATATATATATATATATATATATATATATATATATATATATCTTCCCACCTCAGGCCTTCTCGCTGAGCATCGATCAGTGACCACTCAGCGTTGCCGGATAAAGCGTTTCCATGGTACCGCTTCCAGCTGATGCGTCACAGACCAGTCCTGCCCAGTGTTTGGCACGTGGTGCCGATCGGTCGCGAGGGATCACCACGCTCTTTAGCGCTCCACCACTTGGCTTCAGAGGCCTTTACTTGAGACGCGCCTCAACTCGGTGCAAAGTTTGACGGCCTTCAGCAGCGTACCGCACCGTCAGTGACACCCGACCACTTTATTTTACGGCGTCTCAGGATTTCTATAGAAGTGTCAGCATTCCAGGTCATTGGGCAGTACCACTTCTGCCCCCCCCTGGCAACAGAGGCACTGGTCTGAGTTCAAAGATTTTCACAATGTTGCGTTGAGGTGGTAAGGACGGTGGATGGTAGGGACGGGGTATGTGGCTCATTAATATAGCGACTCAAGGGTCCCAGGTTCCAATCCCGAGGGGTTCCATGGATTTTCACAATGTTGCGTCGAGGTGGTAAGGGACGGTGGATGGTATGGACGGGGTACGTGGCTCATTAATGTAGCGACTCAAGGGTCCCAGATTCCAATCCGGGCGGCTTTCATGAACAGTTAATCTGAGCCCTCGAATCCCTCCCAGTGGGATGGGAGTTGACCACGTGATGTGGCCTTTTGCTGCTACAAGGTGGGGGGGCGTCCTCCTCGGGTTTTCCGAGGTGGCTGAGAAACGGCAGCGAGCAGCATTTCCGTTCCCACTTTGTACGTTCCGTTCCACCTTATGACAGAATCTTTCCACGACTTAGCTCAAATTGTCTGTCGAGGTTATGCTAGGGTCAGTTCACCAGGACAAGTCGCTTGACACCCGTTCAGCAAGTTTGAAACCACACCTATCGTAGAATTTGTCACCGGAAAACCCAAAATCAATACTTTTTATGAGTGCATTAAGAGTGACTATCCTCCTCTCAACATTTTATACGATGACCTGACGTCAAGCCATTTCTGGCACTGTCAGTAACCCCGAAGGGAATAGAGATAGGACCTTTATTTTGATGACATCGCGTTTATGTTGTCATGGGAAGTCCAATAATATGCATCATGGCCAAAGTTTTTAACCCTTTTTACCTTAACTTGGCCTTGGATCAGGTTAAATTTAAGATTTGGCCTTGCCTGGTCTCATGTATTGATCTACCCAGTCAAAAGCTGTTAGGGAATTTTGTTCTGGATGATTTTCGGCGAGACCCGCTCTAGAATTCAAGGGAAGGGTTACAACCTCAAAGTCATGAAATCTCAGTTGTCAGTTATGTGAAGCTTCTTGTGTGGCAACTAGTCACCAGAAGTTTATACTTTTGCACGTAAAATGTTTTCTTTACAATAATTTAGCGTGCGCCGGTAAAGTCACACATGGTGGTAACACTTAAATTTCCATGACACAACAGAACACTAGTTAAAATAATTTTTGGAGCTTATCGACGCACCAACTGCCAGGGTCATATGGCGTCCCCAACTCTTTCCCTGTTGGAAGGATATCTCGGGAGCCAGCTTGCTCCTTTTTCAGGAAAGCCGCCGGGCCTTGAACCCGGGTCGGCTACGTGGAAGCCAGCTACGCTGACCACTCCACTACCGCGCCCTCTGCACCAGTTATACCAAACACCGCAGCATATTGTGCATGTCCAGACTCGAGAACGGTTTTAAGTCCTACATCAAAGACAGGCATGTGGGCTATGTTTGACCCCGCGGTCACTCTGCTTACATTTCAGGTTATAGGGTAACCTCAGGTTTTGAGGTGACCTCGCACTTTTCCAAACCGTTCGCTATTGCCAGAGAAATGCCTAGGCGAAGACCAAGTTAAGTTAAAATCATTATCATATTACTTTAACCCTAATTTGGGCTTCACTTACGCATTGCTTAATCTGTTACCAAATCTAATCTCAAACCATTGTTTACTTTCTCTTTGACATTATCCCTACACCAGCGGTCTACTGGCAGCCCAAGGTCTCAGGGTACCAACAGCAGCTGTAAAGCATCCCTGGCTGGGTTTGACGTAATATGCTTCACGCTGTTCACACTATCAAATGCCTTGTTCTGGGCTTGTGGGCCGCGGTAAGGGTATGACCTGACCTTGACTGCCAGCCACCCATTCTGATCCAAGAGCAAAATTTGAAACGCAGAAAACGAAGGAATCGGCAAAACGCAAGGATTCTCACCTATTCTTCGCCTGGGCAACTCACAATAAATATTTTAAAGCCCTTTGTAAATACTGGCACTAAGACTAGGCCTGAGGTCCTGAAGCTCTCACCTGAGACCCTTAGTCATCAAACTTAGAAACGTCCAGCTAATGTGCCCATTCCTGAGAGAGCCATGGTTGACATTTACAGCTGACGATCGACGTCCGGTGATAGATAGTGCCTCTTACGCCAACTAGATCGGTACAGGCTATGGTATTGTCAGCACAACCGTAAGCAAATTCATTGTTAGGGAATTTTGTTCTGGATGATTTTCGGCGAGACCCGCTCTAGAATTCAAGGGAAGGGTTACAACCTCAAAGTCATGAAATCTCAGTTGTCAGTTATGTGAAGCTTCTTGTGTGGCAACTTGTCACCAGAAGCTCATACTTTTGCACGTAAGATGTTTTCTTTACAAGAAGTTAGCGTGCGCCGGTAAAGTCAGACATATCCAAATCAATCGGCACTAAAGACGGCATTAGCACGCGCATTAACGGGGGTCTGAGCCACCTTCGCTTTGACGGGGGCGGGTACCCGCCCCTAAGATCTCGAGAACCACGGTAGGTAACGAAAACGGTAAACGGCGTTGGGTAGCCCATCCACTTCTCCATCGAAAATATTCGACCCATTTTTTGTCAGCTCACATTTAAGGTCATTAGAGGTCAAAACATGCCGTATAGGGATAACATGTAAATTAAGGTTTTGGCCATTACATCTAAACAAGTAAAGATAGAGCAAAACGACTTTAGCTATATGAATCCTCGCAGCATGCCGAATCGAATGATATATAATTTGACCTTGCTAGGTCAAATCAAGGATTGACCTGACCTGAGGTCAGGTCAGGATCAAATTATATAAAATTCACATCATTAGAACCGCAAAGCCAAGGCGAGTCTAATGCAGCTAAAATAAACGTTCTATCACCATCCGTTACTGAGTTATTCAGTAAAAACCATTTTTTCATGTATTTCCAATGGAATGGTTCATGCCACGTACCTGACCTTGGGTCATCGATATAAAAATACCGGGACATATTTTAGAGAAATCGGTGGGCCCATTATGTGATATGACTTTGAATCCGATAAGTTCACCCTGCTCCGACTTATGCTATCTTAAACTTTTTGAGGTTAGGTCACTTGACCTGTACTGGTGACCTGACCTGAGATGACCTAACCTTAAAATTTTCACGAAGTTGTAAAAATGATGAGGGAAAGGTATGCCAAGTGCGGCATCGCTACGCGCCGCTGTTTTTCTGCAATCTCCGAAAACCCGGGGGGGACGGGTACCCGCCCACGTCAATGCGCGTGTTAAGTCCTTAACCCATTAACGCCCAGCGGGTCATTTTTGTCCTCTGACTTTGACAGGCTGCAGAATCGGTGCCAGTGAAGTGATCTTCATGTTTATGATATGGATGTGTGTTTCAGAGCGTGGACAAGCTGGAAAAATGTATTTGAAAATTCTAGGTTTGTATGGGACGACTTTGGTGGAACTTATTTTGGCGAGGTTTTGGTCAGCGTGAGATAGCTCTGCAAATTTTGTTTCTTGCAATAACATATGGAAAGCTGAAAAGGGTTTGCATGATTGACATTAAGCCAAGACCACTAGGAGTCAGCTGGTGAAGAAGGGTAAGATTTTCTTGAACGGCTTTGCCATGGGACATCGTCAAATATGAAGCGGACACAAATGACCCGCTGGGCGTTGCGGACATCTGCGGGCCGCTGAAAATGAGGAAAGGATGTGTCCTTTCCTCCCGTTTGGTGCGTTAGGAGCACAATGTTACCTAGAGGGAAGGGAGGCATTGTGGGTCCTGCGAATGCAGGGTTGCCAGTTTATATATTTTTCATCAAATCTGAGTTTTTAGTGCAATGTCGATACGTTTGGACTTTGAAGTTCATGAAATGTTTCCTCCGTTTTCGGGGTCTGTCTTATTTTGGGAATGATTATCACATAATTTTAACGGAAACATGAAGATGCTTCCAGTATTTTGCAAAGGCGTTATTAAATACAATTTTCAGGGGTTTTGAAACTTATCGAAATTTTAGCACTGACTAATAGCTAGAAGCCTTGTCTTTTCCCTTGATGGATTGTGTGTAGTGGATAGAGAGAATAGGGAATAGTAGCGGATTGAGGACTTCATTGGGTGGTGCGGGGAGGGTTAGGGGTCTCGAGCCTCCCCGCCATGGCCTCGGAACAGCCCTCAGTAATGCATTTAGGTACCATAGGCACACTGACATTTCGGTGGGGGAGCTTGACCTTCCTAGCCCCCTTGTGTCCACTAATGATTGAAAGCCAATGACCAGCTGACAAAAATGAGTTGGAAATTATCGCGGCCGCCGCGCTGGTTTGTTTTGCGAGATGGTGCAGTGTCAAACGTCTGGAGCAGTATAAAACGGGTGAATGCTTGGAAGCTCTAGAACTTCTGTCTAAAACGCAACTAGCACTATTTTTGCTTGGTTCTAGTCAAGTGAAACTACCATGAGTGAACATTCCCGGGGTTAGGAGGAGGGGTCAGACATGCCTGTATTTGTCTCCACAGACTTTGTCTAGGGCTCGGATTGCAGTGCCAGTGTTAAACCATCCAGAACCCCTCCTGGATCGAGAAGAAATCTCCAGCCATGGAGACATAAAAATATAGAAAGCATAGTTGTTAGCAATGCCACAGATCAAATGTTTTGCAGGAAAAGAAGCAAAATAAGTTGTTTTAAGAGCGCAAGATAGCGGAGCGGATCAGTGCATATCATAATCATGCCATCACAAAATATATTAGTCATGAGGATGAGAAAGATGATGAGCTGACCAGCGTTACAATGAATAGTGGCGTGCCTGAAAATGTGGAGGTTCACATTTATGCAACTGTGAAGCGGGCTACTTGTTCCAAAGAAAGTTGGAAAGATGGAAATGGACCCGTTTGGAGATTTGGAGATTAATCAAGCTAATGTGCACCGCGTGGGGGAGCTAACGGATTGAGTTTTCAAACTTTTCATCTGTATGCTGAATATTACGTTTTCGTTGAAGCTCAGTGAGCATCAGTCACAAAGTCTGTGAGACGGAGAAGGAAGGGGTAGAGACAAAGGAAACAGTTTCCCAAAACCTTTGATATTCGCAAATATTCTTAAAATACTATGATGTTCACAATTTTAGTCTATCCCCGCAAATCATCAGTCTAGGTTAACCACATTTGTATACTATTTGCAAATATGCTGTTAGTGTTGTCTTTAATTAAACCTTAAGAGCATAGAACTGTCTAAACTATGGCCTATATGCAAGAGGAAATAAAAACACTTCACAGAACTGCAGTAAAAGCGATGCGCATTGGGCCGCTGAGTGCGGTGCAGCGCCGCCCGGGAGCCGGCCGCGCGTGCCAGCCGATGTCCCAAACGCCCAGCGGGTCATTTTTGTCCGGTGTCATATCTCAGAATCTAAAAGTGGTATCGATTTAAAACTTTAGGAACATCTTATTGGGCATATTCTAAGCATAGAAAACATTTGTTTTGCAATTTGAGCTGGAACTAGGTGGCGTTAATGGGTTAATATTCCATTCTCTCTTAGCATTTTGATACTTTCCAAAAATTAGCAAACTGTTGTGATTTATTCGATATTTTTAAGAGACAATTTTCTTTTAAGTCGGCCTTAACCGTCAACGCAGACCTCGTTTAGTGTCGGTGCCATATTCTGCGAAGAAATGAAATATGAGTGACGCAAATGTTTTTTTCCAGTGGGATGGGGAGATATGTGAAAAGAGATGCATGCGAACATTGACCATGAAAATCCGAGCGTTTCCGTGAAAATTGTGTAACTATAAAGCCCGGGGAGCACCGAAAGAGTCAACCAAGGACAGCTTTGTGTGTCACTTCTTTGGTACATGTGAATTTATCTCCGAGTTAAAAACCATTCTGCGTCATTACTGTTAACTGGATAAATAAGTGCGTCCAGGAAACCGTGCGTTTTTGTGTTTTTGTCACACATGTTGCGATTTTTGATATTTTTCACAAGGGGTATTTTATTAAAGAGCACATAGGGCCACACGAAATTTCGGTATCTGGTAATGACTAGTCAAAACAATATTTCAGAACTTTTATCACATGCTTATGTCACAAATGCCTCTACACCAGTGCGTGAGCTTGATCAAACAGTTTGTTTCATGTACCTCCGGCAGAGTGACCGCCCCTGGCGACGCACGCGGCATCACTTTAAAGTTGAATTGATACTTCCCAAGGATTTTCCTAGTCTTACGCTCGACATCCAGGAAACGTGCCATGCGCTGGTAACGGGCGGATCCCCGTTCCGTGTGCTTATCCTGGACGACTGCAGGATTAGGAGCATCAGTCAGAAGTGTTATTTGGCCCCAATCCTTCTATAGCGTGTAATTACCTGCGTACTTAGTATGCAGTCCTATAGGAACACTGAAACAAAAATAAGTTCGCGTTTTTAAGTCTAAAAGAAGGCGATGAATACCACTATCGCAGCGTTGTAGCTACCATCCATCGGAATACGTTTTCTACACACAGGGAGCTGCTTTAAGAAGCCACACACTCTTCTAGCGTTGACCTGCCTTTGAACTGAGCATCATGCTGGAGGTTAGGCCAGCTGAGTGGGGGTATGGGCCGTGCTATCTGTCGCGGCCTGGCCTCCGTGGCCCCGGCAGACGGGACCATCAGGTCAGCGAGGTGGGGGGTATGGACCGTATCGTCTGTCGCGACCTGGCCTCCGTGGCCTCCGGCAGACGGCACCAGTTGCGTCCCGTCTCGCCGTAGCCCGCGCGGTGGCTGCGCTGCCGCGGCCGAGTCGGCGCCGGCGGCGGCGGCGGGCTCAGTGAGGGTGCGTCGTCAGCGACGCCGGACAGCCGCCGCCGTCGCAGCGCCGCGGCCGACACCTGTGACCGGGACCATGGAGACGTACGTCAACGCCACCGCTCCCAGGTGGGTGGCGCCCGCCAGACACGCTGTTGCAGAAGCCGATGGTGATGCCACCGGATCAAGTGGTTAGCTTCCGAGGTACTGGTTGTGATTCTCGGCGGTGCTTTCAAAATGGTCCGGGCAGTACGGCAGTGATAAGACAAAAGTAATGTGATTGTCTTTAAAGCACACAATTATACGAAGAGAGCTTAATTCACGGACACATGATAAGAACCGTCAACCCTGGGCAGTTTATGATCAAAATGATATGCCCTTTTCCGACCTCACAACATTGGACGTTCCTTCTTCACGCGTGGTTTTATGGCCTTTTGCCGTGCAGGCCTCAGACTGTTGTCTGTTCTCTACTAGTGTGGTATACTTATCTGACGGAAAAGTCGCGGGGCCTGCCACTGATTGAAAGTAGCTTGATCCAGCAGTGATATATCTCCGCTTGGTCGGACCTGTCACCATCCACCCGGCTCCTCCCTGATTGCGACGGTAGCATTAACCGCTCTACTGGTACCACTCATCGGTCTGGCTCCTTTCCGATTGCGACGGTAGCATTAACCGCTCTAACGGCACCGCTCCCCAGCCCTTCTCCTCCCTGATTGCGACGGTAGCATTAACCCTCTAACGGACCGCCCCCAGCCCTTTCCCCTGATTGCGACAGTAGCATTAACCGCTCTAACGGCACCGCTCCCCAGCCCTTTTCCTCCGATTGCGACAGTAGCATTAACCGCTCTAATGGTACCGCTCCCCAGCCCTTCTCCTCCCTGATTGCGACGGTAGCATTAACCGCTCTAACGGTACCGCTCCCCAGCCCTTCTCCTCCGTGATTGCGACGGTAGCATTAATCGCTCTAACGGTACCGCTCCCCAGCCCTTGTCCTCCCTGATTGCGACGGTAGCATTAACCGCCCTTTTTGTACGCGCCTGCTTATTGGTAATCACGCTTGGCACAACTTGTATGGGTTGCACCTGAAACCTTATAGAGACATCTTTATTATTGCAGCTGATTCAAAATAAATATGTTTTCGTTCCAACGTCTACACTAGCCATTAAGTGGCCCACAGAACCCTAAAAAAATTAACTAGCTCCAATAACATGCGTAGCAGATAGATATTTGAAAAATACAAATCAGGTACACATATTTGTGAAGTGACTGAAATCCATCGAAACAATAATTATGTTCTGATGCATTCCAGCTTACTGAGGCATTGCAATTTGCAATCGCTTGTAGGCCACATCGATGAGGACCTTCAGTGACGGTGAATGAGGTATAGCATGTATTTCCAAAATCTCAAGTAAGCTACCAACAGTAAGAAGCCCGTCAACTAGGAATAATACTTTCTTTTCGTTGGAGTCAAAATTATAATAAAACCGTTGGTTATTTACTTCTGGGAAACCCTTCTCGCTCTTCGTGAAAACAAGTCCTTTAATACAAACACAATTTGCATATATTCTATGTTGCGAGAGATTTTTTTCTGTTCTTGATTCAATGCTGCCACTCTCGCTGTAGGTGTAGGGCGCGCCGGCCAACATTGGTGAGATGTCAGAGATCATGTTCATCCACCTCTGCTCCAGGTCTTGGTGGAGGAAATGGGAGAGTGCCGTTTTGAGTTATCACAAATAGGTATGGAGATCTGCGAAATTATAATTTCTTGGCACGTATGGCCCTGGTTCCCATTTTATGCTCTACGACTAAATTTTAGTGTATCATTAAGAAAACTGTCTTTATCAAACATTTCGTTTCCAGTTATTGTTGTAAACAGCACAGACAGTTCCAGGGAGCGGAGGGGCGGTCTCCCACTAGGTACGTGGAGCCTCCCCCCTCCCATGGACGTTAGGCGCCAATGTCGGGCTTCGACCCTGAAACCGCGAGAACAATGTGGTACAAGGTGCCTTACATTTGTCTTTTGAAGAACACTACAGTAGGTGCACCTTCTTGTCCAGCGGTGTTCATGGTTTCTGCCCGTCTGACGACTTCTGTCCGACTATTTGGCGAGCTCTCTTCAGACGGCAGCGCTCCTTGGCCCGAGTTTTCTCCGCTTCTAATGGTAGGACTTTTGAAGCACCCACTCCTTAAGAATGTCAACAATTGCGTGTGGAGGGTGCCCCTCCGTTTGTATGTAAATATAGGTTGACAGATAGCAGCTTTGAGTCGCAGTTAGTAGCGGATCCAGGCCGACATTTCGGGGGGGGGGGCTGGGAGGCTCGAGCTTCCCCCGCTGTTGCCTCGGAACAGCCTCCAGGCTATGCATTACCTACAGGCACTGTGACATTTCGGGTGATGGGGGCTTGAGCCCCCTATCTCTCTGTATCCACTACTAGTCCAAGCGTGGGACAGAGCCATGTATCGGCAGTAGAGTTATGCACCTGTTGCAATACTGCGGACAGAGTGCAGCTGGGCATCCACGCAATGCCGATTTCAGCTCTGCAGACGCCAACTTCAATCTCTCCACAAACGGAGAGTACTGGGACAAATCAGACATGAAACTAGGCTTTATTTCGTACCTACGTGTAGCAATTACTCGGGATAAATCGACAGCCTCGGTACCAAAGCCCTCAAGGCGCACCGTTACGTCCAGGCGAAATATGGCGCGGCCCAGACGAAATGTAACGCGGCCCAGACGAAATGTGGCGCGGCCCAGACGGAATGTGGGCGGTCCAGACGAAATGTGGCGCGGCCCAGACGAAATGTGGCGCGGCCCAGACGAAATGTGGCGCGGCCCAAACGAAATGTGGCGCGGCCCAGACGAAATGTGGCGCGGCCCAGACGAAATATGGCGCGGCCCAGACGAAATGTGGCGCGGCCCAGACGAAATGTGGCGCGGCCCAGACGAAATATGGCGCGGCCCAGACGAAATGTGGCGCGGCCCAGACGAAATGTTACGCGGCCCAGACGAAATGTGGCGCGGTCCAGACGAAATGTAGCGCGGCCCAGACGAAATGTGGCGACACGAAACGCATCATTGTGAGAAGCAAATTCATGTTATTGGAGTGAAATATTTCCGTAAGCTCATAAACTCATTTCTTATTATTCATAAAATGAATTATCGTCTAGTCACTGACATCCGAAGAAAATATTGTATTTGAAAACAAAACTTCGTAAAATTGTACGGACGAACCTCCTGACCTTTTTCTAGAAAAGGATCACGACTGAGTGGCAGAACTGTACCATACATCCGGATACATGAGTCGATTGGTTCGTTCCTGCGATCGGTACCATACTGAGGCTGCTCTTGTATCCGGGGTAAATATTAGTTTATCTGCTCACTCATCATTAAGTTATCACGTTCCCTTTAAAAGGAGTGTCCCACTTTCAGATTGTGTTTTGAACTGAGTGGCCCTGTGAAGCGTGTCAACAGGCCGCTATTCGCATATTCAATTTCGCCCAAAGCTCTTTACCTCGATAAATTTCTCACATTTTAAAGTTCAAAATAAAAGTCACTACGTCCCGATTTAAAACTAGTAAGGAATACCCATCAATCTGGTAACGCATGTGACCTGATGCACTTAACAAATGGCATGACCATCACAATGTTAGATGTCACAAGTAGCCAGCCGAGCTGAGCTTTGCAATTGCACGCGAACGCAATTGCAGTTGCTTCGCAACGTGCTGTGGCACTTCATAGCACTCTGAAGCTTGAATCTCACAAAGTGAAAGACTGCAAGGGCTGCTGCTGCCTCACAGCCGATGATTTCCATCCAATTAATGAGGTTCCTTTACAAAGAAATATGTCAGATTTAGATTCCTGTCTGAGATAACGCCCCCATACTACCCACGAGCACGTTTTTAGTTGCAGAGGCCCGTCCGATCTAAATGGACACGGGCTGCCGCCGGCGGTGAAAAGGACAAGTTGCACAGAGCTGGAACACAAGAATGATTATTAAGTACATATCGAATTCATATAAATGCTCCCAGATTCAGATAATTCTACTGCTTTGCTTAGTAGTGCTCAAAAGTGGGACATAAGGAAACGGGCCTAAAAACAAGGCCTCACTTCCCTAGACTAAAGCTGGCCACCCCTATCCTGAAAAATCTTTTAGCAGCATGGATTTCCGCATATATTAACTGTTTTTATGCATGATGTCAAGTAATTTGGTTATTGAGGTAAAACCAATTTCACCTGAACCATTTGATTCTCTCAACGGCGCATGCAGCCCCATCCACAAACTGTTTATAGCAGCGGGTGTAAAAACAAGGCTTATCATCTCCGGCGACAGCCGGGTCCATTGTGCTGCTACGCTCCGGGAGAGCTCCGGTGATAAAGGATATGCGACAGCCTCGGGCGGCCCGGCCAGAGCGCGCTCCGCCGCGGCGCCGTCGTCGCCTGCAAAAGCGCAGAGAACAACTTTTTCTCAACGTCTCCGAACCGTAGTTTGTGACGGGTGATGGGACTTTGTTTTTTTGCAGCTGTCTACGCTAAACTAGTGGATAGAGGGTGCAGCCGACCTTGGTAGTCGGCTGCTATTTCGTCTGCAGACTATGGCACTTCGACCTGCAAGGCTGAGCTATCGCTCTACAATTGGCAACGTTGTTGGCATCGGCGTGATAAACAAGCTTCAGATATACACGTCTGTGCTCCAACCACTTAGCTTGGTCAGGGCCACATCCAGAACAGCTGCCGTCAGTTCTATGGGAGCGCAACCAATTACATACGATCCCTCACATCACTGCATGGAAAATGCAACCATAAATATTGTGATAGATGTTGAAAACATTTGAACATTGCAACATCCTCCGTTCTCTCTCCGACACGGGTGCTCAGTTCCACGAGAGACATTAGTTGAAGGAACTGGGGAAATTACCATTGCCATCACACGGGAAGAGGTTAGATGTTCCAGGAAACCGTAGGTTTACTAGCCATTTCATTTTCTGGCTGGCCTGAGTCAAATGACAAATTTCTCATTTTTAAGTTGTCAAGGGGAACAGATAGCGACCAGTTTTTCCACGCAAGTTCTTTGGAAAGCTATATTGCAATATTTAGGCGGTTTACTAGCTCTTGTTTTTTAATGCTTTTTCATCTCTGGCTGAGACTTCATCTTGACCTAATGCGGGTCTGTTTTTGGTTGATTTCCAAGTTAGGATAGGGCCTTTACAAGGCTGCCTTCTATCAATGGGCTGAAGATCTGCACACCATTTCTTCTGAACGCTCCGCGAAATCCTCCCCGATAAATATAGCTTCCCGGGGTTCATTCTGCGCTGCTGACAGCTCAGTCATTTCCAGGCTATAGCCTGTACAACAATTACATGGCTATGGCCGGCTTCGTGAGTCGTTGCTTTAGTGGCGCGCACCAGGCTGACGGCGCCGATCATCGGAGCTGTTTAATTTTGTGGAGCAATTTTGCTGTTGGAACGGTCGCTGATAAACATGTAACCATGTGCCTCCAGTCTCCGTAAACTTCGAGCAAATGGCCAATTCTAAACGAGACATTTGTTGCATAAAACGAGGGATAATCTGCAGCTGCAGCAGAGAAAGAAGGAAACTTTCATTTTATGTACGCTTGATATTTCCAGACGCTTCCGTCCAGACAGAGCCAACCGATGAAGAAATTATGAGGATGACTCAACTGTCATATCCATTTCCTCTCTAGTCGCATGCGTGATCCATTTGGGATTTATGTGAAGCACAAACTTTGGTCAACTAACAAACGATTAGGTAGTGTCGGCAGTATTCACCACATTGAAGAGGAGTTTACAAGCGGCTGCTGCAGCATTCGAGCCCGCATCTTCAGTTCAAGTCTATGGTATCTTCACCGTCCAGCCCGTCCCTCCAGCAAAGATGTCCATTTAATTAGCCCATTAACGCCAGCGGGTTTTTTGTTCTCTAACTTTGACAGGCTATAGAATCGGTACCAGTGGAGTGATCTTCATGTTTATGATATAGATGTGTGTTTGAGCGTTGATAAGCTATAAAAATGCATTTGAAAATCCTAGGTTTTATGGGACATTTTGTTGGAACTTATTGTGGAGGTTTTGGTAACGTGAGATAGCTTTACAAATTTAGTTTCTCATGGCATATGGAAAGCCGAAAAGAGTTTGCATGATTGACATTAAGCTAAGACCGCTAGGAGTCGATGGTGAAGAAACAGTAAGATTTTCTTGAACAGCTTTGCATGAGACATCGTTAAATATGAAGCGGACAAAAATGACCCGCTGGGCGTTGCGACATCATCGGGCCGCTGAAAGGAGAAAATAATGTGTCCTATCCTCCCGTCTGGTGGGTTAGGTGATAATGCTACCTAGAGGGGGGGCATTGTGGGTCTTGGAATTCTGGGTTGCCAGTTTAGAAACTTTCATCAATTCTGAGATTTTTAGTGCAATGTCGATACGTATGGAACTTTGGAGTTCATGAAATGCTTTCCAACGTTTTCGAGGTCTGTCTGATTTTTGGAATGATTATCAAATATTAAAAAAACATAAAGATGGTTCCAGTGTTTTCTGAACGCGTTATCAAGACAATTGTCGGGGTTTTGAAAACTTCACGAAATATTAGCATGACTTCACTCCTAAACTAGCGAGCCTTTTCTTTGACCCTTGATGGATTGTGTGGAGTGGATAGAGAGGATAGGGAGCAGTGGAGTTTGATGACTTCATTCGGTGTGGGGGTTGGGGTCTCGAGCCTCCCCGCCATTGCCTCGGAACAGCCCTCAGTTATGCATTTACTATAGGCACACTGACATTTCGGTGGGAGGGGGCTTGAACCTTCCTAGCCCCTAGTGTCCCCACTGATTGAAGCCAATGACCAGCTAACAAAATGAGCTGGGAATTATCGGGCCGCCGCGGTGGTTTGTTGTGACAAGATGGTGCAGTGTAAACGCCTGGTGCAGTTTAAAGGTTCAAGCATGGGAAGTTCTAGAACTTCTGTCTAAAACGCAATTAGCACTGTTGCAGCTTGGTTCCAGTCAGTGAAACTACCATGAGTGAGCATCCCGGGGTTAGAGGAGGGGTCAAGACCCGCCTAGATTTTTGGTCTCCAGACTTTATCTAGGGTTTGGATTGCATTGCCAGTGTTAAACCATCCAGAATCCCTCCTGATCGAGAAGAAATCTCCGGCCTCGGAGACATAAATATATCAAGCATAGTTGTTAGAATGGCACAGATCAAATGTTTTGGGAAAATAAGCTAATAGTTATTTTAAATGCGCAAGATAGCGGAGCGGATCAGGTGCATATCATGGTAGCCATCGCAAAATATATTAGTCTGAGGATGGAAAGACGATGCGCTGACCGGCGTTACATGACCAGAGCGTGCCTGGAAATGTGGAGGTTCCATTGATGCAACTATAGAGCACGCTGCTTGCTCCAAGAAAGTTAGAAGATGGAAATGGACCCGTTTGGAGATTTGGAGATTATTCAAGCTAATGTACACCGCGTAGGGGGAGATATCGGATTGAGTTTTCAAACTTTTCATCTGTATGCTGAATATTACGATTACTCGTTGAAGCTCAGTGAGCGTCAGTCACAAAGTCTGGGAGACGGAGGAAGAAGGGGTTAGATACAATAGAAACGGTTTCCAAACCTTTGATATTCACCTTATATTCTTAATATTACTATACTATATTATACCACATATTCTTAAATACTATGATTTTCTAATTTTGTCCATCCCTGAAAATCATCAGTCTAGGCTAACCACTGTTGCTATATTTGCAAATATGCGATTAGTGTTGTCTGTGATTAAACCTGGAGGCATAAACTGTCTCAACATTTTTCTATGGCCAATATACAACAGGAAATAAAACACTTATTCCAAACTGCAGTAAAGCGATGCGCATCGGGCGCTGAGCGGGTACTGCGCCCCGGGAGCCGGTGCGTGTGCCGCCGATGTCCCAAACGCCCAGGGTCTTTTGTCGGTGTCTATCTCGAATCTAAAGTGGTATCTTTAAACTTTCGAACATCTTATTAGCTATTCTAAACATAGGAAACTTGTTTCCCAATCTGAAAGCTAAGTGCGTTAATTTGTTAAGCATTTCCGCACAGCATCACACTAATATAATGACAGAGAGAGTAGCACAGTGAACATGTTTTTACCTTCAACTTTTGAATGTACCTGAGCATATGCCTTCGCTGCATCAGATTCTTGAGATCACTTTCACGACGGTACGATGCGCCTGGGATTGAATCAGTCCAGAGCAATAAATTGTCAGTATCAGTTGAATACTGGAATTTTCCGTCTCAATTCAACGACGACTTTGCTTGCACCAGCCCAAATGGTGTGGTATTTAGATGAAGCTCATTTTAAAGTGATTGAATGTGCTTAAATGCAACAGTGCCACGAAAATCTCGAGGACTTGGCTCGCAACTGCCAGCTTTCATCCTCGGTCAAGATCACCTAACTTAAATATTGGAATTTACCATCGAAACGCCTTCATTAGCGACAACCAAGTGGACACTTCTGTTTCAAGATAGCAAGTAGCGGCTGACTGGAACTTTTCGGGTGACTCATCGCTAATCTTTAACTTAAATGCGGGAAGGACGCCGATTACCATTATATCACAAAATGTCCGTAGTCTGAGCAACAAACTGCATACACTGCGCTCTCACGCACCACAACTAACTGCATATGGTATTATTGCCTTGGCTGAAACGTGGCTGAAACCTGATATTGGCGACTCAGAACTACAGACAGGTCTGCCAGATCACGTCTGGTTTCGCCGGGACAGGGACGGACATGGTGGTGGAGTTGCCTGCGCGATCCGGTCGGGACCACATCCTGATCAGAGGTCAGACCTAGAGAACAACGGCACTGAAGTATGAATGGTTGAGCTGCAGACTCACCCTCAGTTGTTAGTTGCTATCTGCTACTGTAGCCCGGCTTCGGACCAAGGTATTCTGGCCGCGACTATGGACAATCTGCAGAACGTCAGGACCCATCGCCCCGACCTGTCGATGTTAGTTATTGGAGACTTCAACTTACCAGTCATCCAATGGAACCGGACAACGGCGGGATGGGCCTGCATCACCCGCCCTACTCAAAGAACAATGGACTTCGTCGATTGCTGTATGGTATCTGGACTTCGGCAGCATGTGTGGCAACCTAACCGTGGAGACAACACACTTGATCTCATCCTCTCCACTCAGCTCAACGTCGACGTGGAAGTGAGGGACGGTGTCTTTGAATCGGACCATCGGGAGTTGGTGTGCTCAGTTAGAGCTGTTAACGGTCCTGTGCCACTTGTGAACAGAACCACTGCCTTCGATTATAAGCATGCTGACTTTGCAGGGCTTAGACACGCACTTCAGTTGATCCATTGGTCTATTCTCGATGGTGTAGATGTTGATGAGGCGGTAAATCTATTCTATTGTCTTTTCGAAGCGGCCATATCTGACTACATTCCCGTAGTCCGGATGAAAAGGATAATTTCCACCATGGTTTGATCGGGAACTTAGGGAGGCACTGAAAGAGAAGGAACTTGCATCCAGATGGTTCAAGCGGAACAAATGTGACAACTTGTCAGATGAGTTCAGGGAGAAGAGAAGTGTTTTTAGGAATATGGCAAATGTTAAATACAGTAAATATATTTCCGGTCTCAAAAACGACTTTAAAACTAACCCAAAACGTTTTTGGTCTTTCTTAACATGCGCATTGACGGGGGCGGGTATCCGCCTTCCGGGTTTTTCGAAAGTAGCAGAAAAACGGCGGCGTGTAGCTCCGCCGTACTTGGCATACCTTTTCTCTCATCCTTTTTACAACTTCTGTGAAAATTTTAAGGCTACGTTATCTCAGGTCAGGTCACCAGTACAGGTCAAGTGACCCAACCTCAAAAAAAAGTTTAAGATAGCATAAGTCGGAGCAGGGTGAACTTATCCGATTGAAACTCATATCACATAATGGCCCCACCGAGTTCTCTAAAATATGTTCCGGTATTTTTGGTATTGATGACCTAAAGTCAGGTACGAGGCATGACCTCTCCATTGGAAATACATGGGAAAAATGGTTTTTACGGAATAACTCAGTAACGGATGGTGATAGAGTATTTATTTTAGCTGCATTAGACTCGCCTGGGCTTTGCGGTTCTAAGAATATGCATTTTATATAATTTGACCCTGACCTGACCTCAGGTCAGGTCAAATCCTTGATTTGACCTAGCAAGGTCATATTATATATCATTCGATTCGGCTTGCTAAGAGGATTCATGTAGTTCAAGTCGTTTTGCTCTATCTTTACTTGTTCAGATTTAATGGCCGAAAAACTTAATTTACATGTTATCCCTATGACGGCATGTTTTGACCTCTCGTGACCTTAAATGTGACCTGACAAAAAATGGTTCAAATGTTTTCGATGGAGAAGTGGATGAGCAGCCCAACGCCGTTTACCGTTTTTTGCTACCTACCATGGTTCTCGAGATCTTAGGGGGGCGGGTACCCACCCCCCCCGTCAGTGCGAAGGTGGCTCAGACCCCCGTCAATGCGCGTGTTAAAGTGCTTAAAGGGAGGTAGGAAGAGTGTTATCTGTTGATGGTGGTATTGCCACTGACGATAGGGAGAAAGCAAATGTACTGAACCGAGCGTTCGCAAACAGATGTTACAAATCCGCCTGTCACGCACCCTCTTCCGGAAGTGCTAGCTCATGAGCTGCCTGTATTATCTGAGCTACGGTGCAGTGACCGAGAGGCGAAGGCTGTACTGCGTAACATACCAATGAATAAGGCCTGCGGACCAGACGGTATAAGTGCCAGAATCATTCGTGAGTGTTATGAAGAGCTTTCTGTACCACTAACTAGACTCTTAAATATGTCGCTAGCCAAAGGTGTCTTCCCGAGGAGATGGAAACAAGCCAACGTTGTTCCCATTCACAAAAAGGCTGCCATAAAAACCCGGCGAATTACAGATCTGTATCCCTGATTCCACTTTTTGGAAAAAGCGCTCGAGAAAATTGTACACACGCCCCTACTGAGTCATGTCCGACCGGCGCTGTACCCTACACAGCACGGCCTCATGGAGCGGCGGTCCTGAGCGACCAACCTCGCCACACTTCTGAACGAGGCATGGAGTGCAATAGGCCAGGGATCTCAGACAGACTGTGCTTACACTGATTTTACGGCAGCCTTCTAGAGTGTTAACCACACCCTCTTGCTTCACAAGTTTTACCACTCATTTCACATAACTGGACCTGCCTGGAATTGGATTTCCTCCTATTTGCATGACAGAGCTCAGCGTGTCATTGTAAATGGAAAACCCTCTGACTGGACGGCTGTAGCCTCAGGCACGCCGGAGGGCGGACTGCTGTCTCCCCTTATTGTTCGCCATGTATATCAATGATCTTCCGGTCCAAATTAATTCGCACTGTCTCATGTTTGCTGATGATGTCAAAATTTTTAGAAAAATCAACTCTGCGGAAGACGCAGCCGCCTTGCAACATGACCTGAATCACCTGATTAGATGGTCCCATTCCTGGAAACTAAATTTGAACCCCTCAAAATTTAAGTCATTTAGGATGACTCTGAAAAAGCTTCCAATTCATACTAACTATTTCATCGGAAAAACTGCCCTTGAGCATGTGGACACCATCAGGGACCTTGGTGTTATTCTGGATATGAAACTAACATTTGCACCTCTCATTGATTCAACAGTTAAAAAAGCTAACAAATTTCTCGGTCTTTTGATGATGTCTTTCCAAAAACAAGAGATAGACGTGGTGCTGGGGGAGGTATCAATTTGGCTTCCGTGCGGGTGTCCTATTGCGCGCATGTTAGGTCAGTTTTAGATTACTGCAGAGTTATATGGGCAGGGGTTGCACGCGTTCACCTGGACCGTGTTGAGAGAGTGCAGCATTAGTTTTTAATGTGGTTGAATGCAACAGCTCCGAACCACAGCGCCTCTGGGTCTCTTGCCTATAGCAATGTATTGTTGTGCCAAAGGACCGTATCACTTTCTGCTCGAAGGCTTCAACATGACATTATGCTTGCTTTTAAAACCCACCGCGGCAGGATTGACTCCTCTATTTTACTTAATGCTTTCCCTCTTCACGTGCCGGCAAGACAAGGAAGAAACAATCAGCTTTTGAGCATCCCTTTTGCGAGGGTGAATACTGTTAAAGATAGTCTGTTTGGTAGAGTCCCGCGAGTGGTAAACGAGTTTTTAAGTAGAAGTCCAGGTACAGACCTGTTTCACCAAACACTGGGTGAATTTAAATCCTCTGTGACGAGATATGTAGGATGACAACTGAAAGATGTTTGCAGCTAAAGCGGTGATTTTACATATTTATATTATCATAGAATTAGAACTACCAGACTGTATGATTTTTGAATTTGATACGAAACTGTTTTAGCTCTATGACTATCGTGTTTATTGCTCTACTTATTGCTCTACTTAGGTTTTTAGGAATTTACTTTGTCTTTGAATGGGAGACGCAGCCCGTAAACAATGTACCAAATAAATGAAATGAAATAAATGAAATGAACGGAAATGAAAATTCACAACAAGTTTATCCGTCATAAATTGAGGCATTACTTACGACCAATTCGGGTGGAACACAAATTTTTTATAATGTTTGTCTCTTGTGGAAACACCACATCGGGAGAACTGATTAGAAAATAATTAGATGAAAATCTATTGATTTTTTCCACACTCACTTTGTGAGTAAGTTAATGCTCGGGTGGACTGTCATCAGCTACAGTTGAGAGGCCAGACCACTGACACCCTGAGGCGACGCCCACGGCTGCGAAGCAGTGCACTCGGCCACTGAAACTGGTGGTGGCCTATGCTACCTTAGGGTAGGATTTTTCTGCCAAGTTAGCTCCGGAATTATAGCCTACCGCAGCTGAGTGTTTGCGCACCGCACTATACCAAATGTTTTGCGCACCGCACTATGTCAATTTTTTTGCGCACCGCACTATGCCAAATGTTTTGCGCACTGCACTACGCCAACTGTTTTGTGCGGGTACCGTACTACGAGAAAATGACGCAGCACAATGTACTGTTTTTTAACCTGGATCGTAATACAAAATTATTCTCGGAAGATCAGCTGCTCTCCTCTCTCCTATAGCAGAGATTCAAATTGCATTATTATCTGAAAGGAGGTAGGTAATCGATGATAAGTGAAATGCAGCGCCCTAGATTTTGGTTAATAACCATGTTCAGATTTGGTGTACTCTGCTGATTTTGTATGATGTTTAAATATTCTATCCCAGGAAAGTGAGTTTCCAGCCCATTCCAGGCTTCTTTGTTTAATGGCTTCATTAAAGGATGTTTAAGTAAACAACTCTGTGTTTGAATCTTTAATTAATGTTTCATTTCCGGGAAGAGCAGGTCAGCTCGGCACTGGTGAAGGAATACACTCACTTACAACACATTTACATAGAGCTCGACAGAACATGACGCCCCTCAGAAAGGCTCGATGTCGCCCCTTGAAATGCCTCACCCCTCCCCCGTCAGGACCGATAGGACTTGGCTCCCACCTGACAAGTTGTACCATCCAAAAGTGGCGCTCCTGGGCCGGATGGCGCTCTCCTTTCGACCCTTGTTCCCCGATCGGATCTGTGATCCAGAATCCGTCCATGGTCTGCACCGGTTGGTATGTCTGCTCCATTTATACTGATCCTTCCCTGTGGGCTGGTTAGCGAGAATTCCTACCACCAGTCAAGCCACGCCCAGCCACCGCAGCAATAGTTTGAATGACAGACAAAGTCAAAGAGTCAATTGGCAACCACTATGACACCGTGACCCAATGCACCAGTATGAAACCGTGATTCAAGGCAACAGCATGACACCGTGACTCAAAACACCACTATGACACCGTGGCCCAAGACACCACTATGACACCCTGACCCAAGACACCACTATGATACCCTGATCCAAGACACCACTATGACACTGTGACCCGAGACACCAGTATGACACTGTGACCCAAGACACCAGTATGAAAACGTGATTCAAGACACCAGTATGACACCGTGGCCCAAGACACCACTATGACACCCTGACCCAAGACACCACTATGACACCCTGATCCAAGACACCACTATGACACTGTGACCCGAGACACCAGTATGACACTGTGACCCAAGACACCAGTATGACAACGTGATTCAAGACACCAGTATGACACCTTGGCCCAAGACACCACTATGACACCCTGACCCAAGACACCACTATGACACCCTGATCCAAGACACCACTATGACACTGTGACCCGAGACACGAGTATGACACTGTGACCCAAGACACCACTATGACACCCTGATCCAAGACACCACTATGACACTGTGACCCGAGACACCAGTATGACACTGTGACCCAAGACACCACTATGACACCCTGATCCAAGACACCACTATGACACTGTGACCCGAGACACCAGTATGACACCTTGACCCAAGGCACCAGTATGACAACGTGATTCAAGGCACTAGTATGACACCGTGACCCGAGACACCACTATGACACCGTGACCCAAGACACCACTATGACACCCTGACCCAAGACATCAGTATGACACCGTGACCCAAGGCACCAGTATGACACTGTGACCCAAGACACCACTATGATACCCTGATCCAAGACACCACTATGACACTGTGACCCGAGACACCAGTATGACACTGTGACCCAAGACACCAGTATGACAACGTGATTCAAGACACCAGTATGACACCTTGGCCCAAGACACCACTATGACACCCTGACCCAAGACACCACTATGACACCCCTGATCCAAGACACCACTATGACACTGTGACCCGAGACACGAGTATGACACTGTGACCCAAGACACCACTATGACACCCTGATCCAAGACACCACTATGACACTGTGACCCGAGACACCAGTATGACACTGTGACCCAAGACACCACTATGACACCCTGATCCGAGACACCACTATGACACTGTGACCCGAGACACCAGTATGACACCTTGACCCAAGGCACCAGTATGACAACGTGATTCAACGCACTAGTATGACACCTTGACCCAAGGCACCAGTATGACAACGTGATTCAAGGCACTAGTATGACACCGTGACCCGAGACACCACTATGACACCGTGACCCAAGACACCACTATGACACCCTGACCCAAGACATCAGTATGACACCGTGACCCAAGGCACCAGTATGACACTGTGACCCAAGACACCACTATGACACCCTGATCCAAGACACCACTATGACACTGTGACCCAAGACACCAGTATGACACCGTGACCCAAGTCTGATCTCGAATTGACAAGGCATTCGTGGAAAGGCTCATGAGGTGACATAAGAGCATGCCACTGACCTAGGGTGACTGGATTTTCTCTTGAGGTCTCACTTACGAGGAAATGAAATGGCTGTTAATAGCCGTTTTCACAACGTGAATAAATGGAAATCAACCTTGGGTGTCTTTTGGTAGTTTTTTTTAACATTTCCCAAGCCAAAAAAACAGCGTTCATTTCAGTGAAACTCTAGAAGTTTCAGAAATATGCTTGCCCAAAATTGAAAGCAATGACCCTAAATATCTTGATTCTGAGCTTTTCCTGGCATTAAATTCAATAGATAAATCTAAATTAATGGATATATATTTTGGAAATATCCCAAGATCTTGGGCGTCTTTTTTGAAAAAACCGACCTCCAGGGTCGGTTTTTTCAAAAGACACCCAAGCCTCTAGATCCCGTCTTTTCGGTCTCCAGATTTGTCTGGAGAGATTTTTCAGAGGCTTCCATATGCAGGAGCAAATTTTGAGGTCGGTGATTTATGCAGGACTTGCCCGCTTGACGTCACTGCCTACGTCATAGCCAAGAACCAATCATCGGACAGTATTCTGGGAGCAGCATGGCCGCGTTCAAGGCCCGAGAGAGCGAGAGGTCGCGTTCGGGAACGTGCTCGGGGAAAAGTTTGTTCTCTAATGTTTCTTTTCTCACGGTATATGAGCTACGATCGTTATTTTACGTGTGTTTAGGAACAAAAAGTTAAATATTTGATTGAAATTATTTGATCGTTACCAATTTTTTGCGGCAGTCAGGCAGACATTTTTCCCGTCACCATACAGATCGGGGGTCAATTAAATGGGCAGGTGCCCCTCCTATCGACCATCTGTGCCCCTGAATCATGGGCGGATCCCGGATAGCCGATCGGGGCACCTTTTCCGGGTTGGCACCATCCAGACCAGGAGGGTGCCACTTTTGACCAAAAAACTATGAGGTGGGCGCCAAATCATATCGGTGGGCGCCGATTTTCACATCCTGGGGAGGGGAGGGGTGAGAACCGACATTTCAGGTCAGCGCTGTGACCATTTTAGGGGGCGCCGAGCGTCAATCGGAGGGACACGTACCCCACCCCTGGATTCTGCCTATGCCCTGGATGGTTACGGTGCCGCCTGAAGGGTTGATGGCGCCCCTGAAATATCGCTTTGCACCTTTTCTCCAAAGATGCGAAAATCGGCGCCCATTGTTAGGATTTTGCGCCCGCCTGAAATATTTTGCCGGTCCAAGGTGGCGCCCCCTGGTCCGGATGGTGCCCCCGGGAAGGCCTAGACGGCGCCGACATTGCCGATCGGGGGCACATTTCCAGTGGGTGCCACTTCTTGCCTGCAAAACTTTTCAGGTGGGCGCAAAATCCTATCGGTGGGCGCCGATTCTCGCATTCTAGGGGGGTGGGAAGCGACGTTTCAGGGGGCGCTGTTCAACTTTCAGGGGGTTGCCATGACCATTTCAGATGGCGCCGAGGGTCCATCCTAACCCCCCCCAAGATCCGTGTACGCGAGGTGACGGAACTAGTGATGTGGGAGGTGACGGCACTGGTAAGGCGGGGGTGACGGCACTGGCAAGGCCGGAGGCGGGAGGCGACGGTGTTCGTGAGGCGCGAGGCGATGGATAGTTGGGGGGGAGGTGGGGGAGACCATGACGCCGTAGACTGCACATCGGCTCATCGAACAGTTGAGGCATCTCCTCCGTCGATATATCGCCGGTGTCACGTTCACGAGTGTGTCGAGGACTGACTGAATCAGAGGGGGCCACCGCTGTTCCAAGGAGCCGCCGCAGGCCCGGGTTGGGCGGTCGCTGCCGCTGGCCCGGGTTGGGCCACAGTTACCCAGGTGACTACCGTTGCCGCAGGCCCAGGTAGGGAAGCCGCCGCCGCCGAATAACTTCTCACAATGCGGCGACCGGCAAGTTGCCGCGCAATCTCCAGTAGGCGGCAACTCCATCGGCCATAACTTACCAAACATACATAGGGGTTGTAGGTCAACATGGTGAAATGGGCAGTGTGCGTCTGTGAATTTAACACGCGCCCCGCAGGTGGTGAAATTCGCCCCTCCTGGTTTTTTCCAGATATCTCAAAAACGAAGAGACGCAGAGCAACGAAACTTACAGTACCTTATTCCTAATCAATTTTACACATCTGACCAAATCTTTGAGTTAAGGTCATCTCTGGTCAAGGAGCTATTCAAGGTCAAGTGACCCGACATCAAAACCTAAAATTACGAGTTTGAAGCGGTGCCCAGGGAACATCAGCGAACCGATCACTTTGAAACTTCCACAATATGATAAAATCATTAAGGTCTACAAATCTGCTATCTCGGAATTTCTATATTTTTTTACCTAAGGTGGGGTCAATTTCTTGGTCACCCCATCATAAGTCTATGGTGAAAAATAGAATGGGCTCGTTTTCAGCAAATATTGCATAGATAAAGCTGAAAATCCTCAAGCCGTCTCTTCTTACCACGATCTTGAAAATTAAGTTGAGTTTTTAACCATCTGACCTCTCAAAGGTCATATCAGGTCACGGGAGCATAGAGTGATTATTTGGCCAATAACTGCTCATTGAATTGAGACAAAGCTCCAATTTTGCTTGCATTGTGCTTATATTGTCACGAGAAGTCGATTGATATGCAACATGACGATACCGGGTCACTCTCTGACCCTGACCTAGCTCGAGGTCAAGACATTTTCACTATTTGACCTAGGAAGGTCATATTATACATCATTCAATTCGCAGCGATGAGAGGAATCCAATGATGCATAAAGATTTGCTCTAGCTCCCCTGAGGGCAGATCTAGAGAGAGAAACGTACACTGCTCTCTTGTAAGCCTATGGAATCTTCTTTGACCTATACTGACCTCAATATTGACTTGACATGAAAATTCTTCGTATAAAATCGCTTCGTCTTGTTAAGAGCTTTCCAACACCACCCATAATTTTCCTTTAGTTTTCGTGGGGACCGAGATACGAAGGGGGCGCGTCATGCAAGAGACCCCAGCTGGGCATGTTAAAATGGTACAAGAATGGTAAAAACAGTGTACCTCAACTTCCCACCCTTTGCATAGAATCGTACCATCCACTGGATTTTCCTGGAATAAATACGCAATAAATGTCAGCTGTAGATGTCTAATGTGCAAAGCCAAGCTTGCTGAAGCATGTGGGGTTGATTCACCCAGCATGTCAACCTCAAACTTTGGTTCACATCACTAGGAGCATGGGCGCCGAAAGCGGGGGCATCTCCCCTGTTGGCCAACCAAAAGGATGCCCCTCAAAATTTTTGGTCCATTGCCACTCATGCTGTCAGGTACCAAATATGCTCAAAATTCGCCTTCCCAGGTCAGCACCAGCTGGGGTCTGTCCCCCCCTGTAAAAACTCTGTGACGGTGCCCCTAACTGGAAGGGGCGCCGATGTGAGGCATCATGTGACTTGCTGACACATGGAATTCACAAATGGTACCAAACTTAAGCCTGATACTGCACCACTTTAGAGCTTGATACTTTTAAGGTATCAAAGTATGAATCCCAAGAGCATGACAAAATGATCAACATCAGGAAACTCCTTTAGTTACTTCTTACTTATCTCAGGAAACCCAGTATCTTTTTGGTAAATGAGCAATGCAACCAACAAAGCTACGCCATCTTATTATGGTGAATTAGCATTAATGCCTGTAGGTATATTTTGAAAACAGGGATAATCTGTACATATCCTGTATTTCATTTGGAATTACCTTGAAGCAAACCTCTTAAAATGACAAGAAAAGCCTGACCTGGCCTGAAAAGCGGATATAGCTCTATTTCAATAATAAACAAAGTGTTTTGTATTGCTCAGTCAGCAAAGTATGGCAGCAGGCCAAATGAGTCACACCAGCCACCTAAAATTCTCACATCGTCAGCCACCAAAAATTATCACCAATCTGCCATATACCAGGGAGAAAAGCGCACTCATTCCCACCCACACAATGCAATGCTACCTCTCTTATTAGGTAGTTAGTTGAAGACTTTTTATAAGGCCCCTCCTATGTCATTATAACCATTTAGCCATTATTTGTTAGGTTTTCAGTGTCACCTTACTCACACCAGTCTCAGAAATTTGCACCAGGTTGATAAAATTCGCACCACTCGCTCCTGCCGCCAAGGGCACTGGCACTGACGAGATATCGTTAAAAACGCCATACTTTGCACGCTAGTGTATTACTAGTTGCATAGCACATATACCCAACAAACCTGAGAAACCAAGATAAATTATAATTTTCCAGTAATGCCCACTTCAAGGTAAAAACCGCTTACAGTCAAAATACCCATACCCTGAACTAAGGAGAGCGGACATCACCACTTTTTATTTGAGGAGATGCTCAGACTACAAATAGCGGGGGAAAACATGCAGTGGGACAAAATTTTGGACCAAATTCTTTGTCTTCAAATGATACCGCTCAAACAATTCGCCAAAAATTTAGCAAGTCTCAAAATTTGGGTGGTTCCACACATTAATTGTAATGAGAATGCAATTAAAACATCATTCAACCCCAAAAATTTGGCATAATATCTACCCTGATTTACATTTAGGGATTCCTCTGCCTGTCACCCTTTGTTTAGGACACCCCTGCTCGTATGCGAGTTGGTTACCTAGGTAATACACTTTTTCTCAATGTAATTGGAAACTTGCCCGAGTATTACACAAGCAGACGTTACCCTAATCCCTACTCCTTTTGTTTTGAGCTTATTACACAGCTAATATAGAAACTGAGAGAAAAACTACATGGAAATTGAAGCGACTGGGTAGCAGGAGCATAACTGATGCAAATTTCACTCATTATACGACTTATTAAAGTTGAATTTCATTCTTTTTAATTCCGCAACACTCAACACAGGGAGCCCGGCGACTGTGAAGCATTGCCAGATGTGCCAGATAATTTACTCAATAAATTCCCAAGACTCTTGTGAAATTCCGACAAATGGCAGCAATATTACAGTGCTACCAAAAAACGTTTCAAAAAGACACCCAAGATTTAATTCACGTTGTGAAAACGGCTAATATCTCTGATGAGTGGCAGATCCAGGTCAACATTTCGAGGTGGACTAAGGACCTCGAGCCTCCCCCGTCATTGCCTCGGAACAGCCTTAGGATATGCATGAACATTGCATTTCATTACTAATTATTAGGCACTCAGATATTTCGAAAGGGGTTTGAGCCCCCTTGTATCCGCCGCTGTCTCTGCTCACCCCAATTAAGGAATGTGTGATTTAAAAGTTCGTTTTTAGCAAACAGTTTTTTAAGCTCCAGATCCTAGTCTCATGACAGAGAGTGGGCGTCTCACCAACACTCAGATTCTTAGCCATTAATCCTATTGCATTGCATGGCGAGAAATTGTGTCAAAATACGTGCTGGGCCCCAGTTTTCTAAGGCTGTTTACCTAAGGACGGATCCCGCCTGGCTGGCCCCGCTGCAGATGGCTCTGGCTCGGACCGCAGGGGCGCCCGCCAGCTCACAAGGCGCCCTCTCCACACAAGAATCGGCATACCATGTCCGGGGCCCATCTATTCGGCATGACAGAATAAGGGCTTTCGAACGGGCCTCTGGTCTGGCCCCTGCGATTGGTGAAGATGTTGCAAGCGCTGGCGGCAATCAGAAACCACCAAATCTGCAAAGGTTCCACCTGTAAGGCTTAACACGGAGCAGAGTTGTGCGCTTCAGAATTTTCTTGAGTCAACTCAACTCGTGTGCTCAGAGCGCTTGGCTCAAATCTGACTCAAGCTTAAATCCTTCCGACTCAAGTCCGACTCAACTCACGACTCAACTCAACTCAAAGTAAATAAATAAATGATAAATAATATAAGCAAATAACAAAAACAAATGTAATACCAAATTTATAAACAAATCAATAAACCAGTAAAACACAAGCTGAACAGAAAAACATACAGGCAACTGAAGTTTAATACATGGAAAAATCAATTAATTGGCATTTAAACATTGGTTAACAATTAGCCCAAATCATGAATATATATTTTTACATTCTTCCAAACTGTCACTGCCAGATAAAGCTGCCACACCATGTTGCAATGATTTATAAAAGGAGCCTTGCATGTTTAACTAGGTATATGGAATGGAAAGGAGCCTAAAAGGGTTAAATTTACAACAACATATTTAAATAATTGCACCTCCATACTATCAGAAAAGATCCAAGCTAAAAAACATGAACTAAACTGGATTTTCCGGGATGATAAAGGTATTTCTTTTTGTTTCTGTTAAAGAAGGATGCTAGGTAATTTTGCTAAAGAAACATTTCTATGCCATGAGTCAAAATTTAAATGTCAAAATTATATGTTATTAATCAAAATTTAACCAATAATTGCTAAAATACCTAGTTGTAATTGCAAATTCTAAAAACTACAGCAAAACCTAGGAAATAGTATACCATATATGACAAAGGACAATACAAATGGAAATTTTATCAACGTGTTACATTTAAATATTCATATTTTTAAAATCAATCCAATTTTCAGCTTGAAAACGGATCGGGACAGGGTTGAAATCCAGTACAGGACAGGGTTGCGTTGCCTCCCTTTAAAATTAAAAAAGTACCCCGAGGTACACTTGTGTGGCCGCTGACCCACTGCGTATTATAGGCCCTGGTTTTAGTGTACATAGTGTGTGCAATATTGTGTTGCTGTACCAATATACGTGTATGGATGGAAAACCTCCAATACAGTACATACCTATCGCTCTTCAAAATGGGAACACGATTTCATATAAAATTGCTAATGAATAGCTTTCCAAATAAAATACGGACGCCCAGCAAGGGCCTCTGATCAGGAAAAACCAGTAGCAAGAAATAATTCGTCTGATTCGTGCAATAACGGCGTCTCAACATTTTTGTCAAATCAGAGGTCAAGCCTTTCTATGCCAATAGCAATATCTGATCTAATAGGCAAAATTAGCAAAGCAGCTGCAGAATGTAAAATATTTGCATCACTATGAATTATCACGCAGTTTTCTGCACCTTTTTGCCCTGGAGCTACTTAAGCTTGAGCCTATACTTGATTAAATTTGTTTTTCAAAGACAGCAATGGCACACACTTGTGTGTGCTTATTTTCTTATTAGAGTGGTGGTTGAGAAGAAGTAATATTGAATATTAATGATAAGTAGTTTTTGAGATATTTGAAAAGTATTTTGCAGTCCGTTCCACCACTTAAAATGTTTAAGACAAGGCCAGAGATAGGAGCCAGTTTAATTTTTCAAGAATATGTATTATTTGTGTCTAGGGATTTCTTCAGACCGGATGGACCTTCAAAATAAGCAATTGAACCGTATAATTTAATTGATATATTGAAAGAAATTGAACCTTTGATTGAGACAATTGAAGCACTAGAGGTAAAATGTATTTTAAAGGGGGTTAAAGGAGGTTTGCAAAAGGTAGGCAAATTCAAACACTTCAATTTAACATCATATTTACCTGCTGAGTCAACTTGTTTCGTCGACTCATTCGAATCGCTGTCTTCACAACTCAACTCATTGACGTGATGTGAACCTGCTCAACTCGACTCAACTCACCTGTCTAATTTTTTTCGACTCAACTCAAGTCAACTCAGAGTCGAATGAGTCGAAATTTGAGTTAAGCCGCGACTCCGACTCGCGAGTGGCACAACTCTGACGCGGAGTGTGAACAAACTTTGACTGGAACCAACATCGAACACTGAATTGCTAAAACATGCGGATTGATTTCAGCATGCCGAATTACTTATCACCCTTAGAGTCCTGTGATGGGATATCCTTCTTGGACGAGAACCGCCTGACGGGTGCGGCACATGACTGATTACATGTCATTAGTCTGTCATGTATATGTCATGTCACGTGTATGTCAAACATGTCACGTGTCTGACATGTATCTCACAGAGTCACCCTTCTTTGACGAGAACTGCCAGATCGGTGTGGCACATGTCTGAGATACATGAATCCATCTCTAGCATGTGGTTTTCAGTACCATCACGGGCTTAAACTCACAAAGAATCTGCCACACGACAATATATACGATGTCGCCAACTCTCACCGTGTTGGAAGGGATTTTGGGGATCAGATCAACTTATTCAGAGGCTCCACCGGGACTTGAACCCGGAACCAGTGGCTTAGAAGACAAGGGCGCTATCCACTAAGCCACCTCATCCCCGTCTACTATTTTGATATATAAAATATAGTGTATCCCCATCTATTATGATATAGATGGGCATATATTATATCCCCATCTACATCTAATAGTGCTAAAGAAGTATTGCTAGTAGCATTTTAGCTGCAGTCAGGAACAAAAATAACAGAAATACTAATAGTAATAGAAATATATAAATATCCGATTAAAATACTTCAGCAATGCTTTTTATCAATAAAAAGACAGTGCTTGAATAAAATAAATGGAAAGTCTGTCACATAGATACTGGTCTAGTTTTGTGGTATTGTGGACACAACTCTTAAGTTAAAAGTAGCAAGATTATCATTGCCAAGACATCTAATTTTCTAAGAATTCATTCTAAAAGCCATTTATATGAGGCTCAATTCGAGGTCTGGCTACACTATGACTGAGAATTTGTAATATTACCTACATGATTCTGATGAAGGGCTGTGCCCGGAAATATTATATTAGTATATATTACACCCAGGATTCGAGGAGACAGGCTAGTCCACACTTTGTCAAAATAGGAGTTCTCCTAATGTTGTTCAACAACTAGGAGGGTTAAGAAGCAGCCATGGGTATCCTACTAACACAAAATGTGCCCGATTTGCAGCCTGGACTGCTGACACATGTATAGTCTGACATTTTTAATGGTGACACACTGGTGACGTTTTTGGCCCCTGGACGGGACCTAGCATAGAATCTCGCATCAGTGCATTTTTGTTTTAGTGCATTTCTCTCAATAAAAATATATTGCTGAACAATACAGACCAAAGAGCAGCGATAGTGTTCTTTTACTTTGAGACTAAATCTATTGTTGAAACGCACAGTAATTTCAAACGTTTTTTAAGCCAGGAAAACGCAGCTTAGGAATTTAATTTTGGACACCATTTATAAGTTTCGGGAAAAGGGAGCGGTGTCAGATCTGAATAGACAGCCTAGTGGAAGAACACCGGAAAAAGCCAAAGATGCCGCTGCTAAGACAAGAGAGGTTCTCCAGCGCAGTCCACATAACTCACTGCGGTGCCTCGGCCAAGAATTGTGTCAGCAAAAGCACGGCTCAGCAGCTACACGCACTGACTCTCCCCTTGTGCCATACGAGGTATCAACGCAGCAGAAGCTGACTGCTCTTGCCTGTGCTGCACGCACAAGGTACAGTTCCTGGCTTTTAGGAAAGATTGCAACGTCAGCCACAATTTCGTCTAACGTGTGATTTAGCACAGCTTCATTTAAATGGGCGCGCACGCCAAAGATGTTTAAAAAAGTCTATGGTGTATGCAATCAAAACTACCGTTTCTGGGCCAGAAATCCTACAGAAGACATTGTTCAGAGTCCAAACCCCAGTGAGAAGTGAGATTCATAGTGCGCCATAAACAGTCATGGTAGAAGCGGGCCCTAGTGTTTTGAGAACCGTGATAACCGTGATTTGATAACCAGGAAAAGCTTTAACCCTTTTCGGGGGGGGCAATATTGCCCCTAGGTTTTTAGAATATCTCGAAACGGTTGGATAGAACTTTGAAATTCCTGACTTTTTAAAACTAGTACAGGAGGTTTTTGAATTGTAATTTTATATTTACGGGGGGAGCTATGGTGGGTTTTGTGGAGGTTCTATCAAACCAGTATTATCGTTGCGATGGGTTCTTTGTAAAGGAAGCCGTTCTGCTGAACCTGATAAGTTATATGGTTTTATTATATATTTTTGTGTGAGAAGATAGTGATTAATGTCACTATTTGTATTCATCAGGGGCGGTTACAGCAGTTCAAATGGGGGGAATGTTATAGAAGGACTAAACGTTAGTAAGTGGAGACTGCTTACAGCCGTGCCAGGGCGAATACAATTGGGTATATGAAAATTAAATAGTTATAACCAATTCTAGATTACCAGAGGCGTGTCCAGTACTACACATTTTAAATGATATTGCCAGTATACGCCGCGACTCATATCGTTGTATATTAAAAATGTGTTTCAATCACCCCACCCACCCCACGAGGAGTCCTTGATCCGCCTATGTCCCCTTTCCAGAGCTGCCATGGGAGGGTAAAATTTGGAAATAATTTATAGTGAGGGACTAATATACTCATGCATACCACTGCATATTGTTGGGATGTTTTTCACTGTTTTTCGATCCGCCTGATGGTTTTCTTTTTATTTATTTATGTGTAGATGCAAGAGTATTGGTCTAACCGCGTAACAAAACTTTTGGTTGTATATATTTCTTAGTCCTGGCCTGTATGCATTGATTTGAATTTTGGTATGAGTATATGACAATTTTGGGTAATTATTTGTAAATCTGACTAGTTTTGTGAAATCGTACAACAGAGACAAGGGTTATGGAAAATCTAAAAATACAAAATTGTTATTTTGTTTTTAAAATCAAATTTGAATTTTTTTTTAAATAAAGTTTGGTGGAAATCTATAGCACTTTGAATTTTAAATGGCCGGTTGATTGAGATCTTGGGGCGATATCCGGGAATGGGGGGCTGTTAAGAAAGCTAATACAAAGCGGAATTTTACGCAGGCGAGAATTTTAGGTGATCAAGAAAACTGTCGTTTCCGGGAACTAAGGTAATTTTCAGGAAACAATTTTCCGATTTGTCCATCTAAAAACCTTTTACCAGCAGGAATTCCATTGAGTGCGCTCAGGCCTGTGTTTTATCTTGACTGGCCTCCTCATCTGGGACTGGGGCGTCAGTGGAAATTTACGGCGAATCTTTCGAGGCCAGGGCCGGCGCTAACGAGTTGGGACAGTCGCGCCAGCCAATCAGGCGCCGTTTAACTGAAACCACTTTGTTACCATAGCTGCGGCGTTCATTGGGGAATAAACGCTGCCACACATTTGTTTCCAGTGACCGTGACGCGTGACCAAAGGTGAATCGATCAGCACTGCGTGCGCCATAGGCGCAGAAACCGGGGCGCTTGCCCCCTCACCCAATTTTTGGATTTGGGGCAGTGCTCTTCATCTTTGAGCCGATTCCGGACATTTCCGTTGACAAATCAAGTGATTGGCCAAATCATATCGTAATAATCATAAACTATCATCATCATAAATCATATCTTAACTCCACCAGCGGTGACAACTTTTGCCCCCCTGCCAACTTGAAAACGTTCCTGCGCCTATGACTGGTGCGTCCGTGGCACTTGCCAGGATTCTGGGCGAATGCAGTCCGTCTCGGCGCTATTGCCTGAGGTTTTTGTTCGGGGAGGGAGATTGGAGGATATTGACGCTTGGTAAATTAAATGGTTGCACCAAACCAATGTGAGAAATGCAAGTAATCCAAGCGTAGAACATTACAGGGCATTTCAATGTCACGACGGGACGTTAACGCCAGGATTAAATGCCCTCTGGACCTAGAGGTTCTCAGTCGGCTGAGTGTAGCGAGCCAGACGGTGCCAGATTGTACCTGATAACGCTGTCCATAGGCGCCGCAAGAGCACCATCCACCCCTGAGAGGTCGATGACGCCCACCAAAGTATCGCATTCCACCCATTCCCTTACCCCAGTATGCAAGCACTGGCGCCCCCACGATAGGACTTGGTGCTCACCTGAACAAAAGCGACGCGCCCTAGTCAGGATGCCTCCAATTAGAAATCCTGGATCCGCCTATGACCCCGTTGACTTCCAGATCAGTGCCCAATGTTTGGTCATAGCGAGAGGCTGCTACCACTGCTGCCTCCGGTTTCCACTAAAGCGTGCATTTTCACATACATTATTGAGGAAATTAGCCATACCCTTCTATATCACGAGACATAGGCGTAGGAACATCCATGACATTGGGGAGGGGGAGGGGGTGAAATATGTAGGTTGAAATCGTTTCTTTCCTTTCGACGCCAGAGCGTTAATGGCTAAGGATGTTGAATATTAGGGGAGAATGGACCTCATGTTCATGCGGCTATGTTAGAAGACTTTATAAATATGCCCTAATTGAAGAAATGCAGTGCATATCATCGAAGATAAGATCTTCTCTTCAATCCTCGGGGTATCTTCTTTTGTATTCGGATCATTTCAGGACAGCGGCACTTAAAAGAAATGTGGTGCCTTCACGGGATTTGAACTGAGCTATCAGCCCCGTGGAGCATACGGAACCCCCTCACCTCTGTTTTCATTCTTTATTTTTGTCTGAACTCACCCTGAGCGTGCTAAATAAAACGCAGAGATATCCTCAATAGGCCCAATGGCTGGCGGGTGCCGTTGCTCAACGGGGCAACCACAGTTACGCTAAAGCCGATGGGAACAACACTCGCTCTAAATAGCCGCATTTTCCCCGCAAGCGCTGAATTCAGGGACAAATGATACACGCCTGGCTTACACGAGAGGCGGTATTGGCCAGCCCGTGGCTGGGCAGCGCGCACGATGCCAGGACTGACTTTTTGGTGGGCAAGCTGGACCATTGGGCTTCAGCAGGAATAGCTGTTGTTCTCTTCTGGTCTCAACTTCCATTATTTTAGAGCACCAAATCGAGTGATACCTTTAAACTCCACCAATCCCGGTTCTGAACGCCCACTTGCTAAATTTACCAGGCGCACCAAGCAACAAGACAAGCGGGGTCTAAAGGCAATACTGGCAATGGTGTTCTAAAAGGATGCAAACTGAGTCCAGAAGACAACAGCAGCTATTCTTGCTCTAGCCCAATCTTCTAGCATGCCCCAAAAAAGTCTGCCTCAGCAACGGGTATGTTCGCCGGCTTCTGCCGAGCATGGGAACCGCCAAGTACTTGGTCAAAGTCACTGCGTGTAAACAGGACTTTAGCCAGCAGTCCGTTTCTCACGACGCTCTCTCTGTCCTGTGGCTATCTCACTTCAAATCCCATTATAAAGATGCCACACTCCCTGTAAGATCATCACCAGTAGAATGCGGCACCGCATGGACATTTTGGCAGGTCGGTTTCTAGTTCCAACTAAATAGAAGGGTCAAGGACTACAAGGACAATCAAGGACCTCACCCCGCTGGTCCGTAATATTGTATTTATGACGTTAGGCTAGATCAGTCCCGTGATCACCCCTCTCCATAAGTCTTGGAAGGGTTCTCTTAAATGCTACATGTTCGGTCTCGACGCGGTCTCAAAAACTACCCCACGTCCGCTCGCCAGCAAGTATATGCTAATCAACAGGGAGAACTCGACAGCCGGGGTTCCACCTGACCCGCCCGATGTTTATCCACACCCAAACAAAAATGCCTACAACAATGCCTACATCCACACTAAAATCAGAACACATTTATCGCGCCAAAACTGTTTTCTACCGGTTGACCCCTTCCCCAAAAAATGTTCCCAGCTTTGGAAGTTCACATATCAGTAAGTAATAATTTCATTCTTGTGAAAATTAAAGCCAGTGGAAGGACTACCCTGTTTCTCCTTGAGTATGAATTTGTATATAAATGCAAGCCATATTTGGTCAGATATGCATGGTGAAGTAAGAGTTGGTAAGCATACTGTTTCTGCCGGCGCTTTGTTTTCTCGCCAGATGTCACGTCGGTAATTCGGTGCGTGCTGTCACATGAGATCACGAATAACATACGAACATTGGACATTAGGGAGATTGCTTGCCTCACATGACCATGACCAGGGCAACTAAGAATTCATAAATATAAATTTGGTACAGTGGGGAATGGGGAGCCTCTTACAGGGTGAAGGGAAATAAAAACGCACAGAGGTGTCATCGCCAATTTTTTGCTAAACCCCGGTTTGGCCATGACTGGGGGAAGTAAATTTAGATCATATTGGTTGTCTCTGAAAACGCTGCCGACGATTCACTCCATGAACACATTTACTTTGGTTCCCGCAGGTAACAGGGAGAAAATGCGAAAGCCTGAGTCGAGTCTAAAAATGTTAGGGAAGCGTCCCCCTCTGATTCCTGGGTTGGGACGCTGCGTCCCCCCCTCGCCGCAGCTCTCAATGCCCATTGTTTCATACGGAGGCGGATCAAGGACTTCATTTCGGAGAGAGGGGGGGTCTGACGGCTCCAGTCTCCCCGACCATTGGCTCGGATCAGCCCCCGCCTATGAACTACTTTTAGGGACTCAGACATTCCGGAGGGAGAGGGCTTGAGCCCCTAGGCCCTAGCCCCTTGCATCTGCCACTGTCTACATACTGGTATGTTTATTAATGGCATGAAGTCTACAATAAAACTCCGTTTGAGCTAAAAGGATGGCGCAAGGAACGTTTGGTGAAGGAGTTCCCTCACCTGCCCTGGAATCTTTAAATAATAAACAGGCACACTCAAAAGCTTCAGAAGACCGGCTCATTAGACAGGAGACCTGGAAGTGGCCGTCCCCGGGAGGTCTTGGCACAAAATCGAAAAGAAGAGATTCGAGGACATGATCTGTTGGCAGGAAGACCGGCCACAAACCCACCTGAGTCAGCAAAAGATTACCAAGAACTTGGTCGTCTCCTGGACATCAGTCCAGCTATCTCAACGAAAAGAAGTTTGAAGCCTGCAAGCAAATTGGTTGCCCACCAATGCCAGAATGTGTCCAACCGACCTCAGCAGTCGTTGCGTCGTCAAGTCCCAAGGCTTCGGGGATATGTACGCCTGAAACACATAACCAGGCCGGTCAGACTCTACCACAATGTTGCCTTGCTGTAGCATCTTGGTGGCACAGTTGCCAGCAACGATATGCGTGCCTGATGGGCTATCCAAAGTAGACAACTGTACAAGTACATAGTCCTCCGTCATGCCACCATGACGAAGACACTGAAAAACGCGAATCCCGTCGCCTCGGCGTCTGCGACAACACATTGATGGGAGGCTCAACGCACGTGGCTTGTCAATTTTAACTTCCAGTTTTTCTTTGTTCCTAGTTGAATAATGACAATGCCTTGACAATTTGTCTACTTTAAGGTTTCGTGTTATTTGCGTCTTTAAATCTATATCAGCATGCATGCTTTTAGTTGGCGGCGAGGTGCATTGAAATTCAGACTATAGGTAGGTATGTAACTGCGAACGAAAGGCGGCGCCAAAATTTCGTACTTGTCGGTTACTCTTCGGCGTTTGAAACAATTCAAGGTCAACTGGCAATGATGAAATAATATCGGAGGGTTGTTTTATCTAAAATTGCGAGCGATAAAGAAAACTCGCTTTTTCCGAGTGTAGGAGGTTTTGGAGCTTAGCTTGGCTAGAAGTGTAGGAGGTTAGGAAGCGAGCTTAGCTTTTGTCCTTGCAAACATGGAAAATCAATCTTCTGGTTTTAGGTGCGTTGGATATGGTGTTCATGAATTGAAAGCGTGATTTGTCATCGGGTTTTTTCAGTTTTTTTCTTCTCATTTTATCAATGCGTACACCTAAAACATGTGTTCTTAGTTGAGTTAAGGCTTGTTGTTTAAGGTTAATAAAAGTACAAACAAATACGGTTCACTTAATATGCTGCCAAAAAGTGGTTGCCTCCCCTAAACCCGTCTATTTTCACAGATTTTTTTTCAAAAACAGTAGATAGCACGCTTGCTTTCCACGTGGCCGGCCCGGGTTTAACCTGCACCCACCGGGTGTCGGCGCCACCTTGCCCCACCGGGGCCTCGATGGCCCCCTCTAACTCCGAAAATATGGGGGTTAGCGCAAATCTGCAAAGTGAATTAGAAAGCTCGCGTAAATTCAGTAGAAATTACTCCATGTTTAACCCGCGCCCCACCGGGGGTCGGCGCCACTTCGCCCACCGGGGGCCATCGATGGCCCCTCTAACTCCGAAAATATGGGCGTTAGCGCAAATCTGCAAAGTGCAATAGAAAGCTCGCGTGAATTCAGTAGAAATTACTCATGTTTTAGTGTCAGGTCATGGTTTGACCTCCAGAGGTCAAATTAGGTCAAGATCGGCTATTTTCACCAAATATGCAATGATTAAGAAACTGGGCATAACTCTTTGTCATTAGAGCTATTGAGGCCTGGTAAAGTACATTTGATAGCAAATTGCCAGTACTTTTTCCGCTATGTGGAACGTAAAGACCTCCCGCCAATGGTTTGACCGCCAGAGGTCACCTCGTGACCTAATATGACCCGAGGTCACGAAAGGTCAAAAGTGACCTTGCTGTATATCAAATGAAAGCCAGTGACAAGACAAACACGATGGTGTTTGTTTCACCGCTCTAGCTCAATTAGGTAAAGTTATTGTAAATACTGTTTTTGCCTCTGGTGACCTTGGATGACCTTGGAAAAGTCAAAGGGCAAATATGACCCCTGGGATCCGTGAAGGGTGTCCAAAACGTTGTTCTGAGCAGTCTGAGTATTTGCAATCATTTTTGTGGCTTTTATACCATGAAATAGCTTTTCCCATGCTTTTCCGATGGGAGAGGTCGCCTCGTGACCTGACCTCAGGGAACGAAATCGAAAAATCCCGGATATACACCTTGTAGACCCTGGAGGGGTCTGAAGTGTAGGAAGTTTCAAATCGATGGACTTTGAAATGTAGCTCTTACGGCTCTAAAGGTGAAGTGAGGTGACCTTGGTTGACCTCGTCTGGTGACCTGACCTTGGGTGACCCGGGGTAAAAATTTCGGGATGATGGGAAAATGATGCGTGGAGGTGAGCCTCAACCGCGGTGCTGCGCCTCGTCGTTTTTGCTATCCCGGAAAACCTTAGGGGGCCTCGATGGCCCCCCGGTGGGGCGAGGGTTAAGCGCTCAGATCAATAGTTTGACCTCAGAGGTCAAGAAAGGTCACGATAGGCTATTTTCCTCAAACATGCAATGCTTAGAAAACTGGGCATAACTCCTTGCCATTAGAGCTATTGAGATTTGGTTAAGTACGTTTGATAGGAAATTGCCAGACCTTTTCCGCTATGTGAACGTAAAGATCTCCCGCCAGTGGTTTGACCTCCAGAGGTACCTCTGACCTAATATGACCTGAGGTTAGAAAAGGTCGAAAGTGACCTTGTTGTATATCAAATGAAAGCCAGTGACAAGAAAACACGATGGTGTTTGTTTCAGCTCTAGCGTAATTAGGTAAAGTTATTGTAAAATACTGCTTTTGACCCCTGGTGACCTTGGATGACCTTGGAAAGTCAAAGGGCAAATATGCCCCTGGGATCTGTGAAGGGTGTCCAAAAACGCTGTTCTGAGCAGTCTGAGTATTTGGAAACATTTTTGTGGTTTTTATATCATGAGACAGCTTTTCATGCTTTTCCAACAGGAGAGGTCGCCCGTGACCTGACCTCAGGCCACGAAATCGAAAATCCCGGATATACACGTTGTAGACCCTGGTGGGGTCATAAGTGTGCAAGTTTTAAATCGATCGACTAGAAATGTAGCTCTTATAGGCTTCAAGTTGAAGTGAGGTGACCTTGGTTGACCTCGCCTGGTGACCTGACCTTGGGTGATCCGGGGTAAAATTTTCAGGGATGGTGGAAAATGATGAGGTGAGAGATAGAGCGCTCAATCGCGGTGCTGCGTTTCGTCGTTTTTCTGATATCTCAAAAACCTTGGAGGGGCCATCGATGGCCGCCGGGGTGGGTTAAGGCCCGGCGAATTCTCCTAAACAAGGAGCAATCTAGCTCGCGAGAAACCCTTCCAACGGGCAAAGAGTTGACGACGCTATATGACCCTGGCAGTTAGTGCGATGGTAGACCCACAAATTATTACCCTAAGTCGCGTATGCTGCACCGCAAGACACACCTGTTAGTATGCTGTGCCGCAGAACACACTCGTTTGTATGCTGTACCGCATAACACGGCACCTCCGTGTGACGGACTCCAGCCGTATATGCTGCACCGCCAGACACACTTGTTGGTATTCTGTGCCGCATAACAGGGCGCCACTGTGTGACAGACTTCGATCGTGTATGCTGCACCGCAAGACACGCCTGTTGGTATGCTGTGCCGTACAACACGGCGACTCCGCACACCGATCTTTCAATGCACAGACAGATAAGTGAAGTCATCATCATGCATTTTTTACTGGGGTGAGGGGGCGGGGGCACACTCCCATCTTACGATACAGGGGATGGGGAGGGTGATGCTACACCAGGATTGGATTGCTGCCTTTGAACAACGCCACCAGAGCAATCCATCACGACAGTGGATACATTTATGCAGGCTCGCACCGGTAAGGCTGAATATAAAAAGGTAGGTGGAACCTCACAAGATTGAGGGGATCTACCGGCTCATGAACTCTCCCCATGGAGGGTTCTCGAGCCGTGCCGAACGCACCTCCTACTGCCACCCCCCCACGCTTTCGAAATGAATACTCAAGTGCGAGCAGGCTTCAGCATGATTTATTTTACATGGATAAATAAAAATCTCCCGCCCAAGTGTAACTTGTTCAGTAGATAAGAATCAGTGAGCATAGACAGTCGGGACTGACACTTGCATTTGGCATAAAAATGCTTCGAAATTCGTTACGAATCCCTGAATATGGTCAAGTGTTGGAATGGTGATTCACTTAGATGTTCCACTTATGCTAAGAACAATTTTTATTTTGACAAGTTAAAAAGATTGGTTTTCGAACGAAGGTGACCAGGCCTTGATATTCAGAAAATATTGTTTATCTAGGCCGAACACTTTTCTTGAAAATTTGCTAAATACAATTTCATGTTCAAGTAACTTCACGAATTTCTAGGCTGTGGGACCCTAGCAATAAAAAGTGACTAAATCATAGCCAGATCTAGGGGCATCGAGGCAAGTGCCCCCATCAAACCTGAAACATCTTGGGCACCACTGAAAAGTTTTCACACCCCACGACACATCCAGAGAACCATCGCACCGGCGATCATATTTGACGGTCCTTGATAAGTTGCGCCATCCAAAAGTGGTGGCGACCTCCTGAATCCGATGACGCCCCTTCCTGCGTGCCTCCAAACCTTCCCTCGATCGGAAATCCAGGATCCGCCTGTGCACTGACTTTTCTTCTGGGTGTTTTCCATCCAAATCTTATGCACAGCATCTTATGGATTGAAGTTGATTCAATCCATACTTACTGAGAAAAGCTCATTTCGTGATTTTCCCCATGTATGTACAATGGGGAGGTCATGCTCTGCATATGACCTTAGGTCACCAATATCAAAAATCCCGGAACATATAATTTAGCTCCTGGTGGGCCCAATATGTGGTATGAGTTTCAACTTGATCAATTAACCCGCCTTTTAGTTATGCAGTCCTAAGCATTTTTTGAGGTGAGGTCACTTCACCTGGCCTGGTGACCTGACCTGATATGACCTTGAGCTAAAATTTTCAGGAAAGATGTAAAAATGATAAATAAACAGCTAGACTAAGTTTGGAGGCGCTGCGCGCCGCCGTTTTAGTCACTTCGGAAAAACCCGAGAGGGTCTAAAAAGACCCCCCACCCGGGCGAAGGTTAAGTGATCTTGCATTGAGACAGTTTGCAAAACGTACCAGAAGGTCGTCGGAAATGGAAATCGACATCTGTTTTTTTCTTTTCTGTATCTTCACGGAAGGTGCTTCTTGTGTGCCGTCGCTCTAAAAGAAGCGAGAACAAAAGCATTTCTTAGACTTCCTAAACATCTGTGTTTAAAACCGAAAATGCCGAGCAATAGGAGTAGACGACTCTGGCGAGAAGTATGGGACAGATATTTGATTGGCCCATCGGCCGAGCTTCCCGTTTCAGAGCTTCCAACATTGAGGGACGTCTTGCAGAAAGGTCGACTGCTGATAGAGAGATCAGCCGATTGGAGCGAGAAAAATTAACATGTGAGATTTGCGAGAAAAACGGCTCCTGATATGTATAGGCACTAAAATTAAAGGGAACGTGGTACCTTTATAACGTTATTCTAACTGGAGATAGCTAATTGGTAAAGGATGCCGGAAAACCCGGTATTCAATATATAATTTGTCTCGAAACTCAAAGTTTCCGTGGATAAAAGCTAAAAACCCACCTGAAATGTACCCCAGATCTACCCCAGCCAGGCGAACACAGTTGTCAGCTGTTGGTGTGACGATAGCGCTGACACTACGGTAAGTAATCAGCCAATTGAAGCCCTTAAAGCCGATTTGATATGGTAGTAGTTGCCATATCATGAGGTCATCCGCAGGCAGAGGTTTATTTTTCCCCCTGGAGGAGCATTTCAAAATCAAAATATTGATCTCATTATACATTTTTTCAGAGAAATCATGGGGGTTTCAATGACTTTCAGCTAAAAATGCCCCTAATTACACTAAATTCCTGGATTCGACCAAGATGCCACATTCCCTTTAAACTAGTGACCGAGGCGTCGCGTTCCGTGCTAGGCTTTGAGAGGCGCGACGGGTACATTAAGACGGGGATCAAGAGTCACGAACTGATACCAATATCTAATACGAAGCATGACATGAACTTATCCATGAAATAAATATCGGTCGAGTGATTGCAGTGTCTTGTAATCGTACTGGATTCCCCGTCAATCTGTTACTACATCGGAAAGCCTCCAGCGATGCATTTACTATAGGCACTCAGATATTTCGGGGAAGGGGTTTGAGCCCCTGCCCCCTCCCTCTTACATCCGCCACTGCAACCAAAATATACCAATCCACTAGTTGGTATCTATATTCCACCTCCAAAATGTGTTTGGGGTGATCCCCACGCTTCAAACCGCACGTGATCTGCTCTAACAGCTAGCGCTTAAACCACCGTACGCTAGCACTCATTGATTTCCAATGGAGACTGCAACGCCAAAAGCTTCTCAAACATCCATGGATAAATGCTCGATATTGCTCATGTTCCCGTGGTCCGATTTTCAAAAATCTTTCACTTCTGTGTTTCATAAGACCTAGCGCAATATAGAAACAATGTTAAGGAACGATTCAAATAATTTGGATTTTTCACTCCACTCTACTGCTCGTAGGTTTTCATTCGCGTATTTTCTCAATATACCAAAGAAGCTGAGATGGATGGGGGATTCGGAACCCCCTGCCCCCTCCTCACACTAGGGTGAGAATGAATCAGAGGAGCCCTAGGCTGGAGGTTAAGATAAAAACAGCTGCCCCAGCCGGGAATTGTCCAGTTTGGATACGCATCCGATTTCCAGCTCTGAACAGCCCGATTTCAGGGATCGTTAAAAAATCTTTTGGTGTGTAGGGGTTACGATACTGATCCTGGAAGCAGTCTCACGCGGCTATTTCCTAAATATACTGCCCGTTCAGAGGACATCTGAATGCGACAAACGCTCAAACAGGAGAATACATCATCACCCCCGAAAGTTCTTCCCCAGAAAACGTAGCAGAGGTGTAAAGGACACTTCATTGAAAGGAAACAAGGTGTTGTTTTTTCAGGACTGTCTTCTTTTGGTTCAGGTTATAGCGATGAATAGATATTACATTTAAAATGCATTAGATGTTGCAGCAACACGTTGAAATCAGCTTGTCTCTCTTTGCGCTTACCTTGCGTACCTCGGACGCTGCCGTTGTTAACTAATTGCTGCAACACCGCGCATTTGCAATACTGATATACGAGCATGTGTAGCTTCAGTTTCAGTTTCAGTTTCAGTTTATTATACATATTGTCGACGGGTGATCCCAATTATGGACAAAGTCGTACAGTAAAACATGTAAATATAGACGATAAAACATAAAAATGGAACTTAAAAAAATAGCTCAATAAGTGAGTACGATAAAACGGCGAATACGCCTAATCATAGTAAAAATAGTAAAACAATGCATCATTGAGCTGACTACCGACCCGTACACACCAGACATAGGTATATTGGCATTCACATGATGGGATCTAAACTGGCTACATATGTGCTTACTGATGATTTGAACTGACTAAAAGAGTCATTATAAACATCACTATCAGGAAACGCTACTAAAAACTTGTTCATGGCCACTGGTAGTCGACTGAACAATCCATTCTTAACAGTGTCAACACGAGAGTGCTGCACATGCATGAGCATTCGCTGACGCGTTACTCTGGCGGGTACTGATGGCGCGAATACTTCGAGCAGGAATGGGGAATCAATCCTACATCGCAGTACATTACGTGCGAATAAAATGTCATGCTGCACTCTACGAGACGAAATGGATGTCATTCTAAAATGATCGAGTAAGTCAGTATATCTAAAAGACTGGGACCTATGGTCGGAGTGCGCGTTCAGCCAGGTAAGAACTTATGCTGGATGCGCTCAACTCTAATCATGTGGCTGTTTGCCGCGCCGCCCCACGCAACACAACAGTATTCCAGCAGCGATCTGACATGTGCATAGTATGACGTGAGAACGGCCGACCTATTCAGACTACGGCGCACCATTCCAGCCGTCTGATAAGCTCTGATAAGAAATCCCAGTGATCTAGTTGCCTTCTTCACAATGTTGTCCACGTGCGCTGAAAAATTGAGTTTTGAGTCCAGCATGACTCCCAGATCACGCATTTGTTCGACATATTCTAATTCAATATTATTCACCGTGTAAATAGAGTGAATTGGCTTGGTTCTCAGTGTCATTCTAAAGTATTTACACTTGACAGCATTCAGATGCAGCTTCCAACGGGCAGACCAATCACAAAGCCTCTGCAGGTCTGCCTGCAAGAGAGCGGCATCCGCTTCCAGGCCACCTTTCGGTACAATTTAACGTCATCTGCAAACATCAGGCATTGGGAGTCTACAATTTCGCTGGGCAGGTCGTTGACAAAAATAGCAAAAGCAAGGGTGAAATCAATCCCCCTTCAGGGGTACCACTGGTAACCTGGCACCACTCGAGCACTTCCCATTTAGAACAACTCGCTGCTGTCGATTTTGGAGATAGGAAGAGAACTCCCGAAGATGATTAGTTTTATATAATTTGAAATTTGCTTTCCAGTAATCTTCAAGGTCCGGCAAGCATTCTCCCCACATCACTACTCGACCCCCTGATAGGCGCATATTTTAAGATATATTTCAAAACAAATCTTACTTATCAACCAAGAGTTTTGAAATGTTGGTAGCAGGTTTAATTATAGTATTGTGTTTGTATTGTGCAAACATTTTTTTCAGATTGACGATATTTTCACTCGATTTAATCATAACGCCACCTTGATTGAATTGTAATCAGACATTTCGAAAGTAAGCCCCTGACGGTTGAGAAGAGCTGGGGCCTCCTAGCAACTTTTCCGGGAGTGGTGTCGTCTGTGAAGGGCTATTGCTGTGGTTCTTCCTGGTGACGATGCCTTTGCGGCAGGTACATACATCGGCCCACCACTGGTCATGGTACCTGGGTAGCCTTAGCAGTGATTGCATGCCGAAAATGGGGTCGACCTGACACATGGAACTGCACCAAGTAAAAACATCGGCGCTGTACCATGCTGATTGCAATGTATTCAGGGTTGAACGCTTAGGTACGAGCGTTGCCACTATGAAACCATACACTCATTAAGAAATACCCACTTTTCACTGCTGGGTACCCCAAACCATTTCTAAGAACCTATTTCCTCTGGAATAAGCAAGTATCGTACTAATGGCAGAGTTATTTGCATTGCCATGTTATCGCAGCTGTGTTTAAGGAAAATAAGTTTGTGCTATCCGTTCTCGGCGGCTGGACACATGTCAAAGGGTGGACATTGGCTTCCGCGACAGAGCCAGTGTGCTCCCTCCCCACCCTCATTCAAGCATTAACCCTGTTTCCGGCGGGGGCTAATATTGCCCCCTTCAGGTTTTTCACAATATCTCCAAACGGCTTGCGATAGAACTTTGAAACTCCTGACTTTTCCTAAAACTAGTACAGGAGGTTTTTCAAATTTTCAAGATTAAATATTGACCAAGGCGTAGCTATGGCTGGGTTTTTGGGGAGGTTCTATCACAAACCAAGTATTATCGTATGCGTTGGGTTCTCTGTAAAGGAAGCCGTCTCTACTGATCCTGATGCCAGTTATATGGTTTTATTATATATTTGTTATGTGAGGTGATAGTGCATTCACAACTGTCACTATTTGTATTCATCAGGGGTGGTTACAGCAGTTCAAAATGGGGGGAATGTTATCAGAAGGACTAAACGTTAGTAAGTGAGAAGACTGCTTACAGCCGTGCCAGGGCGAATACAATTGGGTATATGAAAATTCGAAATAGTTATAACCCAATTTTAGATTACCAGAGGCGTGTCCAGTCACTATAATCTAGAGTAAATCACAAATATAAAAGCATACGTTTGTTCACTTAGAGCTTTGTGCGAGACTAGCATGCTCTGTATGTATTCAGTTTCAGGAACGACTAAGGAAATATTTCGCCCATAGGCAGATCACGGAGACAACAGCATACGGAACGTGTTACCAATGGCGGAAAAGTGTCAGTATTTGAGGGGGTACCATTACATTTTCAAAATATATATTCCCAGCCAGTATCACCGCCGCGACTAATATCGTCGTATATTGAAAATGTGTTTCCAATCACCCCCACCCCCACGACGAGAGTTCTTGATCCGCCTATGTCACCCCCTTTCCCAGAGCTGCCATGGGAGGGTGAAAATTATCGAAATAAATTTCAACTAGTCGAGGGACGAATATACTCATGCATACCACTGCATATTGTTGGTATGTATTTTCCACTATTTTACCTTACTGCATCCGCCCCTGAAGGTTTTTCGTTTTTATTTATTTATGTTTCAAAGATGCCAAGCAGTATATGGCGGCTTCTAATCCGTGTACCAAAACTTTTAGGTTGTATATATTTCCCTCATAGTCCTGGTCTGGAACTGCCATTGAATTTCAATTTTGCATAACTCGAGTATATGACAATTTTGAGTCAATTATTTGTAAATTTGAACTAGTTTTGTGAAAATCGTACAACAGAGACAGGGTTATGGAAAATCTAAAAATACACAAAATTTTATATTTTGCGACCTTCCCTTAAAATCAAATTTTGAAATTTTATTTTTCAAAATAAGTTTAGCGTCGAAATCTATAGCACTTTGGATTTTCAAAATCGGCCGGATAGATTACGAGATTTAGGGGAGGCCGATATTGCCCTGCCGAAATAGGGGTGCGGGCCACGGAAATAGGGTTAATGCCAGTTTGGCTGCCTTGAGGCTAGTGATTCAGCAGCAAGAGCTGCCTTCCAGCCAGTATTTGCTGCTTCCATTCTGCTCCCTCCTGTGAGGCCTTCCCTGGTGTTCGCCGTCCACTTCATCTGCATATAATTACAGGGTCTCTCACGCGTGATGCTTTCTCAAGTGAGCTTGACTTTAATTGACCAAAACGGGGAGCGGCACGGGCGCCGAGGAGATCTGACCTCAGGGTCTCCGGGAATGGATTTAAGGAAAGCTCTGGAGCTGAAAGTACTCTCAGGAAAGTATTAATTGATAGTTCTGCTGAAAAATGTATTGGAAAATGGCGTATACCTGCTGCTTCTTTTTTTGTTACCGTTTTTTGCACTCAAGCAACCAAAACTTCTCACTCCTCTGGCTGGATTGATGATCTGCTACTTTTAAGAAGTCAAAATATATGACATCATGACCAACTGGCTCTAATCCCTGTAAAATTTTCAGTGTAGCACGTAGTGCACAAATTGGAGAGCACTGACATCATGGCGTGACGGGCTAGCGACGCACAACAAGTGGATGAGAATCTATCTCGTTAAGTATGCGATGTCTTTGTGTCGCACTTTGAAGGTGACAGACCTGGAAGCCCCTGCTGATGACAACCGTTTGCTATCAGTGGAGGTTCTTTCTTGTGGATTACAATACTCTCAATTCAGTGTTCTGAGCTAAAAGATAATTAGATGAAAACGTACCATTTCTTATCATCACCAAAAGTAACTTTAACCTCACTTGGAAAACTGTTACCAGTCCAGAGGAAGCAAAAGGAGTAATGCAAATTTTACTTTCAAGCATTGACATCCCTATGTCCAGAATTCTTCCCTAGTTCTTATCTGTTTCATTTTACCTCCCTCTACCATCCATAAAATGTCACCGCCCGAATGAAAACAAGGCGGCAATATAAAACCCTGGGAATGTAATCACGTATATAAACCAAAATGCAGAAAAAACAATGCACTAATATACTTCGCAAAGCACTACGCTTTGAATCTCTTTTACTATTTCCTCAATTTAAGCCAAGCTGCTCCAACATCTCAAGCTTTTTTTAAAACACACCCGTTGCATGCGTTTGTCGAAGGGAAAGGAGTTTTCAAAGAGCCCAATGTTCCGAATCGACCTCGGTAAAAACTCGTCCGCCTGTGGTCACCATTAATCAATGGCGTCGCCTTTATCGCTGCGGAGGCTTTTTGTGTGTATGGGTGAGGCAAAGCACAAAGTACCGCGAGCGCTCTCCTTGGTTTATTACAGACGTTTGGTGCGGGTGTTTGAATGGAAGGTTTGTTTGTAGGGGAAACGTTACAACGAGCCTAAGTTTTATTCTTCCTGATAATGAGATATGCGTTTGTGAATATTTCCAGGTTTATCTAAACACTTTGTATTTAATACCTTTTTGAAAACTAGCCCAGGGATAGAAACATTTCGCAAAATATCATTGCATTCTGTATAGCCCTGATTGGCGGGTACAGCGTGCTGCAAAGTTCAGAATTCTACTAACCATATTATCCAATGTTTCTTATTCTTCCATTTCACAACATTATTTTTCGACTAAGCAAGATTCCAGCAATGTTCGTCAGAGCCCGTTGACGAAGCATAACGGCTTCAAACCTAACAACTTTTTTATCTCTACTATCTGTAGTAGTAGTTGTTGTTTTATCTTATTTGTATTGTATTGATGGTGTTTTCACTTCATTGTGCAAGTTTTCGGAAACTCCTACGATCGCTTTGGACGATGTCTAGCAAACTGATTACCACGAGAAGCGTTCACTGTCCCAACGTGCGCCCTGGACAATCCCTAGACAAAATATCATCATGATGTGCGGCACAGGATGTCATTGCTTGGTCGGTCAATCGGGCAGTTTCCCGGTGGCGGTGAATATTTATATCAGGAAACAGTGGCGGATACAAGTGGGCTAGGGGTTCTACCCGCTCTCCCGAAATCTCAGAATCTCTATAGTTAATGCAGAGCCGGAGGCTGCGCTGAGGCAATGGTGGGAGAGGTTCGAGCCCCTGCCATCCCCCCTCCCCGACATAAAGTCCTGAATGGAAGGAAGGTATATGCATTGAGCAGGCCCTTCGTGTGATATCTTTTTATGTAGACATGCCACCTTGAATTCCTATTACATAGGCTTTTCTTGCCCCTTCTTTGGTCATCATCAGTGGCCCGGGCTGGAGATCCCGTAGGACCTGCAACTTTATACATGAGGCCTTGGGATTTCTCATCAGGTCACTCCAAACTGGAAAACATGGCAGGCCACTTCTTCAACTCGTCACAAAACTGGTTATTGGCGTTTACTGTGCACACGTTCGTTATATCCTAAAATATGGCTGTGTGGCTTGGGGAGGAGCTGCACAGACCCATCTAAAACGAAAAGACAAAATCCAACACAAATTTATTATCTGGCTTTGCAGACGCTGCCGCATTAACAACATTTCTCTTGAATACAAAGACCTCCTTCGGCATTTTGGCCTAACTTCATTAGCTGGAAGGCGGATGCAACGTTATCTTTTGTTCCTACGGAATCTTCATAACCACAAAATTGACGCGTCTTTTCTGTTAGAATGCTTTCCTCTAGCAGCTCCTTCCCGAGCCCTGCGTAACATGATTCTCTTTCATGTGCCCCACGCGAGAGTTAGCACTGTTATGTCGGGTTTGTTTTGTAGATTGCCGAGGATCTGCAATGTGCTCTTAGACAAATGCAGAGATGTTGATGTGTGGAACACCACAGCTGCTCAATTTCGCGCACGCGGGATCCTTTATGCGGCTAACTGCGATTGAGCAGCCATTTTTTATCCGTTTTACTATGTTTTTTATTCTTTTATGTTGTATCCGCTGACATTGATATTTGACACGACTGTTTTATCGCCATGACATCATCTGCCATTGGGATGGTTCATGCCCGTTGATGATTGTACAATAAACTAAACTAAACTAATCTAAACTAAACCTGAAAAATACTTCATGATACATTTTTTACACGCAATGAATAGTTGATTTTGACCTCTTTTGGCATTTGAACTCATTCCTCATTTTTCCCGAAAACAATTCAGTACCTTGCCCCAATCAGACAATACCTCATACTCTCCAAGGGTTGTGTGGCTGCCGTCTGTCACAGGGTAATCGTGAGGGCAAGAATACAAGATGTTCTGTTTATTAAACATGTCTGGATTTCATACAGATACTATGCCTACTGATACTGATCAAGATAGAAGGGCAGATATTTTTACATTAATTCGCCATAATTTCGTTTCCATGCGGTGGCTATAGCATCCACGGGGTTTTTGCCTCTGTACCTCATAATACTATTAGTATACACGAGGTTGAATCGGTGCAGTAAATGAGTACATATCACATTACGAGCCAGGACATGGAAGAACTCCAAATCAACAAGAGACAACATGTTATCTTAGCGTCAGGCTCAAACTGGCTCGAGCTGGGTGCAAAGCCAACAAGATACTTTTTAAGTAGAAGCAAACAGCTTCGGCACAAAACTATATTACATAATTGGATGATAATGGCAACTTAACGCCAGACAGCTTGGAAATTTTGCGACATTGTGTAGAGTATTTTAGTGAAATGTATAGCTCCAAGGGTATTGATCGAGATGAAATGCACGAGTTTCTGTGAGGAGCCAATAAAACGGCATTATCAAACGAACAACGGCTGCAGTTTGAGGGCCCGATCTCCAAGGACAAGTGCAAGTATGCACTCAGTAAGTTGAACATGAACCAAGCTCCAGGAGTTTCTGGGTTCTCAGTAGAGTTTTTACACTTTTTCTGGAATTAAATTAGTGAAATCATAGAAGAGTGTATAAGTGATGCCTTCCATAACGTTTTTTCATTACTCAGGGACGGGGTGTAATAACTTTATTGCCCAGGAGAGGCGAACCAAACTTTCTCAAGTCCGAAAGACCGATTTGTATGCTCGAACTTCTCCATAAGCTAGTGGCAAAAGAAATAGCCTTAACACGCGCATTGATGGGGGCGGGTACCCGCCCCCCTCAGGTTTTTCGGAGATAGGAGAAAAACGGCGGCGCGTAGCGCCGCCGTACTTGGTATACCTTTTCCCTCATCATTTTTACAACTTCTGTGAAAATTTTAAGGTTAGGTCATCTCAGGTCAGGTCACCAGTACAGGTCAAGTGACCCAACCTCAAAAAAAGTTTAAGATAGCATAAGTCGGAGCAGGGTGAACTTATCCGATTGAAACTCATATCACATAATGGCCCCACCGAGTTCTCTAACATATGGTCCGGTATTTTTGATATCGATGACCTAAGGTCAAGTACGAGGCATGACCTCGCCATTGGAAATACATGAGAAAAATGGTTTTTACGGAATAACTTAGTAACGGATGGTGATAGAGCATTTATTTTAGCTGCATTAGACTCGCCTGGGCTTTGCGGTTCTAATGATATGCATTTTATATAATTTGACCCTGACCTGACCTCAGGTCAGGTCAAATCTTTGATTTGACCTAGCAAGGTCAAATTATATATCATTCGATTCGGCTTGCTAAGAGGATTCATATAGTTCAAGTCGTTTTGCTCTATCTTTACTTGTTCAGATGTAATGCCCGAAAAACTGAATTTTACATGTTATCCCTATGACGGGCATGTTTTGACCTCTCGTGACCTTAAATGTGACCGGACAAAAAAATGGTTCAAATATTTTCGATGGAGAAGTGGATGGGCAGCCCAACGCCGTTTACCGTTTTTCGCTACCTACCGTGGTTCTCGAGATCTTAGGGGGCGGGTACCCGCCCCCCGTCAATGCGAAGGTGGCCCAGACCCCCGTCAATGCGCGTGTTAATAATCGAAGCGGTTATTAAAACGCTGGTCAAATACAACTACTTTACTTAGAGCCTCCACATTTATGCAGTTGTGGATATTACGACTCCACGTCGATTAGATGGCTTTGGGAGGAGCACGCACACACTGTTAAAACAATGTAAGTCTGGTTAAAATACAGTCATCATACACCAAAACACAAACACCGCACAACACCGCTCACTCAGCGCATGCCTTAATCCCGGACTGTGCTTATGTAATTTTTGGGAGCACGACAAAATATTGGAACGGGTAGCCTCCTCATCTCCACAAGCAGCTCATTGTAGAGGGAGGTACCCTGTGAGCAGAGTCTGCGCTGGCCCAGGTTTGTGCGTGAACGTGGGACGCATATATCACCGTCCTGCCTTGTGCTGCGCTCCCGGACAGAGCGAACATGGATGAGCCCCGGGCCAGCTCCTCTGGCTCCCCGAAACACAATGCCTTGTGTACAAGTGCAAGTGTGTGGTACCTCGCCAGCTCACCCGCCGACAGCCAAACAAGGTCATTTTATAGGTCCGAGACCTGATCAAACTTTCTACGGCCAAAAATTACTTTTGCAGCATAGTTAATGATCTTTTGGAGCCGAATGTTGTTGACTTGAGTACCATTGCCGAACACGGTGATACAGTGTCGAACCCGGGATATCACCAGCGAGCTGACTATCGGCGAGATGACTCCGGGAGGCAAGTACTGTCTCAGATGTGACAAACCACTAAAAATTCCGAAGCATTGTTGAGTAAGAACAGAAATGTGAGAGTCCCAGCTGAGGGTGCGGTCGAAGGTCAGTCAGTCGGATATTTTTCACATTCATAGGAGGGACTAGATCAATACCGCGGAATTTGACAGCAAAATCACTGATGTGTCGAATGCTTGGAGCACTTCCTAGCACAATCAATTGGGTTTTGTCAGCGTTTACTTTTGGCCTGTTGCCCCCGAACCAAATTCTAAATGAGGCTAATATCTTTCCATGCGTTTAAAAAGAGACCGGGCATCATCCGCATACTAGACCACGACCGCGTCCTCAGTATACAGGCTAAGCACGCTAGCAAAAATACTATAAAGCAAAAGTGCCAAGACAAGAACCTTGAAAAATACCCATATTGTTTGGGCGACAAGGAGACACTTTAGAGACACCCAGATTGTCAGCCGGAAGACTGACACTCTAGGATGTGGTGCCGAAAGTATGCCGAAAACCACGAATTATCGATTCCATCAGCCTGAAGCTTTTCGATTCAGTGAGAGTGGCCAATCACATCAAAGCACTTACTTAAATCGAGGAGACAGAGGAGTGACGCCTCCCCACGATCATTGGCAGACAGGATCTTGTCGGTGATGGATACCAGAGCGCTTTCGCATGAGTGACGAGGACGAAATCCGTGCCGGCTGGAGGATAGGAGGTGATTGTCCGAGAGGTATGCGTAGAGCTGCTGCTGAACAGCACGCTCTGGGATTTTACAGATGGAGGGGATGATACTAATAGGACGGAAGCTGGAAGGATCAGAGGAAGCTCCTGATTTAAAGATGGGACGAACTAGTACATGTTTCCAGACATTTGGGATTTCGTTGGTGAGGATGGAGCTGTTTTATCAAGAGGAGAAGTGCCGGGCCCTGGGATTTGAAGATGAGGCGGACGATGTGCATGCTAATGCCGTCACAGGTACTGGAGGTGGAGGAGCCTCTGCTAAAAACGATGGTCTGCAACTCGTCCAGGGCCATAACACTCAAGGTAAGCGTACAGGCACCCACGCGCGGCAGCCGACACGCTACTGATGGGACTGCTCCCGTGGCGGCAGTCTCAGCTGCCACCCGCGGGCCGACGCCAGCAAAAAACTGATTCAGGTCATCAGCTGCTGCAAAAATGGCTTCATCAGTCAAATCTTTCTATGGTATAATTGTAGACTTGCAAGCGACATAATTCCGTACTGCAAAGAAGATAAGATAGAAACTCTCCTCGTTGCGTGTGATTATAGGCGTGCGTTTGATTCCCTGCAACAGGAGTTTATCTACTCAGTCCTTAAAACTTATAATTTCGGTGAAAACCTTCTTCAGTGAGTAAAATTACTGTATAGTGAAGCATATCTCGCCATACTTAGCAACGATAATACCTCCCCCTAGTTTCAGTGCCCAAGAGGAACATTTCAGGGGTCACCAGTCAGTGGTCTAAGTTTCGTCCTCCTGCTAAAAATTCTTGCTCTTCATATAAGAGGAAATAACAACATAAAGGCATAATAGTCGGCGAAATATGGGTCAAACTTAGCTTACATGCAGATGATTGGTGTTGCATGCACAAATAAGGAGTCAGCAGAAACTACAATAGAGGTAATACAAAACTCAAGTAAAGTGTCTGGCCTTAGCTTAAATGGGGACAAAAGTTGTTTATTATGGTTAGGTACGTCAAAAGACAGAATTAATCCAGCGGGTGTTATAAAGGCTAAGGAGATGATCCAGTACCTCGGAGTTTACCTTAATGCAACGAAGCAATGTCCGGATGGCAACGTTGAGCCGATATGGCAGAAAATAAAACAATTGTCAATATCTGGGGTCAAATATAAATCATCATTGAAGGTCGCATAACTGCCAGAAAAAGTCTCCTTGCTTCCCAATTGGTATATCTCTGCATTTTTTAAAGATATTCCGAAAACAGCTATTACCTTGATACAAAGCAAAATTGTGAAGTTCCTCTGGCGCGGCAGACCCTCTCCTCCAAAGTAGCACAGAGTGTACTGCACCAGAGCGGCAGCGACGGTGGACTGACTGCTGTAGACGTAGAAATTCCGTTTGGGTCTCTAAGAATGACTTGGATTACATGTTCTATGCTAGGAATGCACTTTGGCAAAAATATTGCGGGGACGAATAGGAAAATATAGTCTTGAAAATATGTTAGCATCACCACTAGGAAAGGATTATGTTTAACATACTTCTAGATTCTATCGTGACACTTTTAGTGAATTTCAAAAATACACAGGGACAGCGTTTGAAGGCACCAAGGATATCCAAACAGAAAAGCTGCGGTATAATAGAAGTATGCATAGCGACGGTAAAACTTGGTTTATCAGCGCAATGTATGATGCCGGAATAACAATCATCGATGACCTGGTCACAGACTCAGGGAAAACAAGATTGTTGATAGAGCTAAAAAGAGCGTTTCTTTGGGCTAAAATTGGGTTTTAACCCGCGCCCGCCGGGGTCCGGCGCCACCTTCGCCCCACCGGGGCCATCGATGGCCCCCTCTAACTCCGAAAATATGGGCGTTAGCGCAAATCTGCAAAGTAAAATAGAAAGCTCGCGTGAATTCAGTAAGAAATTACTTCGCATGTTTTAGTGCTCAGGTCAATGGTTTGACCTCCGAGGTCAAATTAGGTCAAGATCGGCTATTTTCACTCAAATATGCAATGATTAAGCAAACTGGGCATAACTCTGTTATTAGAGCTATTTAGGCCTGGTAAAGTACATTTGATAGAAAATTGCCAGTACTTTTCCGCTATGTGGAATGTAAGGACCTCCCGCCAGTGGTTTGACCTCCGAGGTCACCTCGTGACCTAATATGACCTGAGGTCACGAAAGGTCAAAAGTGACCTTGCTGTATATCAAATGAAGCCAGTGACAAGACAAACACGATGGGGTTTGTTTCATCGCTCTAGCTTAATTAGGTCAAAGTTATTGTCAAAATACTGTTTTTGACCTCTGGTGACCTTGGATGACTTTGGAAAAGTCAAAGGGTAAATATGACCCCTGGGATCCTTGAAAGGGTGTCCAAAACGCTGTTTTGAGCAGTCTGTATTTGCAATCATTTTTGTGGCTTTTATATCAATGAACAGCTTTTCCCATGCTTTTCCAATGGGAGAGGTCGCCTCGTGACCTGACCTCAGGGCACGAAATCGAAAATCCCGGATATAAACCTTGTAGATCCTAGAGGTCATGAGTGTGGGAAGTTTCAAATCGATCGACTTTGAAATGTAGCTCTTACAGAGCTCTAAAGTTGAAGTGAGGTGACCTTGGTTGACCTCGTCTGGTGACCTGACCTTGGGTGACCCGGGGTAAAAATTTCAGGATGATGGAAAATGATGCAGTGAGAGGTAGAGCCCTCAACCGGGTGTGCGCCTCGTCGTTTTTCTGCTATCCCAAAACCTTAGGGGCCATCATCCCCTTGAGGTTAACATACCAAAGACTCATTAGAAGTGTACCACAAACGTGGTGGGACAGGCTAGCCCATAATGGCTATCGCAAGCTTGGGAGAGATTTTAGGGAAGAGTGTTTCTCTATAGGCGTCGGTTACAGGGAACCCAAAATATCACGATTAAGGACTAGTCATTTCTACTCGTCATTGACAGTTAAAAGGTCCCGTCTGCTACCTTAAGATGAGAAAGTGAAGGCTTTCGTTTGGATCGGCCTTAAGTATTCAGAGTCCGATACGAGCGCACTCAATCAACCCGGCTACAGACGCTGCACTATCGTGCAATCAACCGTTTTGTATCGACAAACCGGCATTTGTTCTTTCGGAAAGTTAAAGATAGCCCAGGATGCACACATAGTCAAGAAGATTCACTCGTTCATTTCTTATATGCTTGTCCCCCTGTGCAATTGTTCTGGGATACCCTATTCCGCAGAATTTGCATAAATAGTGCAGATGTATTAAACGTAGCCCTGTTCGGCAGATTAAGGGACAGGCCTGCACAAATATTGTCATATTGATAATAAAACTGTATATTTTGAAATGCAAATTCTCAGAAACAGGAGTGATATCAACATACGAAGGTGCAAAAACATACATGAGGTATCATGTTCGTTTCGAAGATAGTATTGCTATTGGGAAGAATGATATCAAAACACAGAATAGAAAGTGAGACGGCACTCATCATCATTGTTAAGGTTTTTAGGTGCACCCGCAGCTGTGTCATAAGGTGTCCATACCACTAAATAAAAAAATATATGTGCGGGTTGCAACAGGTCAGGTGTGAAAAAATATACTGGTTGGCACTAAGCAGGCGTTGTAGATATCATGTGACATCATGTGTGTCTGCGTGATTTTTGCCGCAGAATATCAACAATGCAAAGTGGAACAGGTTGTATGAACCGTGAGCAGACAAAGAAACGTTGAAGTTGGAATGTTTTCTGGAGTCTGCTATACGGGGTGGGGTAGGTTGAGAAGGGAGGTGGTGCGGTGTGTTCGGTTCATCATGGCGATGATGTAAAAATCTGAATACAGGGTCTTCTGGTCGTTGGAAAGAGAGAGAGAGAGAGAGAGAAATTGCAACACTTTTGTCGTATCAACACTCCCACCGGAAAGGGGTTTGGCACTAACGCACTCTGGAGAGGAGGGGGGGGTGGTAGCCCACTGAGATCTAAAAAGAGACCATATGAACCGTTGGGCGGGAATTGAGGATTTAACTTGACTCATGACCTTTGGCCTTGACCTTTGATACTGACCCTTACATTGAGTTACCTTAACTATGACGTCATAGCATAATATACATCATACTGGGTAACGCCATTTGATCCGAGGCACTGCGGTCAATGGCCTTAAAAATGTTGGCTTGACCTTGATCTGTGACCTTTGATCTTCATGTAAGGTGACCTTGGCATATCATCTCGTTTAGATGACGTTATGACGTCACCACTCGGTCTCCAATGCAGGCGAAATGTTGTGACCGCGCGATTGTGGCGATCTCAAAATATAGGCCTGAATTTGATAGCCTTTAAGCAAGTGAAAAAACCAATCGTCAATCGATTTTCAAACTTCTTTCATCAATCGAAGCGCCGTTGGATTCACTCAAATTTGGTTAAGTAGCTTTCTTTGGCAACGAGCGGTTCTCTGGCCACCTTGGAAAAATAGGTGGGGGCCTCTCGAGTGCGCTTGTTAAACACCAGCGCTGTGCGGTCTCATGAAAAAGAAAACGGAAAAAACATTAGTCCTAAAATAAGACATTCTTTCAAGGAAACTCTCGGCCAAAAGGGGGAGGGGCAGCCCCATCCCCAAATCCAGGTCCCCACGGCGGCTACGCCCCCGCACAGGGGATGGCGATGTTGATGGCTCCAACAGCGGCTCCACCCTGCTTCCAACTTCAGTAAACCCATGGACTGATTCAATGTCCTGATTAAAAATGAAAGATGACATAATGACGCAACAGACACAATGAGCCAAACTGCCGTGAAGCAAACCGGTAAACGTCAGCTCTTCAAAACCAGCGAGTGCATGAAGTTTCCGCCGTTCACTTCATGGCATCGGCCACTAGTCTGCTAAGAGTGCGCTTGGACTGAGTGGCTGCGGTGGCAGCCGCAGGACAGCAGCAGCAGACGACTTCGCCCGAGCTGCAGCTGCAGCACCATTCCAATGTCGTCTGGGATAAAAAAGCGTCGAAAGAAGAGCGAGGCGATGATCGCTTATGGAAGGCTCGACGTTGGTGGAAGCAATCAGGTGAGGCTGTGGATTCAGCGCCCGGACAACTTCTGTGTTGACATTCAAATGATATAGTCTGAGGGCCAAACAATCTGATTTAGGTAAACGAGAGAGCGAGAGAACGAGAGAGCGAGCGAGAGCGAGCGAGAGAGCGAGAGAACGAGAGAGCGAGAGAGCGAGAGTGAGAGAGCGAGAGAGCGAGAGAGCGAGAGAGCGAGAGAGAGAGAGAGAGAGAGGAGAAACACATGTGCAAGTTTTTTCAAAGTACATATATTAGAGTTTGGAGGTTCCACAATGTAAGCCTACGCTATTTACCGGCCAAGGGAATGTTTCAAAATACATCAAATGAGTATGCAACCAAAATAACGGTTGTTCAAACAACTAGCCCAAATCCAATGCATTGTTGCTTCATCTCCACAAATTCTGCTATTGAAAAATCATGATGATCTTACGCAAGTTTTAGTGCTACCCTCCAATTATCACTGCGAAAAATCTGGGGGCATGTTACCACAAATTGTCTCATATTCACCCGCGACCGTTTCCCTTTCTCATTTGAGCGACAGCACATTTTGGGCCGTTGCCGACGCTCTGTGTGGCAGACCAGAGGGCAGCCGTGCCCCCGGCTGGTGGTGTGGCGGACCAGAGGGCAGCCGTGCCCCCGGCTGGTGGTGCTGCCGCCGAATATCGCCGATACGCTGCATGTCAATGGCCTGCCCCATTCAGGGCTAACGCGATAGCCACCCCACGCCCTCAGCACAAAGCACCAGACAAGAGGAGCGCTATCATTTGTATAAATTATTTTTTCATTGTCATTTTCTATTTGCGCTTTCCGTGGAGAAGGAAGGCACGAGAGCGGAAAGATGAAAGCAGAGGAGCGGGAACGACAGAATCAAGCAAAAGGGAATAATGAGCAACAGAAACAGAAAGCAATCGCAGACAACTGGAAGGTACACGGGTTCACGGGTTGGGCCAGGTTGTGTTTTCCCTTTATAGGAAGTGTTCATTCATTTTTAACACGCGCATTGACGGGGTCTGAGCCACCTTCGCATTGACGGGGGGGCGGGTACCCGCCCCTAAGATCTCGAGAACCACGGTAGGTAGCAAAACGGTAAACGGCGTTGGGCTGCCCATCCGCTTCTCCATCGAAAACATTTGAACCATTTTTTTCAGGTCACATTTAAGGTCACGAGAGGTCAAAACATGCCCGTCATAGGGATAACATGTAAATTCAGTTTTTCGGCCATTACATCTGAACAAGTAAAGATAGAACAAAACGACCTGAACTATATGAATCCTCTTAGCAAGCCGAATCGAATGATATATAATTTGACCTTGCTAGGTCAAATCAAGGATTTGACCTGACCTGAGGTCAGGTCAGGGTCAAATTATATAAAATGCATATCATTAGAACCGCAAAGCCCAGGCGAGTCTAATTCAGCTAAAATAAATGCTCTATGACCATCCGTTACTGAGTTATTCCGTAAAAACCATTTTCCCATGTATTTCCTATGGAGAGGTCATACCTCGTACCTGACCTTAGGTCATCGATATCAAAATACCGGAACATATTTTAGAGAACTCGGTGGGTCCATTATGTGATATGAGCTTCAATCGGAAAAGTTCACCCTGCTCCGACATATGCTATCTTAAACTTTTTTGAGGTCGGGTCACTTGACCTGTACTGGTGACCTGACCTGAGATGACCTAACCTTAAAATTTTCACAGAAGTTGTAAAATGATGAGAGAAAAGGTATACAAAGTACGGCGGCGCTACGCGCCGCCGTTTTTCTACTGTCTCCGAAAAACCCGAGGGGGGCGGTACCGCCCCCGTCAATGCGCTGTTAAAGGACAAATAGCGGGAGAATCAGAAGACAAAAACCTACTTGGAAGACCCACAAAAAAAACATAAAGCTGGTTATCTGGAGATGTACACAAATAGCTTTCCACCATTAACCCTTGCCCCGGTGGCGGGTACGAGCCACCTTCGCCCTGGTGGGGGCTAAAAAGACCCCCACGATCTCAAAAACTAAGAGAGCTAAAAAAAGCGCAAAACGGCAATTGAAAGCTCTTCGAAAATAATATCGAAAATACTTCGGTCATTTTTCTTGTCAGGTCAATATCAAGGTCACTAGAGGTCAAAATAGGTCAAAATCGCTAATATGAGGTGTACTAAGAAAACCTCATATATCTCAGAAACTATGATAGCTAGAAACATTTTTTTAACACCATTCGAAAGTTCTTGAGATGCGCTTTCATTACAGTGGCATTTATTTTGTGTCAGGTCACAGCCTAGGAGCTACAGGTCACTAGATATTGGGCATATTCTTGGGAATGCCCATAGCCACCCATGCATAAGGGCGTTTACTTTTTCGCTAATAGCTTCCAAACCAAACAAGATACAGCCATAGTTTATGCACCATTGCAATCCTCTCGTCAATACGAATCGAATGATATTGCTATGCCAGGTCAAATTTAAGAATTTGACCTGACCCAGGTCAACGGTCTGACCCAACTTGACCTGGTATAGTCATGATGTATATCATTTGACTTCCAGTGACTATACAAACACTTTGGTGACAAAATAAAATCTCTATCTTATTTGATTCAAAATTTATAGAGAAAAACACCAAAAATGTTTATTTGACCTAAGGTGACCTTTTAAAGGTCACAAGTCAAAATGTTTGGCATCAACTCCAGAAATGGGCTAAGAGCAAGTCACAACTGATGTTTTAAGTTGATTCCATCCACACTTACTGAGAAAAGCTCATTTCGTGATTTCCCCATGTATTGACAATGGGGAGGTCATGCTCTGCACATGACCTTAGGTCACCAATATCAAAATCCCGGAACAAATGTTGTAGCTCCTGGTGGGCCCAATATGTGGTATGAGTTTCAACTTGATCGATTAACCCTTCTTTTAGTTATGCGGTCCTAAGTATTTTTGAGGTGAGGTCACTTCACCTGGCCTGGTGACCTGACCTGATACGACCTTGAGCCAAAATGTTCAGGAAAGATGTAAAAATGATGAAGGAACAGCCAGACAGTTTGCTGCGCCGCCGTTTTTGGTCATTT